>CAWUFW010003506.1:0-600000 GCA_963921515.1 Calotriton arnoldi
TCAAAGGAAGGAAGCATGGGCATGCTGGGAAGGGGGTGGAGGCAATAGCATGATGGGAGTCGTAGTCACAGACATAGCTCACCCCCACAACTGTCCCATCAACACCACCCTGAACCATGCTCACATCACAGGGAGTGGAGAAGGACTCACAAGATGGCTGACACTGGCTACTGCTGGGGGAGCACAAGGCCCTGCTGCCAACTGTGCACCAACAAACAGC
The DNA here is from genome assembly GCA_963921515.1 of Calotriton arnoldi. Lineage (NCBI taxonomy): Eukaryota > Metazoa > Chordata > Amphibia > Caudata > Salamandridae > Calotriton > Calotriton arnoldi. Next base: position 221 of record CAWUFW010003506.1, read on the forward strand.
AGGACACCACTGACTGACATCCTGAGAGACAACTTCCACTCCCTGCAATGCAAGCACGTTCCATGGTGGGATATCTGGCTGGCTGGGTGGGAAGGGGGACTTGCAGCACTGACTATAGTCACCAGCACCTCCCCTCACACCCCCCCAACACAAACTCCACAGTACCCACCTGGTAGAATGCAATGCCCTCCATCCTAACACAAGATCCCACAAAGCACCACCACCCTGGGTTATGTTGTGTGAAGCACAGGGACACTCTTGGGACTCTTAGCCAAACAACTGCCAGGACAACACTCCCAGCCATCCTGTCAGCACAGCCAGCCCACCCCACAGGGAAGCAGAGTCAAAAGGAAGGAAGCATGGGCATGCTGGGAAGGGGGGTGGAGGCAATAGCATGATGGGAGTCGTAGTCACAGACATAGCTCACCCCCACAACTGTCCCATCAACACCACCCTGAACCATGCTCACATCACAGGGAGTGGAGAAGGACTCACAAGATGGCTGACACTGGCTACTGCTGTGGGGAGCACAAGGCCCTGCTGCCAACTGTGCACCAACAAACAGCAGGACACCACTGACTGACATCCTGAGAGACAACTTACACTCCCTGCAATGCAAGCACGTTCCATGGTGGGATAACTGACTGGGTGGGTGGGTGGGTGGGAAGGAGGTCTGGCTGTCAACCAAACACAATCAATGCAGACCATGTTCACACCCCAGAGAATACATAGAAATGCCCAAATAATGCAGGACAATGTGCCACACCAATATCAACCCCTGACTGTGACGACTTAGGACAATACAATGTACAGGCCCGCACCCCGAGGCACAGTCACAACTGTCAGGTGTGTCAACCACTGATGCCTGCAGAAACATGACATACATTGTTTGTGTCTCCCAAAAACAGGTGATGATAGGGACACAGCAGCAGACGCTGAGGAGTCCCAGTCCCAGGCTCAAGAGGATGCCGAGCTCACTGGCGTCGTACAGCCTCTGTCCTCCTCGGACGATGAAGAACAACCTGGCACATCCGGTGCAAGTCAACATGCTGCACCAGCAGGACCACCAGCTGCAGCACCAGCAGGTCCACCAGCTGCACCCCCTGCACCCACCCCTCCAACGACTGTCACCACGAATACCATCCCTGCCGACATGGACAGAATAAGGAACAACACCAGCGCAGTGACCCTGGACCAACCTGGGGCCATGGACACCACCACCACCACCAACCCCCAAGGTGGACCAGGGTTATCTGTGCGTGCAACTGCACACACTGCACATGTCAGCAGGGGTGGTGGGAGGGGTGGGAGACAGAGGTCGCTGCTTGCAGACGTTGCTGGTGTGCATGAAGACCCACAACTGGTACGCATAGCTGATGCGTACCAGTCCAGCACCGGAGAGCTCAGCCAGGTAGTGGGGCTCCTCAGAGACATCAAACAGCAGCAGGCTGCCCATCATGCCCGCTTGGACTCCCACATGTCCCAAGTGGAGTCACACATGTCACGTGTGGACTCCCACATGTCACGTGTGGACTCCCACATGACCCGCGTGGAGTCCAAGTGGGATGTACTACATGAGATGACGGCGGTGCACAGGGACATTTTACAATGCCTCCGCCAGATGAACAGCAACCAGTCCACACCTCCCTGTGTGCCAACAACATCTGGTACCGAACAAACTGCAACTGCCACAGGGAGGGAGGAGGACTCTGGCGGAGAGTCCCCTGCACCGCAGCAGCCTGCACTTGAGGGCCCCCCCCCAAGAAGAGGGGTCGTCCGAGGAGGGGAAAGTGAGAGGCTGATGGCCAAGCGCAACTCCCAGGAAGCCTGAACCTGTTCTGGATTTTCGCCTTTGTGCACAGACTGTTCACCCTGTTGATGGCAACACTACTCCCACACATAGCATGGGGAGTACAAGTTGGAACAATGTGTCAGACAACTGTGGCCCCGATACTGGGGATCCTGTCTACCTGGACTTTCTATTCATCTAGGAACTTGGGATTGCAAGATTCATGTACAGCACAATCCATCCTATGCACTATTATCACAATAAACACACTAATACACCATACTTGCCTCTGTCGTGATTCCAACGTGGGTGCTGTTATGGGGATGATGAACTGCAAAATTACACAGTGTATGCGAACTGCAACAGCAAGGACAACACAGGCATGTGAGTACAGGCAACGTGACACATATGAGGGAGACACACCACCAGGGCTACACAACACATACACACCTAGGCCATCTGACTCATTGCCTACACTGATGTTGCCAGGGAAGACGGTGCAATGCACAGACACCACACCCATTCCCAGTTGTAGTCAAGTAGCCCACAGGTGCAGTAAGCAAATGGCACTCAAATGTGTGACCACAGACAACGCACATCACTAAGTGAAGCACAGGTTTATTACACAGTAGCAACATGCCGTAACCACTACAGATGCAAGGTAACCCCACCTGGTAGCGGGCACACAGTCAACAACTGTAGACAGAAGGAAGTCCATGGGTGTGGCGCACATCACCTGTAGGGACACAACAGCTACCAGCCTGGATGTGCAATCACGTCGTCGGTGGACACAGTTGACCAAACGAATCTGAAAGTACCCTGTGAAGGACAGAAATGACACACAGTCAAAAGCAATGCAGTACAGGACAGAACAGCAAAACTCATGCACAATACATGTTACAAGATACCCACCCAGAACCAAGTTAGCATGTCAACACTGTTGGGGAGTACAGCCCACCTGTCACCACACATCGCAACACACATCCTGTCAAGTAGCCCATGGACACACTCCAACAGCACCAGAGCACCACCCACACATCATGCCAACTCACATCATTCACATGACACCTCAGGATACTCACATTCAGCTAAAGAAGTTGGTGATGAGCTGTGTGCGGACATCACCATCACCATCATCATCATCATCGTCACTGGCATCGTGGTCCAGGCCAGGATCCTCCACAGGTGGCGGATGTTGGTCATCGTCATCCTGGATGAGAGGCAACTCCTTCCGCACTGCCAGGTTGTGGAGCATGCAGCAGACGATGATAATCTTGCACACTTTCGCAGGGGCATATGGGAGGGACCCTCCGGTCTTGTCCAGGCAGCGGAAGCGGCTCTTCAGGAGACCAAAGGTCCGCTCAATCACTCTCCTGGTCCGACCATGTGCCTCATTGTAGCGCATCTGGGCAGGTGTCACAGGGTTCCTGAGGGGTGTCAGCAACCACGGCATGTTGGGGTATCCCGAGTCACCTACGGACAGACAAGTGCACATCAGCTGACTTGGAAAAGTGGGCGGAATACTACAGATCAGATCACACACAATGGCACAAAGTCAGTACACACCGACAAGCCAGGCACGCTGGTTCTGCATCTGTGCCATCAACCTGGGGATGCGACTACTCCTCATCACAAAGGCATCGTGTGCTGAACCAGGGAAACGGGCACACACGTGTGTGATGGTCATGTCTGCAAGACACACCACCAGTGCATTGACCGAGTGGTAGTGCTTGCGGTTCCTGTAGGCCTGCTCCTGGGCCTGTGGTGGTACCAAAGCCACATGTGTCCCATCAATGGAGCCAATTACATGCGGCATCCTCCCCAGGGCATAAAAGTCACTCTTCACGTCAGTGAGTCGTCGCAGTCTAGGGAAATAGATGTACCGGTTCAGGAAGAGCAACATTGCCGCCAAAACATCGCGGAGCACACGGCTGAACATGGTCTGTGACATCCCACCAGCAGACGCCACAGTATGTTGGAAGGTACCGGTGGCAAAGAAGTGTAGGGCTGCCATCACCTTCACCTTGGGGGTCAGCGCTGTAGGATACGGCCGGCCAGGCTGCAAATGTGGGGACAACTGCACTGCAAAATCCTCAATCAGCTGCCTGGTGAAGCGGTACCGTCGGATGCTGTCCCGTTCCACCATCGTTGCCAGGTCTGGGAATGGCCGATGGACAGCAGGAGCCCTGCAGTGCAGAGGAGAAGTAAGCAAGATCGTCAGTCACCCCACATATGCGGCATTGAACACACTCAAGATCCCAACATACATCATCATGAGGCACAACTACATGAAGTGTGCAGTACCGGAACGACATTTATGGTACATACATGGCCAACATCTGTCAACACGGTCCTACAGGTGGCATCAATTTGTCCCAGGTTGGCCCATTGGATATCATGATGCTGTGTCACAGTCACCCCCAGTGACATGTGAGGACAGATGTGCCCCAGGCACCACAGCTCAACGACAGGCACATTCCCAGGGACCCTGTAATGCCACATGGACACTGGCATCACCTGGAGTATCATGTGTACACCACAACAAAACAAACATGACCCCCACAGGTAGTGGCCACACTTGCCATGGCAGGAGAGCCATGGACGTCTGTGACACACACGCACAACATCAGAGTCCATGCACACACAACGTGGATGTGGAGACTGTCTCCCATTGTGCACATGAAATCAGAGACATTGTAAACACTACATGCACAAAGACTGTGGAGGGCCATCACTATTGTGCCACTGGGACACCCTGGCTCAAACATACCGTCCCACATGGGACTCACGGGGTATGTGACATGACATACACAAACACCACTGTGAAATGTGACCATGGCACATGCACAGATATGAACAGTTGCACATCACAGTGGTCACGTACACATAACACCCATGATCCTGTCCCCATGAACACGTGCACAGCCTGGGGGTGGCTGCCCACAGGTGACACCCACAGGACAACATGTACACCAACATACACACAATAGGAAATGCAGCCTTACATGCCTTATGATAAGGTTTGGACAGGCTGTCGTGATGTAGGTGTGCCCCTCACTCCCTGGGAGCTATCTGTGGCTGGCATATGTCCATCTGAGACAGGCATGCTGACATATGCCAGTCACATGTACAGTGATGCGTTGTACTGCAATGGACCGATCGGTGCCTCCGGCCGGCCCATTGCATTCAATGTGTGCGGGTACGCGTTGTACCCCTGTGCGCGTTGTACTGCAATGGACCGATCGGTGCCTCCGGCCGGCCCATTGCATTCAATGTGTGCGGGTACGCGTTGTACCCCTGTGCGCGTTGAACAGCAATGGACCGATCGGTGCCTCCGGCCGGCCCATTGCTTTCAATGTGTGCGGGTACGCGTTGTACCCCTGTGCGCGTTGTACTGCAATGGACCGATCGGTGCCTCCGGCCGGCCCATTGCATTCAATGTGTGCGGGTACGCGTTGTACCCCTGTGCGCGTTGTACTGCAATGGACCGATCGGTGCCTCCGGCCGGCCCATTGCATTCAATGTGTGCGGGTACGCGTTGTACCCCTGTGCGCGTTGTACTGCAATGGACCGATCGGTGCCTCCGGCCGGCCCATTGCATTCAATGTGTGCGGGTACGCGTTGTACCCCTGTGCGCGTTGAACAGCAATGGACCGATCGGTGCCTCCGGCCGGCCCATTGCTTTCAATGTGTGCGGGTACGCGTTGTACCCCTGTGCGCGTTGTACTGCAATGGACCGATCGGTGCCTCCGGCCGGCCCATTGCATTCAATGTGTGCGGGTACGCGTTGTACCCCTGTGCGCGTTGTACTGCAATGGACCGATCGGTGCCTCCGGCCGGCCCATTGCATTCAATGTGTGCGGGTACGCGTTGTACCCCTGTGCGCGTTGTACTGCAATGGACCGATCGGTGCCTCCGGCCGGCCCATTGCATTCAATGTGTGCGGGTACGCGTTGTACCCCTGTGCGCGTTGAACAGCAATGGACCGATCGGTGCCTCCGGCCGGCCCATTGCTTTCAATGTGTGCGGGTACGCGTTGTACCCCTGTGCGCGTTGTACCTCAATGGACCGATCGGTGCGCACCCATTGACAATGGGCTTGCCTGGCAACGGACGCGTTTTCGAATATTCGAACGAGTCGGTTGCTGGAAAATCAGTTGGTCACCCACAACAATGTTGCAAAATCATGTATGTCATGAAGTTGAAATTTTGAAGGATGCTGTGGGCGTGTTTTGGTGCTGCTATTCCATGGATTGGCCATATTCAGAAGATGCAAACGACTTGGACCTATCACTTTGGACACAAGGGACAGTATCTGCCTCTCCAGCACATATATATTGCTGCATGTTCCCCTGAGAGCCCACTTGCCTGCACTACATGCTCCAGGACGACATCTGCCACTGCACTGCTGCTGTCTCTGCCCCTCTGGACCCTGCAATGGCACGTACTGTGGAGAGAGCCCCAGCCTTCAGCCTTGAAGAGAACCAGGCCCTGCTGGACAGCCTACTTCCACAGTACAGCAAGCTGTATGGGACACCAGGGGAGCAGGTGAGTGTTCTGTGCACTGCCTTTCTGAATGTGCATTTTGTCTGACTAGCAAGGCTGAGAGTCAGCACACCACTGGCTAGCAGGCTCACTGAGTAGTTGTCACCCCCCATAGTGTGTAGTGACTTGCACTGGACAGGTATGGTGCAGTGACAGTGCTTCTGAACAGGGTTTTACTCCCCATGCTATGATACCATGTAGTGACTTCTGGAAAACTGTCCATGGGCAGCCGTGCACTGCCTGGGTACACCATGTGCCCCTGTGATTGCGACATGTATATGCAACTGTGTCATGCACGGATATGTTGCATGTGTAGTAATGTCCTTATCACTTTGTCATCCTGACAGGCTTCTGCCCATCGGAAGCATGAGATCTGGAAGGACATCGTCCGGGCTGTCCGGTCCGTGGGGGTCTACAAGCGCCGGATCCGCAACTGCCAAAAGAGGTGGCAGGACCTTCGGGGCTGGACCCGGAGGATTGCACGGGTCCAGCTGAAGCTGTCGCCTCCTCGCAGGAGGGGCGGAACACGGACCCTGACCCCCCACATGCTCAGGATCCTGGCGGTGGTCTTTCCAGACCTGGATGGGCAGCTGAAGGCCAGAGAGCAGCAAGGAGGGGGTGAGTCAAAGACTGCACTGTGTACTCTGTCTAACATGTTATGTGCCCTCCTCGGGCCAGGTTGAACTGCCACAGTACAGCAGTCATGTTGTCCAGGAGCCATGTCCCTCTATTGTGCACTGCCCACTCCTCATCTGATACCCAGGTGTGGCCCTTACATGCAGGGAATTCTGTCACTTAGGACTGTGTCCTTGCAGTTTGCTTGACTCAAGGTGGGAGACAGCATCTGTTTCCCTGACTCTGTGGTGGGCATCATGGGTGGGTCCATTGCTTACACAATGCCTGTATTCTGACATGTATTCAGCGTGTTACTTTGATCTGTGGTCCAATTGCTGAGCTGATCCACCACATGTGGCTGGGGTACCTGGCACACACCCATGCTGCGGGTGGGAACAATGTTTGGGCCCCAGGAGTATGTATATGACGTGTGTCACACATACTTAGCCAGTTGCCTACAGTCCAGGGCTCATCCCTCATTCATGTGGGGCTGGACAGTCATGCCTACTCCAGGCCATACAATACACTCTGTACTCCCACTCCCGTGTATCAGAGGACACATTGTGCACAGTGATTTGCCCCTCAGGTGTCTGCCTCTGTGTCAGTGTGCTGTGGATTAGTCGCCAGGACTGCTGTGGAGTTTCTTGGTAGGGGCTCAGCATGCCACTGGAGATGTGACCATAGGAGACGATACTTGTGTGACACATAGGTGTCTGATCAGCTGCCCATGCAGACTGGGGCATGTAAATGTGAAGTTCAGGCAGCTGTTCCCCATGCACAGCAGAGTGTGAGGGGCTCAGGTTCAGAGGGTAGTGTCACAGGTCTCCCATATGTCCAATAGGTATGACCTGGACAGATGAGGGTTAAGAGGATGTGTTGTGGGGGGATGTACATGTGCACTTGTGCAGCTCCAGGACTTGCATTCCCCATGACCTACTATTGTGACACAGTGCAGAGTGTTGTTGTCTGGCTGCAAAGTCATACATCACTGAGACAGTGATGTATGACTTTGCAGTCATGCCTCCGCCATGGCATGTGTCTACTGATTGGTGATCCTGCAGGGGAGTGACATGTGCTACATGCACACCATAGTGGCGCTGGCTATCAGGACATGGGTGCATCATGGTGTCTGTCGCTGGTATGCATCACATGCATTTCCTATTTGACTCTGGGCATCCCTTACATCCGTAAACCTGTACTGACTCAGTGGCAAGAGCTGTGATGTGTCCACACCGTGTCCTCTGCACTGTCCAACTACTGTGTACTTGGTGCATGTGTCAACACTGGGGTGTTGCAATCCAACAGACACCAGACAGATGGGTGCAAGGCCATGTGGGATGTGAGTGCCATGCTTGGCATCAGACTGACAATTGACTTCTCCTGTTCAATTAGTGCACTTTTAGCAATGCACAACTAATGATGCCAGGGCTTGCTCTGTGATGTGCTGTGCTCACAGTGGTGTGTGCGTTATGTGCAGGTGACTGATGTCTGTCTGTTTCCCCATTGTTTGCAGATACATCCACGGCCACGGAAGGGGACAGCTCCACGGACCAGGAGGAGCCGGAGAGCCAGACTGGGTCAGCAGCCGAGGAGTGGTCGGAGGGACCCAGTGGCACGGAGGGCGAGGGGAGCCACACCGAGGAGTCCTCAGCAGCATCCACCTCAGCTGAGGACCAGAGCAACTCGGAGGATGACTCCCTTGTGGAGGCGGGTGTCAGCAGCCACCACACCCCAGCTAGTGTTGCTGTCCCCGCCACCACCAGCACCACCACCGCCCTCCCATCGGCTCCCATTCCCCAGGTCCGTGGAGGCTCCCATGTCCGGGAGCGTGTCTCCTTTGGGCCAGGCACCGCACCCCCTGCCCCTGTGTCCCCTGCTGCCCTGAGTGAGGAGTCTGTGTACCTCCTTCGCCAGCTCCATGTAGGGCAGACAGCCATGCTGAGTGTCCTCCATGCGCACACCGCGCTGTTGACTCAGCTGGTGTCGTTCATGGAGGGCATCTCATCGGGCATGTCTGACCTACAGAGGGGCAATAGGTCCATGGACTCCTCCCTGACGGCAGCAGTGTCCCTCCTCAAACGGTCCCTCACCCCTCCTGCCTCTGCTCCATCCACACTCCCCAGCACCTTACCCATCCCAGGCACACACACACTGGCACACACCAGCACACACACATCCAGCACACTGACACACACGCCAATGACAAAACGCACACGCACGCACATTCAGGGGACTGAAGCCAGACTCACAGGGGATGGGGCCCTGGCACACACACACGCATCCACATGCACTGCGCAGTCCTCAGTTCCCTCTCCCTCCAAAGCACCCTCCCTTGCCTCACCTGCAACCCCAAAGTCACAGCAGCTCTTCCTCTGTGACCTCGGCCTCTTCCCCACCGATGAAGCTGCTCCAGCATCCCGGGGGAAGAGGAAGCCCACCCACACGGAGCAGAGTGCCCCTCGCCCCCGGACACCCTCCCCCAGGCGCAGACGGACTGAGGCCCCCACCCGCAAGTCCCCCCGGAGTGCTAAGAGCAAGACCCCGCCACCGCCCTGCAGCTCAGGCACAAGGTCTCCGTCCTCCATCCCTCAGGCCCCCACTGCACAGGTGCCCCCACCACACCCTGCCCCAGGTTCCCCCACCCACAGATATACCATCCCCAAGATGCTCCGGCCTTCTCCCCCTGCCACTTGCTCTCCCAGCACCACACCCCCCGCTGCGCTTGTCTGTGCCACTGATGTGGTGAGGGTGTCCCCCCCTCTGTCCAACCCACCTTGCCTGTTCCCCATTCTCCTCCCCTGGAGGTAGGCACTGCAGTGGAGTCCACTACCGCCCTGTCTGACTTGGGCACTGCAGTGGCGGACCTGTCCACCCCATCTGCAGGGTCCACTGCAGTTGTGCCGGCACCCACGACATCTGTGTCATGCCCCCCAGTTGTGCCGGCACACACCATGTCAGACACCTCCACTGCAGTTGTCAGTGGCTCTCCAGCACCCACCACCCCTTCCCTGACTCCCCCTGGTGAGCCCTGATCCTGTCCCTGCGGTGCCTGGCCTGCCCCCCGGTTGCCCCTCCTAGTGGATTGTCCCTGGTATTGTGCAGGCATGCGTAGGGTGACATCTGCCAGTGTCACCCTGTTTGAACTTTGACAATGGACTGGCCATTGGCCTTTGCTCTTTTTCAGGACTTCGTTTGGCCTCAACACATATGCTGAATAAAGCAACTTTCTTTTCTCTAGTGCTCATGCTTCAGATGTACATGTTGTTGGTGCAGCTAACCATGCCCTTGCTGCAGTGATGGTGATATCTGGTCTCATGATTATGAAGTGTTACTGTGCAGGAACCCATGTGGTCCAGGGGGAATGTGTCCTATCATGTGGTGTATCCATGTCATCAATAGCAGCATCTGAGGGTGTCATGTGTTCAGTATTTGGCAATGGGTTTCCTACTTACATTGGCAATTTCATATCTGTGGCTTCCACCCCTGCACATCTGTTGTGCCTGCCATCGTTGCATTTGTCTACTTCCCTGACCGTGTTGCCATCTCCAGTGGACATGCAGGTTTGGGCATCAATGGGGAGGGACTCATCCGTGTAGTCAGTGCAACATTGCTATACAAGTGTGTTGGATCTGTGCTGATGATTCCGTTGGCACATCCATGACCAGGCTGATGTGATGGGAGCCCTCATTTGGTGCTAATTGTTGATTGTGTGACCAAGTGCTCAGCTGACATGATGGGGCCCTACTGAGGCAACATATGGCACAGCTTTCCTCACACAGGAGTGGAGTCCCCTCATGGCAGTGTGTACACGTGTGACATTGCCTGCGCCCAAGGTGTGTGTTGTATGTGCATGTCTGTGTGTTCACTTCCATTCATCTGCGCATGCTGTGATCCCTAGTGTTGTACCTGTTTGTGATGCTTGCTGACTTGAGCTATGTTCCCCCAAAGTCTTCTCCCTGTGTTCTCTGTGATGTGGGTGCATGGCACATTACTGGTCATCAGGGTGTCACCCATAGGTGTGTTTGCTGTCAGGGCAGAGTTTGTGTGCAGACGCAGATGGGTCACAGTCAGGTTTCCCTTTGGCACTTGTTGTTTGCCCCTGTCATGTGATTTCCAGTTTGTGTTATCTTTCAGTGATTGTGACACGTTGTGTGTGTGACTGCTGGCACTCCTTAGGGTCCGGGCTGCAATGTTGGTTGTTGTCTATGTGTGTTCTTTGTGGGTGACCTTGGCTTCTTCATTGGTGTGTGACTGTGGCTGGGATCCCATTGGTCGGTGTGGTATTGCCGTCATGTCCATGTACAGCGTAGTGTGCAGTGTGTCAGACATTCAGGAGTCTTGTTGAGTGTCCATGTGTGATGTGTTTCTACACCTTGGTTCCCACCCACCACCCTGGAATAGTAATGGGTGCATGTGCAATGTCACCAGTGCATGTGTACTTCACTGCTGCACATTGTTGGAGGTCGAGGGGTGTGGTCTTGAGTGTGTGCAGATGAGAGTTGTTGCCCGGCTAGTCCCCTGCCTCCATGTTGGCCTTGGCTTACTGGCCATGCTGATTGATTTGTGCTTGTGTAGGTGTGATGGTAGTTAGTTGCTCAGGACACCTGACTGTGGTTCACAGTGTGAACGACATTTAGCTTTGTCATCACAGTGGTATTTTTCTTCAGCCCAGGGTCACCACATTGTGGGGGCCCTGGGGGTGGTGCTGTGGTGTGTCTGTGACTTGCTGTGTCAGTTGTTGTTCCTACGTGCCTGTGTGACATGTGTGTTTTGTGCTCCCTCTCACCTGTCAATGCCTGCTTGCCCACATAGGGGATTTGGATCCATGAGTTACCTTAGTGTGGCAGTGTATGCACATCTGTATGATTGGTATTCAGCTCTCCTCATGTGTTGTGTTGTTGCCTGGGGACACTGGCACCCCCACCCCTCACCTGCTGTGTATGATGACAGTGTTGGTCTGCCTGTTTGTGTTTGTGCATCTGCACCACTGCATTGGCATATCTTGGGTGTGCCATTGGCTGTATGTTGTTTGGTGTGTTTCCCCTGCTGTCCCTGGGACTCCTAGGTCATCGGTCAGCACAGTGATCATGGTTTGTGTGTCCCATTGCTGCCATGGTATGGTATCTGTTCACCTCACATCTGCTGTCTCCACAGGGTATCTGCATTTGTGTGCCCATTGGTGCAAATATGTGGTTCTGCATTCTGATGGTCACTTCTGTCATTGTGTCATTGATGACTGTTGACGGTCTCAGCCCCCATGGGTGTTGTTTGTCTGCACATGGCCAAAGGAATGTTTCATTTGCACTGCAGTATTTGGCTCCCCCAATTTATGTTGCAATGGGACACATACACTACTTTGCCACAGATGAGTTTTTGGTTCTGTGACCAGGAATGATCCATGCAGTTTGGCAGTTGCAGCTCTTTCTTTGTCAACAATTACCTTTTGGTCACTGTGATGATGAGGGTGTAGACCCCATTGCCACAATGGTCAAAATGTGCTTCAGCTATGGACCCCACACTTGCCTTTTGGTCACTGTGATGATGGGGGTTTAGACCCCATTGCCACAATGGTCAAAATGTGCTTCAGCTATGGACCCCACACTTGCCTTTTGGTCACTGTGATGATGGGGGTTTAGACCCCATTGCCACAATGGTCAAAATGTGCTTCAGCTATGGACCCCACACTTGCCTTTTGGTCACTGTGATGATGGGGGTTTAGGCCCCATTGCCACAATGGTCATGGGCTGCTTGCATTGTGGGTGCCACACACATATATGTGTGGCACATGTGCTAGGGGTCACATTGTATGTTCAATGTCATGTTCGGTGTTGTAGGCATTTGACACAGCCTGCTCACACGCTTGTCATGGTGGTGGGGGATGTCTTAATCTTGCATTCCCTAGGTTGTGGTGTGCTTGTTGTGTCATGCATTGTCCATCCTATGAGTGGGGGTGGTAGTAGTGGTAGGCATCCAGCCCCCTGGCTAAGGGTGGTAGTAGTGGTGGGCATCCTGCCCCCCTGGGAGAGGGTGGTAGTAGTGGTGGGCATCCTGCCCCCCTGGGTGAGGGTGGTAGTAGTGGTGGGCATCCTGCCCCCCTGGCTAAGGGTGGTGGTAGGCATCCAGCCCCCTGGCTAAGGGTGGTAGTAGTGGTAGGCATCCAGCCCCCCTGGGTGAGGGTGGTAGTAGTGGTAGGCATCCAGCCCCCCTGGGTGAGGGTGGTAGTAGTGGTGGGCATCCTGCCCCCCTGGGTGAGGGTGGTAGTAGTGGTAGGCATCCTGCCCCCTGGGTGGGGGTGGTAGTAGTGGTGGGCATCCTGCCCCCCTGGCTAAGGGTGGTAGTAGTGGTGGGCATCCTGCCCCCTGGGTGAGGGTGGTAGTAGTGGTGGGCATCCTGCCCCCCTGGGTGAGGGTGGTAGTAGTGGTGGGCATCCTGCCCCCTGGGTGAGGGTGGTAGTAGTGGTGGGCATCCTGCTCCCTGGCTAAGGGTGGTAGTAGTGGTGGGCATCCTGCCCCCTGGCTAAGGGTGGTAGTAGTGGTGGGCATCCTGCCCCCCTGGGTGAGGGTGGTAGTAGTGGTGGGCATCCTGCCCCCCTGGGTGAGTGTGGTGGGCATCCTGCCCCCTGGGTGAGGGTGGTAGTAGTGGTGGGCATCCTGCCCCCCTGGGTGAGGGTGGTAGTAGTGGTAGGCATCCTGCCCCCCTGTGTAAGGGTGGTAGTAGTGGTAGGCATCCAGCCCCCCTGGCTAAGGGTGGTGGTAGGCATCCAGCCCCCCTGGCTAAGGGTGGTAGTAGTGGTAGGCATCCAGCCCCCCTGGCTAAGGGTGGTAGTAGTGGTGGGCATCCTGCCCCCCTGGGTGAGGGTGGTAGTAGTGGTGGGCATCCTGCCCCCTGGCTAAGGGTGGTAGTAGTGGTGGGCATCCTGCCCCCCTGGGTGAGGGTGGTAGTAGTGGTGGGCATCCTGCCCCCCTGTGTAAGGGTGGTAGTAGTGGTAGGCATCCTGCCCCCCTGTGTAAGGGTGGTAGTAGTGGTAGGCATCCTGCCCCCCTGGGTGAGGGTGGTAGTAGTGGTGGGCATCCTGCCCCCCTGGGTGAGGGTGGTAGTAGTGGTGGGCATCCTGCCCCCTGGGTGAGGGTGGTAGTAGTGGTGGGCATCCTGCCCCCCTGGCTAAGGGTGGTAGTAGTGGTGGGCATCCTGCCCCCCTGGGTGAGGGTGGTAGTAGTGGTGGGCATCCTGCCCCCCTGGGTGAGGGTGGTAGTAGTGGTGGGCATCCTGCCCCCCTGGGTGAGGGTGGTAGTAGTGGTAGGCATCCTGCCCCCTGGGTGGGGGTGGTAGTAGTGGTAGGCATCCAGCCCCCCTGGCTAAGGGTGGTGATAGGCATCCAGCCCGCCCTGGGTGAGGGTGGTAGTAGTGGTAGGCATCCAGCCCCCCTGGCTAAGGGTGGTAGTGGTGGTGGGCATCTGGCACCCCCTGGCTAAGGGTGGTTGTGGTGGTTGGCATCCAGCCCCCCTGGGTTGGGGTGGTGGCGCGCATTCAGGCCCCTGTGTGCATATGTGGCATTGGTGATGGGCATCCCGCCCCTATGGTGCTGCTGGTGTAAGTATATTCAGATTCCCAGTGTATGTGTGTGATGTGTCGTGTACGTGTTGTATGTGTTTTGTGGTTGGTGTCTGACTTACCTTCTGCGCCGTACGCGTCCGTGCCTGTTCCGGTAGTAGATGTAGAATATTGGTATGATCGGGACGAAGGGATTCATGGTTGGTTCGTGTCGTTCGTCCTTCTCGTTGCTTCGCGTCGTCCTCGTCGCTTGGCTTCGTCCTCGTCGCTTCGCTTCGTCCTCGTCGCTTCGCGTCGTCCTCGTCTGTGCTGTGTTCGTCTCGTAGCCGTGGATCGTGTTGTGGCGCGATTCGGAGCTTATGTGCGCCTCTCCCGGATGCTTTGACGTGCGGTGCGTAGCGACGGGTTCGGCGCGTACGGAAAGCGCATCGTACTTGTCCGGCCGGACGGGGCTGCATTTTCCCTTCCGTGCGACTCGATTCGGCGTTTCCGGATTCGCCTCGGTCGGAGAACAGGACCTGGTTTGGGTGAGTACGGCTCGGCCGGGATTTTTGCTGTTGTGCGCATCGTACTTGCTCGTTCGGTGTGCTGTACGGATCGGTCGGGAAACTGGCTTTCGCATGGCTTTTTTCCTGACCGCATAGTATTGGGTGCGCCTCCGACCGAGATCGGAATCGGCCCCTCAGTCTCTGTCACATTCCCTATCTAAGCCACTCCTGCCTTTCATGTCACACTTCTAGTCCCTCTCAAACTCCTAGTCCAATCACCCTCCCCAACATGTCACACTCCTAGTCCCTACCACCCGCAACATCTGCTACTCTCTCATTCCATCTTATCTTGGCCATCCATGTCACCCTCCCAGCCTGTGTCACACTCCTAACCCCTGTGACTCTCCCAGTCCTGTTTAGGAAGTCCAACAGCCGACGCTGACCATAGCGCTCCACCAGGATCATTCTGCCCTATCTTGCTAAAACCCTACCATCTCCATTGGATCTGCTCGACCCTCTCTTTGGCCTACTAGGGTTGTGTGGCTGCTGTTACTGCTCCTGTTCAGGGGCACTCCACTAGGGGTGTGTCCATTTCTTTGGGTACCTTTCGGGGGCGCTCTGTTGAAGGACATCTATGCTGCCACCACCATGCGCTTTTCCCCACAATTCTATGTCCCACTAAAGGGTGCAGGTGGGAAGCTTCAGTTTCACCCTCTTGGTTCTAGTGTGCTGACGCCTCTACACCACACACTTGGTTCATTGGTCCGGGATCATTATAAAGTCCACTAGTTGTTGCAGCGCTTCTTAGTGTCTTTTTGGACCGCTTGCCTGCTCCAGTAATCATTGCTTGGGTGCATCCTCAGACACTAAGGACTGGTCTGAGGGACAGACAAGCGGGTAACGCCCCAATCACTTACGAGTAATCTTCACTACTCTTAGTCCTTGTCTTCCTTGTCACAGTACTAGGTTCCTTCCCTTCCTGCTTGGGGAGGAGGGATGCTGCCTTTGTGTTTTTGTTTTATGTCACACAGGAAGATGTAGAGTGTAGAGAGGGATCCCAGCATTTACAGCTGCTTTAGACTATTTGGGGGGTATCAGTGCTTAATTTGTGCCGGTCTAAACACTGACACGTATTTATGGGCATTAACCAGATGGTGGTGCTGGGTTTCTTTTCTTCTAGCAGAGCACATCTGAGGAGCATCTTACTCATTAATATAATGTTGAAACAATGATTAAACTAGCTCATCCAGAGCATCCCAGCAGCTTGTGGTGACCTGGAGTAGTCCAAAATCTGACACTTGTTTGAGTGTCATTGTTAGTAGGTCATGCTGGCACAGGCATTCGGTAGTAGTGACAGGAGGTGTGGTTGGTGCCAGCTGCGGTGGACTCCTGTGAAATACTCTGAGCCCTGGCACTTATTTTTTTAAAATAAATTAAGCACCGGGTAAAGGCCCACCCACTTCTAGGGAAGTGGAATAGGTTGGCATAGGAGCCCGAGGCTAGTAAATCCTGAGATGGACCAAAGAACCCTGTGGCTCCAAGAGTGGGAGGAAGCAGTTTTCAGAGAAGCTCCGGGGCATTGACGGCGGGGGTTAGCAGAGCTCCCCGTCCCCAGATACGTTGAATTCACACTGGTGGGGGGGCTATGAAAAACAATGCGTAAATGGCAGCTGTGTTTCTATCAATGTGCAGAACTGCTATGACTTGCTTGGGCATTGCCATCTCTTCCCAGCAGGGGTGCTATACATTTAATTTGTCATTGTCACACTCTGCAGCACTGCCCACTCAGCCTTGTACATTCTTCTGCCAGACATTGTCTCCCAGCGCCCATGGCTATCACCACCATCCCACCTTACTACCAATCACTGCCACCTGGCCATTGACCCGGCAGTCTGAATCACTCTTCCCCTCGATTCATGCACCAGAGCTGGAGTGGCCAGGCTGGGAAAACTCCAGGTAGGCTGAGGAGAAAGGCAGGACTTTAAGTGGGCCGGGTCCCGCCAGTGCTTAGAACTGGCAGCTCTAAAAAGCAGGTGCTGAGACGGGTCCTATATGGCTCTCCATTTTTGCCATCACTGCTTTTGCAGTTCTATACTCAGCCCGAAGGTACTGGAGCCCTTTACATGAGCACCAGTTACATTACACAAGGACACATTCATTTTTGGCAAGCACAGGGAGATTAAGTGATTTGCCCAGAATCACAGGATATTGAGCTGACGCCGAGACTCAAACCTGCTTTCCCAGCTCCAAAGTCAGCAGCTCTGGCTGTTGCGCAAAAACCATACCCACAAGAACCACAGCATTTTTAATATTATATACAACAAAGCCATTGTTATTGCTTATTTGTCCTGGCTTGTTGTATGTGTAATGTTACTTGTTGTATTATATATCTGGATGCAATGATAGAAGCAGCAAAATACCAGTTGGGGGGCACACTATGCCAAGCACAGATTTTTAGCTTAAGTGTTTTAAGCCACGCCCTTAATTACATAGGCTACGCCCATTTGAAAGATCCCCCCTCCCCAGTTTTTTCATCCCACATAAAGGCCTGGCTAAAGGGGCGGCTTCCTCAGGGGTGGACAGACGGAGAGATAAACTGTGATGTAGCACTGCAGTTAACCAGAGGAAACACACGTTTTTTGTGAATATTTGCCCCTTCCCCCAAATCCACCTGGTGAGAGTTAGACTTGCTGGGTATCTTAGCACTGAATAACACCTGTTAATGTATACCCATCTCAATGGCACACACTATATTGATCTCGGGAGGATGAAACTCTGAGAGGGCGTGCTGGGATTGGAACCTGTGATCACAGATTCAAACACACATTCCTGCAGTAGGTGCATTAGTCCACTGAGCCATCAGCCCCTGACCACTTACCTCCAGGCACCCAAGATCAGCGATACAAATATCAAAATAAAGTAAAGGTACTCACTAGCCAAGGGTACCTCTGAGTCGGTGCTCTCCCATCAAAGGTATTACACCCCTGCTGAGAGCCCTCTGCATTTCAAGATAAAGAATTACAGGTATTCAATACCTGCCCACTTACCAACTGCCCATGACCCTCCACCCACCACACCTGCCCCATGTGCCCCTAATTCACAATGTCCCTCCTCCCCCAGCACCTCTGTGCACATGCAGGAATGAAAGGGGTGTATTTATCAGTCTCCACCGCCAGCAGTACCAGCCCAGTCAACCCGCGAGGGATACTGCCCCTACCCTGGCTGTGCCAGGGCTGGTGTCAGCATCACGACCCTGCAACGCACCACTGGGCAGTGGATACTCTAGAATGGAAAAAAGAAAATCCTAAGAAATAGAAATTTTGAGGCTTTTGCATCAGAAATGAAAGCAACTCAAGTGCAAAATTGAAATCACCGGTGTCAGACTTGATCCGCTTTTGCAAATAAATTGCTTCATGTCCATCAAAAAAGCCTGCCGATGCAGATTGTCCACAGTTTTAATGGGAAGAAAATCATGATTTTATTAAAGGCACAGAGGCTAATATGCATCATCTCTTTTATTACCCCATACACAGCAGCAACAAGAACATAGAATTAGAACAACAACCAGCACTTCTGAACCCTTAGAACATGCATATAATCACAGAATGTTCAGGCGTACTCCTTCTTTTCTTGCTGCGAACAAACCAAAAGTCCATCCTCAAATTGAACTGTAAACCCACCAGAAGCAAAAAACACTTATATCCTTGAAATCCTCCTGAATCTTGGCCGAAAACGTTGTCTTAACTTTGTCCTGAAACACAAAATCAAACACATTAGATGGGCTGGGCAAAATACAGGGAGGGATAATATTAACCTCCGTACTTTTAATAAAATCATGATTTTCTTCCCATTAAAACTGTGAAAAATCTGCATTATACGGCAAGGCCAGGAGGCTTATATTATGCATGTTCAAAGCTCACCAATATCCTTTGGACAGCTTTTCCCATAGGTTTAAAATATGCAACTTTTAAACGTTGAATCACTAGACCAATCTGCAGCCTTCATGATACTACTTTGACAGGTACCTGTCAAAAAAGCCTTACTAGCCATCGTCCCACTGGCGTAATGCGCTCCAAAAGCACTCACATCAATACCTGCCATTTTCATCACTTCCTTAACCCACCTTGCCAAAGTAGGTGCAGACACAGCTTTAAAAGGCTGTCTAAAAGAAATCAACAATTGTGAACATCCTTGCTCTGTCAACCTCTCTGTTCTTTTCTCATACTCCTTCAAACAATGCACCACACACAAATCATCATGCCCCTCTATCTTAGGATACAAAATGGTTCTAGACATAGTCTTAGTTCTATTCCAAATCTCAAAACACACACCCTTAGGTTGGAAACTCCTAGAGGTCACCTAAAGCCCTAATATCAGAAACCCTCCTAAAAGACACCAGGCAAAGTAAAATCACCATTTTCCAAGATAACAACTTTAATGTCAAGCATTGATTTGCTCCCTCAACACCCGAGTGACATCCCGTAAACAGGAATACTTTGCCTTGGGAGGAATCTCCATACGGACACTCATAACTATTCTCTTCACCAAAACATGTTGATCGCCCGGAATTCTGTCCACCAGCTCATGCCCTGCTGAAATCGCAAATCTACTTAAATTCACTGAATTATATGCCAGACCTTTCCTGAACAATTCTGTCACATTATCCACTACAGGAGCTGATACGGGATCCTAAGGCTTTCCAACACACCAACTACACGTTCTTCCCCATACTGACCTGTACACCTTAGTTGTTCCTGGCGTCCAAGATTCCTTAATAAGGTCCGCAGCCTCCTTCGATAACCCAGATACTTGCCGCACTCTCCTGAAATCAACCAACCTATCAACATCAAATGTCCTGCTATGACCATCTGGTGACAATCCACCTGGGCATCCATCAGTAATTGAGGGAAACATGGTAACAATACTGAACTGTCCAACAAGTTCATCACATCCGGAAAACCACACTTGAGATTGCCAAAATGGAGTGATTATCACCAACTCCGCTCTCTCTGCCCTGACCTTCCACGAGTACTTTCTGTTTCATTGAGAAAGAAGGAAAATCATTCATTCTTCCTTTCCCCCAATCTTACAGAAAAGCATCTACAACTATTGCTTCTGGAGCCGGTCTCCAACTGTAAAACTTTGGCAACTGTGCATTCAGCCTGTCCGCAAACAGATCCACCTCCAAAGGACCCCACCTTTTCTCCAAACCTATGAACATCTCCCAGTCCACCTCTAGATTGCTCTTGCCCTGGAATATATTGAGCCTGCACCATGATATCACTGTCCAAACAAAACCTCCAAAATTATTTTGCCATCCCTGCCAACCCTCTCGAACAAGGACTCCCTAACTTATTGACATGCCGCATTGCTGACACATTGTCCATCTTCAACAGCACACAACATTTCACCTGTCCCTTCACAAAACTTCTCACTGTGAAGGAACCCTCCGGGAGCTCCAGACAACTGATATGCATCTCCCTCTCTGTCTTGGATTATTGTCCTTCTGTCGTCACTGAATCACATCTTACTCCCCAACCATACAGACTTGCATGTGATTCTATTACCACTTTCGGAACCTCTCAGAACCTTCCATTCCATGCATCCATGTTCATCAGCCACCATTCCAGCTCCTCCATCGTGTCTTGATCCATTCTCACTTTCTAGAAATACTTTGCCCCTAATCATAATTGATAACCCTTCAACCTTTGTAGAGCCCTGTAATGTAGGGGTGCCAGAAAAATTGCCAGTATCGACACTAACAGCAGACCTAATAAATTTGCTAACTGACGGAATGAGCTTCACTCCAAATCTCTCACTCTTTTCAACTCCTTGCGAATTCTCCTCACCTTCTCCATTGGTAATCTCAACTCACCCTCCAAGGTCTGAATCTGGAAACCTAAAAAGTTCATCTCCTGTGCTGGTGCCAAGCAAGACTTGTCCCTGTTTACTACAAATCCTAAATCCTCCAGCATACGCCCAGCCAATTCTGTCTGCTCCAATGACAACGTCTTTTCCTCTGCCATAGTCAACTCATCGTCCAGATACACAAATCAGACGGACTTTCCTTGATCTCAACCACACCATCACTGGTCTCATGACCTTCATAAAACACCATGGTGCTGACGTCAGCCCGAATGGCATACTCTTGAGCCTCTAGCAGTTCCCATTCCACCCGAACTGAAGGTAATCCCTGTGTTCTACATACATTAGCATCATCAAATAAGCATCAAGTCTAATCTCGTCAACCAGCATCCTTTCTTTAACAAATCTCTTAACATGTGTATCCCTTCCGTCTTGAAGTGATTGTTCAATTCCATCAGGTTGATTACAAGTCTCATCCATTTCTCCTTCTTCTCGACTAAGAAAATGTTGCTCACAAAACACCCTGGAGCCTCTACTGCTCTATCTATTGTGCCCTTTTCCAAAAGCGCCTTTACCTCCTGTGTTACCAACTCTTCCTGATCTTTGGAAAACCTTAGAATTCTTGGATACTACCCCGGATGTGGGACCCCCACAAAGAATATTTGATAACCTTGTACTGTACTCAACACCCACGGGTCTTGTGTAATTTCTCTCCACCTTGTAACAAACTGAGCTAGTCTGCCGCCCAGCTTTACATGGGCACATAAAAGGCCTTTTCTTAAACTCACCTGCTGCTCCTCTTCTCGCACTCCGTGATCCACGTGACCTTGCCCTTTGTCTCTGTGGATAAAATCCACCCTGCTCTGATCTAAAACCATAACCAGAGGGTCTGTTTCCCTGTGAGAATGACCCACAGGTGATGCCTTGTCTACAGCAACCCCGCATTCTCCCAGGCCCACCGAAAATCTTCCGCATTTCCTTCTGGACCTTCTGCAAAGAATGAAATGTGCCCGCATATCTAGACATATCCCTGACGAATTCCTCGCTTTACAACATTCCATTGCTCTCAACTCCAAACTCTTTGCTTGCCAGCCCTGCCTACTTGTGATCAATTTTCTTCAATATACTCCTACGCCTTTACATGCACAAGGCGTCATTCGTATTCCCCAGAAGGCAAATTGCCCTCTGGATCCATTGGTGTAACTCTCCAACATCCACCCCAGTGTTATTAGCATGTGCCTCTTCGTACGAGTCAAACACCTTCGTAAGGGGTCCAGGGATATCCAGCAGCAGCCAATCCTGACACCTTTCAATCCTTTCTCCAACCCCTTCCTGAGCTCACATACGAACTTAAAGCAATTCCTATAGTTTAGGGGTCCTGGAATATTCTCAATTGTCACACTTGTGGGAGTGCAATGGTGAGTAGTTGGTACTGTCATTGGCAGCGCTAGCACGGGCAATGAGTGGTGCAAGCTGCAGTGCCCATCTGACAAGGCCCCTGGCCCTTACTTTTTACAATGCTATTTAAGCACTGAATTATAATTAGGACTCCCGGTTTTATGGTTTTTATTTTTTAACATTTCCATCTGTATTTATCCATATTTATTTTGTGTTTTGCGTATAAATGTAGTTGTAAAACTGTACATTTCCATATTTATTTAAATGATAGACGAGCACTAATACTTTGATGTCTGTCATGTTTTAGCTATTTGAGTTGCCAAATATTACATAACAGTACATTCACTGGTAAATACTAGCATTATACCACTAATGTATGTTGACACATGCAGTTATTTAAAGAAATTTCATCCTATTTTTAATTTCCCATGCTGTTCATCTGCTCAGCTGTAGGGCTATAATTCATAAAAGACAGCACGAAGAGTCACTTAAAAGAAGCACATTTTCTGTATTTATCCACTTTTAAAAATAAATGCAGACAGAAAACACATTGTTTTATGTCTGTATTTATCTGTAAAAATCCGTAAAAACGGAAAACAGGGAGCCTTAATTATAATCAGAGTTTTTACCTGAACGCCTGGAAGGGGCTGCTACCATCTCTTTTGCCAAAATCCTTGCAGACCCCCATACCAGAGTCTTTCGCAACCAAATGTGATTGTTAATGTTAACAAGATGGTATTCGGTACAAGATGGTCCCCGCAAGTATGTCCCTCCCTGCAGATATGACCCCCTGTAGGTCATAGCCCCTTTTTTGTTCATAAGGTATACCTAATCTCTTTTTGGCAGATGTTTGAACAGAGGTGTCTAGCACACACTGTCAGCTCAGATCAACCCAACATTGCCTGCCCTCCATCTTGAGTGTAGAAATCCCAGGAAGACGCCTAGGAGAGTGACCGCTGCTCTGATTGGCAGAGGCTGAACAAGACTATTGGGCCCGACTTCCTTCCAGGGCCCCATGCTGCGGCTAGTAGCTGGCAACACACTGCACTTCAGAAGCTCTACCGCATAGCTGTGAGCGAGTGCCTGCCAGTTCTGGATTCTGTTGTGATCTTGCGGGGCGGACCCAACTCCACGGGATTGATGGAGCGTTGAAGTTTAAAGACTGTTGCCTCTATCAATTCTCACTATTAGATGTGATTTATGACAATAATTTTAACAAAATGTGCAAAATAGAATGATGATGAGAAACATGAGATCTTTACTGCATCGTAAAAGCATGCAGAAGTTTCTGAAAATGTGAAAGACGTAAATAAAGAGAGAAAAGAAAGGTATTTGCTTATGCAATGTAAAAATGCGTTTAAGAAATCAAACATGGTTAATTCAGAAAATGTAGTGCTGATTACCTAACGTGACAGATGAAAAAAATGCTTAAATAATGAAATATTTGAAAACGATTAAAATGTTTAGTTTAAAGATGCTTGACAGTAATAAGATTGGCAATTTACTTTAGAAATAAGTGAATACGAACGTGAATAACAAAAGTGACGCGTATTAATCTGTTTCAAAAATAAAAACATGTGAAATGTTCTTTTTAGTAATACCTAATATTGACATGTAACATCTGCAGAAAAGAATAATGAGTGAATTTACTAAGAAAACTGCATTATTCATATTAATGTGCATTTAATATTAGTCTTAACGTGGTAAAGATTTTTATAAGATTTCATGTAGGCCTCAAATGCTTCTTTTTCCTTGTTCAGAAAGCAGAATCTAGCTGAAGTAGTCATCTCAGACGCTATGAGAGTTTCTTTTTCCATGCTTATGAACAATAGGTCATTTTCTTATTCAAGCTATAAGCATTTTTCCGAGAGTTTCTTTTCCATGCTTATGAACAATAGGTCATTTTCTCATTCAGCAACACTTTTGACAGAAATGTATCAATACAATTGCAAATCCAGAGAGAGCGTCTGAGAACGGACAGACAGTGCACAAAATTAATTTTCTTACTTCAGAGGATAGGATGCAAATTTTAAAGTTGTTGAAAATTGATGATTTGATGAAAAGGATTACTTAATGCTTCCGGATTTTTTAGTGAGGTATTGATCACACCATGAGCAGCCCACTGAGGACAACCAATGGAAACCATAATGATCGATAGAACTGATACTTTGTGGGCGTAAACTGAGAACTTTTGGAAGTATAATTGCCTTCATTCAGGAGGATGAGTGGGGGCTGGTTATCATTTTTAATTTCCCTGCCTGGCATGCTGTCGGACTGAACTCTAATTCTTATGCCCATCCCATTTGAACTGAACTTTCCGAACTGACTCAACCTGTACTTTACCGGCTGGTAAAGCGTGCAGGTATAACTCTTCGGCTGGAGAGTTATGGGCTCAATCCTGTGACTCCTTACGTTTCAACTCTGCACATTTGGTTTGTATAACCTAAATGCTGAACTTGATTTTGCACTATGTTTCTCTCTCTCTCTTACCCCCTAGGTGATCAGCAAATTTCTATTTATTGAATCTGTATGATATTGTGTGACTATTTGTACTAAATGATTTCTATGAACAAAAGCTTAAATGTGATTTGTGTTTCTTGACCATTCAAATTGAGGCCGAGATAAACGATATACATGAGCAAGTTTATTGCTTTGAGTCATTCTTGGTGTGAAATCTCTTGTCCATAGTTTTATCAACATGGATTCATAGAGAAATTGTTTATTTGTTTTGCATGAATTTGGCATTTTCTTATTCCAGGTCCTCATAAGGATTTGCCCCATGTTCTCTTAATATTCAAATCCCTGTTAGCTCACATAAAAGATTCATCGGAGGATCTATGGTTTGTATAGTTAATAGATAATGGGCCCAGAGAGAAAATAGATTGAGTATTATGAGATGATGTAAGTATATGATGATAAAATATTTGTTTAGCTTCGCACTGCATCAGGATCTTCAAGGCGTCTGAGCCTTTGGTGCTCAGGTGAACTACGACAAGGACACAAGCCTAAAGTTGTGTCCAGCTGCGACCTGTCCACCTGGGAACAGTAGTGTTGTCCCAGGAAGGAAACCCGTGGGTAAGAATTGCCCAGACGTCGAAGTCTCAACCTGTCTCATGTACAAGCATACAGGTAAGTACAGGAGCCGTGAGTCAGTGTGACCAGCTTATTTCTCTACTTCCCACCTAGGTTTTACCCACATATACTGTCCAACCTGTGGCTGGCAGCTTCCCCAGTGCCCATAACCCAGTGTGTGCCAGGAGATGTGACATGAAGAAATCTTGCCACCTGCATGACTTTTCCAACACCACCTGATCACGCCTGGTATCTCCTCGAGGTGCACATGCATGCCTGGTGATATCTGGGGCCAGATCTATCAAGGGATTGCATTGCCCTTGAGTCACGCAGGATGTTGCAAGGGCAACACAATCGTAAGTCAGATTTACTAAGCAATGCAAGTCGCTACCTTGCATTACTCTGCCTTGGGAAGGCGTTCCATGGGTAGAGTGTGGGTATTCCACGCATCCACCCATGGATTCTGGCGCATTCCTAGGTTTACCAAGACTGGTAAACCTGGGATTGCATCAAAATGTTACGCCTTCCCAGGGGAGGCACAATAAGGAGATATATCTTAATTTCTCCTACTTGTTTCCTGTTTCTAAGTGTGCTGCATGGTGCAGCACACTTAGAAAGAGGAAAATGTCTCTGTGATTGTTTTTGAGTTTGAAGGTGTCCCTTTCTGAATGAAAACAATCCTGCCTGCAATGTAGGCACCCTTGCACCGTGACGCACGGGTGCCTGCATTGGCGCTAGGCAGCAGATTGTGCGCCAGTGCAGGCAGAGAGCAGGAATGAGCCATATATTGGCAAATATGGTGCATTCCTGCCCTCTCCGTTTCACGCAGTGCAGCATAGCACATCACAGCAAGTTGTCTTGCTGCAATATGTAGCATGAAAGTTTGATAAATCTGACACCTAGTGACTTCTGGTTTCGCCTCGTGGTGCATATATCCATCTGTCATTGGCTAGCGAGGAGCAGAAGGCATCTCCCCTTGAGTGCATGGTCTCTGGTGAACCATCCAGAAGATTGGTGCGTTAGAGGTAAGTGTGTAACATTGTTGACAACCTAGTTTACAACCTTCCTTTGTGGAGATATCACCAGTGCCATCATTGCCCTAGATTAGGACGTTTGTCATACTAGCGGGAAAACCAAGGGGCATATTTACTAGGAAGTGGTGTAGCGCGATGTTAGCCACCTTGGCTGAACGCCGCACTCTGCCACTTCCAAAACGAAGGGCTGCACCATATTTACAAGGATACGATGCAGCCCTGCGTTTCCCCCTTTGCTGGCACTAATTTTAGCTGCCTAGTGCCAACGCAGACACCCTTGCAAGGGTCCCTGCGTTGCAGGGGTGATTGTTTATGTGCAGGAAGGTGTCCCTTCCTGCACATAAACTATCTGAAATGGCATTTGAAACTTCTATGTGTGTTGCTTAATGCAGCACATTTAGAAGTTGCAAAACGTCATTTTTTTAATTGATTGTTTATGTGCAGAAAGGGGCTCCTTCCAGCACATAAACAATCAACAGCTGTTTGCTGTTTCTATGTGTGCTGCACATTGCAGCACACATAGAAACAGCAAAAACAAGAAGAAATGAAACATTTCTCCTCATTGCGCCTGTTTAAGACCAGGTTTTCCCTGGTCTTAATTTTGGCACTGCCCCATATTTACGCTGCCCTTGTCAATATGGGGCAGCATCAAAATCAATGGGTGTTGCGGTGGAACGCCCACCACCACACCCATTCCCCCCCCCTTTCACGCTAAGTATGGCGTGAAAGGGGACCTTATTTACAAGGCAGCGTTAAGCCACTTTAAGTGGCTTAACACTGCCTTGTAAATAAGGCAAAGCCTCTATCGCCACGGAAACGTCATTAAAGGTGACGTTTCTGTGGCGATAGGGGCTTGTAAATATGACCCCAAATCCTATGAGACACCTCACATTGCACTGAAAAATCTTGAACTTGGCTGTGAGTAGCAGGAAATGCACTTGGTTGCAGACCACGAAATGCCACTTCCGTCCATGCACCATCAGTGGCGCCCTGATGAACTGAGTGGACCTTTTTGCTCCCTGTTAGCTAGAAAACAACCATTGGCTGGTAGGTTGTCTTTGGTAAACCTTTGGGTGTGTTTTGGGATGATCAACACAGCTTGGCCAGAACCACAATGTGATCTTGCAAGCCTCTGCTCAGTGGTTGAGGAATCCAGCTGACATGTCCCGGCAGTAAAGATACATTGTTACATTCAATAACAGAAGTGTGATCCTACAACGCCTAGCTAGACAATATTAAGAGCAGTTCACCAATAATGCACCACTGAGCCCTCTTTATTGACTCTGAATGACCAATTGACTTAGATGTTACTGACCTCTGAGCACCTGAACACTTGGAGATTAAATCTTACCTTCCAAGGGTGTCAGACCTGCAGATTTGTGTTGTCCAACTTCTTTTTACATGTTCTACCTCTTGGATTGTGACTAAGGTCTTATTCCTTTTGAAAGAAATAAGACAGACTGGCTGTTGATCAGAGGGATTCTTCTGCCTCTAACTCCTCCTAAGGTACCCTTGCCTGAACATTTGCCCCAAAATCAGTTTCATCTGCAATGCAGAACCTGTGTAATCATTATCACTCAAAATATGCTTCTCGGGAAATAACAAACTCCTCAAATTCAACGAACAACCCTCTAATCAAGGTGCCCTAACTTTGTTAGCACCAAGAATCAAGTGAATTCTGCAAACCCACTACTTCACAAACAAGCAAAGGTGTTCATGATGACAAATATCTAGTGCAGAAATGTATGCACCTTTTCCCAGCCTTGCGAAGCTTGAGACCTACAAACAACACTAGGTGTCAGAGGGGCTGGGCCATTGTACTACGGCTGACGGGTTTAGACCTCTTTATGGGATGCATGAGGTTCGCTACCATCCGAGAGCGAAACCACATTGATGTGAGTTCCTGGAGGTTTTGATAGGTGGGTTTATTAAACCAGAGATCTTTAGGTGGGGTGAAGAAAAATAGCGGCTGGTCCTCACCTTCAGGAGGAGGCTGAAGAGCTCATGGCCTTGCCGTCTTACATTTGCACCCATGTTAATGGGACTGGACTGTTTGCATTTGTGTGAGCATGTGCACTCTGAGGACTGCTGAGCACGTGCTCATGCTCGGTGATGTAATCCTGAAGAAACACGGGTGCGGAAGGTTCCCACCATCCGGCCTCTTTCAAGAACTGTTTCTAAACCTGAAAGTTTTTAAAACCCTTGCTTCTCATTCTGTCCTGCTGATGCATAGTGTATTTCACAACGCTTTGCACTCTTTTTGGCCACTCATGTTTCTTCCATTGGAAATACTTGTGGGTTTCCATGTTGTCACTATCAGAATGCATCCTTCATTTGTGCCTGTTTGACTTCCACTTTGCAGGCAGATGTAAAGGAAGGATTCAGGCCCATGCATCAAGGGAGACTTCCCATTCATTGGTACATGTTCTGGGAGGAAGTGCCAGCCCTCTCTCTCTCAGCTCTTTTCAGCTCCTATGTGTTCAGGATCTGATGTTCCTCCACAAGGTCACTCCCGCTACAATAGACCACACCATCACAGGAACGTGCCACCTCAAGAACATCCCAGCACCTCCACTAGACCACACGTCTTTAACTAGATCCTACCTCTTGTAGCAGTTCACATCACAACTGCACCACAGCACATCCACACTAACGTATATGCTACTCAAGGAGTTCCACAAACAAACTGAACATACCATTAGACTTTACTACCTCCACAAAACAGCATTTCTTGCACTAGACTACAAACAATCCCAATGAAACACCCCCTCAACTAGAACTCACCGCCTGTGGAGCACTACACACCCCCCTCAGGACATCTCCTACTGTCCCACTCCAACCCCACTAGATCACACCCACAATCACCCCTCTACCCGCAAGTCCACACCTCCTCTCACTACACCTCACATCCTCCCATGATAATACAGCTTTAGACCACATATTCACACCACTTGACCACACTTCATACGATGAAGCTCACCTGTTTCTCTAGACCATACTTTAGCTAATTGTAACTCCTCCATCACCAGGGTGCATAGTTTCCATACTAAAGTAGTCCTCCTCCACTAGACTGTATTTCTTCCTTAGGCCACACTTCCTTTAGTAGAACACACCGTATCTGTGCGATCACAGCCATTTTCCTACTATCCACCCTGTCAAGGATTTGACACTGAGAAGGTCCGAAGAGTACCCTTCTAGAGTGACCCAGGAAAGGGCAACTCCTTCCAGTAGGCATGGTGCCACCCTGCACAGAATATGTCAACGGTGCCAAGAGTCTCCTCTAGAGGGTGATAGTAAGGAGGGAAAGTCCACAAAGTGGAAACACCTCTGCTCACAATCTTGCAATTTATTAAATCACAAACAAACTCCTCCTCACATCTGGGAAGAGAAAAGAGAGAGGCTATGCCAAAAGAAGATTCCACAAGGAAAATTATCCCTCTTGCTTGAAGCAAAAATCAGGGTAAAAAATAGAAGCAAGGAAAAATCAATTAATGAAATGTGTTGCACCACATCCTCCCCTCATAAAGCCTCCTTTATATATGTTTTAAACAGGAAGTGGCATCACAGGAAAAGACTCAGGAAAACCATATTCGAAAAGGCCATCTATAAGTTTGTTTCCACACCTTCCCAGGGGGTCACAACATTCATTCAACTATAAAGGAGCGCAAAGGATCACACCTTCTCTAGTGCACCATTCCACATTGACTGGACCACACCTTCTCCACTGGACCACACCTTCTCTCGTGCACCATCCCACATTGACTGGACCACACCTTCTCCACTGGACCACGCCTTCTCTCGTGCACCATCCCACATTGACTGGACCACATCTCCTTTACTGGAGCACACCTTCTCTAGTGCACCATTCCAAATTGACTGGACCACACCTCCTCCACTGCACCACACCTTCTCTAGTGCACCATTCCACATTGACTGGACCACACCTTCTCCACTGGACCACACCTCCTCCACTGGACCACACCTTCTCTAGTGCAAAATTCCACATTGACTGGACCACACCTCCTCCACTGGACCACACCAGCTCTCCTGAACCACCTCTTCTCAGCAAAATCACACCTACTTCACCAGATCCTATCTATCCTGGTAGGCTACGTCTGCTATATATACTACGTCTCCTAGGCCACACTTCTCTCATTAAACAATGCCACCTTCAATAAACCTCACCGAAGCACACCGCTGCTGGTCAACACCTCCTCCTCCTATTAGGCTACACCATGTCCACCAGACCACACCAACCATCATCATCCTCATCATTGCCATGTTGTTTCATCGAAGGTGGTAAACAGACCTGAACTTAAAATCAGGAAAGCACAAGTAATCGATGAAGGATTCTAACTTTTTGCTAAAAGTCAGTAGGCTAGTGATCTCACAAGTGGTAAGTGACAAAGAACCCACAGTTTCACTGCATAAAGCACAGAAGCTTTACCATCAGCTTGCATTCAATTTACTTACGCGACCACCATTAAAGATTTACTACCAGACCAAAGAATCCAGATTGGGGAATAAAGAGTTTTCGCTGCATAGCTTATGGCTTGTACATATATTGTCCAACTTTCAAAAACAGTTCTCGGTTAGGCTGGCAAACTGCAGATTTGGAAGTGTAGGGGTTGACATGTTCACTTCTGGATACCCTGCCACCCAGTATTGCAGCTTCTGAATGTTTGCTTTAGTAGTGTTAAGCAAAACCCTACAACATTCAGTCCAGCAACCCATGATGGCCTTGGGAATAATGGCCCCTTGGGCACTGATGTAGCCTGTCATGGGTCCTAGTGTAGTGTAGCTCCTATTTCCCTAATAGGCTCTGCGCATTGGAATAATATATCCTATAGGTTTGACATAGGACTGAGGTCAGTATGTCCCTATCGAGTATATTAAACTTAATTACTTGTGCCAACTAGCTCAGAGGCCACTAGAAACTCCTTGACAACAAGAAGGGAGTAGTTTCTGGCAGCCGCAAAACATGACCACTATGTTTCCCTTTAGAATCAGAGCGTGTCCCAGAGTCGTGGAAACAATAGATAACTATTTCACTCAGCTCAATCGTGCATGCTTAGTTTTCTCCAAGTTACACAGAAAGAAATAGACGGGCGTTTTCAATAAAAGATTTATTGAACAGTCTTGTTTCTGGTGTAAGTTAAATGTGCTGTTACGATCACAAGACAGTATGCGAGATAAATAATGTACAGTGTGAGCAGTAGAAATAAATAATACTGCGATAGCATTATCTTTTAGCGTATATTCACATACATAAATAACATGAGTTAAAAATGCGAGTACTCATACGATGCGTTGCTAAGCTAGTTCTACCCCAATGTACCTAACCTAACGTAGGTGTAGGGAGAGGTATGAAGTAGGTGAAGTATTCCTTACTATGGTATACTAAGAGTATGTTAAGCCTAGTATGCCAAGAGTCCCTCTAGGTTCTTATCAGCTCCATACCTGAAGAATGAGAGAGGTAGGAATCTCTTTGCCAGACTCGAACTCCAACACCCCGCAAGGGAAGTTAGATCACTGGAAGCTGGATTCTCTGCGTGCAGGGATGACAGCGTCTTCTCAGTGCGTCAGGCCGGGAAACGGGCTCCTCTGAAGTCGAGGTCTCCTCTAGTTTACAAGGGCTAGGGAAGGTATATTTATACCCGAGAGTACCTAGGAATGTTTAGTATTGACGTGAGTCGGACAACGAAAGACGTCATGAATGAACCCCTAAGGAATAACGGTTCATGCATAATATATGAGTCCTTGAAGAAATCAATAGTCCTGTACTAGGGAAACTCCCGCAGCCTAAGGGTCTGTTCTTCATGTACTCGTTGTGACGTTAGGGTGGACGGATGTCGGAGACCATGCCTGTATTTGGAGTGCACGGTTTAATGCCTAAATAAGGCCTGGGAATTTATGCCTATATAAGGGCAGGGCGAATTGTGCCTATATAAGGACATGATACTGGAAAGCCCGTTATGGACACCCTAAGAGGAATACAACACCCACTCCTCTTTCGTGTATACGATAATACTAATATGCTAAACATTTAAAATGCTAAACATTAAATGGAGTACCACACATTTAAAAATATTTCTTAAAATCATTAAAAAACATAATAAAAAATGCAAAAGGTACTGTACATTTGAAGCAATTGCTTATCATTTCAGGCATAAAAGTTCGAAAATAAATGCAATTGGAATGAAATAAGCAGTAGTATTTCCATGTGACAGAAAATGATCGATATGTTCTGTTCAAAAATCAAAGTCATTTCATGTCATGAAAATAAATGAACTGGTTTTAGACACATAAGATGACTAAATGTCTGTGGAAGGACCGCCAAGTCTGTACTATAAGGCTAGTTCTACTTTAAGCAGATTGAAGTGCCATTTTCGTTCGAAAAATGGGAAAAAGTTCAATTTTGGTAGAGTTCCAAATTTTTGTAGAATGAAGGCCAAATTGTTACTGCATCTCTGGAACACTGTATGCTGAATCAGAGTCAGTTTACGGGTCTGGTGTAAACATGAGATCATCTATTTCTATAGACAAAACATCATCCACTGTAGTTGGTGTTAGTTGGAACACCTCGTGAAGCAGGTTAATCGCACAGAGATGTGAAGCATCGCTTTCAGCATTGGTTGCAGCAGCGATGTTCGCGTCCGTTGTTACCTGTGTGCCTGTAGATCTTTCTCGTACCTCAGCAGCAGCCGGAAGCGTCTGTGAGATCTCAATGAATGCTGACATCAGGATAGGAAGCCTCTGGGGACAACACAGAGCATGGGCCGTTATCGGGTCCAGCAGAGTATCGATATCCGTTGGCGTTGCTGATGGAAATGTTAGACATGTGTCCAACACGCATTCTACACCGCATAGCAGGCATCGTAGAACAGGTAAGATGCAATCTTGCCAGATTGGTCTGAATGACAGGAACCACGTGGTATTAAGGTCCCGTAGACGATTTATGCCCAATAGCTGTACTATTTGCTCACGGCACTTTCGTTCAAGGAGAGCTTTCTCCATTTCGCTCGGAGTGATGTCGGCGAATAGGCTGGCCATAGCGAAATAGCAGGAAGAGAAATAGAATTCCAGCAACAAGTGCTAGAATTAATGGTATGCCACCAAACACCGAATGTGCAAAGTTCGGGATGATTCCAGTATTGCCTGGAAAGGTGCTAACAGACCGGAGCAGATGCTCTTAAATACATGTACAATTCCAGTTGTATCAGACATATTGAAGATTCGTCCTATCATTTCTACGAAATGTATAGGGCAGTTTGTATGTATTAAAGTCTGTATCTCAGCCGAAGTCCTTGCAATTTGTAGATCATAGGTTTCTTTGGCCGAGGTCAAAGGCACTGTTTGCTGTAAAAGCATGGCTTTCATTCTGCTTAAAGTATCAAATCTTATAAAAGACACGTTCAGCGAAGGCCATAGAGGCGACTCCCTGACTGTGTCTATTGGGGCAAACAATACTTGCATACAGCAAGTGACCCTGGAGTTGACCGTTACTAGATATGGGATGCCTGGCAGCATGCCACAGCAACTCTGATCATTCAACATGAGGTAACTGCCATTAGAAAGTTGTCCAAACGTTGGATTAATCACAGCAGCTGGTGTACCCTGCTGATGGCAAGACAAATTTGCCACAGAACCATTACAAGCCCTGTGTAAGGAAATGTCCTGACATATAAGCGAACCGCTTAGTGCACGTTTACAGTTTGTACCGCTCAAAAACACTTCACGATCCCCACTCCAACATCTATAGGTATACGGTAAATCCCAAGATGTCTTAATGTATTCCTTACCCAACCTTTCATATTTGCCTGCTTGCATTTGTCTGAGGCAATACTGAAACTGAAAAGTAGTCACAGGTAGTGTGATTTTGCCATGAATAAGCCATTCTGTAGCTGGTTTTTCTGCCACTGTGAATGGTAACTTTTCCAGTTTTTCAATGCTCAGCACTGTATACCTTGCTCCTCTTTGTGCCAATTCAATCTGTTTATCAGTGAGATTGTATTCTGCAAATAGAGCCGTTGTGTTGATAAAACGCCAAGGCACATAGCCCGCTCGCAAAGATTGCAGCGTCCAGCTTAATAACATAATAGAACTTAATTGAGACTGGCCTTGTTGTAACATCGCCAAATCTTGTTCTAGTATGTCGATAGCAGAGGATACAATGCCGTCCAGTGAATATATTCTGGAGGACAAAGTTGTTAACCCATTGTCGACCACAGAGAGTGTTTTCTCTAAATTAATACGATCAAGTTCACGTATTCGTTCTGCGGCCTCCATCTGTGATTCTTTCCATGCTTCATTGTAGGCAGCATAAATGCCGGCATATATGAAACGTTTTTGACGCGGTTTTCTTGGTCCAAGCAAGAATTCCCTAAGGTCTGCGTCCTTTTTAAGTAAGGTTAAGTGTTGTTTCACATCCTGTAGTGTAGACTTATGCAGCCAATCGAGGCATAATTTTCCTACACTGTATGTTGTTACTACCCCGGATGTTGTCTTTGGACATATCTTGGGTCTGGCCTATTAATAGTAAAGCCCTGAGTTTTATTCAGGAATCTTTCCTGACAGTTATTCGTGTCTGTGGGCTAGATCAACCATTTTTTCCAATCAGGATTAGATCTGTTGAGTTGTAATATATTGTCAACTGTCACCACTGCCTGTGTTTCGTTATTTCTTGCAGGTGCTGGTACAGAAGGTGTGTTCATCTCTATGATCTTGGCTAATCCAAGACAAGATGTTTGTTGGATGGTTTCATTCAAAAACATTATTTGTTCAGGGATGATACAGGCTCTAAATAAAGCTTCTATCCCCTGCACTTGCCATTCTTTAGCACCCCACACAGTTTTTGTGTCTATTGTGTCTTTCCAAAAGTCGAAACCCTGTCTAGACAGTTGGGCATTAAATAATGCAGAATAAATCTGTTTTGTATTTGTTAACATAATTTTCAGTCCTGTCTTGTTTACATTTTTATAGTAAAACATTTCTGGATCAGATGTATTGTAACCTGAAAAATATGGAAATTTACTAGCAAATGTTTTTGAACTACCTTTAGGTGGTGTAGGACAATGTTCCCATTGGTTAAACATAAACACATTGCTTGGATATGCAGTTTTATGCAAATAATGATGACCATAGTGGTTATAACAATACAGTTGTTCATAGTCTGTTGAACCCTCTAAATATTCATTTTTAGAAAATGCAGCAGATTTTTCTAGGTCAAACATTATGTCTTTTACAGTCTCAAAGTCCCAATCATCAGAATAGGTACTGGACGAGATTAGATCACTCAGTGAAATTTTAAACAAATGTGGAATGTTCAATTGTTCCGTCGGACCGAATATATCAAAATCTGTTTTGTCCCACACTATACCATCGTGTATAGGAACAGCTGTGATGTTCACTGATGACAAGTCTCTTGCTTCACGATGGGAAGATTTATGAGGTTTCAAAAGTACATTTACGCCTTTTCCTTCAGTGTTCACATGGATGTATCTGCCACTTATAAGCACGCTCATAGTTGTAACCAAAGCTAGCCAGAGCACGAAAACAAAAAGTCCAGATATAATCCAGAGTTCAATCCATGGAGAAACCAAATAAGTCTTTTTCAGAAAGTGAAGAAAGTCTTGTACTTGCTGCTTGAATTTGAATGATGCTGGCGTCGTTTCAGGTTCACTCGAATCTTCTGAGAACGTATCAAAGTTAAT
Organism: Calotriton arnoldi; assembly: GCA_963921515.1. NCBI lineage: Eukaryota > Metazoa > Chordata > Amphibia > Caudata > Salamandridae > Calotriton > Calotriton arnoldi. Next base: position 36,290 of record CAWUFW010003506.1, read on the forward strand.
GAAATAGCCAGAAGCAGTTCTGTCAATTGTTGGAATTGCATCAGGATTTGTAGAAATCACTGGAACCAGTCGATCACTTGCTACGTTGCTGTAGACAGGTGTATTTGGACGAACTGTTACTTGGTGTTCAAGAGGGATGAGTTCCATAGCGTTGTTGCTTAGTCCTCCATCTGTTACTGCTGAATGCTCGATGGTTATCAGTCTTTCAGTCTGAACCTCTTGGATAGTAGCGAGAGGAGTGCGTCTGCTACTAGGTCGAAGTCCACGAGGCCTACTATTTAGTATTGGCCACATACTGTGGTTTGATGAGGTCGATGGACACAAATCTTTTCTCCTTTCTTCCAGCAAGGGGCGGCAGAAGTACTGTTCTTGTTCCTTGAACTGCTAGGACAGGTACTGGTTGTCTGTAAGAAGGTCCAAATTCCTTCTTGTCCGCAATTTTTTCTCTGACTAGATCCCCAACTTTTGGAATCCAGACAGGCCTTGCTGGGACTGCCGATTTTTCCCCAGTGGTGGTTGGCTGTAGGAATATGTTGCTTTGTTTCAATCTTAATTTGTTTAAGTCCTGTAAAACAGCCAAACGATCTTTGATATCAAAAGGTTTATTTTCCACCACTGTGCCTACGTGTTCAAGGTCTGGTACCCACATTCTTGTCCCAAATAGGACCTCATATGGAGTGACCCCCTAGAGAACTTCTTGGCAGATTATTCAAAGAGCGTTGTACCCCACTAAGGTGTTTGACCCACCCATCACCCGAACCTATTACCCTAGCTGTTATAGACTGCTTTATGTCCCGGTTTTTCCTTTCCACAACCGAATTTCCCTCAGGATGGAATGGAGAGGAGTACCGCAATGCAACGCCCAGACTGGCCATTGCTTCTTTGTAAGCCCGAGAGCTAAACGCAGGACCCTGGTCAGAATGTAGCTTGCCTATTGCGTATATGCCGATAAAGACTCGCAAATCTTTTATAACAGTTCGAGCGTCAGCTGAGCGCTGAGGCCATAACCATAGGAACCTAAATACAGTATCTGTGGGAATGCCTTTGTCCAGTAGGACGCAGGTGCGTAGATAGTCTAATGCTGTCTAACAATGGTGTCTGCACTGGGTTGCCGCATTCGCAGCATGGTGTCTGGTGGGTCTCTCGCTGTATTTTACAGTCTAAGCAGTTGTTGATGAATATGTGAATTTCTGTATTCATTCCAGGCCACCAGTACATCTCTTTTAACGTCAAAATTGTTTTAGAGATCCCTTGATGTGACAGACCTTCCCCCAAATGTGTTTCATAAATCAAGGCTGCTCTACGTTCCATGTTTGGAATTACCCTATCCCCCACTCCAGGGATACGAGCAAAAGGAACATTGTTCGCATCAATTACATAAGAGTACTTGAGTGGAAACTTTTTTGGTAACGCTGCACTGCTGCCTTTGCTCGAAGCATTGACAGCCAACATTATCTCAACGTCTATTTTTGTTTTGGAACGAGTGATCGCAGCTATGGAAGCCGTCTGCACAGCCCCCTTTGCGGCTTCATCAGCCAATGAATTCCCTGCAACGTGAACGCCATCACGTTGATGACTCAGTGTGTGGATCACGTGAGCCTTTGGTAGTTCGTTTTTCAACTGAACTACTTGTTCCCAAAGTATTTTGTGCTTTATTGTGCCACCTTTCGTATCTTTGAAACCATTTTCAAGCCAGTTTTGTATATAATCATTATACGACTGAACACAGTAAAAGGAATCACACACTATTAGTGTGGGGAATTCTCGATCTGTACTTTCAAGTGCCAGTTTGAATGCTTGTAGTTCAGCTCGCTGCGCTATACAACCGCCTAGACACTGAGTTTTTGTGACCATAGGTCTGAAGATGCCATTTCGCATGCGACCTTTAACGATTGCACACGCTGCACTGTAAGCTTGCTTACTCCCAATTGCGGGTTGTGCGGATCCGTCAGTGTAAATTATGAATTCGTACTGATCGAGAGGCAGAATTTCAGTAGGCAGAGGACATTCATGTTCATACTGTAGGAATGCTTGTGTTTTCAAATCTGGATCAAAAACATATTCAACATCTGTTGCAGCAAGAGAATTAACCCATTGTATCCATCTCGGATGTAATGCTTTAGCATTTGGAATGCTTGCTTTTGTGACCGCTTCTAAAGCTGGTACTGGGGTGACGACAATAATGCGTTTCCCTTGGGCTAAGGCTCTTTCTTTTGCTACAGCGGTTTGAACTGCTGTTAGAATTTTTTAAGTTGAACTGAAGCGCATTTCCGCTTGTGTGTACAAATGAGATTTGTACGCTATTGGTATTTTCTCACCCTCATTGAAAGTTAAGTATGTGAATCCACATTGACCCGAAATTATTCGGATCACCAAATAGCGTTGACTTACGCGTGTTTGTAAGTGATTTGTTGCTAACATGTTAGCCTGAAGTGAACGCAAGATTTCTGTGTGTTCTTGTGTCCAGTTTCTGATCGAAAAATCAGGTTTGATTAATACGTAGAGAGGTTTAACCCTTTCTGCATAATTTAGAATGTATGTTCTTCCAAAATTTAGGAAACCCAGGATGGATTGTAAGTTTTTAGCGTTTTTGGAGGTTGGAGCAGCGCACACTTTTCTAAAAGTTAGCTGGCAAGCTCTTGCCTTCACTTGAAAGCTCATATCCTAGAAATAGGACATTGAGATGGGCAATTCTGGACTTTTTAAAGTTGAATTTGTAGCCTTCAGAGGCGAAACCCAATATAATGGTGCTCACCCTGTTCAAGTGTTTGTCCAGGTCATCGTCTGTCAGATAGATGTCATCGACATAGGACAATGCCTCATTGTCATAAATTTGTAGTAACTCCATTACCCTCGCTGAGAATAAACCGGGATTATTCTTGAACTCTTGTGGGAGTCGACAAAAGTGACGCTGGGTCCCCATTATGGAGAATGCTGTTAAGTACCTGCTTTCAGGTGCTATGTTTTGACAAAAGAAACCATTTGAGATATCTAATGTGGTTATATATTTTTTACGCACAATGTTATTCATTAATGCTGTGCTATGTGCATTTTGCACTGCAAAAGTTTTAGAACAAGTGTTTAGGTGTCTGTAGTCCAAAACTAGACGATATGTATTGTCTGGTTTGGAGACAGGAATCAAAGGATTGTTCATTGAGGAGGTGCATGTTTCAATCACCCCTTGGTATTCAAGTTGATCTAAGATCTCCCTGACCTGTTTTTTAGCTTCTTGCTTTATTGGGTACTGCCGTTGTGCAGTTGGTTCATGTTTCAGATGTATTTTATGGTGAGGTGAGTCCTCATCCCATCCTACATGATTTTTATATAATGCTGGGGCCTGGGCTACTGCCCATTTCCTGGCATATGTATATTTTAGGTGTATTGGAATATGGTTGGAGAAGGCAGGCATAATAATGTCCTCGCCATGTGGGCACTCCCTGACAAATTGTGGTGGCCAGTCTTTTCTGCTAGAAGTATGTCATAGCCCTTTGATAGTCTTTCCCAAAAAGTGCTTTCACCTGTCTAGGTTTGTCTCCCTCCATCCGGAGTGTTATTTCATATAACTTTTGTGGAGTACTAACCCTGGTGTCTACAGTCTCTACTGTGATGTACTCATTCAAGTCCACTATCTCCAGAAGTTCCTTCACGTTCTGGCGAACTATTGTGACTTCTGCTGCACTGTCCAGCATTGTCTGAGCCCATTCTCCGTTCTTGAGTTGTGTTCTCAGTATTCTCGGCATGTCTGATCTTTAGACCTGCTACTTTCTTTTTGGAGAATTGAGGTTTTGTTTTAGTTTTTGGAGCGTGTTTGTCGTCTTTCGATTTCACACGTTCTTCTCTGTGTTCCGTCCGTCCTCTTCTTTCCGAAGTCTGTGATGAGATCTGAAAGGGACGAGAGGAACGTGTATCAGTATCTTGATACCTATCAGGTTTTCTCAAATTATCCCTATTCCTGAGGGTATACCTCCTTACAGAGGGCTCCTTTTGAGGAGACCTACTTCGGGATTGAGAATGTTTCTCGTTTGAAATTTGTTTATTAGTTTCCCACTTCTTTTTAGAAGATGTAGGAGTTTGTTTAATAGAGTCCTTCTCAGGACTTTCAGATAGCTTCGGCTTCACTGGTCTTCCACCCAAACTATCTCTGCCTAATTCTGCATAAGATTGTTTTATTATTCTGGGTAGCTCTGTTTGATGTTCTGTAACATCGAATTCCCTTAATTTTTGGCGGATCGCAACTGCTGCTGCCTCTCCTTTAATATTAGCTAATATTATTGTTGAGACCTGTTCGAAATTTTTCAGTAATTTCATACCTAAATTTAGAGCAGGCTCTGCCCCGTATTCATTTTGAATTTGTTTGAGGACATCAGGTATTACCGCAATTGACGGAATGCCATGTGTTTTAGTATAGATGGCAGCAAAGACTGAGCCCCATGTGGTGCAGTCTTCCAGTTGTGGTGTGATCCCCATTGGTAAACTGATTGTTAGGATTCTGTGTTTCTCATACGGGCTAGTATTTGGAAATACTGCTTCGATTTGAGTAATTTTTTGAGCTATCCAGAACGGAATTTGCTCACGTTTTGTGGGCATTTTACCCATGACTGCGTTTAGAGTCTGTGGTGTAATTTTTGTGTATTCCCCTGTTGGGGAGTTGGATTTGGAAGTGTTAATGGTTGCTGGACTGTAAAAGTCTGCATGACATATTGGACCAATTGTCTGTAAATTTTTATTAACTCTTGTATTTGAGTAAGTAGTTCCTCATCTGACATTATATCCAGTTCAGGATGAGGTGTGTAGCCGGCTAGAATCGGCCATGTTGCTCCTGGTCTACCTTGTGGACCGAGCCTTGTAATGTTTTTGTGATGTTTTAGGGCGCCTTTAAACCAGAGCTGATGCTCCTGGTATGTTAATGGAATTTCAATATACTCGAAAGGAATGTATTCCTCTGGTAGATCATCTTCTTTGTAGAAGTGAAATGTCTGTGATATTGGATTGCATTCAGGAAGTATTACCCATGAATAGAATACCTCTGTTTGAAAGGATTCATGTGCCTCTATCACGAAAACTGCTCTACCTCCTCTTGGAGATAGGCCATGTTTTATAAGTTTTAGAGTTATGGCTCTTCTTAAGTTTTGAAGGATGTCTATAACACCCTCCTCGGTTTCATTTAAACCTGTAATGTTAAAAGCTGCTGCTAGGGCTGCATCAGCCGCAGCTCCACCGTTTCCGGTGTTATTGTCGTTGTCAGGCATTTTGTGTTTTGAAAAATGTAGAACAAGTTTCAAGGAAACAAAGATAAGGTGCACAATATTTTGGAACACTGTATCCTTCAACGTTGAGCTAACCAAACAGCTAATATATAGGGTGCTTCCCTATGTAGCCATGGTGGATACTTAACCCTGCCCACTCCAGACGTCTTTTGGAGTATATGGGTAGGGGTCTCTGAGAGAAAAAAGCACGGCTGAGTTACTCAGTATCTAATGTTGAATTACCGCCTTACCAAACGTTGGGCGCCATGTAGTGTAGCTCCTATTTCCCTAATAGGCTCTGCGCATTGGAATAATATATCCTATAGGTTTGACATAGGACTGAGGTCAGTATGTCCCTATCGAGTATATTAAACTTAATTACTTGTGCCAGCTAGCTCAGAGGCCACTAGAAACTCCTTGACAACAAGAAGGGAGTAGTTTCTGGCAGCCGCAAAACATGACCACTATGTTTCCCTTTAGAATCAGAACGTGTCCCAGAGTCGTGGAAACAATAGATAACTATTTCACTCAGCTCAATCGTGCATGCTTAGTTTTCTCCAAGTTACACAGAAAGAAATAGACGGGCGTTTTCAATAAAAGATTTATTGAACAGTCTTGTTTCTGGTGTAAGTTAAATGTGCTGTTACGATCACAAGACAGTATGCGAGATAAATAATGTACAGTGTGAGCAGTAGAAATAAATAATACTGCGATAGCATTATCTTTTAGCGTATATTCACATACATAAATAACATGAGCTAAAAATGCGAGTACTCATACGATGCGTTGCTAAGCTAGTTCTACCCCAATGTACCTAACCTAACCTAGGTGTAGGGAGAGGTATGAAGTAGGTGAAGTATTCCTTACTATGGTATACTAAGAGTATGTTAAGCCTAGTATGCCTAGTATGCCAAGAGTCCCTCTAGGTTCTTATCAGCTCCATACCTGAAGAATGAGAGAGGTAGGAATCTCTTTGCCAGACTCGAACTCCAACACCCCGCAAGGGAAGTTAGATCACTGGAAGCTGGATTCTCTGCGTGCAGGGATGACAGCGTCTTCTCAGTGCGTCAGGCCGGGAAACGGGCTCCTCTGAAGTCGAGTTCTCCTCTCGTTTACAAGGGCTAGGGAAGGTATATTTATACCTGAGAGTACCTAGGAATGTTTAGTATTGACGTGAGTCGGACAACGAAAGACATCATGAATGACCCGTGAGAAAGGAGTGCTGTTAAACTCCGAAACGCGTCGGGTGTTAGCGTTGCCTTAAATAAAATAACGCTGAAATATATTTGTGGCCACGGCACTGGTTTGTTTCATTCTACGTAAACTGTTGCCAGATTCGTTGGATTTATGGGGATTGGCTACCCCGCTGTGTGCCCGCCGTAGAAAGTGGCTCGGGTTACGCCATTTGGATTTGTGGATATATATATACAGAAAATCCAAACCAGAATGGAAGGAGGCGGCACGCCACTGAAATCCACGAGTGATTTATTCTGTGCAAACAACGCGTTTCAGCCGAAACGGCCTTTGTCAAGTTTACAAGCCCAGATCCAAGCGCCATTACAAATACATGACATCATCATAGACATAGAAAAAATCTTTAAAATGAATATGTGAATTGATATTAAACTTTAAAAAGTGAAGAGGCCCAAAATTGAGTCTTATAAACAGTGATAAATAATAACTCCAATATAGATAAATCAATATATCGAATGTCATCAATTTCATTGTTATGTACATCCAAAAACTCAAAAACAGACTCTTCACAATGTTGACGTCATCATGGAAATAGAAAAAATATACGTGTGTTCTAAAACCATTTAGAAAATACATGTTCTGTGGATAAATTCATCTGAATACAAATCTATCCGGTAAGATTATACATTGACATTAAAAACCAGCAAACTTCTATGGAGCAATAGCTCCCGCATTGCAATATAACATTATAAATACATTCATGGTACGGAACAATATCATTAGGTTGATATATATATATGTATTATATATATATATATATATGGGTATTATATATATATATATATATATATATATATATATATATATATATATATATATATATATATATATATATATATATATATAATACCCAGTGGCAGCCACCATTTCCCTGCTGTGTGTGTCATGTCAGGAGTTTGACTTTACGTACGTTAATATAAAATTACTCTGCCTTTAATAGGACCCTACAATTTCACTGAAAAAAAGAATGGTTGAAGTGACACTATATTTAGGAATTGAAATTATATCTTAATTTACATTAAGACAAACGTTAGAAATTCACTAAAAAAACAAAGGTTAAAGTAACGTTATAGTTAGGTGTGATGACAAGATCTTATTTTTTTTTAAACTTAGAAATTTATGCCTGAAATTTACTGAAAAAAACAAAGGTTAAAGTGATGTTATAGTTAGATATGATAATAAGATCTGATTTTGTTTAAAAAAAAAAAAAAAAATCTTAGAACTTCACTGATAAAAACAAAGGTTAAAGTGATGTTATAGTTAGATATGATAATAAGATCTTATTTTGTTTAAAAAAGAAAAAAAAACCTTAGAACTTCACTGATAAAAACAAAGGTTAAATGTTGTTATAGTTAGGTGAAAATTTCAGTGCCAGTGTAACGTTTAGAACTAAAAAAAAAAAAGAAATTCACCAGTTATAGTTAACTTACACCCCCATGATGCACTGCTTATGACCTCACATGTACATGACTCATGACATGTTCTATAACATAATTTATGGCATCATCGATGACATCATCCAAGTTACTTTTGCACACATTACTCTATAAAGGAGTATGGCATTTGAGGTATGAAAGTAAGTAGAAAATATCTCAGAAAAATATGAAGCATTATTAATGCCCCTAAGGTGAAGCGAGCTCATGGCGACAACTAGCCACACATAGATGGATGCTCTACACTGCTTCATCTTCTCTCTCTCTCCTTCACTGGGTTACTTCTCACTTCCGATCTTGGCACTTAGGTTTAGGGACAAACTGTCTATTACTGTACAGCCGTCTCTCTGGTTGGCTGTTTTATCTTCTTACCCTCCTACCAAGCACAACCACTTCACCATGCGTCATTGCGCTTTCACTTTTTACCTTGTAGTTTCCTTCATCCTCAATATGATGCTGTTACGTTACCTATACAACGCTTTGGATAAACCTCTTAATCAGTTCTGACGAATGAATAAATGAATAACACAGTGGTAGAGGATAACTCTGGACTTGACGCAATGGTTTGAGGGCTTCCGCAACCAGAAAAGGGCTGCAGTTTCAAGGAGTGGAGCAGTACACCTCTTGTTAACAATGTCAGGAGGATGTCTTCTGGTTAATTCCTTGAGGTCTGATTGTCTCAAGGCTGAAGATCCAATGTCTTTGTAAGTCACAGTTTCTGATTGTATGTACTGTTGATTGTCCATCTACCGCCACATAACATTCTAAATCAAACTCTCTGAAACAAACATTCCAAACCCCGGCTCACCGAACATACACTCAACCAGAGACAGACCATACAACAGTACCTAGAACGAATCATCCCGGGACCCCTCAGACTCCAGTCTCTGATGGGAACCTGGAAGCAAGCGCAAAAGCACCCCAGACCTTCGACAGTGGTACGAGGCCGTGTTTATTTGTGGCATGTTGTACAAATGCTAATAACATAGACTTAAGTTAGCAGAATACCTGCAATGTACACTTTAAAGAGACAGTAAGTTACTATCTTAATCTGAATTGCAGGCTTTAAATAAACAGGAAGTGAGCAAAAATACCTGCTCTGTGTGCTGAAATAGGCAAGAATTAAATACATATGACGGCATTGTACGGTGTAATAGACAGGAAGTGATCACATATACCTTTACCGTATGCTGTAATAGTCAGGGAGTACACATACCAGCATTGTACGCTGTAATAAGCGGGAAGTGAGTACATAACCAGCATTATATGCTGTAATAGGCAGGAAGTGAGAGTACACATACCACAACTCTACGCTGTAATAGGCAGGAGGTGATCACATATACCAGCATTGAATGCTTTATACACACAGGACGTCGGTACATTTACCTGCTGCACTATATGCTTTAAATAGCTAGTGAGTACCCTTACTTGCATCATACACTGCTCGAGCGCGCGTAACTGCATTTCTCCGCCACGTCGGTTCCACTCGCAGACCACAGCTCCCAAGGAGGCAATCTCCGTCATTCACAGAACCTGTGATTTTCGTTTCCACGCCTCAAAATCTGCGCCATGAGTTCCGGAAGTGAACATCTTGCTCATCCTTTCGGTTCACGTAGACGATTTCTGTGGGAATGGAGGGTGCTGCTCCCAGTTAACTGGGCCGGTCACCCCTCTGCGCCAGTGGCGGCCCCTTCCCCCGGTGAAGGACCGTCGCCGAGCGCCTCTGCAGCTGTAACAGCTCCGCTCTCAGACGTGCAGATGTGCCGTCGATGCGCCCGGACCATCAATTATTCAGGGCCTGGTGTGGCTCCCCAGCCTTCAGCCGGCTCTTAAGTGCTGCGGCGCAGGCCATGCGCCCGAGCGTCTCTGCACATTAGCAACCGAGAGCTTTCTTCCACGGCACTCAGGTGGATTGTAATACCAGCGCCAAGAAGACAGCTGGCCCGAGACTAACCTCACTCACTGAAAAACGTAATAAGAAAGTGTAGTAACGCAGTTCATTGGCTTATAATGTTTGTAACCCTGGGGCAGATTTACAAGCCCCTTGCGCCACTTTTGCGTCACTTTTCCCATGTTAAAAATGACGCAAAAGTGGCGCAAGGGCCTTGTAAATAAGCCCCCCTGTTTATATATATAAAATTCCCCATCACCAACAGCATATATTGAAGCTAAGCATATACATTTACAAGTCGCGGGGTGAGTGACGTCAGAGATTTCGAGGCAGGAGGTCAAGTACTGTAATGTATGTGGTGTCGAAATAACCTTGAGCATTATTTGCAGATAGTCCGTCGAATCCCAAGTGCCCTGCAAATGGTAGATGTACCACGTCGGTCGTATTACAAGTGCTTTACACATGGTAGATGTCCCGTCCGTCTTATTACAAGTGCACTGCAGATGATAGACGCCGTGTCTACCGTATTACAAGTGCACTGCAGATGGTAGACGTCCCGTCCGTCGTATTACAAGTGCACTGCAGATGGTAGACGTCCCATCCGTCGTATTACAAGTACACTACAGATGGTAGACCTCCTGTCCGTCGTATTACAAGTGCAATGTAGATGGTAAACGTCCCGTCCGTCGTATTACAACTGCAGATGGTAAACGTCCTGTCCGTCGTATTACAAGTGCTTTACACATGGTAGATGTCCCGTACGTCTTATTACAAGTGCACTGCAGATGATAGACGCCCCGTATACCGTATTACAAGTGCACTGCAGATGGTAGACGTCCCATCCATCATATTACAAGTGCATAGCAGATGGTAGACTTCCCGGCCGTCGTATTACACGTGCCTTGCAGATGGTAGACATACCGTCCACCGCATTACAAGTGCATTGCAAATGGTACATGTCCCGTCTGTCGTATTACAGGTGCATTGCAGATGGTAGACGTCCTGTCTGTCATCTTACAAGTGCATTGCAGATGGTAGACGTACCGTCCACCGCATTACAAGTGGATTGCAAATGGTAGACGTCCTGTCTGTCCTATTACAAGTGAATTGCAGATAGTAGACGTCCTGTCTGTCCTATTACAAGTGAATTGCAGATGGTAGACGTACCGTCCACCGTATTAAAAGTGCTTTGGAGACTATAGCATTTTTGATATGGCAGACAGGATATCCTTCACATTTTGACACAGTACCCCATCCGCCAAACCTCCAATAAGACCCTCTCCTTTTAACCCCACACTCCTGGGTTGGTCAGTTCGATCATCGAGTTGCACTGGCGGACAGGAGCGCCGCACGACATCCATAGGGCAGGCTGCTGTGGGAAGGAGCGACTCTTGCACTTGTGCAGGATTAAGGGAGGTTCATGCTCCTTCTCGCAGGTGGCGGAGTCAAATATAATCTCCAGCAGCTTTACATGCCTTTTACTATGATCTTCCATGGTGGACCCCAAGGCATGCTGTCATCATGAAATTCCAAAAAACAACCTTCTTCATTATGTCATGCATAAGATGCTGAATATTGGTTCCTTTCAAAATATGTGCAGAGGTTAATGTCCCTTTGGTCAACATATAACCTCAACTTGCAACTGTTCTTCTAGCCTACCACCAAAGGGAGAATTTTATAGTTCCAGTGATCCTTGAATACGCATTTTTTTTTTTTATTCCATAGCCACATCCTTATGATTGCTATAAGGATAGTCTTAACGTCATGATTTAAGTGCAATTGCAAATATATATATTCTAAAGGCACAAATTGGTATAATTATTATCTCAGGAATTTCACAACAATATTTTGCAAGCATGATTCCTCCAAACCTTTTTTACTTCTTCTACAATGTTGGGGCTCTATCGTTCTGTTGAGATCCTTGTTTTCTTACCCTTCCAAAAAGGATTCCACCATCTCAGTATCATCAGAAAACTCATCAGATGGGATAAGTTATTCCCAGCAAAACCTTCTTTCTACTTGTTCTCAGCAACAACGTCTGGTGAATCTGAGTCTGGCAAAACCCTGACTCTGCGCTTCCTTTGTATAGTAACATTGGACAAAGCAAACACAAGGAGATGATGGACAGAGCCCTGAAACTTTTCAGACACTCACCCCCAGTCACAGATCTGGGTTGAATCCATCATCGTTCTTTAGCTCACTTCGCCACCCCAGTTCAGACCCAGCCAGGGCTCTAAAAGGGGCGTGGCCAACCTCGTAAAGGGGTGTGGCCTATCAATTAGGGGCATGGTCTAAATCATGGCTAAAACACATTGCCAAATCCAATAGCTCTAGCGTAGGCTGTAGCTATTGGCTTTCCCAATGCTTGTTTGTTATACCACCATGTGTTTTGGACTATGCTTGTGTGTACAATGAGCTTTCATGCTTATTTTGGACTCCTTCTTTGAAGATATCGTAGTAATCTGGGAGTTCAGCCAAATGGCCCATGTTACTGTATTAATGACTGACTGATATGTGTTTGCCTGGCGTTCCTCTCTGCTCTCATCTACGTGTACATTTGAATTAGTAACCAGGTGTATTGCTGATAGGCAGGTTTGTCAAACGAACTTTGTAAGTGTAGTATATGTACGAGTCCCACAGAATTCTTCCAAATATTTGGGGAATGTGATAGTATCGGGGATGTTTTGTTAATGTGTTGTCCCACTTCCAGAATGTCTGCACATTCCACAATCATGAGACTTCGGCGGCAGTATAGTGCCGTTAGTTCACATGTGTGTAAGTGGACTCGTGAAGATCAGCCCTAGTTACAGAGCAGAGGAGTGCTGGCCATGGGTAGGGCCCTGGGAGCAGAGTCGGATTGGGATTATAATTAGGCCCGGGCACCAAACAAACAAGTAGCCCACACTTGTGGATAATAACTTTTCATAAAATGCTGCTTAGTTAGTATCAGGGGAGTTATCTTCCTCTCTCTTAATTTCCTTTTCTCTTCCCTTCCCTTCTTTTTGTCATTCTTCTCCACTTTGCACATCTCACTTTTCCTTTTGTCTCCAAACTGTGCTGGTTCCATTTTGTTACTCCCTTCCCTTTGTCATTTTTGTGCCAGGATGAATGTTTTTCACAGTAATGTTGTCAAAAAACAATTGTTTTGAGTTGTCAAAGTTTTCTTTTTACTCAATTTGGTTGTTAGCCTTTTTTTTTCTTCATTGTCTCTCAATGAAAAACGGGAGCGCCTCACAGTTTTAAAGATGACATGTGGAAGGAGACACCCAAGGCTCATCTGTCTGCTGCTGGAGACGAAAGTAGAGCCTCTTAAATGGCCACCGTTTGTAATCTGGCTCCTTGCAGGCACAACTCCCTTTTACTCCACCCCCATTAGTCCTGGCTGTGATGCTCAAAAACAGCATCGCCACTCCCTGAGGCTTAATTGTCGCGTTCAGTGACATGCTGTGCCTGCTCAGTTTGGCTCATTGTCCGACCGCACATGACAATGAGCACCCAAGGTCTGTACTTGGTCCCACTGAGATTTGACCTCTACTTTTCGCCTGCAGCCGCCTTTGCCAACAGCCAAGGCAAATGTTGGAAAACTATTTGCAGGTGCCAAAAATACCCACCAGCTGGCCTTTATCACAAGCCCCTCGGACAATGGCCTGCCGATCCGATCCTGCCTGGGAGTGAGCTCCTTCACAGTGAACGTGGGCACTGGGTGTTAGTGGGCTGAGTGCTAAAGTGCACTAGTGAGAAGTGAGCAAATGTGCATGCAGACATCGATGTGCATGCTCTCAGTGCAGTCCGCAAAAAATGGACGCCTGTGCTAGGCCATAAAACAGTGCCCGATATGGACCCGTTTCGAGGTCCCCTTTTAAAAACTGCCGGTGCTCAGCACCGGCGGGACCCGGCCCACTTAAAGCCCTGGACCCAGCCATATGCAAATCAGTCTTGACCTTGTGCCTCATGGGAACAGTCCAGCCCGAACCGCCAAGCTAGGTCTTCCCTGGACCGGAAACAAGCCTCCTGGAACCAGTTTCGGGGTAACACCCCTCATCAGCCAGGCTAGCTTGAATCCAGTTGCAAAGTGAGCAAGGGACTCACGTCTGGGCATACCCTGTCAACTTAGGGCGAACAAAGGAAACACAAGGAGATGATGGATGGAGCACTGAAACTATTCAGACACTCACCCCCAGGCTGATGAGGGGTGTTACCCCGAAACCGGTCCCAGGATGCTTGTTTCCGGTTCCCTGGCTTGGCTTGTCGATGATGGATTCAATTATATCTCTCTAATGTAACCATCAGGCATTTATTGAAGTAATATGGCTTTAGGTACCACAGCAAAACCACTTTATTTTTATTTCTTTAGTATAACTCTTCGTACCTTAAGCCTACTTTTACTTACCAGTAGTTGACACTGCTCTCACTGTCGCCTTTGTTGACCTTTTTCGCCACGCTTAAGCCACATCCCTCTTTCTTAAATGTCTTTGTTGTGTGTGCAATATTTATAGCCTTTTGGGAAATCAGCTCACCATGCCATTGACTAAACGTCTGTTTTATTGCCAGTTTTTTTTAAACAACACAGTCAGTTATCAATATTATCAGTTCCAACTTACCTCCTTGTGAAAACTGATACACCCATCAATAGTCACGTACACACTTTGGTGTATAAAGTAAAACATCGTCATTTAGACGTGTGCGAATAAGCAGAGGTGTAGTAAACCAATCTTTGTGCAAAAATGTGCATTTTTCTCAAGTTTGCCCCACATGGTGTCTAGGTTATATTCCAATCCATTCATGCTGAGGATTCTCCTCAAAGATACTGGATGCTAAAGGCCTAGAGCTTTCAATTGTACAAATGTAGACAGGAAAACATAGATCAATGTCACAGATGTCAAGAACATGGTAATTAAATCCATCCATGGATGGGGAGGGCCTTATGTTTCCAGGAAGTACATTCTAGAGTTAATTTTTTTATTATTATTAAAAATGATTATTTAAGACAAACTGTCGTTTAAAACAACTAAATCTTAAACACATTTCGCATGTCTTCTTTTATCATACATAATAATTTACCCAGGGCTGTTACAATATGAATCAAATCCATATGCTCTAACAAGTCTGTCGCAGCTTCGCAATTGGTGGTATTAAGTTTAATAAATAATGGTCATAACCATTTTCTTCATTGCCATAAAACTGTCCAGCAACAAATGGTATTAATCGGCCCACAAACACAGGATTTCATATTGGTTCTAAATCCAGAGGACCATCTGGGAGAAGATCACACTGGATTAACTCCAACTGCATGAGAAGAATTTCAATCCCTAGATTGGAGTCAGCCGTCTTCAGTAGATAGGCATCTCCTGTTGGACACTTCAGCTATTTCCTACTTAACACAACTGAAAGTATATCAAATATTATTTATCGAAAACATAGGGCCAGAGAGTGGGGTGAAGAACGGAGCGTCTTCAATTGAATATGGACCATCACATGGCCCTGACAAGGAAATATACAATTACCCCCCCCCCCATTCATAGCTAAAAATGGGAAGATATTTTGTCCTGTGTAGACACTGTACGGAATAAATATACCTTATAAGACCGCTTTTTCAGCAGCAAATTCCAGGAAGTCATACCTAGTTCTACTCCTAAGGCCTTCAGCATGCAACTTGAGAGCTGTTTCATGATGTTCTTTAAGAAGATCCCCTACAAGAACTCCCACTCCACAGAAGGGTCCAACGCAAGCAACTCTGAGTCATAAAGTTCCTGCAGAACTGTCTTTGTTTTAAAAACTGCGGGTGACAGGTCGACTGAAAATCCGCTGAATTTAGTATTAAAATGGAGAAGACCATTATCGATAGAGTGGAAGGCTATGATGGATACGGCCAATTGCAAATTCTTTCCAAATTATGGGAATATGCAATCCCTAAACATTTGTATAGTGCACTTTGGAATCTTGGGTTAGCAGTCTAGTTCTGATGTACTAGGATATTGGTGGCCTTCTGCTTTGAAATGTATATTTAAGGTTGCTGATTGCTCTTTGACTGTTGAAAGCTGTGAAGATCTGTGGATGGTGGTCAAAGTTGCTTTACTTTGGAATGAACTAGAGGTGCCTGTTCTAATGGTATCCCACCTAACCGCCAAAAGAAGTTAAGTGACCAAGAGATAAAGATGAGAGTCTTCATTTTGATTACTATTTTATTAATCTTGCCATATTTTTCGAGGGAAACAAGTTTACCTTGTAAGCCAAGTTGAGTATAGTTAATGATTTTAAGGTCAACTGCATACAGTACACGAGAGCTATGCATAGTTTTAAAAGATAATGACAAAGTAACATAGATTGCCTGGGGGAAATACGCTAAATAAAGAGAAAAAAGAGATGGGGCAAAAAAACACCCTTGTTTGTGATAGACAACCCCCCCAAATCAATTTCTATTTGGGCCCAGTTGTCATTGCGAAGTACTTGTAACTTGCAGACTAGTCCTGGAGAAATGGATCAGACATGTAGTTTTGGCCAGAACATTGATCTGTTTACTCGACAAAGACTGCTGTTAAAGTCCCACCCCAGTAACATACTTCTTTGGCTTGCCAGGGTGGGGAAGAGCCCAAATGCTAAAACAGTGGTCCATAGTTGACTAGTTTGGGGGAAACCCTCCCTGGGGATTATTCCATTATCACCTGACCAAAATATGAGCTTTTTCAAGACTATCTTTGTGAAAGCTTTAGCTATATGATCCAGGAGGAGGATGGGCCTATAATTTTCTGGGGCAGCACAATTGCCCATTTTGAAAATTGATTAGATTGTGGCTCCAATTTTGTGCGTATTTGTCCTTTTGAGGCAACCCACTGCAATATATGAGGCTAAGATTGAAGCCCACCATGCGGGATACCACATTAAAATATTTTGCAGGAATGTCCAGACCTGCAGCCCGAGTTAATTTCACAGACAGTATAACTTCTTGGAGACTTCTTCCTAATTTATTAAGACAACATTTTAGAATCTATAACAAAATCCTGTGACACCGGCTGCTCTCACTCTGGAGCAGCACTTTATTTATAAAAGATACACAACCCACAACTCTTCAGCCACCACACACACTAAAGATGTGGGGCTATGAACACTACATTGATCTACAAATTACCAAATGTGTTGGGAGTTATCTTGCTCAAGCCCCTCCATCGTGGCCTCCCAGTTCCACCAATAGTAGAGGGCCTAAGAGCTTTTCAGTAAATTTGTCTTTTGACCTGTCGCTGTTTAATTTCACAAGTGGTTTTCAAACTGGGGGATTTTTTTATAAACTTGAAGCTTTGAATGAATCTCCGATTTCAGGAGCATAAAGTCCTGCTTAAATCATTCTTTCCCAGGAATCTTTGATGCAGGATTGACAGAATGACTTCTACTTGTTCTGAGTGCCTTGCTTTTACAGGAAATAATGTGTTGTAGCAACTGATCATACCAAACATTGAGTGAGGTTGCATTAAAATCATTCCACGTAGATCCATCAACTTGGACCTAAGCCAAAAAATCAAGCATCTCGGGGGTTAAGCCAGCTCACATCTTTGGTGTATAATTTTCTGGGGAAGGAAACAGAAAGACACTAAGGAACCAGGCAATTGGAAATGGTGACTATCAACAGTGCTTTCCAAACTGAAATGTGTAATAAGGTTAAAGTGTTAAAATGACATAAAAGTATATTCTACGGGAGCAATATAGCTCCATACTTAAGACTGTGTTGTGCTGGAGCATCGGTAGAAAACCTGCTGTATACAATTCAACCCCTATTGAGTTGGAAAGGTTCGGATGGCATCTGAAATTTCTGGAGGCCGAAAGTGGTTGAACTTAGTCACTGGAGGTCCACATCCCTAGTTAGGAAATTAACCCAAGACTGGAAGTAGAGAGGTTACATTTTAAATTTAAATCACTAGCCACTATAAAAATAGAGGTTGGAAAGGAGATTTCAAAATTGAATATGTCATTTTCTAAATGCACATTTGTTAACCTGTAGAAAAATGATCTTGTGGTACATACATGTTAATTAGGATAAGTTATCTTATTCCCTCTTTCCCAAGATTACACTCTGCCTTACAACTAATATCCAAGTGTAATTCATCTCTAGTCAAGCAAAAGATTCCAGATACTTCATTAAAAGGTGAATCACCCTACAGGAGACCAAACTCTATTACTATTAGTAGCATTTTGCGAAATTACAGGAAAACCATCAATTACAGGGCTATCCCTAGGAGGCGTCCACAAAACTACATAAATGGCCATAGTTTACCTTATTTATCAATATTTGTCATTTCTTTCAGGTCTCTAAATCCATGAGTATTCCATGACAGGAGTACAAAGCAGATAGGAACCCTATCCATTTATGAATTAAACTCGAAACCCACCCATTCTCAAGAAGAGGAACTAGAGATCGCATCATAGCCTGGAGTTATGAGGGCGGTGGGAACTTGGTTGTTCATTAGAAAAATCCAGAGAAAATCTCAGCCATCATCCCTAAGTTGTTAAGTCCCCCTTTAGGACTCCTTTACTGGAATTTACTAGAGAGAAGGTGCAAGAAGTTCATCTCACAAGATTAGGTACCATTCATGAATGAAGGGCTAGCGCCAGGGTCCATCTATTCTGGTGAGTCTCTTCGTAGGGCTGGGACACCTTTCCAGTCCCTTTTTGGGGCAAAAGCACTGCAGCTGATTTTATTACTTTGATTACCAAGAGAGAGTCTAAAGTAACTTTATTCAGTTGTCTTTTTTGAATTACACCTGTTTAATATCCTGTGAAGCAACTGTAGCTAGCAGAGGGATTTTCTTTAAAACTTGAAGAATCCTGCCTCTGTTGGGGGACAGGCAGGGGGTTGACTTTCTTTAGTTTTTTTCCTTACTGATTTAGTTCCTACATATATTGATAAATCGTTAAAGTCTGGAGAAGAATATTTGTAAAAAGTAACCATGGTCAGAGTTCTCTTCAGAAGGGTTATATTTGACCTTACTTGTAAGGAAGTTTTAGAAACTTGCAATTCCTTCAAGGGGTCAAAAGTATCAGAAAAAAACCTCAGAATTTTCTTAAACTTCTGATATGAAACACTAATCAAATCTGACTGAGAACTCATTGGAAGGATTGTGGGATTTTTAACATGGCCCTTAAATGGAAAATGTATAATTTTCAGAAATGTGGCCTTATCTGGTACGAAAGTCAATTTTTGCATTTTTTTTTTAGCCCAGAAGCACTGGTGTTAAAGGACAGTGGTCTGGCCAGGTAGTATTCAAAGTCTGTTGACACTTTTTCTTTCACCTTTTAATAAACATTCAACAGTGTTCATAACATATAGAATGAAAGTTAATACTCTTGCCACATAATTGACCCTATCTCTCTACTATCATTGGCCAGTGGGAGTTATAAATCTGACCTTTTTGGACAATAATCCCTCCCGCAAGCAGAAAAATGATGTCAAAGCATCGAAGTTTCCTACCTGGACCAACGCAGCTGGTTCAAATTCAACAGTTTGTGAAGAGTTCATTTTAGTCCAAATGATTGAAAAGCTGATTTAATACCTTCAAAAACGACTGATGTGTTTGTTATACAGATACCTGCACCTGTACCATACCAATAATTCTTTTTACTTTAGTAAAACTCATTGAACATTGATTCTGAAGCAGCAGGGACCAATGAAAAAGAATAATTTGAAAAAATTGAGGGCTTACCTACCTCCCTGTTGGTATATTGAACGTACACTATTGGTGAGCAGATATAATGTGTGCCCATCTTAGAACAAAAGTGGGGGACATATTTGTATCTTTATATTCACCACTCACTTTAGTAGCACGTTGCTGTCATTATTTGTAATGAGATCCATTTGGGCTTCATCTACCTAGGTCGAACGTCTTATGAAAAGCATTTGTGCTTGTTTTTAGTAAAGACACCTGACAGTCACTGGTCACTTCCTGTCACCTGACTGTTACATCTGTGTGTCAGTCATGTATCCATAGCATCTGTGGCTACCCCAGCTACTGGCATCTCCAAGGAAAGTTCCAAGGCTTTTCTCTTCCCACACTGACCCCACCAGTGTCTCAGTTTAGTGAGTGGACCATCAGATGCAGAAGGTAGCGGGCCACCATCCGGGTGCACACCTTCACTAAAGCGCTCTGAGGGAAATAGCCCTTCCGGCGCTCCGCAAAACTGCCAAATAGCCTTTAAATATGCCAGACTTTATCCAACAACACTTTACATTCTGGGATATTGATCCCCCTGTATATATTGACAAAAATTAAGTTATAAATTGCAGCATGAAAAGTGAAAGCCAGGTCTGGATGAACGTGTTACTCATGGTCTGGGGCCATCTGACAGCTATGTCCCTTTTAGTGTAAAACACAGAAAACAAGCATTAGAACAAGCATTGGCATAGCCAATAGGTCTCGCCTTTGGGACCTTATAAGTGTTTAGTTATCCAGCACAATATCCTTGGTGCAACAACATCAAGTGTTGCATGGCTAAACACTTATAAGGTCCCAAAGGCGAAACCTATTGGCTATGCCAATGCTTGTTTAACTTCTCCCCAGCCGATGAGGGTGCATTCAGGGACCTGAGTCCACATGAGTGGAGCAGCATTGAGCAGAGTGGCACTGAGTGCAGCGGAGTGGCACTGAGTGCAGCGGCACAAAGGTTTGTGGAGTGGCATTGATTGGAGTGTTGTGGAGTGGAGCTGAGTTGAGTGAAGTGGTGTTGAGTGAAGTGTTGTGGAGTGGAGCTGAGTTAAGTGAAGTGGTGTTGAGTGGAGTGTTGTGGAGTGGAGCTGAGTTAAGTGAAGTGGTGTTGAGTGGAGCTGAGTTAAGTGAAGTGGTGTTGAGTGGAGTGGAGCTGAGTTAAGTGAAGTGGTGTTGAGTGGAGTGGAGCTGAGTTAAGTGAAGTGGTGTTGAGTGGAGTGGAGCTGAGCTGAGTTAAGTGAAGTGGTGTGGAGTGGAGCTGAGTTAAGTGAAGTGGTGTTTAGTGGAGTGGAGCGGAGTTAAGTGAAGTGGTGTGGAGTGGAGCTGAGTTAAGTGAAGTGGTGTTGAGTGGAGTGGAGCTGAGTTAAGTGGTGTTGAGTGGAGTGGAGCGGAGCTAAGTTAAGTGAAGTGGTGTTGAGTGGAGTGGAGCTGATTTTAGTGAAGTGGTGTTGAGTGGAGTGGAGAGGAGCGGAGTTAAGTGAAGTGGTGTTGAGTGGAGTGGAGCTGAGTTAAGTGAAGTGGTGTTGAGTGGAGTGTTGTGGAGTGGAGCTGAGTCAACTGAAGTGGTTTTGAGTGGAGTGGAGCAGCATTGAGTAGAGTGGCACTGAGTGAAGTGGCATTGTGTGGTATGGAAAGTTGCCCAAGTTGCCACCGATTTGCTCTACAGTGCTTCAAAGCCTTTTGCTATTTAAATCCAATAATAATACAATATGTTACCAATTATCTCGACCTACCTCTATGTAAACATCTGGTGCCTTTTATCCAATGCAGGAGCTTGTTTTTTTTAAAGATGGAGCACTCCGTAATTCCGGAGTACTCACTTTTCCAGGTTTGCAAGCACTCCAATTTTTGGAACGTAGAGAACTCTTGATTTGCTTTGGATCTCAACATTTTGTTAAATAGTGCGGATGGTGGTAAAATGCAGGTATCTTGGTGTAGAGATCGCTGTTTACAAATAAATGTGTTTTAGACCGGTAGGGGCTAGTGGGCAAGGGAGCAAAATATTGTATTGTAATATTTATATAGCGCTTGCTTTCCGTATGTGGGGTGCTGAAGCGCCTGCCTATATGGATAGCACTCTACACTGTGCGCTTGAGTTATGAACAGTTTTCTGTTTGCCCCTGTCAGGAGATGTAAGAGAGAGATTTAAGATGGAACGGGGATTGCCCTTTTTAGCCTCCAAAGGGAGCTGACAGGTGAAGATGTTCCCAGTCTTAGCCCGAGCTTCACCCGGGCAGTGCCCAGGTGCATCCCATGCGCCTCCAGTGCAGCGGGAGATAGAAGTGCGCTTTATAGGGCTGTAGCACAGGGACCTGCCTCCTCCAGACAAACAGCAAAGCAATCTCGACTTCAAAGCCCTCCTTTGCCCCCAGTTGTGTAGCAGGGCGTCCCCTGTATTCTCTTTAATTGCCATCCCTGATTGTTCTTTAAATTGTCTCTCATGGGTTACTGTGAGAGGAGCAGTTATGTGCAAGGAGGGAAGAAATGCAAAATAAAGAAGGGAAGCAGTGAGACAATGAGGAAGAGAGGGATGAAGGAAGGAAAATATCTGAAGAAAGGACTAAGTGATAAAATGAAATATTCCATCAAGAAGGGCTTTGTCCACTGCAGCACATAATTTAAGTTGACCACTAGGTTAATACCATCTGACAGTAAAGTGCCTGTGTCACTTTAACTGATGTCTATCTTCAGTAGTAGTAACCGGAAGCTAAAAGTAGGGGCACGTGGGTCTGAGGCAGTTCTCCTCAGTCTGTTGGGACAAGCTCTAAAAAATATACAACGCCGTGAAGATGCAGTTATGGCCCAAAGAAGAAACAAATGTCAGGAGTTACACGTGATACAAGAGAAAACAGCTGAAAAACAGGCTAAACGTCTCTGACACTGCACATGATAAAATACATCAATTGTTTATTACCATAGAAATATATCTGCGAACATTGCTATGAGTTATGCATAACATTTTGCATGTTTGGGGTATTAAAAGAAAACGCATTAAGCTCCAGTTGCACAGAGGAATGTCCTTAGAGGTAATCACGAGCATTAGCTGTATTAATCACATTTAAAGTGGCACAGAAAGCTGCTTCAGCACTTTTGGAGAACGTGCTACCTCAATGTTATTTTCGTCATCACCATCATCAAAGAAGAAACAAGCAATGGCTGCGCGGCCGTGAAACTGACACGGCCGCGCGGCCGCGAAAGTGAAAGTAATCGCGAGGGAAGCCAGATGGCGAGGGAAGCCATATGGCGCCTGATCGCGCGTGCACGCTCGCGTGAACGCAAGCTGGTCGCCAGCAAACTGCTGTTTGCACTTCCAAAACCCGCTTACTAAAACTCTCGCCAGAGCAGCGCATGCGCTGGCTCAGGCGAGACCTAAAAATGATGGTATACTTGTGAAATGCGTTTCCTTTCCCTCCACCTGTTTTGGAAAGCTCAGAAGAGACAGGTTTCAGGAATGGATATATTTGGTTTGAGCCGTTTCCAGAAAAGAACGCTACATATTTTTAATGACACTTTACGATGTGATCTGTCGCTAAGTCTGATTTGATGGGAACTGGGAATAATGCATCTGATGGTGTCATGAGATATAACCTTATGGCGAGCTATGGCAATACCATTGCTTTCCGTGTGATTAATAAACGTTGCACAAATTTGACTCCCTAATGCACAAACTAGTTGACTCGCTAATTGTAAAATGAGAAACGAGAAGGGAACAATAGGAGAGTGGAGAAAGGGTGAAAAAATAAGAAAGGTGGGGAAAGGTACTTGATTGAGGGGAGTGGAACGATGGGAGAGAGTGGTGTAGGAGGAAACTAGGTGAAAGATTTAGTTGGAGGGAGACTAAGAGAGACACTAGAGATAATGAGTAGGTGGAGGAAGGTGGAAAAAGAAAGAAGGGGGAAATGGGGTTGTCCTAAGACATGATACATCTGGTGTCGTACATTTGTTTGAATGCAAAAAAAAATTGATCGAGATAAAAGTGATGCGCTCGGGTAAGGCACATGGGGGCGCTCCTGTCTCATTAGTGTTTGGGTATCAGGGACGAAGAAGGTGATGACGAAGAAGGTTATGTAGGGTGGATAAAGCATGTGCGGTGTTTCCTTAGGAAAAGGAGACGAAGAGGCGAATGGGTTCAGGAAAAGCTAAACAGAAGTATCACAGCAGTTGGGGATAAAGGAGAAGGAGCCAAGTGGCGGCACTAAAAAAAATACTGAACTCTTGGAAAGAAACCTGAAAATTAAATAGGTGAAACAAAGCAAAGTGATTTTGCCTACTTGTCTGCCTAAGTATAACAAAGGATATTAAAAAGCATTCCCTTGTTCCCGCAACGTGATGTAAATCATCGGATATTCGCAGACCCCACTTTTCTGAGTTAATTTACTCATCCTAACATGCGTGAGAGGGAAACCGAATTAGTGTGGGTGGCAGAAGAACACAGCCAGCAGTGCAGTGCCCAGGCAAAAGAGCATGTTCAAGCAACATCACAAGATGTAACAAGCGCGCGCTCGCGCTGCAAGTTAAAAAAAAAACAACCATTGCCCGCGCGGCCGCAAAAGTGAAAGTGATCGCGCGCTGCAAGCGCTGCGCTTAATGAGCATGACGAGGAAAGCCATATGGCGCCTCTGCTCGTAAGCGCGCGCCCGCGCACATGCACGCAAGCTGTAGGCCGGCCATGGTAGCATTTTCTGAAGCCCTTACTAAATGTCTCGCAGAGCAGCGCATGCGCTGGCTCAGCGAGACCTAAAAACGAATAGATCACAACTACGAGAGAGCTATTGGCTTAGTCGATGTTTTTTAGCCATGTTGTACAACAATGAAGGGGCAGGATACAACATAGAGGGAGAGAGGGGTGGTGGCAGGGAACAAGGAGGGATGGAAGGGGAGGGGCTGGGGCAAGCTGATGACAGCAGAAGGTGGGAGGGAGGGGCCGGGGCAAGCTGCTGATGATAGAGGGTCGAAGGGAGGGGCTGGGGACAAATTGATGTCACGGAGGGTGGAAGGGAAGGGTTGCTAGCAGGCTGATGCCACCAAAATGGTGGCAAGTGGACAACAAAAGAGGATGGGAGTGGGCGACTGGGGGCAAGCTGGCAACAAAGGAGGCTGGGACAGACGGGCAGAGGGCAAGCAGACGTACAACAATGGAAAGGAGGGAGGGACTGGAGCAAGCAGATTGATAGCGGAGGGTTGTCGGTGGCAGGAAAACAGAGTACACCAGGGAGACAGCTAGAAAAGATGCACCCTGGTTCAAATAAATAAGTAGCACCTAATAAAATGAGCAGTGGAAGGACACAGGCTTTGCATCCATGCTCCAGGGGAGGGACAAACAGATAAAGAGGAAGGCAGACTATGGCAGCTGACCAATAAAAAGCAAGGAAATGCAAGTGACAATGAAGCCAAGCAATAGTAATCAATCAATCAATCAATCATTTGTATAGCGCGCTACTCACCCGGAGGGTCTCAAGGCGCTTGGGGGAGGGGGGTCCGCTACTGTTCGAACAGCCAGGTCTTGAGTTGCTTCCTGAAGGAGAGGTGGTCTTGGGTAAGGCGGAGGTGGATGGGTAGGGAGTTCCACGTCTTGGCAGCCAGGTAGGAGAAGGATCTTCCTCCCGTTGTGGCTCTTCGGATGCGGGGGACGGCGGCGAGGGCGTGGTTGGTCGATCGTAGCTGGCGGGTGGGAGTGTAGAAGGTCAGACGGTCGTTGAGGTATCTGGGGCCTTGGTTGATAAGGGCTTTATGTGCGTGGGTGAGGAGTCGGAACGTGATTCTCTTGCTGACGGGGAGCCAGTGCAGGTCTCTCAGGTGTCTGGCGATGTGGCTGTGTCGGGGGATGTCCAGGATGAGTCGAGCTGCAGCGTTCTGGATGCGTTGGAGTCTTTTATGAAGTTTGGCTGTGGTTCCGGCGTAGAGGGAGTTGCCGTAGTCCAGTCGGCTGGTGATGAGGGCCTGGGTGACCGTCTTCCTGGTTTCGGTGGGGATCCACCGGAAGATCTTGCGCAGCATGCGTAGGATGTTGAAGCAAGACGAGGAGACGGCGTTGACTTGTCGGGTCATTGAGAGGGAGGAGTCCAGGATGAAGCCCAGGTTGCGTGCGTGGTCCGTTGGTTTGGGTGCGTTGCCTAGGGCAGGGGGCCACCAGGAGTCGTCCCAGGCGGAGGGTGATGATCCTAGGATGAGGACTTCCGTCTTATCTGAGTTCAGTTTCAGGCGGCTGTTCCTCATCCACTCGGCTACGTCCTTCATCCCTTCATGTAGGTTGGTTCTGGCGGTTGTGGGGTCGTTGGTGAGGGAGAGGATCAGCTGGGTGTCGTCGGCGTAGGAGATGATGTTGAGGTTGTGTTGGCGTGCGATGGCTGCGAGGGGCTCATGTAGACGTTGAAGAGGGTGGGGCTGAGTGATGATCCTTGTGGTACGCCGCAGATGACTTCGGTGGCCTCGGAACTGAACGGGGGAGGCGGACTCTCTGGGTTCTTCCGGCGAGGAAGGAGATGATCCACTCCAGTGCCTTCTCTTGGATTCCGACGTTGTTCAGGCGTTGCACTAGGGTGCGGTGGCAGACTGTCGAACGCTGCGGAGAGGTCCAGGAGGATGAGGGCCGCTGTTTCCCCGTTGTCGAGCAGGGCTCGGATGTCGTCGGTGGCTGCGATGAGGGCGGTCTCGGTGCTGTGGTTGGCCCGGAAGCCGGACTGCGAGTGGTCGAGGATCCATTCGTCTCGAGGAAGGCGGCCAGTTGTCTGTTGACGGTCTTCTCGATGACTTTGGCAGGAAAAGGAAGGAGCGAGATGGGGCGGTAGTTTTTGAGGTCGGTGGGGTCCGCTGACGGTTTCTTCAGTAGGGCGCTGAGTTCGGCGTGCTTCCAGCTCTCTGGGGAGGTGGCGGTGTCGAAGGAGGTGTTGATGATGTCCCGGAGGTGGGGTGCGATGATGGCGTCGGCCTTGTTGAAGACGTGGTGAGGGCAGGGGTCGGTAGGTGATCCGGAGTGGATGGAGTTCATCGTGCGGATAGTGTCTTCGGTGTTGATCGGGGTCCAGGCTCGGAGGGTGGAGGTTGGGGACGTTGGAACGGTCGTAGGGTACGTCGGTTGTGTGCTGAAACTGTTGTGTATGTCTGCGATCTTGCTGTGGAAGAACGAGGCGAGCGAGTTGCAGAGGTCTTGCGAGGGAGTGATGTCGTTGTTTCCGGCGCTGGGGTTCGAGAGCTCTTTGACGATGATGAAGAGTTCCTTGCTGTTGTGGGCGTTGTTGTCCAGTCGTTCCTTGAATGCGGTTTTCTTGGTGGAGTGGATCAGCTGGTGGTGTTTTCGGGTGGCGTGCTTGAGGGTGGTCATGTTGTCTGCAGTCGGGTCTCTGCGCCATGCTTTCTCGAGGGCCCGGCAGTTCTTCTTGGATTTCTTGAGTTCGTCGGTGAACCAGGATGCTTTCTTGTTGCCGTGTCTGACTGGGGGGTCTTCAATGGGGCGAGGTCGTCTGCGCAGTTGGTGATCCATCTTGTGAGGTTGCTGGCGGCTTGGTTGGGGTTCGTTGAGCTGGCGGGAGGGTTCTGGCTCAGGGATGTGGTGAGTTGGTCGGTGGTGATCTTGTTCCAGCTTCTGCGCGGAAACTGTTGCGTGTGGTGGTGCGTGGTGGTCCTGCTGAAGCTGAAGTGGACGCAGCTGTGGTCTGTCCAGTGGAGTCCGGTGGTGTGGCTGAAGGAGATGTCCTTACTGGAGGAGAAGACGGGGTCAAGCGTGTGGCCGGCGTGGTGTAATGGGTGTCCTCCAAGTCTTCTGTTAGAAAGCAAATGGTCTCAAAGAGACAGCACATGTGCTGTCTTAGCTGAGACTTGAAAGAAGTGCTATATGTTTGCATGTTTCTCACCTCCGAGATTCTGCAACTTGGATTTTCCTGCCTAACAGAGATATATTTTCTTTATAACACACATCTCAAACCCAAATCACATTTAGTGAAATAGTCTTTGATCTGAAGTTGACAGTAATATGACAAATCCCGATTACGAAGAAGCAACTAAAATGTAGGTTAGAAAATATTGCTATGATCTGTCTCATTAGCTCTAGTCTCGGAGAGCTAAAGCGCTACTGTGCTAAAACCTAAAAGCATTTCCTTGCAACATAAGCTTAACGAAGCCCCATCGGTGCATGGGGGGGCTCGCCTCAACTCTTCAGGGGCCCGTCCCATTAGGGGCCCCCATTCGTCCAAAGCCAATGAATATCTGTGAGATATGGGAGACTCAGGGACCCACCATCACATACTCATACTTGTCAACAATTTAGAATGGGAAAGGGGGAGATTTAAAATAAAACTCAGCAGAAGAATATATTTCCCCATTGACTTCTATTGAAGCAGAGGCAATTTCAATGGGGTGACAGACAAAATAAGGCCATTGTTGCCATAAAAAAAATGGGAGTCTCCCACCTGAACCGGGTAGACATACAGCAGGGAGGCCCCAACATTTTGTGTTACGTCACTGCCTTGGAAATTTGAAAAGCTTTCGTGCTTGCTGTAACAGATCACCCTATGGGCGTGAGGCACTGGCATCCACCTTTCCATATCTATGCTGAGATGTAAGCATACATGTCAACATTTTTGAAGAGTAAAGTGGGAGATTTAAAAGTAGTAATCAGGAGAATGTAATTCTCCCATTGACTTCTATTGAAGGAGAGGCTACTTTAGGCATAAAATATCCAAAATAATGGCTTACAAAAATCAGGAGTTTCCCACCTGAATCGGGTCTATTGGCATGTATGTGTAAGTTGTGTCTCAATCCGTTCACTTAATGCGCCATCGATTCTGCAGGAGAGGAGTGCGGGAGAGGGCGTGGGGTGGACCTGTGGGAACCCAGGCTCACATCCCGGGCCTCTCACGGGATCTACCTCTCTTCCAAAATCAATGCCTCTAAAGTCCTTTGACTATTGGGTTCCTGGAGCTTTTATATCCTTTGTGAACCTTTTCCCTGCACAGTTCTCCCTGGGGATAGCAATCGTATGTGCATTAGTAATTCCAAAACTGCTCTAGCCATGGCCGCGCAGGTGCAGTGGGCTCTGAGGAGACGACGGGAGTGAGCTAATCACCAATGCGGGTGTCAGTCAAACTAAGACTGAAGTAACACCCATTACTTAGATAAAAGCCTTTATGAGACATATCCAGTACTTAATTTGAGCCGGTGGTTTCCGGTGCTCGGCACTGGCACAATTAAGTGCCAACACCGGCGCTTGTGACAGTCTGCCTTAAGGTGGCGCTGTCTGGCTAATTTAGAGATGACCACAACAACAGTTAATTATTAATTCAATATACATTAAAAATTACTATTACCTGCCGCCCAAGCCATTCTTATAGCTTTGGGGGCCTCAAGTAGTCTGAATTGTCACATCTGTAGGAGTGTTATGGTTTGTAGTTGTATTGTTACTGTCATTGGCAGCATGGCAGGAGTGTGATGGTTAGTAGTTGTGTTGTTACTGTCATTGGCAGCATGTGTGTTGCAGGGTGCAGTGGCCTCCTGATGACAGCCCTGGCACTTATTTATTTTTTTACAAATTAAGCACTGGACATATCTTTGAGGCTGATTCACAAAGAAAGTAAAGACATCAATCTCACCTTGCAGGTTACACCCGTGCATGGATTTACAACTTCAGGGGCTTCACAAAGATTTCCAGAAGTACACCCGGAAACCTGCAACAGCTGCATGTTTTTCCAGACACGTGCAGGTAACTTTGCATGACCAATTGTACATATGTCATTGAGCACGGTGAAAAGCCATCTCATTTGTGCAGTGTTTTTTTTTGCAAACATCTTTTACCTCTCCAAGTGGCAAATATGTTTACCCATGAAGAAACAATTTCACCTACACCCGGCTAATTTTGGGTGTGTTACCCATGGACAACAATAAATCTCTAAATATTTTGAGAGGGAGAACGGGTCAGAGAAAACTTTGAGAATACCCATACGTTTGTTTGTGTTCCCAACGTTTCCATGGCCTAGTTGCCGAGGAATGTCCACTCTTCGCTCCTAGTGTGGGGGTTACTCAGGGTCCATATCACGTGATTGTGAATAATACTGTGCATGAGTGGAAGGATGTACGAGGGCAATTTCACCTTTACAAATAGCAGGAACTCCTAAAATGAGCTCTTTGCAGGTGTTAGTTGGACTTACACATACCAACGTCCTTGCACTCAGGCCCTGTGCCTTGAAAGGGCTCATCACCCAGCCTATGGGGGCGGGGCTTGTAGAGTGGCGTTGCAAAGGAAATCCACTGATTGGGAGGAAGTGCTGAACCCAGAGGGCTATCTACCAGTAGAATGGTTTCATTGCCTACTTCATAGCATAGCATGTTGCACGCCATCCAGAAAAATCTAAAGATTTTCAGTTACCACCAAATTCTAAGCCTGTCCCCATGTCATTGTTTGCTTCTGAAAGTGCCGCAGACTGCTTCAGGGCGCTACACTGAGAAGGCGGAGAAGCTGCTGTCTGAGTGGGACTGGACATGCGCTTTGAAGGATGCGTCTTACCGCTGCACAGCAGGGGGGCTTCATGCAAAGATCATATTCTTGGACATTTGTGTTAACTTTTAGTAATTAAGGATGCATTGAACAAGGAAGGCTTCGGCTCTCTTGGGTATCTGCTTGCCTCAGACGCCTTTAACAAGAAGGGTGCAGCCCTTGGTAATGCTCTTGTATCACAGAAAACAAGCATTTACAATGCAATAGGTCTCGCAAATGCGAGTTTTTGAGCTATTGGCATTGTAAACAGCAATGCCTTTTATAAAAAATTAATAGGAATTGTCATTCACAATACCAATAGTTCAAAGTTTTGCAAAAGCAATACCTATTGTATTGCAGAGCGTGGAGTCCGTGAGGCAAGCGCCACGCTCATTAAAGTAAAAAAAAAAAAAAGAGCGCGGTGTCCATGAAGCGGGCGCCACACTCATTATTAAAGTAAAAAAGAAAAAATTAAACCGAGCGCGGTGTCCCTGAAGCGGGCGCCGTGCATATTATTAAAGTTAAAAAAAATAAAATGAAACTGAGTGCGGTGTACCTGAAGCGGGAGCTGCGCTCAGTAATAAAGTAAAAAATAGTGCTCACCCACTTATAATGCAGACCGTGTAACAAGCCAAGTAAAAGGTCCAGTCGTTATGGGTGGTTACAAATGCAGACAAGGTGGTACCAAGTAGGGACTAACAAGCCTATTTACGAACCAGAAGCCAGAATTTAAGAAGGTCAATGACATGAGCCAATGTCAAATATGGGCGGAGAGTGGGCGGGGCTTCCACTGCATACTCTATTACAGCATGCCTCGCAGAGCGGGCAGCGCATGCGCGCAGCCGCTAGGCTCGACTTAAAAAGGAGTGGGAAAAAGTTAATAGGGTAAAAATGGAAACATAGAAAATGTAATTTAAAAATTGCGGCTTAAAACTGTTCATTAATACAGCCAATCTCTGTGAGGTCCACTGAAGCTCAGCTCACACACCCATGCATGCCTACACATGCACCCATCAACCTTCTTACCCATGTGCAGTATAAAATACACACCTACAGTCTAGGGTCACCAACCACCCCATTCATTGCAAGTTTGTCCTGCATTTGGATGGCCTGTACCATTGCATGACCTCAGCTGGTGCAGGACGACAAAGGTCCCCATTTTTGCTGTTTACGGCTTGTAGGACACCAGGAGCAACCTGGCAGGGTGTCTACATCTCACAGGTGCCTGTCTTTGGCTGAGAGGGAGAAGCCGCCCCACAGGAGGGGTCCTGGCCAATACAGCTTCAGGGATCAGGTCGCCTTTAGAGATGCTGATAAGGAGTGTTGAGGTCTGTAGTTAAACAACCCTCAATGTATGAATGGAATCCATGCTGGGGCCATATCCTGGGAAGATGCATTTAGCATTTATTTCTTCCACTAAGCCTGCTTCATGTTGCATGCATATTATCAGATGAGGACACAGAGGGACGTGGATAGTTTGCCCAGGATCCAACATTTGGGAAGTTGGAGGACCGAGATTGTGATGTTCTGCTTGTTCCACGAACTATTACTTTGCTACCTTTTGGGGATTGTCCATGAGAGTGGGCATTGCCTACTCCCTCGCCCCCTCTGTTTAACCAAAAATGTACTTTCAACTTTAAGGTTGATTCTAAATACTCCCATTCTTGGACCAAAGATGGGGGCAGAGGAATAAGTTAAACATGGTTGACTAAGCAGTCACAATTTCCCAATTGGGGGTGGGCAGGTTAAAAACCATATCTCCTAGCTGCACACTTTCCAAATAGTCCACTAGAACACAACTGGGGTGGCAGTGATTCTGATGACAAGCCCAATAGACTGCCCTCTTCAGGGAAATGTCACAGTATTGAGGGCGGTGCCCAGATTGATAATTTGTTTATTTCCATCATATATAGGTAATCTGGTAAAACCAGGCAGGATTAGAGATTAAATCTAACGGTGGTGTCTGCCCACCCTAGTGAATAGCCCTCCTTGTCAGCGGTCCTGTCAAGGTGCTTTTTATAGCACCGACCCCACCAATATTTCCAAGGAATGTGGAAAAGGCACAAGTGGATTGTTAGACCTTTTCTTTGGGTCCTTGGGCAGGAGGCGGTTACTGAGCAATGCCCCGGGTGGAAGGTGGTGTTTACCATCAGTGTTTCGGGTCTTAAGACTATTTCTTTCCATTTGGATGATGGGTTATTCATTTTGTTAACTTGTCTCTCCAGAGGTGCTAGTCAAGCAGTCAAGGTTTACTCCAGGACGTGGTGAAGGAATTGAAAGCCACATACGATCTGACACATAATGCGAGTCAATCGCTGGTTGACTTGTATCTGTTAAATGGGCCTGATTTAGAGGACAAGATTAAGGAATTCAACCCCCAAAAATGCACCCCAGATCTCACAACCCCCCTTAATCTCCAGCAGATGCCTTCTGATGTCTCCGTGCATGCAAAGTCTCTACGTGTGCAGACAATTTGAACACTCAAAGGGTCAACAGGTGTGCAAAGTGTCCTGCGAAGTGATAATGGAAAGTTGCCCCTTTGTTACACTCACACACCCAGCAATAGCACAATGTGTATCGCACCTGGCTCTGCAGCACACAGGGGCACTACCCGACAACGACCCCCTCGCAACTGAATTCTTGGTCTAGTTGGTAGAAAAGGCAGGCAGCATAAGGGAAACTTTAGGAGTCAGTTAGGACTCATTAAACTTTGTTGGGGTACCCTAACATTTGCCGTTGTGCAGTACCTCTGGGGAATGACACATTGGAAGCATAAAAGTTTCATTAGTTTCTGATTCTGTTCTGGCTGAAGACTCCTTTGTGTGAGCAATTTTGGAATCAGTTTGAATTTCTTCTGATTGATATTAACCCTGGGCGGTGAACTACGCTACGCTCGCGGAGTTTGCGGATTTTCGGTAACTTCGCGTAGAACGCGTAGTTACCGAATACTACGCAATCTGCAATGTAGCGTAGTTGTTTTTCTTCTTCGCGCGCTCAATATGCGTTCTCGTGCGCGCGGTAACGACTTACCGGGATTCTGCGTTCGCCGACGAGATTTCCTATCCGTTCGCCACGAGATTTGGAATCCGGCCGCACGATCCCGCGAGAGTGTGCGAACGCGAATACGTCATTCGGACGCGCCATCTGACTTCCGGCGGCAGTGTTGGTAAGATCGCGATCCCAAACACGCAGAAATTGCAATCTGGCGAAGAATATCTCTCGAGCATCATAAAACTTCTCGAAAATGATCATTTGGCTCAAAAAAACTCCTCAGATTGTGTTTGGCTGTAGTTTTTTGTGCAAGGAGTCCTTTTTCTTTTTTACTTTTTTTTCCAAGAGGAAGGAAGTGCCCCTGAGTCTCCAACTTCCTGTTCCTGTCCAGCAGGCTCCTCCCAGTGCTTTGTCCATGTGCTGTTCACTTTCATTTGGATTTGGAGCTGGAAGGATCACTTTTTGTGTCTGTCTGCTGCATCATATCATTGGATTGGATTGGATTTGAGGACTTTTGGATTTGAGATTTTACAAGTAAGTTGGAGAATTGGTGTACTTGTTTGATTGGGGCTTGTTTGTACCTACATTTTTTGGGGATTATCATCGTTTTTAAAATTTATTGTTGTGGGTGGCCTGTAGTTTCAGTAGGGGCCTATTTGTTTTTCTTTGATTGTAATTTCAGCCAGTAGGCCCAGAGGTACCCATGGGTGCATGCTTCTGTGGTGTCTGTTGAATTTAAACATCATGTAGGGCATGGATGGTATTGGATTGAATTGCTAAATGTGGTTTTTGGGGTGTATTTCACTTTTTGGGTGTGTGTTAATAAATAAATACCTTTGTTGGATGTGTGTGTGTGCTTGTTGTGTAACTTTCCAACCTTCCGTAGCCCTGTGGATTTTCGTTTTTGCATTTTTGTATTAAAGCTGTGTTTAGCAGGCCTCCTTTGTCTGGTCATATATAGGTCTGCTTGAGTTCATTGTTTTCCATGGCCTGTTGTGACTGTGAGTGACCATGTGGCTTGGGGCCATTTTGTGGTGGTAGTTTAGTAGTGTGCTGTTTTTTACATATAGGCCTGCATGTCTTTTCTTTGTTCCCCTTGGCTTATGCTTCTTGTTGTTGTGGCCTGGCCATGTGGGTGGCGGCCATTTTGTGAAGGCAGGCAGTGTGCTTTTGCCATAGGCTTGCATTGTCTATCTTCCATTTCTTTTTGTTGTGGGTGGCTAGCGGCCATTTTGTGGAGCCATCCAGGCAGTGTGCTTTTGCCATAGGCCTGCATTCGTTGTCTGTCTTCACTTTCTTGTTATTGTGGGTGGCCTGGCCATGTGGGTGGCGGCCATTTTGTGGAGCAAGGCAGTGTGCTTGCTTTTGCCATAGGCTTCCAAGCTTGTGGCCTAGTCTGCCAGTAGGCCCAGAGGTAGTCATCATGGGTGCATAAAAACTGTTTCTGTGTTGTCTGTTGAATTTTAACATCATTTATGGCATGGATGGCATTGGATTGAATTGCAAAATGTGGTTTTTGGGGTGGTATTTCAGTTTTTGGTGTGTGTTAAATAAATAGGCCTTTTCAGCCAGTAGGTAACCCTGGGCGTTCAGCTCGCGGAGTTTTGGCAACTCCGCACTGCGCGACAACGTGGACTTACACTTTTTTTCTTCTTTGCGCGCTCAATATGCGTTTTCGCGCGCGATAACGACTTTTTGTGAAGATCGCGATGCCGAACATGCAGAATTTGCAATCTGGCGAAGAATATCTCTCGAGCAGCATAAAACCTTCTCGAAAATGATGATTTTGTTCATTTTGCTCAAAAACTCCTCAGGTTGTCATTTGGCTGTAGTTTTTTGAGCACGGAGTCATTTTTCTTTTTTTATAATTTTTTTAAAGAGGAAGGAAGTTCCCCAGAGTTTCCAACTTCCTGGTCCTGTCCTTTGTCTTCACTTTCTTGTTATTGTGGGTGGCCTGGCCATGTGGTGGCGGCCATTTTGTGGGACCAGCCACTGTGCTTTTGCCATAGGCCTCCAAGCTTGTGGCCTAGTCTGCCAGTAGGCCCAGAAGTACTCATCAATCATCATGGGTGCATGAAACAACTGTTTTTGTGTTGTCTGTTGAATTTAAACATCATTTAGGGCATGGATGGCATTGGATTGAATTGTAAAATGTGGTTTTTGGGGGGGGGTTCACTTTTTGGGTGTGTGTTAGGCCTTTTCAGCCAGTAGGCCCAGAGGTACTCATGGGTGCATGAAACAACTGTTTCTGTGGTGTCTGTTGAATTTCATTTATGGCATGGATGGCATTGGATTGAATTGCAAAATGTGGGTTTTTTGGGGTGTATTTCACTTTTTGGGTGTGTAAAATAAATGCCTTTGTTGCATGTGTATGTGTTGTTGTTGTTGTGTAACTTTCCAACCTGTTTTTAGCCATGTGCGAAGCTGGCTAAAATGTTAGCACTGGACCTTCTCCCTTTTTCTTTTGTTGAAGGGGTGGGTTTTCTGGAATTTGTGACAGCCATCTGCCCAAAATGGCAGGTTCCCAGCCGCTACTATTTCGCCAGAGTTGCTGTTCCAGCACTACATCACGACGTGCTGGAATTGCTTGGAAAAGCCTTGAAGCAGAGTGCTGTTCAGAGTATCCACCTGACAACAGACATGTGGACCAGTTGCCAAGCCACTGATTACATGTGCATCACTGCACACTGGATCTCTTTTGTGGAGGCTAGAGAAAAGATATCTGCTGGTGTTGACGCTGCTGAGATTTTTCATGCCACTCGCAAACATGCAACTGTAGCCATGTTTGCCATGGAGAAATCTCATACTGCTGCAAACATTTTGGATGAGTTTAACAGCAAGGTCGTTGAGTGGCTGCGCCCAAGAGGGCTTAACATTGGTTTTGTTGCCACGGACAATGGCAGTAATGTAGTTATGGCCATGAAAGATGGTGGCTATTTCAGGGTCCCGTGTTTGGCACACTGCATTAACATTGTTGTTCAAGACTTTCTGAAAAATGAATACAAAGTCAGCAACTTACTGGCCACCTGCAGAAGGATATGCACACATTTCAGCCATTCTTTTAAAGCCCGGAAGCAGCTGAGGGTCATTCAACGTGAGCATAAAATCCCAGTCAAAGCACTCATCCAGGAGGTGCCAACACGTTGGAACTCAACTTATTACATGTTTGATCGTCTGTTTGAGCAGTACATACCACTCAATGCTTATGTCATGCAAAGATTAGGGGATCCTACTGTGAGAGGCATGACCGTTGAGATGGGCCAATGGGACCTCGTTAAATGCCTGACAGAGATGCTACTTCCTTTTGAGGTCTTCACACGTGAGGTCAGCAGGGAGGGCTGTACTATGGGCCAAGCTATCCCATTGTTGCACATGCTAGAGCAACAGCTGAAGGAGGTGTCTGAAATGTACGCAGGTGTGGATGACAAACAAGACGCATATTATTTGGCGGACTCCTTAGCCACTCGCTTATCTGAAAATACAAGGATTCAAAATAGCATTGTGTCACATCAACATTACATTACTGCCACAATTTTGGATCCACGGTACAAAGTATTTCTGAAAAGTAAGGCAGTAATTCCTTTTTTGGAAGTGGATGTTGCCAAGTACAAAACTTTGATAGCTGAGGAAGCCACTAAGTTCAAAAACAAACGGCTGGTAATTAGAGGCCCGCCACCCCAGGCCACAACAAGTACTACAGGTCATCCAGAGTCAAGTTCTACTTCAGAGCCTGAGTGCAGTGCGTTTGCCTCCCAGCAGTCACCAACAACACCACTAACATCAACAACAGCAAGAACAGGATCATCAGCCACAGTACAATCGGCAACTGATTGGTTTCTACGGCATGGGTATGGTAAGTCCAGCGCTGATGCACAGGCAAAAGAGGCCAAGCAAATCGGAGCTCCCCTGAGCATTGAGCGTACGGTCCAGGCCTATCTGGATGACACAACAGAGGTCTTCATGGATCGAAACCCATTGGTGTATTGGTATGGGAAAAGAAGCCAATGGACAGTGCAGAGCAGGCTGGCGATAAAGTATCTGGCTTCCCCTGACGCAAGTGTCTCTTCTGAGCGTGTTTTCAGTGCTGCTGGTGCCATTGTAACTGTGAAAAGGACCAGTCTCTCGCCCAAAAGAGTGGAGAGGTTAACCATGATCAAAATGAATCAGCACTTTATACCACCAGAGTACAAAATACCTGAATCACAGCAGGAAGAGGAGAGCGACTTAGGTGACGGAAGTACTGTGTTAGATGACCTACTTCTGATCGAACCACAAGAGTTTGAGGACGAGCTCCTCTT
Organism: Calotriton arnoldi; assembly: GCA_963921515.1. Classification (NCBI taxonomy): domain Eukaryota; kingdom Metazoa; phylum Chordata; class Amphibia; order Caudata; family Salamandridae; genus Calotriton; species Calotriton arnoldi. The sequence continues at coordinate 73,557 of CAWUFW010003506.1, forward strand.
CCCTGACAACTAGGCTTTCAAATTGTTACTTTCTTCCTTCCTTTATTTGTGTGTGTCTCTGTCTTTCTGGTTCGAATCACAACAAATCCATCACCACCGTCTTCTCTTTTTATTTCCATATTGGAGTTGCACCTCTGTGCATGTAACTGTCCACTCCTCAGAGTCCTGCTCCATCTTCCTGACTCGCCCTAAATACATTTCCCTCAAGCCAGACATTGGATGGAGAATAGTACAAGAAATGTTGCCTCTAACAGTCCCTCCAGAAGAAGTGGAACATGACTATAGCTATCCTCCTTTTGTTTCCGAGCCGAAACTCATCACTGTCAGAAGGCTACCACCTCGGCAGGCATCAAAAGCTCATCAATGTCAGAACAGAAGGTACTTGGCAGAGAAAGACAAGAGAAGACTCTTCGAAGAAACTTGCTGACATGTCACATTTCTGCAAACTCAATTTGACCAATGACCGCTACCCAGGCCGCGGCCCATCTCACAGCGCTGACCATGTGAACCAAATTCAACTGCGACAAAGTGCCACAGATGAATAAGAAAACCGAAACAGCGACTAACACTCAAAATGAATGTGGAGTAATAATGAGGCCACTGCCTCGGTAAAAAAACACACACCTGTCAGAACTAGGCATCTGACAGCCAAAGAGAAGAGCAAGACAGGTAATGATGGCATGCGTTGGATGCAGACTCAGAGTGATTGCTGTTTTTTGTGGTGTTGATAACGTTGTGCATGAAGTCGAACTGTACTAGTAATTAATCTACCAACTAAAAGTGACTCAAGTGACAGTCAATGTTTCCCTTCTTGTTGTTTAATAACCAAATTGTACTTCTACTGCAGGGCGATCCATTGGATATTTGAATGTGGACTCTGGACTCACTCGGTACACTACAGACTGAGTTGGACATGGACACCATGATCATGATGACCACATACTATACTCTTCGCAGTCAGTCAGTACTTAGGATCGGAGATGATTGATGGAATAACTGTGTTTCATGAAGTGGCATAAAAGGTAAACACAAGTCAACAAGAACCACAGCAGACCTACTACCTGTCCGTATAGTGGTGGAGTCGAGTGCAGTGGTATGACTGACAGCGGTGCATTGATTTAGTCACAATTTTGAAAATGCTAGGTTGCTGTATATGTGCTTTGTCTGGCTCTGTCAAAATTTAAGCTAAATGGAGGTTTGGTCACGGCCCGGTGCCATGGGCCTGCTCTGTCCTGTTGTTGTTGTAGCTTAAATTGCTGTAAACAGAGTAGACATGATGTCAGCAGCTGGCGAGACCCACAGGAGGACGTAGCCCCCAACTCCGGCACGCAGCCAGCTCGGGGGGAGCCGGGCGCCCCGCACACCCCGCAGACCCCCAGGCCGCCAGGCGGTGCGCCCTCCACGCCAGGGGCTCTGGGCGGCACGGCTGAGAAGCAGGGCTCCGGGGGCAGACAGCAGCAGCACATAGAGTGCGTGGTGTGCGGGGACAAGTCCAGCGGCAAGCACTACGGACAGTTCACCTGCTAGGACTGCAAAAGTTTCTTCAAGAGGAGCGTCCGCAGGAACCTGACCTACACGTGCCGGGCCAACCGCAACTGCCCCATCGACCAGCACCACCGCAACCAGTGCCAGTACTTCCGCCTGAAGAAGTGCCTCAAGGTGGGCATGCGGCGAGAAGCGGTTCAGCGAGGAAGAATGCCGCCAACACAGCCGAACCCAGGCCAGTACGCGCTGACCAACGGGGACCCCCTGAACGGCCACTGCTACCTGTCCGGCTACATCTCGCTGCTGCTGCAGGCCGAGCCCTACCCCACTTCGCGCTACGGCAGCCAGTGCATGCAGCCCAACAACATCATGGGCATCGAGAACATCTGCGAGCTGGCAGGGCGCCTGCTCTTCAGTGCCGTGGAGTGGGCCCGCAACATCCCCTTCTTCCCGGACTTGCAGATCACCGACCAGGTGGCGCTGCTGCGGCTGACCTGGAGCGACCTCGTCGTGCTCAACGCTGCGCAGTGCGCCATGCCGCTGCACGTGGCCCCGCTGCTGGCCGCCGCCGGCCTGCATGCCTCGCCCATGTCCGCCGACCGCGTGGTGGCCTTCATGGACCGCATCTTCCAGGAGCAGGAGGAGAAGCTCAAGGCGCTGCACGTCGACTCGGCCGAGTACAGCTGCCTCAAGGCCATCGTGCTCTTCACATCAGACGCCTGCGGCCTGTCAGATGCCGCCCACATCGAGAGCCTGCAGGAAAAGTCTCAGTGCGCCCTGGAAGAGTAAGTGCGCAGCCAGTACCCGAACCAGCCGAGCCGCTTCGGCAAACTGCTCTTATGGCTGCCCTCCCTGCACACCGTGTCCTCCTCGGTCATCGAGCAGCTCTTCTTTGTGCGCCTGGTAGGTAAGACTCCCATCGAGACGCTAATCCGGGACATGCTGCTGTCCGGGAGCAGCTTCAATTGGCCGTACATGTCCATCCAGTGCTCCTAGAGGGCAAAGACCCCTGTACAGGCGCTAGGCTGCAGGCACTGGGCAGACACAGAGTCGCAGGATCTATGGATCATCTAGAATGGCCAATCGTCATTCATACAGGGTGCCCCCGACTTATTGGGGCCCCTCCTGCTGTAAAGCACTGTGTTCCTTACCATTGCGCCCGGGATGGAACGGACCCGCGTTTGAAATACCGGAGCTGTGTGGCCCGTCCGCTGCGCGTGAAAAACATCCCTTGGCCGCAGCGGACATGCCGGTTTGTTGGCCCTGAGCCTAGAGGCACCTGTTTGCCGAAGATCGAGGTGAGCGGTCCCCCCTCCCCACAAAGCTCTGTCGTACTCGGCACACTCTCGGTTTGGAAAAGGGTCCCAGGATGCCTGACCCCAACATGGCCGACATTGGTGACTTCTTCCCCCTTGCTGAACTTTTACCTACTCAACCCTTCCTGGACTGTGCCTGACCTCAAGAGAACTTCTAGATCTCTTTATGACCATGGCCTCCCTCACCCCCTCCACCCCCCACACCACTCTGACATTCCTTGAGGACACATGACCTCTTTCCTGACAGCGGAGTCCGAGGATTTGTCCGACGCCCTGTGGAGCTGCTCTGTTCAGCTAATGAGGAGATCGGACTTGGTTCACCCCCTGACCATCACCTGCCCAGCCGGACCTTGGGCACAGTTTCTCCATTTCTCCCTGTCTTGCCCACCCTCCCCCTCGCCCACCCCGTTGGTGCTTCCTTGAGAGCAATAGGGGAGACTGGCCTCGGACTACCTCACTGGCCGTCACCTACCCATTCGGTCTTTGGGCTGACTTTACCTCTGTCTCTTATTCCTTCCTCCCCCTCGTCCTCTCCCTCTCCCTGAGTGAATTTACTATTTGCATAGTTACAACTCTAACCACTAGTATACGCAGTAGTTCTTTGTACTTAATATCACTATTTTGTGATTCTGAGCTCTCCCGTTTGCATCTCTCTCCTAAGTGACTCTACAATGTACACATTTCCTTTTCTGCTATCTGTTTCTCTTCTTTGTGGGACTCTTCAACTCGCTGTCTCCCTCCCTCTGTCCCCCCTGACCCTTGCCTTTCGCGGATCCTGTCTTTTTCTAGATCGCTAATTTACCCTGGTATTGAATGTGTTATCTTTTTGTATTAATGTGATTTTTCTTTTGCCGTCTGTTCCCCCTCTGTTGACCTGCCAGTTCCGACCCGCCTCCTAGCCCCCTGTCCCTTGTTGCCCTTTGACTAAGCACTCCTTCTCCTCTTGTTGGGGAAAGATCCAATATTCATACTCTGGAGTCTCAGGGACCCCCTCTGAGAGAGTCAACAGTGTCAAGGGAGCCACGCACAGTTGAGGTATGGTATGGCGCCCCTTACCAAAGCACTCCTCTCCCCTTGTTGGGGAAGGATCCAGTAGGTAGGCCTTGGAGTCTCAGAGACCCCTCTGAGAGAGTCAACTGCGTAAAGGGAGCCTCACGCAGCGGAGATGTGGGAATGATACCACTTCCCATGGGAGCACAGCTTACAGGACCTTGGACGCGGCTTTTACTCGTCTACCGGTTTGTACCCCCTTCACCCTCCCCCTCCTCTTTCATGCTCTGTCTCTCACCCTCCCCCACCGCTTTCCCTCTTTCATTCTTTGTCTACCTCCTCAGCTCCTATCCCCCTCCCCTGAATCTCTCCCCCTGTCTGCTACGCCGCCTAGCCCCCTGTCCCTTGTGCCCTTTGACTAAGCACTCCTTCTCCCCTTGTTGGGGAAAGATCCAATATTTATACTCTGGAGTCTCAGTATACTACTATCTACCTCCTTTGTACTGAATGGCGAATACCGAATGTATGTATACTCAACCATCTAATGTTTAATAACTGTATATTGTAAAGCGCTCTGATACCCGCGTGGGTCATGTTCGCGCTATATAAAACTTTATAAATAAATAAATAATAAATACATGTATCTATCCATGCCGCCTCAGTCTGAAAGTGTTCTCTTCTCTGTCTTGTTGCACTCCACCGTAATTGATGCATTTTTTTTATTCATTGATTTTTCAATACCCCATTTGTTTTTCCATTTACACTTACAGGCCGGCTTTTACCCTGTGCTATACTTGGAAAAAACAACGCACACTTACCAATGAATCTACATCTGCCAGGCAGGCAGTGGCGTCACCCAAGGTTGATGGACGGAGCATCCATGGAAGGGACTGAGGACCAAGAGGAATGCCGAGATGCAACTCCCCATTTGACCAGGATAACACAGTAACAGTATCAACTTTCATCATCTTTTAAATAATTTGATTCATTTTTTGTCTTCAATCATTACTACTGTGTGTTGTTGTTATTATTAATTATGTTTGCTCTCTGCTTATAATTCATCCCTACAGCTATTTTTAAATTTTCTTTGCTATCTTTAAAAGTAAGCCCGGTACAACAGAACAGAACACAAACTGTATGTAATTCGTGTCTCAATGAGGGCAGACAGGCAAGGCAAATAGCATAATATTAATATACTGATGCCCTGCACTGTCTAATTGTCTAGTAGTAGTTAGTAAGTTTTACTTATCATTAACCATCAAGTTATCATCATCATGCATGCATTTCCTTTTTCACCCTTAACAGATTTATGGATATGGTAGTCTACAAAGATTGTGTTTTCTTTTGTCGTTTGTCCATGCGTACTGTTTTTCTTTGTCAAACCTTTCCCCAAACCCCCCTTCCCAAACATTCATCAAACCCTAACCCTCTTCCCCCGGGCTGTGTGATTTATTGAGGTGTGACTAAATTAAATGTACACCAATAATTGATCACACGCTTGCTGGGGCGGATGTGGTGAAAGCAACACTAATTCAATTTCAAGGCAGGGGGAGGATCTTCTTCTGCTTGCCCACCCATGATGATCAGTATATTTGCGAGGTAACTTTTTTAACAAAGGCACCTAATCCATCTTCATTAATTGCCGGCATCGATTGTCATCCTATTACACACAGCACTAAAGGTTACGCTTGTGTCGAGTGTAGGCCTAGTTGAGTGACTCGACACAACTACAGTTTGTAACTTGTTGTACTAGGCTATCCCCTCCACCATTATATTTTATTTACTTCGCTCTACTACTCCTCCCAGAGTCTCTCTCAGGCGACTGACTGTCTCATTTTCTTTTTTTGTAAATGCTACTGCCAGTGTCTACTACTACCACCACAACCATGGCATCTGCATTCTCTTCGGAAACCCAACCTGCATCGTCATGCAGCCATCGCTGTGCCTAACTTAAACATCAATCACAGGTAAGAAAAGAAAAGATGTTTGGGGGAGGTATAATAATGGACTAGGAGGAGAGACTGACCGTACTAGTAGGACAAGTCACTCAGTGAGGGGTAGAGCATCTATCTGTTTGTGTCTTACAAAGTCAGCCAATTATTTAAATCAAACACTGGCTGTGGCCCTGCAGCAGCAAGGAAACAGTGTGACGTAAAACAGTAACCCCACAAAACATTAACCACATCGTATGTAAAGTATAAAAAATATATATAATTTAATCCCCTAACAAAAACAAACTATGTAAAAAAATCCCACAACACCTGACCCACCCCTCTCCCTAACCCCAACCAATGTCCAAAACGAGAAAGTCCAAAGGTAACCAATGTCCATAAAGCCCAACGCCCAATTCCCACCCACCAAAAAAGGATTAAAAAGGGGCAATCAAACAGGGTCTAGTCTTTAACTTAGCGGCGGGCTCTTCTGTTTTCCCTTTCCAGGACCTTGACTCTCTTCTTCAGCTCCTCTCCCTCCTCCTCCAGTCGCGCATTCCGGAGGAGCATGCGGCGCACATATGCCCTGCAGTTCCATCCACAGGGGGGGGGGCAGCAGTAGTGCTGAAAGATGTTGTGCGGCGGCGGGCGGCTGCCTGACCGCGGCGCCGTACCACTGGAGGGGCCTGGCTGGGGCCCGGGGCATTGGAGGAGGTGGCAGCAGTGGAGGAGGCTGCAGCTGCTGCCGCCTCCTCCTCCTCCTCCGCCAGAGCCACCAGCCGCCGGTACTCGGTGCAGATGGCCTCCAGCTTCCGGCGCAGGGCCATGGCTGCCAACTCCTTCCTGGTTGGTTTTGGAGGAGCTATATCAAGAAAGAAAAAAAGAATATTTTACCAATACTCTTAGCAAAACAGTAACACAAAATTAATTCAACACATAATGGCATAGTAGCAGTAGCACTAGCAAGCACAGTACATAAAATTTGTGGTATGTATCTGTCCTCCCACTTCCTCGGCCTCTAACATTTGTGGGAGTTTCAGGCATTATACTAGCACTATGGCACAGTACACCAGTCTTCTTTTTCTCTTTAGTTTAGCGAAATTACATAACCTTGTTGTAGCCGGCATGCCAGCTCAGTCAGCTTGCGCCCAAGACAAACATACTCGAGTCATGACGCAGACTCACGTTAGTTCTATTTACTACTGTCTGCAGGTGGGGAAGCTCATATTTTTCTATTACGGGTGGCACTGGCCATACTCTCTCTGTTACATCAAGGGCAATTGCTCAATTTCACTTTCACCCTGCCTTGACTACTACAAAAAGGCAGATTATATATCTGATCCAATGATCATTGCTTATATATGGGACGACATGAGGTACTTTGTTTTGATTGATTGTGTAACCAACAGATAGGCCACCCCCCATGGCAGGCTGGCTGACAGTAAAATTAACATAGGTAGGGAGTGGTCCTCGGAGTCGGAGGAAGGCGCTGATAACTACATACATACACAATATATATGCTGTGCTTGCAAACTACTGTGAGTCAAGGGAGTATTCTGAAAATACAACTTATATTCCCCTCGGCTTTGCTACTGTGGCGCGGTTTCTTTTACATTCTCTTCAAAGTAAGACTCTGGTCTGCATCCAGTGACAGTCTACACCTATGCTATCTATGATGAATACATCCAGGCATCCATCCATTCAAAGTAAACATCTATCATTCTTCTTAATCTCTCAACAAACCTTAGTTTGTTTCACCAACAACCACCCATGCGTCCTTCCTTGCTTGCCTTGCCTTTGAGTTTGACCCAAACATTGCTGACGAGTCTTGCAATCCTATCCACCCATACGGTGTCGGCACCCAGGCAGGCATCTTTTCTTTCACCTTCCACCCATCCTTCAACAACCCATGCATCTGATTCCTATCAGCCACCTATGCATGCTTCCAACGTATCCTTCTCTGCCAGTCATATTACATCTCGCCCGTCCTTCCTCCTTCCACCCTTCTTTGCCTTTTTGTTCAACACATCCAACAAGGTCATCTGATCTGACTTTTAGTCTTCTCCATAAAACTTTCACAGCTGAGTTGGAGTCAGATAGAAGAGGCCATTGGTTACTCAACTCACGCTGCTAATGCTATTGCCATTGCTAAGTAAAGGGTGTCTTCTTCAACCGTTGTCTAATGTTCACTACAACTTCATAATTACTAAGTCTCAACAGTACAGTGAGTGTACAGTACACCCTTCCCGCTAGTGTAATGTCAATAAGTAAGGAATATAACTTACCACCGCCCGCCGCTGCTGCTGGCTCACCCCCTGTAGTAGCTCCTGCAGGTGCCGCTGCCGCATCTCCTGCTCCCTCCGGAATGGCCGCATCGCCACTGGTGGTCGGTAGTACACCTAGAAAAAACATTACACATTTTTAGATGCCATATATACACCTCCCCCTATTTATTCTTTTTCACTAGCAAGATTGGAAAAAAAAAGTTAATACATACAATCATATACAACATACATCACTAGTCCAAATCGGGTACTAGAGTAGAGTAGACACTAGTAGTGTTATGGTCCCTAGGGTCATTCTAGTCTACTCTACTGTTTGCAAAGTTAGCCTGAGCCATGCAACCATTTTAGCTTCATGTCTTTTGCGCACGTGACGTCACGTTACCTCACAGCTTGTTGTGTAAGAGTGATGCCTTTGAGCCCACATGAGCTCATACAGCTACTGTCTGAGCGTTGCGTACAAGAGGTCGAAAAATTAACAAGCCACTTTGTTATGGAGTTCTGGTCAGTCTGTATTGCTTAGCCATAACATGCTACACTTTTTGGCATGACTGAGAAATGTTTGCATTATACTATCTAACGCGCACCATTTTCTCATAACAGGCGAAAGATTCCCTTCTACGAACCAGAGCTTTGCAGAGCTTATGATGTAACCAGTACTTCTACGTTCTAAGGTGAGGGGTCCCCCAGAATTTGCACAGAGATCTTTTGTCTTCGATGGACTTGTAACAATGTTTATTGTTTTAATCTTATGCATTTTGCTGTTGGAGCTGGCTCGTATAGTATACTGAATTGAATTGTAGAACAACGTACAGAGCTTGTTAGTTGAAAATAAACCTTTTGAACTTACACATAGACTCTGTGGTATTTGGTGTGGTGGACTTACACGAGTGAGTGAGCGAAAGGGTGTTATTATGTTCTGGGTTGTCTAATCATTGGGTATCTTCGGGGGGTTCGGGGACCTAATGAGAGACTATAGCTAGTCGGTCAGGGGATTGTGGGTTCTGACTGAGGTGTGAGGAAGGTCCAACCTCCCATCACCAACATCCTATTATCTTGTGCATAGTTCTGTATGTGGCTGTGCAGAATCCCCACAACAGTAGTAGTATGTACTATATCCTATCAATAATAGTCAAATATCTGGTTGGGCATTTTGTTGGTGGGAATTGTCGAAAAGCCTCAAGAAAGATTAAGAAGACCAGAAGAGGACAACCCAAAGGACTGGACTCCGTGGCTAGAGCTATTGGTGAATCTGAGTTTTATTTAAAACCTTTTAAATAAAGAGTGGCCAACTGGGCAAGCTTAGCTACAGACAGACTAATAGTAGTAGTAAAGAGAGTCATAGGCTCATAGCAGAGGCAGTTAGAGGCAGGGATAACAAGAATTTAGAAACATTCTAGATCGAAGAAGATTTGGAAAAAAATAGAATTAGGAATAGGAAACAGAAATAATAGTTCGGAAAAAATAAGGTGCAGTAAAAGTTAGGGAAATATAATTATTAATATTAACCACTGGAGGACTTACTGGGGCCAGCAGCAGAGCCCTCGGTAGAGGAGCGGTCCTGGCCCTGGGAGGCATCTTGATGTTCTTCTTGTCCCGCCGCCTGTGGCTGTGACCCCGTCTTCTTGCCCCTGGGTGCTGATCATGTAAGATATAATAAAGAAAGAGACAACCATTAATGATTGGTGTACTGTGAAACAAATAAAATATTTTAAAAAACGCTCAAAAAACATTTTAGGAAACAACAATTGCAATAAAATTGACCTATCTAATCAGATCCACTAGTAGTATTATTGCGGGATTCACGGACCGTCTACTTATTATTTATGAACACTAATCCAGTGTTCCATTCTGATTCCAGAATACTAACTAAGCCTATGTACCATCTGACCTAGCCCACATATTCCAGACGGGCCAATTGTTCACTAAGTCTGCATTTAAATTTTAGCCCTCAAAAATGCATAGGTGGAGGACACATGCATAAATTTGTGCATACACCAAATTGTTGGTTGGTTGCGTCTGATGTTCTGCTAGTGACACTGTTAAGCCTTACCACTCACTAAACAAACTACAAAAGGTTCTACTAAGGACTGGGGTAAGCAGCACTCAGTGACAGAGAGGATGCGTCACGCAGACCTCTAAAAAATTACCAACTAATACTAACTAAACCTATCAATCCATCCACCACTATCTCTTCTTAGTGACAGGAGGACAAAGGAAGGACTAGAGTCTCTCTAGCAATAGCATTACCTAACTTAAGTTCTCTAAGTAAACTCTTACATAATCAGCCCAAGCGAGCGCAAAGTTGCAAACAAGTAAGAGTAGCGCTGAGCACCTGTGTCCTACAATCACAGAAGATTTTGAAACGTAATTTACCTGCAATGTAAGCAGCAGTATTCTTGCTATTCGGAAAAAAATTATACACAATACTTATACTACTAGTATATTAGCTACTCACCAAGCCCCACGACCTCGACACCTAGCAGGTCCAGCAGGTCCTGCTCCCGGTCCAAGATGTCTGACCACCGGTGGGCCAGCTGGTTATGGGTGCGCCGGATCCCTGATTGACGAAACACTGCCCGGAACACCTTCGCCCACCGGCGGTGACGCTCCTGGGTCGGGTACCCGGAGCCAGGCCTGCCGCATGCTGCCAAGGTCAAGGGGAGGTGGCGCTGCACAAAAAAAACAAGGGCGGCCACCTCCACCTCTCCAAAAAGCTCCCGGGCCTGCACCCCTGCAGGGCGCTGTCTGCCGCAAGGCAGGCGGCTCTTCTTGGGCGCCTTGCCCTTGGAGCGCCCGTCAGTACCCTTAGGCATGGTTCTGGGGTGAGCGGGAGGCGGAAAAGAAAATTTAGAAGGGAAAAATAAAGTTAGGGGAAGAAGTAGGAGCTTAAAGAAGGAAGTAATATAAAACAGTAGAACAGTGAAAAAAACGCAGTAAAAGTTGAAATTAAATGCAAACTATAGACTTAGGGACAGAGAGGGATAGATAATAAATAAAAAAGATCAGAAAAACAGTGTAAAAACCTAAGGATGGCAAAGATAGAGGGAGGATAGAAAAGCAGGCCCCAGAACCATAGCATAGAGTGAAAAAACAAGATGGCCGCGCCCATCGCGACCGCGTGGGTAAGGTCGCGCGATATTTCCCCCGCGAGCACGCAAAAAGCGTCGCGAACACGTAAGACGCGTTCCCGAATATGAAATGTGCATCGCGAACACGCTATACGCGACCCGGAACAGGAAATAAGGCATCGCGAACGGGACAAGTGAAAAACAAGATGGCCGCGCCCATAGGCGACCGCATGGGTAAGTTCGCGAGATACTATCCCCCGAGCACGCAAACAGACTCCCGAACACGCAATACGCGTTCGCGAGCAAGAAAAACGCATCGCGAACGGGCGGGACAAGCAACTACGCGCGCTCGCGTAGCTACGCGTAGAGCTTTTGTAACCTCGCGTAGCGCGACTACGCAAACTACGCCCAGGGTTAATTGATATCAATCTCAGGTCACTTCCAGAACTCTTCCTGTTCTTATGCACAATTTCCCTATTTTACTAACACTTTACAGCCCTCACCAATGTGCTTAAAACTTGTCTAACATCACAAAGTACTAATCATTAGAACACTGGAATGTTGAGAGCTTTATTGAAGACAATGGAGTGGCTCCGGTCCTATAATCGTTGGTAGAAGGCCGGAGCATCAACATCCCAATGTTTGTCTTCATATTTCCTCCTTTTTAATTTATAATATTCTACCCTTATTGGATGGAATGTGCTAATAGCCTAATAGCCCTTCTGCCTTGGGCTACACCGGTTGTTAAAGGCCCTCTCCCTCTGAATAGCCCGTGCCTGCGGCTTGGGCCTATAACTCGGGATAAGGGCCTTTAATAACTGGTGTAGCCATCAGCAGCCGGCTATAAAGCTGTATTACATTTTCTAGGTGCTCTTGTAGGGCTTGGTGGACTGGCAGGCAAGAGGCGCTGAGGGAACCAGCCTTTTGAATCTAGAGTTCTCGTTTGTTGAGTGGGGCATTATTGCCGAAAGTGCTTCCACAAGCATAGTAGAGGAATGTCGTCAAAAGTCTGAATAATGACTGGCTGACCATGGCACGACAGCATGGCAAAATAGGCATTTTTCTCGAAGTCTTTGAGAAACAGAAGAGACATGCTGTGCATTTTCTTCCAGCATGTGGGGTAATTTGAACATTTTTATGCCCCAGCCAGCCCGGTGTGCATGGCCATAGAAGGCATGGAAAAAGTCAATGGTGATGATGTTGGAGGGACTGCCCTAAAAAGGCAGCCCCTGCAATACATTCTCATAAACAGATTGCCCATGTCAGAGGACCAGTCTGGAGTGGGAGCTCCTCTTCTGGAAATTAATTGTACCCAGATCTATAAATGTGGCAGAGAGATCAAGAGGTGAATGAACGAGACATTGGCGAATCTCCAGTTATCCCCCTTCTGTAATTGAGGTCTTTATTTTGATTTAGATGCCAAACATTACCCAATCAGTGAACTCTGAAAGATCACAATCTTATTAGACATCCAGGTTTTCTTGCTACCAACCCTGTCAACTGCAATTGTGGTATCGTGCATGCATTGTCTTCGGGGTCAAAGGCCGTGTGAAATCACTTCGGCTAACTCTGACATTTTGGTAACCTAGGGCTCAATTACAGTCTGGCAGTCCACGGACCGCAAGACACGTGGAGGCGCCGCGGCAGCGGTCTCCCGACCGCCCTATTACGATTATGGCGGTCGGACCACCATTGCCCAACCACATCCACCAGGGAACCGCCATTCCCTGGCGGCGTTGCTGTGTTCAGGAGGCATCAATATGCTTGGCGTGACCGCCGCGATCCTGCCATGCATATTAGGACTTTTCTCTCTGCCATGGGTTTCCACGGTTCCTCGTCCATGAAAACCCTGGCGGAGAGAAAACAAAGGGGGGCCTACACGGCCCCCTTGTGCCTCTGCGGCCTGGAGTGCATGCAGGGGGGCACAACATGTGCCCCTCTGTGTGCATGCACCCCAGTTCCTGCACGCCATGTACTTTTCAGTCCATGCTGTGCAGGAACTGTTTTTAGCATTCCCATTGCGGTGCCCATTCTAAGAGGCACCGTTGTGGGAACGCCCAAAAAAAGCCCGCCAGACAGGAGGAATCTCCTAATCTGACAGGCAGCCTGACCAGTGGTTTGGCGGTGTGGTGGCGGGGTGGACCCGACGCCGCACCGCCAAACATTTAATCAGCCCACAGTGTCCATGTCCTCCATTCAGGGCTGGAATGGAAACCAAAATCAGCCCTGGCAAAATGTTCCAACCAGCCCCACACTGCCTGAGGCCGTGAATACAGAGGCGCTACTGGGGTTTTCGTGCTTGGGTGATGCAGTGCTTAATTTGTAAAAGAATAAGTGCCGAGCCCAAAGTTTTGTTCAGAACCCCCAGCCAGCGCTATGGCTGCTTAGTCTTGATTCCACTTCATGTCGCTTTCAATTCATCACCAGACACTCCCTGCCCTTTTATGGCCTCTTGCAGATTCCCGCTTTCTTCCTTTTCGGATCTTTCTCTTCCCCGTTCTTTCCGCCTTGTGAGTTTATCACTCTGTTGCTCTAGTTCAAAGTCTGATGAGAAAAAATGTGGGTCTCCAAAAATAATTGCCGGTGGACCCCACCTGCAACCACCGGCTCAAATTAAGCACTGGGGTGATGGCAGCCCAACCAGCTCTGAAAGAAGCCCCGTAGTCTGCAGTCCACTGGGAAAGTGCCAGGGAGCCAGAGGGTCATGCTGGCATTGCCCCCACTTGCTGGTGGTGTTCTAGTTGGCCAACAAGTGCTGCTTGAGACGCGGCCCTGTACCCAGCGATAAGCACTTCAAACATTCAGTGCCCGCGTGCCCTTAAAAGAACAGTGGTTGGACAGGTTCAATCACAGAAGCTACAAAGTGCTCCTCATGTGTATCAGGCAGCTGCACAGGGCGCAGATGCCTCCCACGTCAGATGTCCTTCAATAACCTTCCTTTAAAAACACTTCCTGAGTTCTTCCAGGACTTCTCTGTTATCTTTACCTTTCCTGTTGCACATGCTCGCCCTGCTGGGCCAGTGGAAGAAGCCTCATTGGAGGATGGGATCCTAGCCAGGAGTAATGCTACTACCAGGCCTTTCACCCAGACCCAGGGATGTGCTCTCTGCAGCATACTGGGCCTGTTGCTTCCGCACCATTTAATGTAACGTGCCACGTGCATGAGAAAAAGGTGTGACCTCCTATAACCAAGCTTTTCATTAACAAATATGTGACCAAAAATAAGGAATACTTTTCTTCCAATTGCTGCATAGGTTACATTAGAAACACTCTTTGACAAAGTCAATAGGTCTAGCCAGTGAAACCCATTGACTTTGCCAATGCTTTTTTTTCTTTTTCTCCAAGACGTCTGCTGTGTGCACACATATGCGGCAGTCCTCTTTCAAAGAATTTTCTTCTATAGTATGGAATTCCATTTAAAAGTGAACGCCATGCATATGGGCTACTTTCTCTGTATAAACTTTCTTAAAGAATAATAGAATTCATTCAGATGTATGTCGCGCATGCGCGCACACACACGGTGACCATGTAGGAATGGTTAAAAAATGTTTTAGGAGTGCTGCCCGCTGATACAGCAGCGGATCGCTTTCAGCCCCCCCAAGAGGGCTGTTTTGGGGGTCGAGGGGGGTGGGGGGGGGGGGCAAACAGGTGCCAGGAATGGTAAATGCCGCAGAAAAGGGCCCGTTATATGGCCCGGAAATGGGAATAAAATCTGGAAAAGGACACCCCTGTTTTACTGGGTGCGCGTTATTTTCTCGTCTGGGTCAATAACATATAATAACCATAATAATGCCCAGTATTCATAAATAAAATAGTGGGCTTCTTCTGATGACTCCATAAGTGTAAAGAAATGGCAAAATGTGCGTTAATCATGTAGATGCTAATTTGTTCTAAAAAGCGCCTTATTGTCGCCTGTAAATTAACCAGTTTGAGGTGGAAAGGTGTTCAAAAAAGAGATCCTTTTAATGCATATTTGCAGCCTTTTCTTTTGTTTAAGAAAAGGGTGAACCTCAGTGGAAACATTGTTTTTACTGGGATTTACAATGTATATTGTGGTAGAAGAGGACACACTAGGCCGCTTCCCACCTTGTGTTTTACACATTTTCTACTCCGACAAATGCCACCAACTTTAGCTTCTGCCCACGACGGAAAGATTTCCCTTTTTCAGAGTTGTTTTTACTTCATCAGTATCGTGGTAATGCCCCGTCAAATCCACGCTTTACTGCAAATGTCAAATACGGAAATTATTTATTTACTATTTCTATTAGAGCGCAGTTCAGGTGTTGTGATGAAATAATTGTACCCATCTCTTCAGACTCTTTCTGGCCCTTCCTCCCTCCTGATGGTGTACATTTTAGTTTGCGTCACAGCACTCTGGAGTAATCAAAAGATAATGTGCCTGATTCACAAAGGTAACTTACACTTTTGAGTAAGTTTACTAGTTTTCAATATTCACAAACTGTACTTTTGTACTAACTTACACTTTTGTAGTAAGTCCAGCACCTTCCATGGGCAACCACTGGTACTGCAGCACCCTCCCATAGAAAATAATGGAGAAAGGGACTTAACATAAAACCCCATAGGAAAAAATATTATTTTAAATTATTTGAAAATATATAAATAAAATAAATATAACTTCAATTTTAGAAAATATATATCAAAATATTACTTACTTGTTATTCAAATATAAACTATATACAATTAATGTATACATATATTATATTCCTATATTTTTAACAATTAAGCTGTATGTATTTAAAATGTATATTTATAAAATATGTATAATTCAATAATAAATGTGTACATTTGTTACATAGTTTTAACATTTATTTATATTTCTGTGTTTAATAATTTAATTTAACATTATTTCCTTTGTGGCTCTTTTTTTATTTTTTATAATCAGTACATCCATTATTTTCCATTGGAAGGTGTTACAGTACCAGTGCTTGGCCATGTATAGTTCTGGGTTTACTACAAAAGTGTAAGTTACTGAAAGAGTGCAGTTTGTGAATACAGAAGAGTAATAAACTTACTCAAAAGTGTAAACTTACTCAAAAGTGCAGTTTGTGAATACAGAAGAGTAATAAACTTACTCAAAAGTGTAAACTTACTCAAAAGTGCAGTTTGTGAATACAGAAGAGTAATAAACTTACTCAAAAGTGTAAACTTACTCAAAAGTGCAGTTTGTGAATACAGAAGAGTAATAAACTTACTCAAAAGTGTAAACTTACTCAAAAGTGCAGTTTGTGAATACAGAAGAGTAATAAACTTACTCAAAAGTGTAAACTTACTCAAAAGTGCAGTTTGTGAATACAGAAGAGTAATAAACTTACTCAAAAGTGTAAACTTACTCAAAAGTGCAGTTTGTGAATACAGAAGAGTAATAAACTTACTCAAAAGTGTAAACTTACTCAAAAGTGCAGTTTGTGAATACAGAAGAGTAATAAACTTACTCAAAAGTGCAGTTTGTGAATACAGAAGAGTAATAAACTTACTCAAAAGTGTAAACTTACTCAAAAGTGCAGTTTGTTCATCAGGTCCCAAACTGTAGTGCTTTATAAATCTCACAAATAAATGCATAAGCAGTAAGTTAATGGGCATACTGCAGACGCAGCTAGAGAGGAAGGGAGCTCCAGAGTTACGCAGCCTGACCCGCCAATGCCCTGCTGCCCGTCTGACCCTTAAAGAACAGACACATGAATCAGACAATGACCGGCCAAGGGCAACTGCATTATAAATTATTTGCCACAGAATCTGATCCTCTACCGTGGCATATCTTTTGCAGCACAGAACATGCTTTACGTTACATAGACTTGTGCACAGGCAGCGAGTGACGCGGGGTCAGCATCGCGCCATGTTTGTAGTGATGTTTGTGGATAACGAGTCTGGTGGAAGCGCCTGCAGATCTGGAGGGCAGTATGGGCTTTGGACTACCCACCTACAGGCCTCAGAGTGATCCCCCTGCAATGGAGCACTGCACTGACCACAACTAGGGGTGTGTGATGATTCACCGCACTGGAGTAGAGTGTGCAGAGTTCGATTGTTTTGCAAGGCACTCATCTTGTTACTCCCAGCAAAGGGAATGCCAGTGTTTCTTCGCCAGAGCTAGTTTGGGCTGAAAATGGATGTGCCCTCTTCTTACAAGTTAACGTTACCACTGTTTACTTCACAACTTTCAAACTACATTTATGTTGCCAGTTTCTTTTGTTGGAATACTTTGAAGGGCAGATTTAAGATTAGATTTAATCTATAAACAAAAGCTCTGGCACAAATGTGAATTAGGAACACCAAAGAGCAGAGTCCAGGTGTGAGACTTACCATTGAAAGTCATAATTTGTGCATAATTTACAAAGCGAGAAGCATGCAGAATGTATTTACTTATTTAGATGTGTGTTTTGTACAGCGCCGGTTTGCGGCCAGTAGCCACTTCACAGCACTAGACTTAAAAGATGATCAGTTTATAAAGCCACTACCTTCTCAGTGAGTAGGTGGATGTGGGACAATCCATAGAGAATGGTGTTAGACATTTACTATCTGCTCAGTGGAATTGAAGAATACAGCCCTGTCCCTCAGTGTGTGGCTTAGAACCTGATTTAGATCTCGGTAGACAGGTTACTCCGTCACAATGGTGACGGATATCCCATCCGCCGAAATATAAATCCCATAGGATTTAATGGGATTTATATTTCGGCGGACGGGATATTTGTCACCGTTGTGATGGAGTAACCCATCCACCAAGATCTAAATAAGGGCCCTTAGTCTCGGAATAACCTGTAATTAATGATACGATTTCTAGGTAGATTCTTGTTTTCCAGTTTGTTTTCAGCTGTCAGGTTTGGTTGGTTCCTCAGATCAGGGGAGTGGTGTGTTCCAGAGTCCCTGAGATCGGCTATCCTACCCCCTTGAGTCTTCCCTTTCACTTGGATTGCATCATTAGGTTTTATTTGCTTCTTTGTAGATTTCAATTGGGAATGTAATGTGATGTTAACTTCTATGTATTTTAAGAACTGAGCACAGAAGTTTGAATTTACAGATTTCTTTGAGTGCTAGTGGGTTCAGCAATGTCTTGCTGCTTGCTTCTGCACTCCACGGTACGTACAATAGGTGTTTTAACTACAGATGGGGTGGGATCCATGTTACCATCTTAGGGCCAGATTTATAGTTTAGTGGCCAGGGAACTCCTTTTCAGATGTGACAGAGTACCTTGTCTATCAAACTGACCATCCAGCAGCCTTGTTTAGAATCGGGTGGACCATCAACTTTCCATCAGCATTGCCTCTGTTGGCTCTATCGATGGAAAGCTTCCTCCGACAGCCCAATGGAGCACGGTCCATTGGAGGAAGGGCATTGTGCTGCCCGCCGTATTTAGGATGGACGGTGTGATGTCATTTTTAAAAACCTGGTGGTGAGGGACAGAAAAAAATATATAAAGACTCCCACAACCTCACTCAGACAACATCACTCCCCATCTTCACAAGAAACCTCAAAACTTGGCTCTTTGACAGACCCCCTCCTTGATGGACTGGAACCTGCACCTCCCCTCCTCCCCAGCGCCTTGAGACCCTTACGAGTGAGTAGTCGCGCTTAACAAACACATGATTGATTGATTGACAACCAAGAAAAAATAATTGGGTTTGGAGTAAAAGGCCTGTCCGGCCTTAAGAGCAGCAAGCAGGGTGGGAGCTAACTGCAGTGGTCATAGGAAGACAGTGCTGGAGGGCAAAATAAGCAAAACTAATGCATAGAGACCCAGTTTCCCCTACCAGGGTCGAGGACAATAAATACATAAATAATATAATGAAAACTTCTATTTGGGTCACGCTGAGTCAGAGACAAATAAAAAAAACACATAAGGAAAACAGGCTTACAGGTCGAGATGTTTATTACCCAATGTAATAGCTCGACTTAACAACCTCAGAAGAATGGATTCAAACTTGTGACCACTAGATAACTACACAAGACGCCGACAAGCCATCGGGCTGTCTATGGTACCTGAATTTCCCCTACTATGACATCACACTGAAAGTATGTGATTATTATTTTTACCTTTGCATCGTCTACCATATGCTATACTTACGTCTCCCTACTTTACGATATAGAGGTATGATGGTGTAGTGGAAACAATATTATTGTCATGCTAAATAATGCATGTGCTATAGTAGGCATATAATATTATCATGCTGTGTAATGCACATAATATAGAGAATATAGAGAGTTGTCGCTTTCTTTGCCAGGGAGGGTTGTTTAGTTCTCCGATATGCATAGGTACCGGAAGGTCTAGAGTTTTTGGTGAGATAAATATACACAGGCAGAACCACCTGAAGCTCTGACTTTTTGATTCCCCTTCTCTACCTCATCCTCTGATCTTAAAGTAGGATGAGATTACATTGGTACAAGGATGGGCTCTAGCATCCTTAAGGCCATCTTCTCCGCACGCCACCATTATTCCACTATCATCAGTTGGGATGAAGGAAAGAGTTAACAATGACCTTGCTGACTTATTTTAACTGCAGAAGGTTCTACTTTGAAGCTTGAGGACAGCTTAACTATAGAAGGCGTGCAAAAGCTTTGTTTGAAAATGATGCTAATTGTACACAGGTCCATCCTTCTACTGGGGCTGTATATCTTGTTAAATGCAAGATGTTGAAGACCACTTTTAACTGGGCACTAGAAATTCTTACACTTGGGTAAGACACCTGCCATATTTGGTGAAATACCGAGGCTATGTGTCGTGACCATCACTGATGTAGTTAGAGCGAGCGAGCGAGCAAGTGAGTGCGTGAGTGAGTGAGTGAGTGGCAGGTGCACACAATGAAAAGCAAGAAAACCCGGGCATAGGATGAGCAAGGATAGGGGACATGACAATGTCACCTTATGCAATTGTAGTTGATCTACTCGAGATGTTCAGGTCGTAGTAGTGTCCCCAGATGCAGCTGCTTTCCTTTTGTAGGCATTATAAGGGCCTGGGGACTGCAGCCTGGGTTACCATCGTATCCCTCCTACCACACTGTACAAAGTATGCGGACCAAGGAGTCTTACCCCAATATCGTATGCAGAGTATTGACTACCACTATATCGTCAGGGTGCGTATAGGTTTACAGTTCTTCGCTGCACCTCTTTGTACCATGGCATCTTCAAGTACACAGACATGCGAATATCAAGTCTACACTTTCCTATATATACTTACGCTGATGATTTAAGGAAAGTCAATATTCTACACCCAATATTGTTGCATGTCCATATTTTG
This sequence comes from Calotriton arnoldi, assembly GCA_963921515.1. NCBI lineage: Eukaryota > Metazoa > Chordata > Amphibia > Caudata > Salamandridae > Calotriton > Calotriton arnoldi. The sequence goes on from CAWUFW010003506.1 coordinate 93,879, forward strand.
TTACTTGATATGGTGACGTACAACCATGGACCAAAATTAGTGGCACGCGCTTGAGCGACAACACCGGTCATTAATATATCACATTTAAACAACAGCTCCTGGATCCCAGGGTTACCCTTGTGTTATGAAACTTGAGGGGCACAAAAGCAGCAAGAAGTCTCAATCTTCTGTCACCACAGATTGGGCACAGTACGTGTGGGCTCAAAGATACCTGGGTCACAAACAAGTCCAGGACTGGTGGTTGCCTAAAGGTCATCTGGGAATGGATCCTTCAATGACAGCGAAACTCAAAGTACCTCCCCTTCTAAATAATCTGGGAGTAAGCTTGCCTGAAGGGACATCGCATGTGTGCTACAGTCTTTGTCATGTCCTAACCTGGATAGAGGCGGGGATAGTATTTTTGTCGGGATGTAGCGGACGGCATTGGCTAGGAATATCTGACTAGACTTCAGTGCAAATCACCAGAGGTTGAACTTGGTGAAGTTTATTTGGAAATGATCTTGGCAGATGACAAAGGATGCAAGGGCATTTTCATTTAGAAGAGGCATTGCCACAGAACCTTCCAAAAGATTTTCACAGTGCAACATCCAAGGTTTTTTTCCCCTGCCCTTGTGCTTTGGAAGTTGCGTCCAGAATTTGAAGGTGATGCTGAGTGATGACAAGGATTCCTTGGATGCAGGTATCAGCTTGGTTGCTGCTCCTGATGCTCAGGTCATCCACAATGAAAGTGGCTCACCCAGGGGTACGATAGTGGCGGCAGGTTGAGTAGGTCACTCGGGAAATGGCCGAGGCTCGTTTTCAGAGGGTTGTATATTGGCGGGAATACGATGGAGGCAGGTGGGCTAGTGATACATGTTATGAATATGTATTTAAAGGAGCCTCAAGCTGGGCCTTGGTTTTCCATGGCGTTATGGATCTGAGCAGAAGATGGTGTCTTCATTGCCTCTGCATTCTTCTCTGCATTAATACTGAGCTCTATCGTCGCTGGCAGAAGCCTACAATATTGGGCATGTATTGTATTGTATTGTAATTGCATTTGTATAGCGCTTACTACCCCTGACGAGGCGTCGAAGCGCTTTTTCGGCGAGTAGCACGCTACTCCAGGACCCATAGAGGATTAGTGTTGAATTAGTATAGTGAAACATGCAAGTAAATTTTTGGTGGATATGTTAGTCAGTTATTTGGATTCGGAAGGATAGCAGAAGGATAGAAGAGGAAAGAAGGTTTGTATTTATATAGCGCTTCTAACCCCTGATGGGGTATTGAATCGCTTTTTTTTGGGCGAGTTGCACGCTACTCCGGAAACCCATAAAGGACTAGTGGTGAATTAGTATGGTGAAATATGAAAGTAATTTGAGTGGTGGATATTAGTCAGTTATTTGGAGTGAGAAGGATAGCGGAGGGATAGAAGGGAAAGAAAGGTTTGCATTCATATAGCGCCTGTTACCCCTGATGGTGTTTTGAAGCGCTTTTCTGGCGAGTAGCAGGCTACTCCGGAACCCATAAAGGATTAGTGTTGAAAATTAGTATAGTGAAATATGAAGTAATTTGAGTGGTGGATATGTTAGTCAGTTATTTGGATTGAGAAGGGTTAGGTAGGGGTAAAAAGAAAAAAGGTTTGCATTTATATAGCGCTTGTAACCCTGATGAGGTGTTGAAACGCTTTGTTGGCGAGTAGCACGCTACTCTGGAACCCATAAAGGATTAGTGGTGAATTAGTATAGTGGAATTAGAGAAGTGAACATGCTAGTCTGTTATTTTGATTGAAAAGGATAGTGGAGGGATAAATATATAGATCCATAAGTACATTGAGAGTATATAGATGCATAAAGGAGGTAAGTATATGCAGATTAAATATATTGATAGAGGTAGCGGATGAGAAATAGGGTAGTGCATTGGATATGCTTTTTAAGGAGAAAAGTAACAGACACACAGATCCAAGTACATGGATGCCCAATGGAAGCAAGTACATGTAGACCAAAGAAGAAATAAAAAAAAAAATTATTTTGTTTTTGTAACAACATAATTATTGTACATGTTTATACAAAGCAATACACGAAGATAGGCACATATCTATAGTGAATATCAATGCTTATGTACAGAGGGACAAATACATAGGGTGGGTATTAATGAATGGGGAAATGGACAGCATTCCTGGCCCTGCTCCCGACCAGTTTCGAACAGGCTCAAACAGGCACTCACCCTTGTCCTCTCTGTCCTTGGCTGAGACGCCCTAACCCTGGCCTTTTATAGCCCTAGTAATCAGGGAAATAGCAGTTGTGGGCAGAAACCTTTTTTGTGTTTTGGATGACAAGCATGTTGATTATCATGCTCGTAAAAGACTTTCTTGTGGCAGGTTCAGTTTGGAGGGACAGACTTTGTCCTCCACGGTTTGATAACAATAAGAAAATGTCATGTGAAAAACGATCTAAGCTATTTACGTGTTTTTTCCTGCACCTAGGGCAATTACCTGGCTAATAATGACCTTCACCAAAGTTCTGGGCCTGAGACACAGAGGGAGGCAAATTACCAACCATTATTGCCCTGCAATAATAAAACTATTAGCAGCCACTGGCCACTCCCACCCACAATAGGGAGTGCTGAGGGAGCATGAACAGCCCCTCACTGAAATGTGTGGGTGAAACACCTGCCTCATCCTCCTGCGACGCTCCCTCAGCCATTTTTCTCGATGATGGTCACAGATTACTGTTTAGGCTCCTCCCCTTGCTTTTGGAGAAAGGAAGCCCAATCAGCTAAAGAAAAGTAGGAAAAGGTTCTTCCTATGACAAATGTGGGGCCTCCAGTGCCTGACAGGGTCGGGCGTCTCCAGGCACAGAGTTATCGGGCCGGAGTTTATGGACCCAATACTTCTGGGTCCAAAGGCACCTGGAATTGTGCATAGTGGACAGGTTGAAATGCTGTCACTCCGAATAATAATAATACAAATAATGATAGAGGCCATTTGTAAACAACACATGATAACATGTCTTTGGTCTCAATCGTTGAAGTTTGTCTTTAGAAAAAGTTCACTTCAATGGATACCACTCCATGCGTCCTCTTAGGATGTGATATGAATTTACTGGCTTGTCCACCTCTGCTCAGGACCGGATACTTCAGCCTCTCATCCAAGATAAAGCTGACATCTCTCCTGAGTGACACCAAGAGAGGTTCAGGGCCCGCTATGATGTATGTTTGCTGCCTATTTGTTTCAGTACTTGAAAGTGAATGAAGGCGCTGCTGGCAGGACGTTGAAATGAGCTAACCAGTTGTAACTCTCTGAGGCGTGCGTAAATGTACGCAACGAGAGTAGTCAGCCCACTCATTAAACAGGACTAACTCATTAGTAACAGTGACCACGTGACTAGAGCCAGAGGGAGAGGATGTTTAGAGAGGCATGCTGAGGAGAGGATGGAGACCTCTGCATCCATTCAGGGCGAGGGGCTTCCATGTGTCGAATGGATGTCAGACCATGATTCCCCTCTGTCCCACCTAAATCTATAGTTGGAGGGCTGATAGGGCCATACAAGGGCATCCTTCCTGCCTGGTCCAAATACACAGTAATGTCCAACACAGATCCTGGTGAGCTGTATCCCTGATGAATTCTCAGGAATATATATATATATATATATAATGAACTTGCATACTCTCATTCATGGCCAGTGGAATCCAGGAAATCTGTTATAAATCCATTTTCCTGAACTCTCATCCTGCTCCTTGTTCACTATAGATTTCCCTGTGTATCTGGCCACTTTGAATACCCAGCAGAACCTGGAAAGGAGGCCCACTGATTTGTAAACAAACACTTCCAAAGACTGCTTCCTGGACTCCCCTCTCCAGCCTCCTTCCTCTAGGATTGCTTGTCTATATATTTCTTAAGACCGTTTCCTGACCTCCACTCTCCACCCTCCTTCATCTTGCTCTGTGATTGCTCATCCCGTGAAGACAATCTGCCACCAACTCTGTGTTTCCTCAAGTGTCATGGTTACTGGATAGGCCACTGCCCAATATATTATACAGTCTGTTGTTATTTAGGAATGGGTATTAGTCTCACAGACAGAGAAAGCATACAATGGTTTTACTCCCAGGATAGATATATTTATAATCCATGTACAAGCACCTGGGAAGCTCTCACTATCTAAGCTCTTTCTCCCAATTCTGTTCTGAAGAGAGAATCATGTACAGTCTCGAGATGATTCCAGTTGGAGGGAGCTGGCATCCATCTTCGTAGCCCTCATCATTTTTGCTCCTTGGTTCCAGGGTCAAGGCTGCATGTGAGAAATCTGGTTGTTGGTTGACTGAAGTGTGAGCGCTGGTCAAGCAGAAACCAAAATTCCTGTCAGAGTAAGACACAAGCAAACCCCAAATTAACCTGTGCTCAACCTCCTGGTAGCCTGGCACATACCAGTCAGGCTTAACTTAGAGGCCACATGTAAAGTATTTGTGCAACACTTCAAACATTAAAAACAGTGAAAACATCACACAAAAGATTCCAACACCAGGTTCGAAAAATAGAGAAAATTTTAATAAATGAAACATGACCAAATCAACAAAAATCCAATCATTAGAATCAGAGTTATGAATTTTTTTAAAGAATAAAGAGAAAAAAAACCCCTTAAATTATAACACGCCAACCGGGGAATTCTGGTTGCCGTGTACCCAGTCAAAGTCAAAAGATCAGCCCCGCTGAAGGTTTGCCTTCTCAAGTTTTGTGCCAATACTCCCGTTCATGTTGGAGAGGGTCCCGGGGAGCAAGGGGAGCATCATTGGCGGCGGTTGGCATGGTACAAAGAGCAGGTCAGGCATTGCGGACAGGGGGGCTGGAGCTTTGTGTTGGTCATCCTCCATGAGTGATTGATGCTTGCTGTGCGAAGAAAAGGGCTGGCGGTGGCTCGTATTGATTTTTGGTGTGAGCGGCGTGGTTCTGGTGCGCACAGCTCCATTGGCAGTCGCAAAGAGCCCAAAAGCTTGATTTAAAGAGCCCATGAGCCACACCAAGTGTCCAGGACCCGAGAGACACCATTTGGGGGTTAGGAACTCGCTGCAGCTGGGTCCAATAGCTGTTTGGGGAGCTTTTTAATTCCCTGAGGCCCAGATCATGAGGCCAGCATACTAGCCCTTTGAGTCATTCTGGGGTCCTGGGTTCAAGATGGAGTTGCGGGTCCAGTTCATGTTCCTCAGGCAAGAGGGCAGCAGAACATGGCAGCAGTTCCTTTAGAGCAGCAGCCAAGCAGAGTGGCAGTCCTTGTAACGGCACAGCAGTCCTTCTTCCTGGCACAGTTTCCACAGGTCCAGAAGCGTACTGATGAGTTGGTGCCCGAGGTCCTTCTTTTATACACAGTTGTGCCTTTAAAGTGGGGTGAGCTTCTAGAGGCATGCCTTTGAAGGGCACAGATTCTCTGCCTTCCTCGCTCCAGACTAACTATAGGGGGCTATGCAGCTCTTTGTGTGGAGACAGGAAACAGCCTATTCAAGTGTAAGTGGGGTTGGGTCCAGCTACTCCCACCCACTCTGCCAGTAATGGTCCATCCAGTCACACATAAGCTCTCCATTGTGTGTGGCTGTCTAGGATGAATACACAAAGCCCAACTGTCAACTACACCCAGTCATGTGACTCAGAGACAGGTTTCAGGCACCAAATGGTTAAGGCAGAAAATTCCAACTTTCTATAAGTGGCATTTTCAGAATTGTAAGTTGAAATCCGACTTCACCATCAGTTAAGATTTTAAATTGTGATTTCAGAGACATCAAAATGAACTGGTTATCTCTCCCCATTTGGAAATTACACGTATAAAAGGTAACAAGGCAATTCCAACATTATCCTGTTGGAGGGATAGGCCTTGCAGTACTGAAAAAAGAATTTGAGTTTTTTACTACTAGGGCATGTCCAACTTAAGTACATGTCCAACGTTTGTACATACATTGCACCCTGCCCTCTGGGCTGTCCAGGGCCTACAGTAGGGGTGACTTTTATGTATCAAAAAGGAAGGTTTGGGCCTGGAATAAGGTTTATTTTGCCAGGTCGACATGGCAGTTTAAAACTGCACACACAGGCTCTAACGTGGCAGGCCTGACACATGTTTAAGGTGCTACTTAAGTGGGTGGCACAACCAGTGCTGCAGGCCCATTAAAGGCATTTAATTTACAGGCCCTGGGCACATGTAGTGCCACTTTACTCGGGACTTACAAGTAAATTAAATATGCCATTTTGGTATAAGGCAATGCTGCTATGTTTTTGGGAAAAAGTACAAGCACTTTAGCACTGGTTAGCAGTGGTAAAGGCCTGAGTCCTAAGGCCAACAGAAAACAAACTCAGTAAAAAATAGGAGGAGGAAAACAGAAAATGTTTGAAGTTTGGGGATGATGCTGCAGAGAGTCAAAAACAGACCTCGTGGGGAATGGTTATGACTCCCATTTTAACCTTTCTAGCTGAAGCCATTGGGATCTGGGTGAAATGCACTTTCCTTTCCCGGACAGCTGGGAGAGAGAATGGGTGTGAGGATTCACCCAGCAAGATTATTTCCTCATCATTGTTCCTTTGTATATTTCCTCTCCTGTTTCAATATATCTCCGAGCAGATCGGGCTCTCTGAGCTATTAGCTTCAGCCCAGAAGACGCTTCTTCTAAATTTCTGTTTCCTTCTATCTCAGGAATTGATGCCTTCTCTGTGCCTTGGACCCAGGGTCTCCTCTCCAGGGTCTCATCTGTACCGTCCTTCCCATCCCATGATTGAGCAGAGTTTTCAGCAAATTAGGGACGGCCATGCAGGGGTCATCCTGCAGGCCTTGTTGACGTAGTTGACCTTGGATTTCTCTCATTCGCCAGCTCACTCTGGCCTCCCTTGTTGTTTCCAATGTCCCATTTCTCTGCAGAGGACCCTTCTGTTAGAGGTTTCTCTCTGTCACCTCTGGCTGAGCTTTGGAGCTTCAAAGGTGAGTTTACCAACCTAGGTTGTTCTACTGAGATGTCCTGTTGCATCCAACATTTCAGGTGTGCTAGCACCCTGATATTGCACCCTATGCATTGGTGAATGTAAATTCCTGGTGTTCCTTCAGACCTCTTCTGACCACCTCCTGAGACCTTGATAGATTGGAGCTTTTTTCAGGAGTGGATTCTTTTTTGGCCTGGCAGTTTCTACATTTTTTTACTTTATGTAGTCAATGGGTTGCCCTCCATGCTTTGGAGGGACGTTGTTCTAGGGCCCTCTTGTGACTCACCACTGGTCTTGCAAGGTCTACAAGGTATCCCTTTTAAACCTCTGGACTCAGTGGACCATAAATAATTGACAGCCAAGGTTTTTTTCATGGTCACCAATTCCCCTGGTCCCTCTAAAGAGAAAATCAGGGCCTTGCTTTGTTCAGAACCCTTCCTTTTTTCCAAAACTTTTATTGAAGTATAATCACTCAAGAATATATGCAAGTGCATATTACATTTTGAGATGTTATCCAATGTATATAAAGACGTGTTTTCATTGGATAAATATCCCACAGCATGCATTTGAACTATGAAATGGGTGGGGACCTGGGCAGGGGCTGAGATGGGTATGGTTGTCTAGGTAGGTCTTGGAAAGCCACGTGAAAATTGACATAGTTGGTATCCTCTAATCAGTATGATATAACGGACAGCTGAAAAAGGGAGGGGAGATGCAAAGAAGAGACAGTGTGTCAAAGAGGGTATGTTGGAGGCTTGCACCTACCTCTCCTAAACACTGCTCTTTTTGAGAGGTGAGGATTATTTCAATTAGGGCTGTACTTTAGCTTGTCTTGACAACATTGGATTTTTGTAGTTTATGGTCTACATATTTGTAAATCAGGGTATTGGGTTCCATGTAATGTTTGTGTATGTCTGCCTGGGCCATGAGAATCTTAATCTGAACAATTAACAATAATAGTGATAAATTGGGCTAACCCCTGTATTTCTGCTCTGAAATTTCAGATTTGTCTGAAAGGTTAGAAACTGAATATGAGAGCAAAGATACCCAGATCTTCTCCATCTTATGTGTGATTTGTTCTAGGAGTGGGAGAAGAATTCTGCTCCGCGGCGGAGTTCACAGAGTTTTGCCCACTCCGCGTGGAGTTTCGAAAAACTCTCTGAAGTGACCCGGAGCAGAGTTTTTTCTCTTGAGTGGCTCACCAACGATAAGTTGGCGAGCGTGAGCAAGAAAAATCGCATGTTGGACCACCTCCCAGCGAGATTTCTGAACGCAGGCAGTTGCGGCACGTCGCTACTCACATTGAGAAAGCTGCCGCACACATTGAGGAAGCTGCAGCTCAAGTAGAAAGTCTACTCGAGGGGCGGAAAGAAGCAGTGCCCTCTGGTGCTCCACATGATGCAGTTCTCGCTGATTTTAGCAGTATGTACACAAGGTTTATTTTCACAGGTCCTTGGGACTGACCTGATGAGGCCTTTTGGAATAACTTTTTTTGGGCCGAAACCAGTCAACACTTTTAGAAAGCCCCCCTACCATTGATTCAAAATTCTGGATCCACACTATGGCGGGATGGGCCCACCTGCTCTTTTGGAATGATTGGTCTTCCTCATAATAAATTGGCTGTATTGATGAGTATGGACTTCCTTTTGAAATATTAGCTCAAGGACAGTTCAAGTTTCATGGACTCCATGGGACTATTTTAATGTGATAGATTTGTACAATGTGCTTATAAATTGGTCCTCTACTATTATTTAGCTATAATAAATGAACATTTCCTGACATAGCTTTGGTTGCAATACATGGTATCTTCAATTAAATAATTAATTTCTTGCTTGTGATGGCATTTGCAGAGACAGTGGGTCAGACACCAAGGGCAATGAGTTTTAACCAAGTACTTGTCAAGAGCAAGTCTTGGAACACTTGAAATGTCTTCTTGGTCCGAAAATATAGCTGTTTATATCCAAAGGCGGAACCAGAAACCAGATTGTAACAGGAAGTCTAGCAATGCTCAAGAAAATACCCCAGCAAGAAGGAGGAAAAACTGGAGACCATAAAAAACGTTCTATTTGACCAGGCTAAGCAGCAGGGGAACCGCAGAAATGAAAAAGCAGAAACTTCACAATGGAACTCCTTTTTATAATGCAAAACAGGACATGATATCATTCATAAGCGGTTCGGCCATTTTGGATTGGGATTTAAAAATGTATACAAAAACAATATCTCTGTATTGTGTAACAATAAATACATCTCAATTAAATTAGGCTACATGTTACACAATTGATGTCAGTATTATTTGATTCCATAAGTTATTTGCTAGAGAATCAAAAATGAAGATGAAATGGTTCTTACCTGAATGTGGCGTTTCCAGGAGCTCGCATGCAGGAAGAATTGCCCCATAATCCGCTACGCGATTGGGAAGCCGACAGGCACTGGAGGAATCAAAAATGGCACTTCCTGAGGACGCTGCCGCGTCCTCAAGCCGAATGAGGAGCTCCACGCCTGAGGCACCAGAGTGAGGCACCGCGGCCCACCCTGCGTGCGGTGATAAGGTAAGGAGGAAATCCTTACATTTCTATTGGTATTTTTAGCTAATTTCATAGTTAATGAATGAAAGGACTGGGGCAATTAATAATAAAGGGTGGGTTTAGAAGAGTATGGACCAGGAATGGAGTTAAGAACTTTTGTGATTTTTTTTTCCTTTAAAAGAGTGGGGGCGTTTCCTAAAAATCTGACAACACAAAATATGCGCACACTTATCATTGGCATTGTTCCGCTTAGTATTAATCACAAATATTGGGTATGTCGATTGAATAATGTTTCATCTGCCTAATTTTTCAACCACTGGAAGTTGCCAGTAAAGTTTTTTGGTATATTTTACACGCTCATACGTAACTTACATGGCATATCTTAGTCATGCCTATCTTACTCACTCATTAATATTTTAGGCACTCATGAGTGTGTGAGATACACATCAGTGAATAAGATACACATGAATGAGTAAGATACATCATGATCAAATATGTAATAGAATTAGAGATGTAAGCATCTGTAATATCAGTACAATAAAAAATAAAAATATATATAGTGGGCTCAAATAGCCTACTTAGTACTAATACATTTTCTTACCTGGGTGTGACTTTTAGCTCAGTAGGTTCTTGGGCCCCACATATCGCACACAGTAGGGCTAAGTTAGCAAGAGCAACTGGTTCTCTGTTAAGTCTCCCCACACACTCCTCCCCCGAGTGGTAGGGTACTGGCCCCAATGTTACAAATATACGCTACACAATGCGCCCTGACAGCTTCATATGTGGCAGGAATTTGGGGCCTAGCAGATTGCCTGGCCTTGCAAAGGGAAGAAAATCGATTTTGTAGAAATCTTTTGGGCACTCTCATATTGACTTCCCATTACATCGGTCATAAAGCGCTTAGCCTTACTTGTCTGAGTAATTTTATATTTATATGCACTAGACCCCCAGTGCAATGGCTATCAATCTGGCAGACAGAGGAAGCTATACTAATGAGAGACATAATTAAGACTATTTCGGCTGCGATAAGGGCTTATCAATCTCAAGACTGGCAAACGTTAAAAGATCATTGGATGGGATTGGGATTGGTCAAGTATTCTCAGATACCACCCTATGCGCAGATGCTGATAAAAAGCAGGTGTTCGCACTACTTTCAGCCCAATTGCAAGAAGAAAGGCTAAAGGTCGAATCCCTGAAACCCACTGTGGAAGCCTTTTTGAGTCTTAGCACTGTGGCCCCCGCCACTAGTTATAGGTGGCAGAATAGAGGGAACTGGGAGCTCTCCTTGTTATTTCGTTTTAGGACTGATACAACTAAATTCCTACTCTGCTTTCCTCGTGTGTACCAGCAGAATCTCGAAGAGAGCGTATGCCCCTGTAATGGGTCCTCCAAACAATCTATGTTACACTTTTTATTTTTTTATAATTTTTATAAACTGTATACACAAAGACTTTTTTAGTCCCTTTTATGAAATCAAGTAATCCCAGGCACTGTGTCCCAGCTTATTATTACCTTCAACGACTGCCGGATGAAGAGATACATTTCTCCGTAAACTCCTTTCTCCGTGTAGCTTTCCGTTCACATGGCACAATGTCTATTTAAAACAAATCAGTTTTATTCATGTTTTATCCATAGTGCATACTCTGTCGGCTTTCTGGCCTTTTTAATTGGTGGGTTATTTGATCTTGCACTTCAGTACTTTTCCTGTTTTAATACATTTTACGTACCCTGCTGTGTTTTTCAGTAGTACGGCAAATGAGCTTCGGTTTTATTGTTGTATTTTGTATTTATTGCATGTATGCTTTTATGGTTGTTTCTCAATCGAACAAAGTTTAATAAACTGAAAAAAACAACAACAAAAAAAAAATATACTAGAATTTTAAAAAAAATAATAATTTAAGGTGTGACGTGATAACTATGGGATACAGCAATTTTTATCTAAAAATTACTTGCAAATGTCTTGCAATAAAAATGTATTGTGTAGATTAATTTATTTTTTATAATATCAATGTATTTTAATTTTAAAATGTAAAGGTGGAAGACGACACACAATGATGTGTAAGTTACACATTTTCTTACGGTTGTTCACAAAACCTTAAGAAGGTACATAGAAGCTTCTGTGAATAGCACTTAAGGTGTCTACTGCAAACAAAAAAGTGAAGAAAGGAAAGCATTAAATTATCACCGACACTTGCTATCTCTTGGGCCCCATCCAGTCCATTGTTTTTACCCATTGGGCCCCTCTACACAGGGCCATCCACATGCACATCAGTCTTGGTCCAGCTCCAACAGGAACAGTCCAGCCAGAGCTACCAGGCCAGGTCCCCTCCAGATGGACACACAAGCAGCCGCAGACCAGTGCTCGGCCTACTTCCTCCTGGTCATTGACGTATAGCTCGCGTCCACTTCTGTGGCGCACAGAGGATGTCAGGGCAGTCCCATCACAATTACAGTGTCTTCTGCAGCAAAATGACCGTGAGCATTAATGCTTGCCTGTCATTAAAAGAATTAAATAAACCCTTGCATAGGCTAATTTGGAACAATCAGTAGTTGGAATAAAAATATCATGCTTGAACTGCTGCGTACAAATTGAGGTCAGGAAGCCAGGGAACATTAAGTTGTGTTTGACCACAATCAAAATATGTCAGAATAAGACATGGCGGCACCATTGCGATTTATTTCTGGTAGTTGACGAAGGTGATTGCGCCAGTTGTGCCAGTACTCAGACTGTGGCACCCTTTTCATTATGGTCGGCTGGACAATGGGGCAGTTGGGTGACAGAATATCTAGAAAGCATGCCAGATTTTAAAAGCACTCCCTGGTTCTTCGTTGTACCAGAGGCACTTATATTGTGCACATGGTGTGCTCAACCGTTCAATAAAATGGAAGCTGGGATTGGAGTAACGAGGCAGAAGTAAGGAGGCCTCCGTTACTAATGAGATCTCTGTGTAGTTCATTATTACTAACGAGTACTCGAGGACACGAGAGGGAACTAGGGGTCAGACAGGGAGACTAGCGTGAATGAAGAGGGCAGGTTGGAATCCTGTGGTATGACTTAGTTAAAAGCGCTGGCGGAAGTGACATCAGGGCATATTCTCAAGGACTTATCGCTGAGTTAGCGGCACTTTATCGCAGCCAAAGTAGTGATAAATACATCGCACAATTCACAAGCTGGTGCTAACAGCCGATATCACCAGTATTCCTGCGAGAGCAGCCGCCAAAAACATCGCCACCTATGACACCGGCAACTAATGCTAATGAGATGCAGAGTAGGCGTTCCTGTGCAAAAACCCACGGAAACACCACTTCGCAACATTCACAACGACCAGCCAGAACGGCGATAAGAATCAAAAACATGCGAGAAGGCGTGTTAGCAGTATGGATTTAACACCTGCTTCTACCTGGTGTTAAGTCGGATGACAACCTGCACCATAAAAGGGAGCCCAGCCCACAGCCACACCAGAAGAACAACAGATGCCATGGAGCTACTGATCATGCAGCTCGGAGGGCTAAGAGGGCCACAACACCCACCGCCACCACCGCCAGGACCCCCACCCCTCCCAAACACCCCCCCCCCCCGGACTACCACAGAGGCAGCGCAGACAAAGACACCGGACATTCCGAAATCGCACCAGCCTGGGAGACTTCACGCCAGAGGAAGTCATTGCCCACTACAGGCTCAAAAGTACAACCATCCTACGCATCCTGACCATCATTGCCCACAGGCTGACGGTACCAACACAGCGGAGAACCAACATCCCTCCGCAGACAAAGCTGCTGGCCGTGCTGCACCTGTTGGCCTCTGGGACCTTCCAACCAACAACTGCCAGCGTCGGAGGAGTCTCACAGCCAGCCCTGTCAAAGTTCCTCACACCTGTCCTGGATGCCATCATCAGCTTGGTACCCCAGCAACTTTACTTCCCACACACTGCAGGAACAGCTGGAGATCAAGCAAGGCTTCTACCCCATAGCTGGCTTCCCGCACGTCTTGGGGGCAATCGACTGCACACATGTACTCCTCGTGCCCCCTGCCGCCACTTCACACAATTACCGCAACAGGAAACACACGCATTCCATCAATGTGCAGGCAATAGTGGACCACCGGGGACTCTTCACCAATGTCGTCGCCAACTACCCAGGCAGTGTGCATGATTCCTTCATCTTCCGACAGTCCATCATCAACCAGTGCTTCCAGGATGCCACCTATGGGAATGCACTGCTCGTCGGTAAGTACCAACGGAACACACCACACACCTCAACACCACATTCAGACAACTCACAACTCTGGGTATGCACACGTCACAAAATCACATACAACATGACAACCAACATCCCCACATTCCAAACACGACAACACTACTTACTGTGGCAACCTGGGCTAGCCATCTACACAAGCCATCAACGGCATGGCACCTCAGCCACACAATAGCAGAATGTGGGGAGAGGTGGGAACCCGGCATGTGCGAAGGAGCCAAGTGACCCATGAATAAGAATGCACACAATGCCAAGTATGGAGTGGATGTGCTGGACAGACTGCAGTATGCAGACCACAGACACTTCCATGTCGACATACACTGCTGGTGCCTGGAGTGTACTGGACAGTTGACGCAACCATGTAACCGCAGCCAGCGGGGAACAATGCGGAAATGTAGCTTGTTACGTCCCCCCCTGTAAGCCTGCGCGGAGTGGGCTGGCCCGGCGTACGCCAGGCCAGCGTAGGGGTGTGAATAAAAAGCCCGTTACTCTGGGCGTGGTTCTCTTCCGGAATGGCCAACATGTCTGCCAGGGCGGCGCCTCTAACCCCGCCACGAGGCCGACGACGTGAGCGGCGGTGCCTGCGATCCGGTGCGCCTGCTGCACCCCAGGCCGCTGGTCCCCAGACCCGTCATGCCCGCCCCTGCGCAGCCAGGCTGCACTGCTCACCTGCCGATACCGGCGTGTGTCAAAGAGGGCCCACCACGTGCCGGTGTAAGCTCCAAGCCCGAGGCCCGCGACCATGGCAGCCTCCTCAGACCATCACGGCCTCCGCGACACAGGCCCCCCATTACTCCTTTCTCATTGACGTACTCCACCGCTGCCTCCGGCCTACACTGCGGTCCAGCAGGTCACACATTTGGAACTGAGTCTTGATTATACAATGACAGAGGACATACGTTTATTGCAGGGTTTACATCACCATACTCCCTACGATGTGGTGCCACCGACTCTGTGCATAGCATTCCAACGACACGTGTCTGTGGGCCCATTCTGACTACTGCCTTCGGCCTACACTGTGGCCCAGCACCGCGGGGTTCACCTGTGTACTGCCTACCCTGCGGTCCAGCAGGCCTCACACAAATCCAATACAATCCGTACCATGCAGGACACAGCATCGTCGCAGGCTGCACACACGCACACCTCTGGTGCCACTACCTCCGTCAACCGCAAATCATCGCCACATGGCATTCCAACATCGTGTGTGAGAGTACCAGGAGGAGCTGCCTGAACAGCCGTTGGCCCGCGCTGACGGCTGCCTCAGGCCTACACTGCAGTCAAATAGGTCACACATTTGGAACTGAGTCTTGATTTTACAATGGCAGAGTCCGTATCATTTCACGCTAGGAGAGGAGTAAGAGGAAGACGCGATTCAGTCCGGATGACGAACCGGATCCTCGTTACGGAGGTGACCGAACCCCACCAACTCTGCCACTGACTCTGTGCATCGCAAGCCAAGGTCACGTGGCTGGGGGCCCCTGCTGACCGCTGCCTCCGGCCCACACTACGGTCAAGTAGGTTACACATTTGGAACTGAGCCTTGATTTATGTATGGCAGAGTTTATACCATTGTACAGGCCTCATCGCAGACTGCATCCCCTTTCAGCTCTGGTGCCACTAACTCTGTGCCCCGAAATTCATGGACACCCTCTGGTTGAACTTGGTGGCGTCTCAGTCAATGGCCTGGGGGTTGTCTTCATCATCATGTGGCTGGTAATGACTTGGTGTTAAACATGAGTCTGTAGCATTCATCTCCTCCATATTGCATGTGTCTGCTTGGTACTGCCCTCTGTATCATGCCCTGGAAGAACACCTTCCACTGTCCCCCAAAACCCTCTGCGACAATCACCTTGGACATCGACGAGAACCCGCTCAGCTCTCGTGGCCCTACCTCAGTGCACTGGTAGTCACCGTCCCGTGGCGGTGTGCCTGTGCCGGCCGCAGTGCATCCGTGGCCACTAACTCTGTGCAGCTCAAGTCGTGTACCCTTGCTGTTTGGACTTTGAACTTCTGATTGTCTGATCACTGTTGTAGTTGTTGCCAGCGCCAACAACTCCCTGAGGGCTGGCTTACACTCACCCCACACCCATCCAGCACAGGCGTCACTGGACATGTGACCCTGGCAATAAAGGGACCGGGCGCACGTGCCCGTAGCCAGTTCCACGAACTATCTAAGTGTGTCCGTGTGGTCATTGTGTGTGCATGAGGGCCCCGATCCCGACCACATTGCATTGTGCTGTGTACAGCGGACGCAACCATGTCACCTCAGGCAGTGGGGTAGACCTGGGACATGTAGCTGTGTCGTACCCCCCTGTAGGCGTTGCCGGAGTGGGCTGGCGTACGGCAGTCCAGCGTAGGGGTGTGGATGATCACCGCGGGGCTCTGGGCGTGGTTAAGTGTTGGGCATGCCAATTTGGTACCTGATGCGTGTGTCTTTGTTGTGGTGTCGGCGCCACCCGTCCCGCAATGGACAAAGTTGCAATGTAACATGCCCCCGAGTGCGGGCTCGGAAGAAGGGATCAATGAATGAGCGCAAGCCCGCTCGGGGTCCGGGAACATACATGCCAACTGTTGTGTGTGTATCGCTATTGCCGCAGCATGAGCCAAAGGTCTTGCCTCGACCGCATCGTGACTTCGGCCAGCCATGTACTCCACATATGTGTCCGCCCTATCCTTGCCATAGGCCTACACACACGTGGCCGACCACCTTCAACGCACAACACCACAGTGTTGTTGTCAGGCTTGTGGACATGCGCAGACAGGCATGACAATGGTGTGCCGTAGGAGTGCAGGTGATGCAAGCTCGGAGGGAGGAGCAGCAGTGAGGCTACGTAATGCACATTGATGGCGCTCATTTGCTACTAGCAGTACATGTCAGACCGGAATCACTATGACACACATCACATGCCAATGAACTAGTGAGCCTGCCAACACATCATGCAGAACCAACTATTGACTCATGTCTCTCTGCACTGTCACAGGTGATCAGGGATATGCACTCTGCCCTTGGATGATGACACCCCACCGAGCCCCGAACACACAGGCCCAGAGGCAGTACAATGCGGCCCACAAACGCACCAGGGGCATCGTGGAAGGCACATTTGGCGTGTTGAAGTCACGTTTCAGGTGCCTGGACATCACAGGTGGGAGGCTCCTGTACAGCCCAGTCATTGTGTGCAAGATGATTGTTGCATGTTGTGTGTTGCACAACATATGTGTACGCACCAATGCCCCATGGTTACGTGTGCCAGATGCATCGGACGATGATGAGGAAGATGAGGCAGGTGGACCACACCCCACTGCAGCTGCAGCAGGAATAGCCCGTAGGAACAACATCATTGACAATTTCTTCACATGAGGACGTCACATTGTGTAAGTGGTTGGCAATCATGAGACAGTGCAAAATGGCCACAGGCACAGCATGTGCAAATAAATTCAATGCGACACACATTCCCCGAGTATCTGTATGTGTGCTGCTGTGTGGCACGGGGATCAGGGACATGTTTCAGAGTCATTGTGGGTGTGCAGTGTGCTGTACTTAATTGTGCATGTGTGCCATTGTGCCCATCTCCCCCCGTCCCCCCAGTCCCTGGTAGGTACTCACCCTGTTGATGTTGTGTCAGGTCATGTTGAGCAGTGTCCCGATCCCCAACTCCTGGCACCGTATCCCGACTGATGAGTGTGGCCACCATTTTCTCACTGTCATCCAGCTCATGGTGTGCCGCTGGTCCCCCACCTCCAATTTGCTTTGCTGCTTTCAAGTTGGCATAGTGTTTCTTCTTGGTTTTGCCCTTCACATCATTCCAGCGCCTCTTGTCCTCTTCCATTGTCCTCCTCGACACTCCGACTGCATTCACGTTGTTCACGGTGTACTGCCATGTTTCCGTTTGTGTTGCCGATGACACATTGGAGGTGACTTACAGTTGTTGGTTGTGTTCTGTCTCCTCCGTGACGATGTTCTGGTTTTCCTGCGGACTGAACCCAGTCTTCCTCTTCCTCTTCTCCTTGCCCTTCCCCGGCCCGGGGGTTCCTGGCTGGTCGTCTGTGGGGCTTGTGGGGTTCGCGTTGTCCTGTGCACTCGGTCCGGGTGCGTCCATGGTGGTACGCAGTTACATTTTTTTAGGTTTTTTTTCTCTGATTTTATGGTCCATTTTCCCGCATGTCCCGTGGGATTCGCAGGCCTGTCGCTGGTTATCGCTGGTTTTGTTTCACGATTTGGGACGTCGCAACTTTTTTCACGTTTCGCATTTTTTCGGCATCGCAGTGATTTTAACGCGGGGATTTGTCGCGTTGTCGTGAGGCTATCGCATGGTGCCGCCGGGTTGTGAATGCTGCGTTAACACGGTGTTATTTTCCCGCGATGGACTGCGATGTGAGAAGTTGCGTTAAGCGATTTTGGCGATAGTTAACACACGTTCTTGGGAATATCCCCCATTGTGTACTTTGACCTCGATAAAATCACAGAAACGGACGTGGCACAAAGATTTACCCAAATGATGGGTCAGCCTTTTTAGGTTTGGCTTAGGAAAGACCTTTTGATTTTAGTAAAATTATATATAAAATATATTTACTGATAGGGGCTTTGAGCAAGCCCTCATCATCCATTGGTCAGTTATTCTGTCATTCAAATTTTTTTTCCGCCCTCAGAGCATACAGCACGTGACAATGTGACAGTGCAGCCATTGGCTAAATTTACTGTGAGTGACAGCATTCCACCCTTTCCCAAGGGCACGTTCACACACAAAGTAGTTTCATTTAGTGCCAGGACTACTATGGCAATGTCTCTTTTTTTTCAAACCAAAATGATATTTTTACTTTTAGCAAATTTTTATATATTGGTGAGTGCTTGGCAGCTCTCCAAACAATAAAGTCTTACAAAAGTCATGTCAACGCCAAAAGGCTGGCAACCAGACGAATCGGGTTTTTTCAATGTTTACATAAACAGTTGTTTTTGAAAACTCAAAGTGTTGCATGTTAAAAAAGAATTATGAATAGAGTTAGACACCAAAAAAGTATTCCCCTGACCTTGCCGAAGATGTACCATGGGTTCCTGCACATAAATAAATAAATGTCTACTAATTCCTAGAAAAAGAGGTGGCCAAGGTGATACTTCCACCCCTGAGCAGGGGCCAGCAGGCAGTGCTTAATTTGAGCCGGTGGTTTTCGGTGCTCGGCACAGGCACTTATTTGTCAACACCTGCACTTGGTGGCGTGAGATGAGCTCAAGAACAATAGTTTATTAATTCAATACACATTAAAAATAACTCAATAATAATAACCTGCCGCCCAAGCCATTCTTACAGCCTTGAGTGTGTGGAATGGTCTAAACTGTCACACTTGTAGGACTGTGATGCTTAGTAGTTGTGTTGTTATTGTCAGTGGCAGTGCTGTAGGTGCAAGCTGCAGAGGCCTCCTGTCAAGGTTTTCTCTACAAATTAAAGCACTGCGAGGGGGCCTTTGGGGGAGGTGGGAGTTCCCCACAGGAAAGTTCCTGTGAAAAATCAGGGGAAGATAAGGACACATGTCAGGGAGGCCCTGGACCAAAACAACTGCTGAAAGAAATTCCCGTCTCCTTCTATGTCTTCTGCCTCCTTCCCCACACTCTATTCCATAATGGGGTTTGTTTTAGTTCCTTTTCATTCTCAGAATCATGCCTGATGTCAGCTTAAAGACCACGACTTGAAACCCAAGATGCACTCTTAGGGCTTTGCTGTCAGCTGTTCCCTGAAAGTGCCTGTTGGCAGCAGGTGAGATGTAAGTGATTAAAACACCCTCAATGGGACCAGCTGGTACCAACCCCAGGCATGCATTAAGCCTTGGAGAAATTTTAATTACACTGATGAAATGTGTGTAATGCGAAATTCGAAAAATTACTTGACATTTTATGTTGTGCAACTTTAGTTTTGCAAGTGGGAAACTTGTTCATGCATAAAATCTCTCATTCAGAGACACATTTTGTTCGAACCAGTCTCCTGTAGGTACCCCGCAAGACTTTGTCCCTGAAGTGTGCGCTTGTGTGAAAAAAGACACACAAGATACCGGTAAACCCCATTTCGACGTACAAATGTAAATTTGCAACATTTTTATTGAATTTTGCGAAATTTTTCAGGAAACGAATTGCGTGATTTTGCCAGCTTTATAAGCAGCTATTCACACTCTCCAGCAGACCTCTCCGACAAGACAATCCCACAGCTCATAGAACAAGGCACTGCTGCCTAAACACAGATGCCCAAAACACATCATCACAGGATGTCTCTGACTCCTTTCTGACATGGAATCCCAGAAATGACTTTGTGAGTCACCCCTAGACAGCTAACAGCGTTACAAGGTCACACCAATAGCTGAATGTGTTCTACACAAATGCCGACAGCCTAACTCCTCAAAGACAAACCTTGTCCTGTGAAAAGAGCATGTTCACATGCCTTCTTGTGTAAAGACCCCTGTAGAGAATCTGTTTCACAGACCTACTGCCTATAAACAATGAGATTCCATCACCCTTCAGCTTGCATCGTCTTGGTTTAGACCCACCTCTGTAGATGATTCTGTCCACTTCCCCTCCCAACACCTTGAAATGCACCTCCTCTGTCAGAGACCTTGGCGCTCTCTTCAGCCCAGGCTTAAAAATGGAACCTGTGATCGCCACCACAGGCACCACTGCACATGGATAAACAGTAAACATTGTAAGCTCCTCCCCCCACTGTGTTATATCACAATATTAATGTTTTAGTAACAAACTAGAACTACATCGACTTCACAATATTGACGCCCAGTATATCGAGTAGAGGGGGAGGATGTGGTGCCTTGGACAGAGCTGCCCACTTTGGAACTGGGAACCAGGGGGTATATTTACTAGAAAATGACACAGCGCAGAGCTACAAGCCATCTTGCTGCACCGAACTGCGTAATTAGGAAAGTGCAGGGATGTGTCATATTTACAGCAATAAGATGCATCCCTGTGCTTTCCTCTGCGCTGGCACACAATGGGCTGCCTAGCGCCAACACAGGCACCCTTGCACCATAGTGCAGGGAGGATTGTTGTTGTGCAGGAAGGGACACCTTCCTGCACAGAAAACAATCATTGATGGCGTTTTCCTCCGTCAGTGTGAGCTGCAGAACGCAGCACACAGAGAGAGGAAAAAACGAGGAGAAATAAAAAGTATATTTCCTCGTCGCACCACTTTACGCATTCCCAGGTTTACGAAACCTTGTAAATCTGGGAATGTGTCAGAATCCATGGGTGTTGCGTGGGAACACCCACAGCAACACCCATATAATGCCCCTTTCACGCAGAGTGATGCGTGAAAGAGGGCCATCTTTACAAGGCTATGAAAAGCCACGCAGGGTGGCTTTACGTGGCCTTGTAAATATGGCTCAGCATTGTGCGCTACCAGAGAGTCAAAGTGACGCTCCGGAGGCGCAGGGGCCTTGTAAATACACCAGTTTTGCTGCAGCCACCGCATCTCCCAGGCTCGCTGCCACGTGCCAGAATGATGCTTCGAAATAGATTGCGTCAGATTAAATGAAATGCTAATTGAATGGAGATTTGGGGTTTTGAACACGCAGCCCTGCTCGGTCTACTGAGCGGGGCTGCAAAGCTGATGGACAGCTCGCGTGCATGTAACTCCTGGACCTGGCTGTGACATCTCATCATGAGATTGTTAATGTCATCTGCCTTTGTTTATTCCTCCATGTCACTCACATGGTGCCTGCCTGCAGGTACATCAGTGCTGATGGGACCTGCAGACAAGTGCTTGTTTCTGACTGGATGAGAGGAGAGCGGGGGAGGGGGCTTTAGAGACAGTCCTCAGTGCCTGCAGCAGACTGCTGGTGGCATCAGAATGTACCAACAACTGGATCACCCCTCCTCCTCGCCATCTGAAAACTGTCTGTTGTGAAAGCTGCAGCAGTGCCTGTAGCAGCAGTGACCGACTGAACTCAGAGGAGACTAACTCTGTCCCAGCCAATGAAAGGTTCAGTTTACGTTCATAACAAGGCTGGGATATTTTATTCGGTCAGCTTCATGTTGTGCCTCTCTGGTTTTCATGTTGTGCCTCTCTGGTTTTCATGATGTGCCTCTCTGGTTTTCATGATGTGCCTCTCTGGTTTTCTTGCTGTGCCTCTCTGGTTCTCTTGCTGTGCCTCTCTGGTTCTCTTGCTGTGCCTCTCTGGTTCTCTTGCTGTGCCTCTCTGGTTTTCTTGCTGTGCCTCTCTGGTTTTCTTGCTGTGCCTCTCTGGTTTTCTTGCTGTGCCTTTCTGGTTTTCTTGCTGTGCCTTTCTGGTTTTCTTGCTGTGCCTCTCTGGTTTTCTTGCTGTGCCTCTCTGGTTTTCTTGCTGTGCCTCTCTGGTTTTCTTGCTGTGCCTTGCTGTGCCTCTCTGGTTTTCATGTTGTGCCTCTCTGGTTTTCATGTTGTGCCTCTCTGGTTTTCATGTTGTGCCTCTCTGGTTTTCATGTTGTGCCTCTCTGGTTTTCATGTTGTGCCTCTCTGGTTTTCATGTTGTGCCTCTCTGGTTTTCATGCTGTGCCTCTCTGGTTTTCATGCTGTGCCTCTCTGGTTTTCATGCTGTGCCTTGCTGTGCCTCTCTGGTTTTCTTGCTGTGCCGCTCTGGTTTTCTTGCTGTGCCTTGCTGTGCCTCTCTGGTTTTCATGCTGTGCCTCTCTGGTTTTCATGTTGTGCCTCTCTGGTTTTCATGCTGTGCCTCTCTGGTATTCATGTTGTGCCTCTCTGGTTTTCATGTTGTGCCTCTCTGGTTTTCATGTTGTGCCTCTCTGGTTTTCATGTTGTGCCCCTCTGGTTTTCTTGCTGTGCCTCTCTGGTTTTCTTTCTGTGCCTTGCTGTGCCTCTCTGGTTTTCATGTTGTGCCTCTCTGGTTTTCATGTTGTGCCTCTCTGGTTTTCATGTTGTGCCTCTCTGGTTTTCATACTGTGCCTCTCTGGTTTTCATGCTGTGCCTCTCTGGTTTTCATGCTGTGCCTCTCTGGTTTTCATGCTGTGCCTCTCTGGTTTTCATGCTGTGCCTCTCTGGTTTTCATGCTGTGCCTTGCTGTGCCTCTCTGGTTTTCTTGCTGTGCCGCTCTGGTTTTCTTGCTGTGCCTTGCTGTGCCTCTCTGGTTTTCATGCTGTGCCTCTCTGGTTTTCATGTTGTGCCTCTCTGGTTTTCATGCTGTGCCTGTCTGGTATTCATGTTGTGCCTCTCTGGTTTTCTTGCTGTGCCTTGCTGTGCCTCTCTGGTTTTCATGCTGTGCCTCTCTGGTATTCATGTTGTGCCTCTCTGGTTTTCATGTTGTGCCTCTCTGGTTTTCATGTTGTGCCTCTCTGGTTTTCATGTTGTGCCTCTCTGGTTTTCATGCTGTGCCTCTCTGGTATTCATGTTGTGCCTCTCTGGTTTTCTTGCTGTGCCTTGCTGTGCCTCTCTGGTTTTCATGTTGTGCCTCTCTGGTTTTCTTGCTGTGCCTCTCTGGTTTTCTTGCTGTGCCTTGCTGTGCCTCTCTGGTTTTCATGCTGTGCCTCTCTGGTTTTCATGCTGTGCCTCTCTGGTTTTCATGCTGTGCCTCTCTGGTTTTCATGTGCACTGAAGAACGCCTTGGGTGAAATGGGGCACAAGCAGACCACTGACTCGCTATGTGTGAAAAAGGCTGCTTTATTGAAACAGGTACGTATCACATAAATAATCTCGGCCTTAAGCCTTAAAACCTCTGTATACATCAAATAACCCCCATTCCATACCCCTCCCCCAGAATCACCCCTGTATACAAACCCTATAACTTAAACCTCCAGACCTATTATCTTCTTCTTATTGTCACATTTTAAACTTCTCCTCCTGCCTCGCAGTGAGCTAAATAACCTGTGCTCAACTTGGCGTCCCTATGACGTCACATTTTAACTGCAGGACTTCCAGTTTGGGTTCTCTAAGACCCCGCCCCCTTTCTGCCTGCTTAGCTTATATTAAACAACCTAACTTTAAGTGAAGGCCTGCAATCTTGTGGGCCAACCGCCACCAGAAAAAGGCACCCCTGACTTTCTCTGCCCCCCCTAAACTGACAACTCATTCCTGCCTTCGCAAGATCTGAACCAAGAAATCCCTCAGCTCCAAAAAATATAGCTTCATCCCATATTCCGAAAGATACACACGGGCATCCCTGAAGAACTCAGCGTCTTCAGAACGAAGATGCACATGCTGCAACTGTCCTACTGCTTCATCCCTTCAAAAACGCCTCATCTCCCTATTTACTTTTTTCCTGGCTTTATCTATGGCTGCCGGCTTCAACGCACCCCTCCAGCACCTCCTGGGAACAAATTCAGTCCAGGCTACGAAGCACCCAGACCACTGTGCCCTTGCTTCTCTCAAATCCTGTTTCATGGATCGCATTAACGCTAAAGCTTTTTCCACCACCATGTCATTCTCTCCTAAATGGATGATCAATATATCCGGGCAAACATCCTTCTTCACTAATTGATTGAGTTTGGGGAGCAACTCCCGCCACCGTATGCGCCCTGTCCCGAACCACTCTACAAAGTGCTGCCAAGAAAACCCAGGTTCTTCCACACGTGTTCCTCACTGCTGCCCGTTCTGCCCATTTTACAAAGGAATGCTCAACAATGCACACCGACAATGCAGCGGAAAAACGGCCTGGAACTGAACCTGCACAAGAAAACAGTGTAAGCACATAATTACGATAAAATGTCACCCTTTTCCCTGACGTCAGCTCTAACATACCTCTGGTAACACTGTGATGACCACCTACCCAGCCCTATTATTTGTTCTCTAGACCATCCCATCCAACCTGCCTCGGTCGCAGCCCTGATCGTAAAAGAATGTGTGCCAAACAGACGCCACCAAGCCCAATGAAGTTACCGCTTTCCACAGGACTGCCAAAAGCTGGAAAGAAGTCACTTGCTTCCCTTGCTGGTGGACAAATACTAGACCTCTTTGTCTCCCCGTCTGCCTCCTGAGTTTTCTGCCCCATAGTAGCGGGCAGACCTCTCACTTCTGCCTTTCCGTCTTGGACCTGAGCAATCAAATTTCCACCTTGCCCTGCCTAAAGTTGACTTCCTCCCACTTCAAGCCCTGTACCACTCTTCCCCCCAGCAACTCTGACACCCGAAAAGCCCCGAAGAACATCCACGACATAAGCGTAGAAAACAACACAATTTCCAACTGTGACTGACAGATCCTGGCAAGCTATGAATCACTCTACAAAAAACCTCCCAAGAAAGGGGCCTCCTCTTCTGTTTGGACCTACCCTGCTCCCTAGCCCAAGCTTCTAACATCCTCTTACCCAATTCCCCTGCTGAAGGCGCATACTCCCACAACAGTTTCCCCATGAAGGTAATACCTGCCAGTTTCCCTGAAATTTTGACTCTGGATAAAGCTTTCTCGGTTAGCTGCAGTATAAACCACACAACGTTCTCAACTCTCTGCCACTTCCTCTGTCTGCGATGAGCTCCAGAGCCCAAAAATGTTGCCCTAGCCTGATAATATACCTTACGTGTAGACTCCGCCAGAGACCCTAGTAACAGTTGACACATCCTCTGTCTCCCACTGTCCATAGTTCCAGTGGCATCAGAGTTCTGTCCCTGTCCGCCTCTGTGGCCAACCCATGGACCCTCTCTCACTGCGAACGAGACAAAGCATCCGCAATGTCATTGTCCACACCCGGTATGTGCCTAGCTCTGAACAAAATATCCTGCTGCAAACAGTCAAGCACAAACACCCGCAACACCTTGGGGACCTGTGCACCTCTCGCTGACTGTCAGTTTACTACTTGCACCACTGCCATGTTGTCCACCCTAAACAGCACTCTCCTGTGTTGCAGCCAGGCCTCCCACTGTGTCACAGCTGCCACTAATGGGAACAATTCAAGAAATTCCTCCATGTTTCCAGTCATTTAGACATTCCTCCGCACACCAGTGCCCTTGCCAATCCAGACCAAAACCTATGCCGCCTGCACCATCTGAAAAACTTATGAACATCCCATTCCGATTCCTCAGGGGGACCCATCAGAATGCCATTGAATGACTCCAAAAAGGTCCTCCACATCAGCAGATCTGCCTCAACCCCTGCGGACCACCTAACATGATGGTGTGGTAATGTCAGCTCTGCCAGTGCTAAGCCGAGCTGTCTGCAGAAAGTCCTCCCCGCCCGCACCACTCCGCATACAAAATTTAGGTGTCCCAATAGCACTTGCACCTCCGTGACCGTGACTTTTGATTTTGACAATATCATGTCCAAGAGGACCTGCATGCCTATCCTTTTGTCCTGTGGAAGGTGCGCTATCCAGTTCGATGCCTAGAAAAGAAATGATGGTCACCGGACCCACCGTTTTTTCCAGGGCCAGCGGGACCCAAACGTCTTCCATGAGCTCCCGAAAACTAACCAGCAGCTGTTGGCAGTCTGGGGAACCGGAGTCCATGACCATGAAAAAGTCATCAAGATAGTGTCCTGTTCCTCGCCCTTCCAAAAGCGCTCTTTCGTAGCCAGCATTAAGTGTGCTCCTAAGTACTTAGTGTATGTGAGCTTTCGAATCTTGAGTTCCTTACTCTCCTTTCCTATTGTGTCCTATGCTTTACGTTTGTTCCCTGGTTTGTCCTCTTCTCCTACCTTTGTGGGTGCTTCCTTGCCCTTTGTCACTTCTACAGCCACCCCTGAAGCAGACTCCAGCCAGGCACCTACACCTTCTTTTTTGTCCTCATCCGTACTGACCTCCAAGTCTTTGACATACTTACCTTTGCTCAATCTCTCCTCTCGCTCCCATTCACACCCGCATCTACCCCTGTTGACAACAACACTGGACCCTGTGCCTTGTCCATGCTCTTACCTGGCCTTAAAGACGGTGTCCGTTCTGAAGCCTGCCGCCTTGCTAGAGGATGTATCTGTCACGTCGTTGAATTGTCCATCGGGCATCCTTGACCACAGAGACCTGAAACACACTAGATATGGGATTAGAATAACTCCCAACCCATTCCCTCTGCATTTTCAGGCAATCTTGCTCTTTATTATACACAATCTCTCCCTCCTCAAGACTCTCGACTCCATAATCCAGAACTTCAATTTCCATGCGAGCCCCACAGACCCGCTTGCCCTTGCTGCCGCACTTTGTGGCTCTTGCCTTGCACACACAGACCGAAAAACATTCAATCCCTGAGGGGCCGTACCAAACCCACTCAGGTGCTCCGCAGATGCATCGGGTCACCTGGCCCCATGCTTTTTCCGATGCAGAGATGCTCCCTTCCTCTCCTGTGTGCGTTGTGGCGAGGTCTCCCCGGACCTTTGTGTGCCATATGTCGTCTATTCCCACGACGCAGTCCGGTTGGCCATTCTGGGCCAAACCTTTTCCCCCTGCAGAGTCCGAGCCACACTGTGCTCTCCCGGGTCTGGAACCTGCCTTCCACCGCGGACCTGGGAAGAAGAAAGTAGGCCTGGTGTACAGCACCCAGAATAAGCTATTGCCTGCTCCTGGTCCCTTTCTTCCCCTAGTAACTGCCCTGACTGGCCACCCTGCCTACCTGTCTGACCATCTGTCTCCCACCTGCCATACACCCTCTGGGGTTCTGTGGGGGGGTATTCCCCCCTACCGTAGATCCCTCACCATCGCTCCACTCGAGCATGGCTGCAACTATTGGTGAAGCCCAGCCACTCTGAGCCAGCTGCGTGGTTGCCCCCTGTGGTACCTCACCAGGCACTCTGCCCACCCCAGACCTCCTGTTCTGCTTTGGCTGCAGCCCATACAGTGCTTCCTGGCTGGAAACTTGATGCCTGCTCCCCCCTTACCCAGTGTTCATTAATCCCCCCTTTGGGGGGCCCAGCACTGTCCTCTACACTGCTCCCCCATTCTACAAACAAGTCCTGGCTAACCCCACCCCACTTCACACTGACCCCTCCTACCCCTGCCCCCACTTCATTCCACAAGCCTGCCAGCTCTAACTCATTGGATGGCAGCAAGAAAGCCCCTCCTGAAGCTGCTCAATCTCCAAATCAAAGCCCCCAGCTTGGCCCCACAAATCTCCCACCTCAATTTGCTCAGAAGGTTCCCCCGATCCCCCTCTCAATCCCCTCCACTATGGCTGTTTGCCTCTTCATGCCCCTACCCCGGGGGGCCTTGCCCCCTCTTGTCGCTGCACTCTTGGAGGCTCCCCCATGCCTCGCTGTTTTGTACCGAGCCGCTCATGCCCCGTGGCCCCTCCCTCACCCCACCTCTCCTTCCCTTGGGCAATGAAGCTGCACCGTGCGCCCACATGCGGCCTCCCTGACTCAACTGGGACTTGGCTGACCCCCCGGGCGGCGAGCATGCCAGAATGGCAGCCACCACTCTACTGAATGCCTGCCTGTTGGGCCGTGCTGCTTGAAAGGCCTCAGGGGTTTCAGCCAAAAGATCTAAGCGCCAAGGGGGGGCGTGGCCAACTGCCGAGGGAAATGGCCGCATGGTAGCGCAGCTCTGTCGCACACTCCCATAAAATCCGTAATTTGAAGATTTGCCCCGAATGAAAAGCGCTGTAACGAAGGCCAGTTAATTCCCGCAGGGTGGTGAGCTGCTGCACCGATCGCGGTTCAGATCCAACAAGTGCCGGTGGTGATTTTTATCCGGACCCGGGATGCAGTCACTGACGACGTGGGGCGTGCCCCGTGGGCCTCCGGCCGCCTGGATACGCTGGAGCCGCGGCTGCGGTACGACCCCCGGTCAACATCTCTCCGAGGGTTCGCACATCCCTAAATATCAAGACGCATCAACCCCGGTGAGTCTTCTAACCTCGAGACCCCTGAAGTGCGACGGCCGGGCGGGGAGCGCGCCCTACAGGCCTTCATTTGCCTGCCCGAGCGCGGCTGCAGCGCCGGTGAGGACGGGCTCACGGGCGCCTACTGGGGGGGCCGCACAATATCAAACATTGCCCTCACCTGTCCTGACGAGACTCCAGCCCTGCAAATCCTGAGATCTGCGTACCACTGCCTCCACGCGTCTGGCTGGCCGCCGGCCGTTGATGACAACGATACCGCGGCTGCAGTAGAACGGATGGGCCTGTGCATGCTGAAGAGGCCGAACTTGGCAAATAGTAAGCCCCATCTGCCCTTGAGAGTTCGTGACTCCCACTAAGGCTGAGCTCCGACGCATCCCCTGGGCCTTCCTAACACCATCCAGTGCGGCCGGCGCCTGCCACGTGATCCGAGCCTCATTGCTGATGCGGAGTGCCCCAAGGGGCCGTCGCGTGCCGCGGTGCGGCAGCGGCGCCTGGCATGCCCAGGGGCTACTTTGTGAGCGACGATCGTGAGCACCCACCAGAGCGCTGGAACTTTGCCCTGCTGATCCACTGAGCAGCACCTGTGGTAGGCAATAGAACGTATAGACTGCCTGCTGTAGGAGGGGGTTGCACCCTTCCGGAGTCATTGTACTTGCCCATAGCCATCATCATGGCCACGACTTGCTGGTAGGGGTTATCCACAGTGGTCGCGAGAGGAAGTTACGCCAATTCTGTGCCCCCTCCTCCCCCATCTCACAGATCAAGCGCAGCCTGAAGTGCGTCCTCCTTAGCGCAGGCTCGACTGGTGAAACCGGACAGGCTGGATTGGGCTCTGTCCCACAAGCAGGCGGCGGCGACGAGTAGCCAGTTGGGCCCAACCTCTCCTTTGCTACATCCAGCGCACTGACTACACCATGGCGAGCGGCCGCAGCGGTCATAGCGCGCTCCAGGCGAAGTTGGATAAGTATGCCTGGCAAAAAGGGCAGGAGGAGACACAGACCAATCCAAAATCGATGGGGGACCAGCCAGACCCCACATTACAGGACATTTTAGCAGCCATAACGACAGTACGCACTTCCCTGGAGGGCCGGATTGATACCGTCGCCTCGGAGGTCTCCCTGATCAGGGTGGATATGCGAAAAATGACCAAGCGCATCACCGAGGTGGAATCCACAACCAAGGGTTTGATGACTGATACTGACCTCCTCAAACGCCAATTCGCAGATCTCCAAGTCAACCAGGACATGTTAGAATGTCAACTCGACGACTATGAAGGCCGTATGCGCCGCAATAATGTCCGTATAATAGGAGTGCCGGAACGCGTGGAGGGGCAAGCGGCGGACCTGTTCATGGAGGACCTAGTGCTGCAACATCTCCAACTTAAGGGCCTGTCCAAGTACTTCTCCATCGAAAGGGCGCACAGGGTGCCGGGCGGAAGACCAAAGCCTGGAGCACCGCCTCGGCCTCTCCTTGTACGGGTGTTCAACTTCCGTGACAGGGAGATAATACTCCACACAGCGAGAGCGGCCCCGCCAATCACCATTGACAATAGCAAAATTACTTTCTTCCCAGACTTCACGTTGAGAGTGCAGAGGCAATGCCGTAGCTTCCTGGAGGTGAAACGCGCCCTGCGCGACCAAGAAATCAAATATGCTATGCTGTTTCCGGCAAAACTGCGCGTTGAATCCAAAGGGAAAACTTGGTTTTTCTCCAGTCCCGAAGATGCATGGGACTGGCTTGACGGCTGGTGCATAGTTGCTAAGCGGAACAACAGAGCAAATCGTGGGACTGGGAACAAAGATCGGCCGGGCCGCCAGCCTGGGTCCCCACCGGATGGTGATGCCGCGACGGAAAGTACCTCGGAACAGCGACAGGCTGACTAAAGGAGCGAACCAGTGGTTCCAGTCAACAAGGTCAACACTACGGAGTTCTCGCAGACACAGGTCTGCTTACTATGGAACTGCTCTGTAGCGGACTTCTGTGGTTGCCCGACGTCATTGCCAATGGATCTAAAGACATAACTACCACCTGTTGCGGGGTATCATTGTTTCCTTGTAAATGCAATTTGTCATGGTCTAGTTTAACGCTCGAGGTAACATGTCAGGGGTAAATGTTCTAGCACGAATCAATGCCCCAGGGAGTGGGGTTGGATCACGTTCCCAACTATTTCAAGGGTGGGCGATAGGCACTCTGCAAGTTTGGGGTGGCGGGAGGTTCAGTGCCAGTCATGCAGGGAGGCGGGGAGGGTGGGGGGCATTTTGGGGGTGAGGGGACTTGTTTGTTTAGTTTTTATCGTTGTTTAACTGTGATAGCAGTGGGAAAGAAACATCACTCATGCACTTACATTCAGGGTAGTAGGAGTTCCTGTATCAACATTTGCTTTATTCACTCGGGACACGGGAGCATAGCGCCCCCACTCACATAGATACATCATGTCAAACCGTGTTGTGAAGAGATCACTTCGCATTGTCACATGGAACGTTAATGGGCTAGGGGACAAACTGAAACGAGGGGTAGTGCTCCAATATCTTAAGAGGCAAGCCCCAGACATCGCTCTGTTGCAGGAGACACATCTAAACGGCAACACATGTAAAGCACTCTATCGTTGGGGCTACAAACTGGTGGTACACGCGGGCTTCACGTCTAGTTCAAGAGGGACCGGCATTCTTATCCGCAAACAATGCCCATTCATAATAAACAACACATGGATTGACAACCATGGTAGATTCACCGCGATTGCTGGGACATGGGAGGGGAAACCCCTTAACGTGCTCTCGATTTACATACCTCCGGTGCTAAAAAGCACTATGCTGTCTGACCTGGGC
Source organism: Calotriton arnoldi (assembly GCA_963921515.1). Lineage (NCBI taxonomy): Eukaryota > Metazoa > Chordata > Amphibia > Caudata > Salamandridae > Calotriton > Calotriton arnoldi. The sequence continues at coordinate 125,142 of CAWUFW010003506.1, forward strand.
AAGCTTTTGCTTGACCTCCCAGATGATATCCTGGTGTTGGGAGGCGATTTTAACCTGACGGTGGACGGCCAGGTCGACTGTCGTCCCCTTCGGCAGGATCCACGTGATACCTCACCCCTGGACTTTCTCTTGGCCTTCGGCCTTGTTGACCTTTGGTGCCATTTTAATCCTCTGGCGCGGAATTTTACCTTCCACTCTGGCGCCCATGGTAGTCAATCCAGGATCGACCACTTGTTCACACACGCTGACGACCTCTCTAATTTTACTGACGCCATATCCCTAGCACGCGGTATTTCTGACCATTCTCCGGTCTTGACTCAGTTAACTCTACCCCAGGAATATAGCCACCTCACCCTGTCCATAACTCCGTGGAGTCTGAAGATTCCGCATGTTCGAAGCGCCCTTCTAATAAGGGGTGGACCATTACTTTGCTGAAAACACAAACCCAGTTCAGTCCCATCAGATCTTGTGGGGGGGCCTTTGGGGCGGTTATCAGGGGTCAAGCACTATCACTGATGGCAGGACATAAGAAGGAACTGAGGGCACGTCTGGAGACTCTGGAACGTGAGATTCGGGAATTAGAGGACGAGGTGGCGACCAGTGATGACGAACAGCTTACCCACTCTCTCAGTATCAAACGACAAGACTACCAACAGTTAGCAACGGAGACAGCTAGGTCAAAACAGAGAGCTAGTAGACATAAAATCTATGAGTTGGGGGACAATACCGGGAAATTACTTGCGTGGTTGGAGAGGCGAGAAACCACACAGAGATGGGTGCCCCTTGCCGAGACAGATACAGGAGCACTGGTGAGCGATCCCCAGCAAATTGCTGAGGCCTTTGCCTCCCACTTCGCTTCCATTTACTTCTCCACCACTCGCACTACCTTACATGATTCCAGAGACCTTCTGGCCACTATTCCGGTCGCCACTCTCACTCCGGAAGACTGCGAAGCCCTAGAGGGGGACCAAACAGAGGAGGAAATAGCGACTGCCATACGAGGTATTAAGTCAGGCAAAGCCATGGGCCCAAATGGGCTCCCAATTGAACTGTTCAAATTAGTGACCTCCAAGATAACACCCGCTCTTCATGCCCTATACTTAGAGAGCTACCAAACGAGGGCGCTGCCCCAAGACTTGATGTTGGCCTCAGTGGTCGTCATCCACAAACAAGGCAAACCGGCGACGAGATGTGACTCTTATCGTCCAATTTCGTTATTAACCGCCGAAGTCAAGATCCTCGCCAAGATTTTGGCTAATCGTTTGATGCCTGTCATATGTAAACTCGTGCACCCAGACCAATCGGGCTTTATGCCAGGCCGTAACACGGCCCTCAGTCTCAGAAAACTACACTGGGTGATGGGGAGAATCCATACTATCCAAGAAGATGCAGCTTTGCTGTCACTGGACGCTAAAATGGCGTTCGACACAATCGAGTGACCCTACCTATTTGCTCTCCTCGCACGCATGGGGTTCGGCCCGCATTTTATAAAATGGGTTAAATTATTGTACACAGACCCTACGGCCCAAATAGTTGTTAACCAACATACCTCCCGACAATTCCGTCTAGAGAGGGGGAGCAGACAGAGTTGCCCCCTGTCACCCCTCATGTTCGCCCTAATACTAGAGCCGTTGTCGACCTGGGTCAGGGGGGATCCTATGATCAGGGGACTGAAATGGACAGATCATCACGAAGATAGAATCTCCCTTTACGCTGATGATGTCCTGTTATACATAGCAGCCCCATTCACCTCTATCCACAGGATCTTACATATCTTTGCAATGTTCAGTGCTCACTCGGGATACACAATCAACTGGACGAAATCTGTTCTTTTCATGCTTCGGGGCCCAGTGCCATGGATGCCAAGGGGCACCAATATCACGGTAGCTACAGAGGGGTTCCGCTACCTCGGCATATACGTTACACAGCACCCGGCCCTATTCTATGACACCAACCTCAAGGCCCCACTGACTAGGCTCCACAACGATTTGCTCCACTGGCGGTCGCAGCCCCTTACTCTGCTCGGTAGGGCGGCGTTGTTTAAAATGCTGGCGTTGCCTCGATTCTTATACGCGCTGCAAAATACTCCTTATAAGGTCCCAGACGCCTACTTTGTTAATGTGGAGAGCGAGGTCAGAACTCTTGTGGGACGGGAAAAATCCACGCATTGCAACACACAAATTGACCAGGGGATGGTATGACGGAGGAATAGCGTTGCCAGACTTGAAACAATACTATTGGGCCTCCCAACTTGCGGTGGTCAATCAGTGGGTTTTTGCCCCTCTGTCTGAGCTGGGTTACCGTACAGACAGATGGATAATGACTCGGGAGGGGGGTAGGGGGGGTTTCGACGTGCTCTTTACTCCCACGGCCCAGACAGTTGTACTTTGGCACCGGGCGACAAAAACGCTGGGGTGGCACAGGAAATTGACACTGCTTACTCCCCTGTGGGAATCCGAACAACTCGGTATATTGAGTAGATGTCCGGGTTTTGATAAATGGGACTTAATTGGCATCTCCTCCATTGGTGATCTATGGAAGCGTAGTGAGATGGTCCCATTCAGTGAACTACAAGCAGAATACCAACTGGCAGGGTCAGAAACCTTCCGTTACTTACAAATCCGCCACGCACTGACCTCGGTCGTGGCTAGTGTTGAGGCTTTACCTGAGGCATCCCCACTAGAAGACCGACTCTTAACAGACCCCCTGACACACAAGGCTATATCGCTTACGTACCGCAAATTAATAAACAACAAGCCTGACCCACAGGTGCGCCTCCGACAACGGTGGGAATCAGAACTAGGGTATTTAGAAGATGATGACTGTCAGGAAGCCCTCTCCTCCCCCAAAGAAGTTGCAATACCAATGCGACTACGACTGATTCAACTCAAGATCCTACACGGAGTCTATCTAGCGGCACATACACTGGTTAAGATGGGACGTCGGCCGGATCCTGGGTGCCTTAGAGGGTGCACGACAGAGGGCACCTTTTTTCACACGGTTTGGGAGTGTCCAACCCTTTGGTCATACTGGGTGAAAATCGTTTCCACACTCACAAGGGTATGCAGGAAGAATATTACTCACTCCCCGCATTTGTCTATTGAATGTGTGGGAGGCTACTGATTTGACTCACACTGAGCGCACATGGGCATCATTGGGGTTTGTTCTAGCTAGGAGGAATATTGCCCAGCTGTGGGGCACCGGGGATCTGCCTAAATACCAAAAATGGGCTAACGACATGGGTAATGCGATGATCGCAGAGAAGGATGTTTTTAAACACAGGGATGCCCCACGGAATGGGATCATAAATGGGCTAAATGGAATGCATCACGTGGTGAATTATGTGCGTCTCCATCAGTCGAACTGCGCAGGACAGATTTGGACATTGAGCTTCCTCCTCCCTAATGCTACATATTACAGATGTTCCTTTGAGACATGGTTATGTGCTTTTTTGTTATTGGAATTGATTGCAATGTGGCCTCGTGGCCGTCCACTGTACTATCACAACTGTTCAATAAAAAGAGAATTAAAAAAAATAAATAGATCTAAGCGCCTGGCCTGAGACAGCAGCCGAAGCACTTCTTTAACCCACACATCCTCCATTCTGCGGTGACGAAAGCCACCAGCGAGGTATAGCCAACACACCCAAGTCAAGCATACGCACGCTAACGGGCAGAGCGTACCAACAGTAAAACTCTCTCCTAAGCTGACGCAATCGCTAATCGATCAAAGATCACATTTGTTTTCTGCCTAGCAAAAATGCAAACTTTCCCTGACTAGCCTGTGCTGCCACTGTGAGCACCTACAAAAAGATGGTGGGTGGCAGCCCTAAAAAGGCTGGCTATATAACCCTTGGGTTACATCTTTTACTAGGTGTAGCCCAATGCGCAAAGTCAACTAGACTGCGCCCATCCTTCCACCAATACCCCTGGGGAACAGACCTCCCTTTGGTCTGCTGTTACCAAAAGCCCGATTCTGCAAACATTCGTGTCCCCTCCATGATTGTGCAGGGTCGCTAGTGCTTTGTTTTCTCAGCAGGATGTAGTCACTTCTTCAGTGCCACCCACACACCAGAGTGGCAAACCTGAACACAACGCTAATCCACTGGGACGCATCGGAACTGTGCCCTGAGCATGCCAAAACTCACAAATGTAAGAATAACAAGTATTGGCAATCCAATAGATCCGGCTTTAAAAGAATGTTGCATGGTAATGTGAAGCATTACAAGTAAATAGCATGGGAATTTGTGAGAAAGCAAAAACTGTACAATAATATTGGTGTAGGTTAAAAGGTCAGGGGACAGTTGCACTGCCAAGCCAGACCTAACAATCCTTCTAGGTTAAGGATTGTCCACCTTCCATCTGTGCTGCCAGACAAAGACAATAAATTATCCAGTTATCTAAGAGACTTTAATAGCATTGTGTGCCCCTGAAAATTCAGGATCAGACATCTGGATAAACAAAACGATCACAGCTGTGTGCAGGGCAAGCACTTTTTTGTGGAAGCGCACAATGTCTGCCCAATCAAAACATGTACTACTGCCTCCTGACATGTGGGCGGAGCCAAAGCCCCTCTCTAGTGATGCCCACGTAATTGTCTGGTGACAGCTGCACTGCGAGGCTGCGCTGTCAAGCCAGACCATTAAATTTGCTTTTGGGGACACCAGGGTGCACGCACCTATGGTGAGCAGAGGGTCATGACACCTACACTTATTTAAGAATCATGTGCATACAACTATGGGGTTGTATACGACAACATTTAGATGCGTGGCAAGTGATCAAGTGGCATTGAAGAAGCAACCCTTAACCCAAATGACTTCTACTAGTGGAAAACCTTTTGTCTCTCACTCACCGAGGATCCCTCCAGCGCCAAAACCAACATATGCAACGCCATGACCAACGTAGCCAAATGGATGAGAGACAACTGCCTCTAAATCAACTCCAAGAAAATTGAAGTACTGATCTTTGGGAAGATCACCTCTGCCTGGGACCACAGCTGGTGGTCTGCAGAACTCAGACCCACACCGCACGAACATGCACGCAACTTCGCCATCAACCTTGACAGCCAACTCACCATGAAATGACAAGTTAACACAGTCGCCTCCTCCTGCTTCCACACACTTTGCATGCCCCGCAGTATCTTCAGATGGATCCCAACCAACACCAGAAAAACCGTTACTCAGGCCCTCATGACCAGCCGCCTTCACAATGGCAACACCCTCTATGCCAGCATCTTCATCACGCTCTTCAGAAGACTCCAGACTATACAGAACACAGCAGCCAGACTTATCCTGGACCTTCCCAAATGAACCCACATCGCCCCCACCAGAGAGCCCTCCACTGGCTCCCCATCCAGAAGAGATGCCAGTTTAGGATCCTCATGCACGCCTACAAAGCCCTCTATGACCTTGGACTGGCCTACCTTAACCATCGACTCAACTTCCACCAAACTTCCAGACACCTGTGCGCCTCTTTACTCGCCCACACACACACACCCCGCAACTGTCGCAGCCACATTGATGGCTGCTCGCTCTCCTACATCCGTGCCAAGACCTGGAACGACCTTCCCCTCCAGCTCTGTACAGCCCATCCTCGCTGGCAGACTTCAGAAAGAGACTCAAGACCTGGCTCTTCAGCAGAGACACAGCACCCAGATACCCATAGATGTGACAGTGTTGTGCTTATCAAATGCGGTTTGATTGATTGATTAATCTTCCTTAATAATCCCATGATATGCTGGTGAGATAGTACAGTGAGTTGGCTTCTTCTTGCTGAGATTGGTGGGTGTTGTGCAGGTTCAAGACATGGTCAGGTTGGCTCATCCTTTTATTCTTCAAATGGTGATAGAAGAAGTGTCAGTTTGATTGGTAATAATAATGGCATTTATACAGTTTGCTCCAGAGTAATTTAGTGAATGCCTTATAGATGTTACAGATTACCAATATGCATCTAGTGCCCGAACTTGCTACAAGTCCCCAGGGCAGAAAGTAGGTGCATTGATCCGAGGCGGCCTTGATGAAGGTTTGACTACAGGCCCCTTGACCCTGGTTTCGACCACAACGCTATAGTGTAGTGTTTATAAATAAGGGATATTTCTAAAACAAACCATATGTATACATAGTGCATGCATATTAAATGTGCACTAGTGTGTTCTTATTATCATAGGATTTGTTAGGAGTGGTACACACGGCGCTGGTTCCCGTGGAGTCCTGAAGAGGAGACAATAGGGGAACGGCTCGAAACATGTTGGCTACCCATTACTGAGACAACCATACTCATTATGGTCTTTGTTTTTTCCGTAATAACCCCTGATTTTAACCTTACCAACTAGGGGCGGGAATAAAATAGGGGCCCGCTAGTTAGGTATTTTTAATAAACACCTTTTTCCACTCCCCTTTACTTCACCTAGTCTACACCAATAAGTGCTCCTGCGTAATCGCTAAGTCGCAGCACGCCTCAATCTGTAGAGGATTGGAATGAACCCCAATGATGAAGCATGCCACCTTGGGGTAACCCTGGTGGGTGAGGGGTCTCTAGAAAAAAAGTATTTTTTCTAGTAAGCGATTACAGTGGATTCTCGCTGTATCCTATCACTATCCCCTTGGGCAGGTTCTCTTCGAAGTATTCAATTTTTGTGTGTTACATATCAGTAAGGAGGATAAACCTAGCCTCCCTCCTTTTTGCTTATAAACAAGTTTCTTGATGCCATAATACACATCTAGAGGTTTTGCTCAACATATTAATAACCCGCCTTAAGCAAGGCCAAGACTGGAAAATATGGTGGTAACGGAAGAGGCTCTACAATTCGCTTCACAGCTGACTCTAATACCCAGTACTCCAGGTTTATGTTAGCAGCGAGCAATTAATTATTCTAATACCAGAGGCAGCCACAGCCATGAACTTCCGGTTAGGGGCTTTTTAATGAGCTCCACCTCCCCATAGGAAGAGCTATGACGTCACTGTGATGAAAGCAGAACACTGACCGCTAGCCACCTTTATTTACATTGATATGCATGGCTTCCATAGGAAGCCTATATAATGAATAATCAGACTGAAATCCAGTTATTCACTGCACTGACATCACTACAATGGATAACCAAAGTGGTTACCACTGTTTTGACATCCCAATGGGAAGCACTTGCTTCCTCTTTGTTCGACCACCTCGCCCGGGTCTCCAGAGACCTGTACACAGTGGTGGAAAGGTGGTTGGTGGTTTCACCTGCCTTCTTCTGCCTCTTCAGGGTCTCCACAGACCCTAGGGACTCGTGAAAACTTGGGCAGCCATTTACTTATGCCAACAGTCTCCTCCTTTGTCGGTGCAGGTCTCAACACAACCGCACTGATAGGAGAAATCAATCTGCACCGATAAGCCACTCCCTTGAGCCACTGTCAGCGGGGATCAGTATGCTCAGTGGAGGATGTGTGGCAGGAGGCCAGGTGGGTGTGTAGCGGGAGGCCAGGTATTAATGTTTCACTTAGCGGGGGTAGTGGCGGCTATACAAAGGGTGGTGGGGTGGGTGGCAGGAATGCAGGTTTTTTTTAATTTCCAGTTTGAGTGAGAGTACAGGTTGTGAGGGAAGGTTAGTTTGTTTCAGGGGGGGTTGACAGTTGTTAATTTTTTCAATTTGGGAGGTGAAAGAGAGAGTGTATGTCAAAGGTAGTGGGAGTAGGTGGCAAAAGGCCAGGTTTTAAAAACATTTTGTATATGTTATGCATGGCTCGCCCCTTATTTCTCTGCCCCTACATATGTCGGAAGTAGGGGCAGAAGATGTGGTGGGCCATGTGCAGCATAAAATTATGGATGGCTAAATTGCAAATATCCTCAATGTTTTTCTCCTTAGGGACCTGAGTGGCATCATCGACAACTTGAACTGCACTCCCTTTGTCTATTTGAAATCACTCAGATATCAGACGCTTTGAAAAATATGCCTATAATTTACACTTATGTGTAATTCTATATGTTATGTATGGCTCTCACAGTGTGGTATTAATGTGAATACCTGATTCTATATTCATTTATTCACCGATATGATGTCGTAAAAATATGAAACAAAAGTTGTTACCCACTGTTACTACATCATAAAGGAATTCCGGGCTGCTCTAACAGGGCTCTCAGAAAGCCTGTTAGTGTGGCGCTGGCTTTCTGCCCTTATAGAGAGCAGAGAACAAAGCTTCAGGCAGGGGGGAGGAGGTAGAGTAGAGAGGGTGGTGGGTGGCAAGAAACCAGGTATTATTTTATTTGGATGGGTGAGGTGTGGATTGAAAAGAGGGCGATGTAGCAGGATGACAGGACACCAGTTTGTAAGGAAATTTGGGTGAAGTGAGGTGATGGTGATAAGTGCAGAGGGTGATGGGGTGTTTGGGGTGGCAGTACACCCTGTACTTTTTAAAAAATTTTGGGGAGGAGGTAATGCTGTGGCTGGCATGGGAGAGGGGGTAATGCCAGGTATTCCTTTATTATGAATGGCTTGGGGGCAGTCGGGGTGGGTGGCAGGACACTAAGGGCCCGATTACGATGCGGGCTGGAACGGCTCCGACAGTCGGTCGGAACCCTCCAGCCCGCATCGTAATCGGCTGGTCAGATTCCTTTCCGACTGACCCATTTTGATGGGGTTGGTCGGAAGGGAATCCGTATTGGTTTTCCTAATGGCCTCCGACCGCCTCGGAGAGCCCGTCCGCCATTCGGAGACCCTGCAGTAATCCCTCGGCCGGCTCTTTCCGACCAAGGGATTACGATGGCAGATTCTCACTGCCTTTCTGTGCCGGCCTTTCCGACACAGAAAGGCATTTGGAATCTGTCTTTGAGGGCCCCCAGCAGGGCCCCCATGGATGCAAGGCCGCCGAACGGCGGCGTGGGGGCACACATGGTGCCCCCCTGTTGATCCCTGAACCCGGTGGCAGGCACCTTGAGGTGCCTGCCACCCAGTGCAGGGATGAACTGCACCTCTGCTCTTTGCAATGAGAGCATGCATTCCATTCAGAATGCAAGCTCCCATTGTAAAGTGTAGGATTGCATCCTACTTCCTGGGCTGGAACTGACGACAGAAGGCCGTTCGGTTCCAGTTCCAAACAGATGTCGGACAAACTCCGGTCGGTCCGACATCGGAATCAGGCCCTAAGTGTAACACAGGGTACAGGACTGTGGCAGGTTCCTCCATGTTGTATATGGCTCTCTAATGACTTCTCTACATTTGCATAGCTGGTGAGAGTATTGATAGATGGTTTGGGTGTGTGATACATATTCTAAAATAGGTAAAACTGAGCTCATCTGCTGTTCCTCCAGTAAAATTCCAGTATATATGTCCTCCAATATTTGGCCTTTGTTCACAGAGACCCCTCTTGGTGACTCGGAAAAGGTCCGGAATCTTGGAGTAACGCTGGAAGAGAATCTCTCACTCGAAAAGCACATGAATGGAGAAGCAGGGGTCTGCTTTGCTCTTCTTCGGGGATTCAGGAAACTGTTACCAATGCTACCTGCCCAAGCAAGATCTCGAATTGCCAGGTGTGTCGTGCTCAGTAGGCTGGACTACGGTAATGCCCTTCTTCTGGGAGCCCCCAATTACTTGATTAGGAAATTGAAACGAGTCGAGGTAGCCACAGCCAAACTAACATTAAATAGACCTCGGAACTCTTCTTCCTTTGGTGCTCTTAGAGATCTTCACTGGCTACCCATCGCCAGAGAATTCTTTTTACATCACTCTGCATTGTATTCAAAGCTCTCCAAAATAAGGGCCCAAAGCTACTGCAGGTTAGACTGAGGAAATGCACTCCAGGAAGGCCGTTACGCTCTCCTACACTTAACCTCGTCCAAGAACAGAGATTGAGCAAGGTGCGTCAAGGAGGACGTGCCTTCACCGTTAAGGCTGCGCAGATGTGGAATAAGTAAACTTCTCAAGTAAGATCTCAGACTGACCTGCTTAGGTTCAGGAAAGCCCTTAAAACCTGGCTCTTCCCTAAATAACACTAGGAGGACACTTAGATTTCCTTTGTTGTCTCCTTTTTCCCTTTATTTCTGCCTTTTTGATGATTGTAGCAATATTAGCGAAAGGATACCATTCTGGTCACAGTGAGCTCTACAAATAACAAATACAAAATAGAGCTTTGCTCTTGTTGTCTATTTGATGTCACTCGGAACCCCTCTGTGAAAAAACATCCCTGTTATTTACTGTTGTCCCTCTATAATGTGATATGCATCTGTGCCGAGAAAAGCTGATATGTCAGTATAACTGTGGATAGTAAGGCTCCCTGAACATTGCATAGGAGGCAGCAATGACCACTTACACCAAATAATAGAAGAATGCTGAAAACAGCAATACTGTAACTCCATCGTAACTCTAGAGGACTAGCAGTGGGTACTTGACATCGCTGTATAAAAAAATATGTGGCAATCATTCTTAATATACTGAGAAATAAAAAACAAAATACTCCTACCCCACAAAAAAGGCTTTGTGGACAGAGAGTTCTCATAGGATTGTCGGTAAGGTGTGGGCAAGGTCTCAGATTCCTGGCTCCAGGTGAGCCATTCTTTTTTGCCAGCCATGTACTGTAGTTCATTTTGCAATAACTTCCTAATAAAAGAGACCGCTGGTTTGAAAGTACCAGGTTAAGTCCAGGAGACGATGGTATATTGGCCAGACCTGTGAGGTTGAAGATCGCAAGAGGGTGAAACACCTGGACAGACTAGGACTCATTTGATGCCATTTATTTTACCCCAAAGGGGCTTGTTTACCTGAGCTCCTCACATCCAAATGAAGGACAGTTGTCATGGTCTTCGGGTGGTCTTTGACAGGGGAAAGTAGCAACTCTGCATGCTCCCCTGCTGTCTTTATGGAAGGGGATTTTCTCTAATGTCTCTGTCTTAGACAACTGGAGATCTGATTTGTCCAGTACCAAAGGTGTACACTAGGTCTATTGCCTGGCCAGCCTAAACTTTGCACGAGGTTTAGGGGGCAGCAGCCCTTTGCCTAAGAAGCACATTAGGTACAAGGAGTTTCCAGCATCGCATTCCCTAAAATATACACTAGGTTCAAGGCCTCAATAACAGCCTTTTGCCTAAGATGCACACTAGGTTCAAGGCCTGGCCAGCAGCCCTTTGCCCAAGACACCAAATAGGTTCAAGGCCTGGCATGCAGCCCTTTGCCTAAGTTGCATTCTAGGTTCAAGGCCTGGACAACAGCCCTTTGCCTAAGACACATTCCAGGTTCAAGGCCTGGACAACATCCCTTTGCCCAAGACTCATTCTAGTTCAAGGCCTGGCTTGCAGCCCTTTGCCCAAGATGCACTGTAGGTTCAAGGCCTGGCCAGTTGGCCCTTTGCCTAAGATGCACACTAGGTTCAACACCTGGCCAGCTTGCCCTTTGCCTAAGAATTACACTAGGCTCAAGGCCTGGCCTACAGCCTTCTACCCAAGATGCACACGAGTTTCAAGGCCTGGCCAGCAACCCTTTGCCTAAAATGCATTCTAGGTTCAAGGCCTAGCCAGCAACCCTTTTTTTCATAGTTAGTTTAAACAGATTTTATTGTGATTTATACATTAATAATCAGCTATAATACTATGCATCAGTTTGAAAGATACATCAGGATCATACTCAGTTGTTTACAGACAGTAAACTAGCAAATCCCCCAATTTACACACCCTCCCCTCCCTTCCCATAGGCCACCCTCGATATTATTTCCATCATCTGTGGAGCAAATCAAGACAGTAATATGTCTTATATCTGTGCCAACATGGAGGTATAGTCAACATGTATTCTTCATAATGGAGGTTGCGGGATATTTGGCCTTTTAATTGCATCTAGGGAGCTCTGTTAACGCAGCTAACGAGAGGGGCAGAAGCGGGCGAACCTTGTAGTGTACCCGGTAAGGATTGTTGAGGAGGGTCCCTTAAGCAGCCCACCAGAGCCTCCCATGCCCGTGCTGTGTCTAGGGACCCTAGACCACGTCTAGCCTCTCGCAACTGTACTTCGCCCTCATATCCTGCCCATCTCTCAAGTTCTTTGTGCCACTTGTTGTTCTGGGGGCCTCCAGGCGCTTTCCAATTCCTAGTTATTTCTCTCTTCAGTAACAGGTAGCAAGATCTTGGAACCCGCTTGCTGTTTTAGTTTTGGATGTATGTGGGAACCAATGCACAGGCAGTGGCCAGGGGAGCAGAGAGCCTCCTTTGATATGACATCCACAACTACCGTCGTTATCTCCTCCCAATAAGTTACCAGTGTTGGGCAAGTCCACAATATATGCATTAGCTCAGCTCCACCATCCCCGCACCTTGGACAGGGGGCTCCAGTTATGTGAAAATATCTATTAATGCGCCCGGGGTGACATAGGTTCTGTGCAGTAATTAATTAGTTTGAACCGGGCATTCCTAGATATTTTAGGAGTCCTCTCAAGTATCATCTCCCAGTCCTTGTCTGGGATGGGAATTCCCAGATCCTCCTCCCATCAGGTTTTGAGGGCCTCAAGGGGTTGAAGCATGTCCTCTCGTATTACAATATGTAGGCAGCTCACTGTGCTAAAGGCCCCTAAAGATGATACAATATATTGACAAGTGGCGCGAGTATGTGGTTCCTCTAGCTCAGACCTGCTTGCAGAGCGCTGTAGTTACAGTCCCATGGAGTAGAAAATTACCCGGGTGTAATCCAAACTCTGTTTGGAAGTCGCCAAATGGGAGAAGTCTCCCGTCTCAGACTAGGTCTGCTACTCTCGTCACTCCTGGGCCTGTCCAGTCCCGTAGTCCGCACCAGTCACCCCCATGTGGTAGCGTCTTTAACATACGTAAGGGCATATCAGGGGAGTAAGGGATTTTCGTACTTGTTCTCTGGAGACATCTATTCCAAACTTTGCATAATATCTGGAACTCTTAGGTATCACCATTAAAGGGTCAGCCAAGTTTCAGCAGCTCTCATGTTCGTCATGTTAGAGCTGGGCCAAACAGTCCCACCTCTCGGCCTGGGGTTTGCCTAACTGCTATCCACTGTGTGAACCAGGGGCGTAACACAGGCCCCCGCAGCCCCCGCGGTGCGGGGGGGCCCCCAAGCTCCAGGGGACCCCCTCAGCACAGTACTCCGGCCGGAGAGCTCCTGATTGAGCTCGGAGGGGGCCCCTCCACGTACCTTGCAGGGGGGCCCTCTCAAGTTTCGTTACGCTACTGGCGTGAACCACTATAATTGTGCTGCAAGGTAGTAGGACTCGAATTCAGGAACTGCTAGTCCGCTCCTCAGCGTTGGGCGCTACAATGTGGAGAGAGCTACTCTCCTTCGGCCCGCTCCCGAGAGGAATGTGACAACCAGAGTCTAGTTCCCGAAATGTTGTTCTAGGTATCCAGACTGGTAGAACTGTAAAGTAGTATAATGAATGGGGGAGCTTTATCATTTTAAGAAGCGCAACTCTCCCTGGGACCGAGAGGGGCAGCGGCTTCCAGAAATCTATGCTTGACCGTGCTGCACTATATAGCCGTCTAGGCGGTCAGCCCTCCCGTGGTATATTTTAACACTCAGGTAGGGTATGCATCAGGGCTGCCACTGCAGCACCCCCAGTCCCTCTGTGGGGTCGCGCCCCACCTGTTGGAAAAAATTGTAACTTTTGCCAGTTAACCCTCAGGCCTGATAATGATCCAAACTCTTAACTCTGTTGTTGTACTTCCTAGCAACATCAATAAATCATCGGCATATAGTGCTGTGCAGTGTGGATGGTTGCCCACTTGTATGCCTTGGTAGTTATTCCCGGTTCTCGCATGGCAGGCCAGGGGCTTAATGGCCAGTGCAAACAGTAGCTGTGAGAGGGCTCCCCCCCCCCGTCACGTACCCTGCTCTACAACATAACTCTCAGATATGATCTGGCCTGTTCGTTTCCTCACTGTGGAGTTCTTGTACAGTAGCTTTGTCCACGAGAGGAAGCCCTGACCCAGCTGTGGGCAGTCCAGCACTCCTTACAGAAAGCTCCATTCTAAGCTGACAAATGCTTTTTCTATATCGACGGCAAACACCGCCGCTTCTTTGCAGTCATAAGTGTCAGTATCCAATAGGTTTTGGAATCACCTGATGTGTGATGCCGTATTACAGCCAGGTATGAACCCGGCTCGATCAGTGTCAACCAGCCGAGTCATAAAAGGGAGGAGTTTGGTGGCTGGCCAGCAATCCTTTGCCTAAGACACCCACCAGGTTCAAGGCCTGGCCAGCAGCCCTTTGCCTAAGACACACAGTAGGGTCAAGGCTGGCCAGCAATCCTTTGCCTAAGACACCCACCAGGTTCAAGGCCGGCCAGCAGCCCTTTGCCTAAGACACACAGTAGGGTCAAGGCCGGCCTGCATCCCTTTGCCTAAGACACACAGTAGGGTCAAGTCCTGGCCTGCATCCCTTTGCCTAAGACACACATTAAGGTCAAGTCCTGGCCTGCATCCCTTTGCCTAAGACACACAGTAGGGTCAAGGCCTGGCCAGCAGCCCTATGCCTAAGACACACAGTAGGGTCAAGGCCTGGCCAGCAGCCCTTTGCCTAAGACACACAGTAGGGTCAAGGCCTGGCCTGCATCCCTTTGCCTAAGACACACAGTAGGGTCAAGGCCTGGCCTGCATCCCTTTGCCTAAGACACACAGTAGGGTCAAGGCTGGCCTGCATCCCTTTGCCTAAGACACCCACCAGGTTCAAGGCCTGGCCAGCAGCCCTTTGCCTAAGACACACAGTAGGGTCAAGGCCTGGCCAGCAGCCCTTTGCCTAAGACACACAGTAGGGTCAAGGCCTGGCCTGCAGCCCTTTGCCTAAGACACCCACCAGGTTCAAGGCCTGGCCAGCAGCCCTTTGCCTAAGACACACAGTAGGGTCAAGGCCTGGCCTGCATCCCTTTGCCTAAGACACCCACCAGGTTCAAGGCCTGGCCAGCAGCCCTTTGCCTAAGACACACAGTAGGGTCAAGGCCTGGCCAGCAGCCCTTTGCCTAAGACACACAGTAGGGTCAAGGCCTGGCCTGCAGCCCTTTGCCTAAGACACCCACCAGGTTCAAGGCCTGGCCAGCAGCCCTTTGCCTAAGACACCCACCAGGTTCAAGGCCTGGCCTGCATCCCTTTGCCTGAGACACACAGTAGGTTCAAGGCCTGGCCAGCAGCCCTTTGCCTAAGACACCCACTAGGTTCAAGTGCTAGACCGCAACCCTTTGCCTAAGATGCACACGGTGTTCTTTTTTTATTGATTTTAGATGATACGCATGAAGAAACTTGAAACATATAGAACATTAAGTAGAAACTAGCGTCTATACATCCATCCCTCTTGCAATACGCAGAATACTGTTGATTCATGACATGTGCCACTACAACCAGGTATCATTCACACAATGACTCTGCAATTTCAGTTTAATATCAGGGTCGCCAAGCGTTGGAGCCAACACTACAGAATCAGGCTGCATCTGTGTACCTCATCCAACCGTCCCACACTTTAACATGTTTCCAACTGCATCCTCGGACCTTGTAAACAGTCCCCTCGAGTGTGCAGCATTTTGTTCATACTCACCTTCCATCTGGCTACCGCTGGGGGTGGATCTTCTCAATTCATGAGATATTTCAGCTTACCAATCACCAAGCTCATGCATATCAGTGTTTTTTGTGAGCGGGTAAAGCCCGCCACATTGTTTCAAGCGTCTCATCCGGGGTAGAAAACGCTACATAAATACCAGTACACTACAATGATGCGCACAACATGTGTAGGGCTGCAACCTGGCTAGTGTTTTACCAGCCTGGCCAGTATTTTCATGCCAACACAGGCTAAAAAAATATTAAAAATCCCAGAAAATTGGCATTTTTGTCCTTTTGAAATATAAACTGAAAACAAGAAATACAAGATGAACACTCGTCGAAAATGTTTATGCTATCTAAGCTAGTTGTTTGAACGGTATGCAGAGGCCTAATTGCTGTGTAAACAATAGTTTTGTGACAGGCGACTCGAGGCTCTGAATTTTGACAGATGTGACAAATAGTTCCTGGTTCTACCACTAGGTGGCAGAGTGCCCCAAAAGCTGAGAATGGAGAGACAGGAAGGAGGGTGAACAGGTGTTATGATGCAGCTCGATGGTGTCCTTCAGTCAGAGCTGAGCCAGGAATCGAACCTGCAACCTTCAGGCTTAACAGGTTATTTTTTTCCTTTAGATTTATTTGGCCCGCAACCGCCTTAAACAATAAGCTTAGAATGCAGAGAGAATCCCTGGTCTTGTCTCCTTTACCCATCCCAAACCTCCTCCTACTACGATGATCTCCCAATAGACACTTTTTAGACCTTCCCTCTTCTATCCCTCCATTATCCTTTTCAATCCAACTAACAGACTCACATGTCCACCCCTCAAATTAATTCATATTTTCCTATACAAATTCACCACTAATCCTTTTTGGGTTCCGAAGTAGCGTGCTACTTCCCCGAAAAGCATTTTGACGCCTCGTCGGGGGTAGTAGGCGCTATACAAATACAATAAAATGTGTGGCATGCACAGCAGCCTCACTAATCTAAAGAGCATGAAGTCTGTTATGTGCCCGGCTGTTCTCGGTGCCCCCTCCTCCCTGGAGCCCCCTCACCCCCTGGAGCCATCTACAAGTTCTCTGCATTTGCTCAATTACAGGGATAAGGGTGATATTGTTGATATGTCTTTTCACATCAGTGTCTGCGAGCAGTGGGGCTTGGCAGAGCCAGGGGGCGTGGCATCGGGAGAGCTGTGAAAGCATCACTGGCATGGATGGCTTGGAGGTGCCATGGACAGTGTGATAAAGCTTGATTCCTTAGGGTTGGCTCCAATGCAACTTACATTAATCTGTTGGAAATGCATTTTTCTGGTAGGAAAGCTCAGTCGGTTAATGCTATCACTTCAGTTGTCTATGGGGGAGGGGGGAAACCAGACCGCCACCGATTTGAATCCTCTCAGGAAATAGGGACAAGTATTTATAATTCTCAGAGGTTCAAGCCTCTGATAGAAAGCCACTTTAAAAAATATAGTACAGCCAGGGCCACTGAAATTATGGATTGTGAGGCCACAGCAATTTTCGCATTAATATATATTTGCCGCATCTGCCACATAATCCTTTGTCTGCTGCATAATCTGCAGATTTTAACACAAAAAAAACATTTTGGTTCTAGCTAAAACGGTTCAAACGTTAACAAAAATGCATCAACGTGTTGCTGAGCAGTGGAAGGCCCTTTGCAAAACTGCACCGATCACCTTTCTGTAGCTTAAAGCAATATTTGGGTGTTAAACTGGCACCAATGAGATGCAACCAATGCCCAGGCTGTGTTACCAAGTTTAAAAATGATCAAATAATGAAGTAATATTATTACAAAACATGCCACATTATGACACATGATTTACCTTTTCTTGGCGCATAATTTACTCAACCTTGCCACATAATTTGGCCCTCTAATGCTGCATTACTGTAGTGGCCCTGATTACAGCATAAGGTTGTACACATTATAAATAACCTGTCACAAAATGTGCAAAAAAGGCTGTTTAAATGTTTAAAGTGCATTCAAAAGTTAGATTTTTAGTAAGAGGTGCTAACTGTACCTTGTGTCAACCTTTTTTTTTTTATAGATTTCCACTAAAAGGGCAAACTCCAGAATGTCTCAATTCAAGCCAAACTGCCCCAGCAGCCTTTAGATTTGCTGATTAACCAATTGCACACATTTGTATTTCTGTCAGGTAGCAGACACTCTAGAGAGGAGGCGTGTTCCTTCTTCAGCTGCCTGCCCCCTTTCTCTCACTTCACAGGAGGAGGAGTCACTTCTCCTCTTTCAACCCACAGGAACTCAACTGGTCAGGAACAGTGGTTTTCTAATAAAAACTATGGGAACTGTTTTGATTAAATTAATTAAGCTGGGAAACGTTGTTGTCCTGCTCACTTTGACCACTGTTTGGGAGAGGTGTTCATGGATCACCCCCAAGAGATGCTATAATGTTATAATATATAACTATGTAATTAATAATAATAATGCATAGACGCTGACAAAGTGAGGGTTGTGGGAGGTCAGGAAGCACACCTCACTGAACCGCAGTGCTCACTTCTGACCTCTGCACTGCAGTGCTGGGAACGGGAAAAAAATACTGCGGGAACCTTTAAATCAGGGGTCAAGGTGTGGGCGTGGCAGAGGAAAGGGGTGGAGTCAGGGGGCGGAGTTGTGAAAATTGGAATTTAACAGTCAATTTATAAATTTAGGATTTAAAAAACTCTGCTACAAAATAATTGGCATCAAGGACAAATGTGACAGTATATCTGTCCGCGCTCACTTAATTGGTAACAAAGAGGCTGAATTTTAAGCTATTTTATGAGGGTAAAGTCTCTGCTGCAAATATCTTTGTGTGCCCAACTATTTTCAGGGTATAATAATGGTAAGATAACTCTGTTGGCTAATACACTTGCTGTAGAGATCTGCATTTTGTCTAGTCACAAATTTAGCTCATAAAAGTAGCAGAGAGAGTAATGCACATGCTGCAAAGCTCAGAATGTAACATGCAGATCACGGATTCGTATTTTATGCAGATAAATTAGTGGGTTATTGCTTTTGATTGAGCCCGGGCGGGTAACTACGCTCCGCCAGCGTAGTTTACGTAGTTTTGCCTACTCCGCGTTCTGTTGCGAACGCGAAGTTTAGGCAAAGCTACAACTCCGTGGCGGAGCGTAGTTAGCCGGCCCCTCCACCCTTCCAAAGTAATTAGAAAAGTAATAAAAAAGGCACTTACCTGCTGTGGCGGGCTCCTCCTCGCCATGGCCGCTCTCCTTCCTCCTCCTCGCCGTTCTTCTCTGATAACCCCTACATTGTACGTCTTGCGAGTGCAAGCAGTGCGCTCCTACCCACTTTCACTGATAAAAGGCTCCGACGAGCTTTGGAACGCCTGCACGCTATGAGTGGGATTATACCTGAGAAAATTGGCAGCATGTCCAGCAACACGAAAATATTCTCTACTGATGAGGGAGGAATCCCGAAACACTGGTGTCTAGAGATACGATATCGAAAGACGGCATTAGCTGAAAAATATGAACTTTGTGTGAAAAACTGAACTACAACTACCAAGACGCTATGGAGTAATGGTGCGGTTACATGCAAGCAGTGCGCCCCTACCCACTTTCACTGGGTTTAGAACCTTATTAGGGTTTTTTTTCAGTCATTATTCTAAGGTTGAAGGAAGTGACCCGATTAGGGCCACCCGGGTCACTCGCGACCACCTCTCAGCCTTCCATACAAATGAAGAGTCGGTCAGACAGTAGAGAATTCAAGCCAAGTATATTTTATTCAGGCAAACTCGAGCGGAGTCCAGTCTGACCAGCCTCCTAGGATTGCTGCAGAGGGACTGACTTCAGCAAACGTAGGGATACATTATGTACATTTCTGAACCAAGAAAGTCCCGCCCATAATGGAATTCTACTAGCAGGTGCAGCTAAAACAAAGAAGTACAGTAAGATGAGTTTCGACTTATCTCTATGCCAAGGTCGTTCTCTGTTCGTGCCTACCGCTAGACTAGTGGGAGAAAGCCTCCATCTATGGGAAAGGAATGCGTTAATAAGAACAGTGAATTCATTCGTAGAGCAAGGCCTAACCTTGACGGAATGGAACTTTTCCACAGCCTGCTTCTCGAGGAGAGAATACGTAGTAGACGACATGATTCAAAATGGCGGCTAAGCATAAAATGGTGCCGCGAATGCTAACTTAACACAAGAACAATTGTACAAAAGAAATAGCAAGAACATATTCATTTCATCAAGGTTCCTTCATTTAGTTAAGTTTTTTTAGTTAGTATTGGGTAATGTTAATGTTTTAAATCCTGACTTTGTGTTTCTCCCAACCATGCACTCTTAACATATAATGCCCACCAGTTGTCACCCAACTTTACAACTTATATCTCTCTGCTTTAAATCCCACCTGATTGAAAGGATTTAAATATGGATTGTGGAAAGTTTGAGTGTGCTTAATGCACCTTAAAAAAATCAACGTGTTCCTTCACACAGAATCGCACAGTCAGGGTGCACCCTGATTATCAAAACCAGCATATCAATGGCACAGAATATCGAGGCACGAATATCGAATCCAAATAGCGACAGGTAAATACAGATTTTCTATATTTTACTCCACATATAAGTACTTACTCTATATATATGTATCTTCATGGTACATAGATGTGGAGTTTGGAATAGTAAATCTATACCTCCTATATGCACTTACCATTCGATAGTCCGTCCTCGATTTTCTTGTACCAAGATATTCTGGGGGGAGGGGCTTGATATTTTGTAGTATCACCAATCACACTAACAATTAAAAAAGCACCTTGCATACTGTATCATTTCCCTTACAAGTGTTTGGGAAAGAATGCACATAAAGTGCACAGTTTTAATGTTTGATCGTAGCTGGGGCCCATGTCCCCCATAAAATATACTTTTGGCTACGGGCCTGATAGTGACCACATTTCCAGTACATTGATTTACACATGTGTATGATATATTGTCTCTGTAACGTGTGTGTGTGTGTGCTGTAAAGGACTGGAGACCATCCATTGGCCTGAGTGGCGGTATAAAATATCTAAATAAACTTGACCCGAAGGTATCAGGTATCAGAGCGCTTTACACGAGCACCAGTTGCGTTACATGAGGACACATTCATTTTTTTTTGCTAGGCACGGGGAGATTAAGTGATTTGCCCAGAATCACAGGATGTTCAGCGTCATTGCCGAGACTCGAACCCGGTTCCCCAGATTTGAGGTCGACGGCCCTAACCGTTAGGCCAACTCCTCTCCCCAGGTTTCTTCTCCTAATGAAAAGCAGACAACATGCGGTGCTGCTGCATGTCTCGCATCAGCAAATTTAACTGGACAAACTCATCAAATTTCACTGGGTCCAGCCCAGGTCCAAGATACGGCTCAATAGTTCCAGCCAGATCCGGGATGTGGTTGGATCCCCCTTAATTCCTGGGATTATTGTATTTTTCACTTCTCACTATCTAAGGGTTCCTCATCAGAAGAAACAGCACCTCATTATGAAGTAAGACTTTACAAATGAACAGGAATAGATTGTTTCAGTGCTTTAAGTGGGATGAAAAAGGCGGGGAGTCCCTAAAGGGGTGTGGCCAATGAGGCAAAACTAAGAATCCTTTTTTGGGAGCCTGGCTGGAGACTGGTGGATTACCTGACCAGTATATGGGCGCCTCCCTGGAGTTTTCTGTTATTGCATCCATGAGCAAGGCATGTCTCACAATAAACAGATACTTACAACAAGCCACTTGGCAATGTTTTAGCAGTATCACATAAAAGACCAACAACAAGGATTGTGTTGTTAATAGAGTTGAAAATGTTTCAATTCTGAAAATATGAGACTGTGATTTAAACATTACATGGGCTTGTGGAGAGGGGAATGCTCTTCGGGGTGCCTCAGTCACGCATGTTCTTCTCTTTATACCACTTTCCTCTGAAATCTTGCACTCTTAGACATTTAGAGGCTTATCTATGAGAGGCTAGCGTCGCTGGAGCGTCACTTTTTCCTCCGATTAACCGGCGGAGCAAATCTCTCAGCCATATCTATGAGGCCATGCAAAGCCATGAATAAAACTACAGAGCCCGACATCCGGAAAAAGCGCGAGCTCTTAGGGAACTCAAGATGAGGTAAAACCAGCAATACATAAACGAAGACGGCATCACAGATATAGACTACCTTCATGGTTTTTACAGTCATTGTTGAAGTTTCGGTGTGGGTATTTCCATATTCAAGGATAAGGAAATAAATATAAAATATAAGGGCTAGCAGGGGCCTGTATCAAAGTCAGTCTTCATTACTGCTAGGACTGAGTCCTGGCAGGACCCGCCTCACTTAAAGCTTGCTTTGTTTCCCCTTTTAATAAACCATTCTCAGCGGGCTTGCATGTGCCCTCGCAGTCTGCCTGTCCCTAAACTGGAGCCAAAAGCCTGTGGTGCGTTCACAGATCTCCCAGATGGGCGTGGACTGGAACAGAGAGGCGGGTCCTTGCACTATGGTTGCTCAGTTTCTCTCTATTAGGAGGGCACGTGCATAGCGCAAAGGGACGGTTTTGACTGGCACTTGGAGCTGTTCAGACCACCAACTCATTTCACAGCAGTGTCACCCTCAGGGGTAGTGACATACTGAAAACAAGCATGTAAACAAGCCCCTCCCCCCATAACTCCCACCCACCATGGGTGGCATGGAGGACTTTTATGTATGAAGATTCAGATGCAAGAAAGATTTTTTTTTCTCCTGAAAGCAGCACCAGCAAGTGTTTACAATGCATTCCCACTCGTCTTTGTCAGCTCTGCTTCTGAAGTTTATGGATTCTGTCTCATGGCTCGTTTTCAGAATATAAGTGACAAGTGCAGATGAGAGCAGGAGGCCAGGGGCGGTGCACTGCAAGGGGAGGGCAGGGGTTGCAGGCCAGTGATTTTGTTTTGACATTTTGGGAAAAGCAGTGCATTGAATCTTAGATGAATAAACTGAACTTACTGAACAACAAACCTATTGTTGTCGACAGCTCTAAATCCCTTGGTGTCATTCTTGACAAAAAGCTCAATCTACACTCACACATCAACTCCATTGCAAAGAATGCACGTTACCAACTGCGCCTTCTCTGGGGGATGCAATGTTTCCTTCCGGAGCAAGACCTAAAAACCTTGGTCCAATCTCTGGTTCTCTCTATATTGGACTATTGCAATTCTCTGCTTGCTGGCCTCCCCAAATCTCACCTTTCCCCTCTCAAATCCGTACTCCACTCAGCGGCTCGTTTTGTCTTTGGGGCCAAAAGAAGTGACTACATCACACCCATACTTTTCTCTCTTCGATGGCTTCCCATAGAAGCAAGATCAATCTACAAGCTTGCCTGTATCATCCACAAAGCCCTGCACACTTCCTCCCCTCGATACCTGGCAAATAAACTTAAAATCTCTGGAGGCTCGAGACCTTCACGTTATGCGGAAAAACAACTGCTTGAGCCCCCCACCTTCAAAAGGGAAAGATCGATGGCTCAATCCTTCTCAGGCAATGCGGTCAGAATCTGGAACTCGCTTCCTCCACTGCTCCGTACCACCACCTCCACCCGGACTTTCAAAGCGGACCTCAAATCTCTTCTCTTCCAAAGACACTTCCAGAATTAATGCATCCCTTGTCATGCCCCTCAAGGAAGTTCTTATAATGTTGTAAATATGTAATCTATGCGGGTACGATCCGAATCCTATTGTGTTTTTGATTTCTGTGTGACTGCCATCTATTGTTTTATCTTACTTTTTCATCTTCCTCGTTTGTATTTGTAACGTGTAAGTATGTACATTTCCTCATGTAACGGTCTTGGTTCTATTGTGAAGCGCTCTGACACCTTTGGGTAAAGTCTGCGCTATATAAAATTGCATTAAATAAAATAAATAAATTGAACACCCTTCACGCCGGTATCAATGGTCCAGTGCTTATATTGTTTAAAGAATACTGTAAAAGGGGGCAAACATCAGTTTCCAGGGGTTCCTGGCTCCCTGCTTTGGAAGGTGTCACAAGAGATCGGCGAGCCAAGAAATTAACAGGGAGAGCCGAGCCAGGGGGCCAGCTGGGCTCGAAGACCCGTGCACGAGCCGAGCCCTGAAAATAGTTGGTCTCTAACATCATGCGAAAATATGATCGCGACTTGAAGATTTTCGCTGTAATACATCAGATTATTTTTGTGCAGTGCACACCATAAACCCATGTATTGGAATGTCCTCTGATGTGTGATAACGAGGAAAAAGGAGACTCTGTAAAATAAAATATTTGCCTGCGGCTGCCTAGTATCATTCGGCCCGTTTGGGACTCGAGGATGAAAGGGGACCTCAAGCGGAGCCCGAGTCATGCCCCTGGCTCGAGCCTTAATTGGCTCGGCCACTTCTAGGTGTCGCAGGAACATTTTGCAGATTGCACCAGCACCCAGCAAAGCGCTTGTTAACTGCAGTCATATGAATGACCATTCATTTCATGGCACCTCCTTTGTATCTGAGACACTTACTGAAGAAGGAGAAGCTCAGTCACCGTATCCCTGGGCCAGTCCGCTAATGAGTCATAAGTCCCACTGTGCTCACAGGCAAGCCCATCTTCCCCCAAGCCCCCCACCCATCGCTTGCCCCTCTGCCTCCGAACCCTGTTCCCGCGCGGCGCTGGCGCCCAGGGGGGCACCCACCAATTACTGCTTCCTCCGGTTCGATGTTCCCCGCGCCGCCGCTCTCCCAACAAAGGTTCCCCGGAGCGGAGCTAATTACTGCGCTCCCCATGACAGGCGATGGGACCGCGGCTGCATCGACGTCCCTCCAATGCTGGCTAAAAATAGGCCTCAGCTGGGCTGGGGGGGGGGGCTCCGAGCGGCGTGAGGAAGTGGGGGCCAAGGTGGCTTCAGTCGAGTGAATACAGCTCCCAGAGGCGAGCTGAGGTGCTACATCCAAGACTTTCGGAATGAAAACCATCGCAGCAATATTAATGGAAGCCATCGAGGGCTTAAGAGTCAAACGTGACACACACAGACCTGACATTTGAACCAATAACATGGTGCATGCTGGGAGTTTCAGGCTAACGGTGGCCGGCCCGGCTCATCTCGTAATTCAAACAGATGCAGCTCCAAGTTACTGACTCCTTAATTCACCAGGGAGTGGGAGTCACTGGAAATCCACAATATCCCGGTCCACAAACCCTATGGCAGTGGCTCTCGTTGACACAATGCATTCTACCAACCACCCTTGTATTAAAGGACAGGCAATGGTTGTGCACTGCACTGAGATGAGAGGTTCTGCTCTCGAAAGGCGACCTCAGTCCTCTTCCCAACCTTACTGATGCCCTCAGTGTTTCCGAACAAAGAAGTCAGAGTTCACAAATTAAGCTGTATTGTAATTGCACTTATATAATGCTTACTACCCATGTGAGGCGTCACAGCTGTCAAGTTTCCCAGGCCCTTGGGTGATGTCCTGCTGTAGTCGAGTTTTTTTTCTTTGCATTCAGGAACTTGTAGTCCTGTTTTATAATGGAATACACAAGACTACAAGTCCCAGAATTCAAGGGGAAATAAACGTGGAGCAGAGCAGCACATCACGCATGGACGTGGGGAACTTGGCAGGTCTGAAGCCTAGTTAGTGCTGAATAAATGCAAAAAAAGGAGAAAAGTGTTTTCATTTAAAAAAAAGTTTCACAGTAATTCACTTATCCTATGACAGCCAACAGCATCTGTATTCAAGTGCTTGTGGTCTGCTTTTAAAAACTCTCAAGTACTGACTAAAAAATAGAAACACACAAAGCCATGTTGGCAAAATAAGGGTGGGGCAGTACTTAATCTGTTTTGGTGCTTGCTGTTGGATGGCACCATCAATAATTAGTGGGGACAGGGACTCTTAAAAGAGGGTCCCCCGGGGCCGGGTGGCAGTCCCAAATCTCTCTGTAAAAGGTGCCTGGCTGCCTGTGCGATGCCACCAGGAAGGCCATATAAGGATCACACAGTCATATGGTCTGTGAGTCTGTCAGGCAGTACTGGGTCAGGGTGGTTGCTTGATAATCATGTCAGAAGGGTCCTCTAATGGTCTTTAAACAGGCAGCGGCGCAGCGCATCTGTCACTGTGATCCTCTGCGTCAGGCTTGCGCCGTCGCTCAGTTTGGGTATAGTGGAGAGGGTGAATTGATCTTGAAACCCAAGAACCAGCACAATCCACAAACATAGAAGTAGGACTATAACTTTGCAATGGCTGAGGGCAGTAGCATTTCTAAACTGACATCGCTCACCAACACAGACAGCGTGACACTAAGCGGAATTAAATGCGACTTTTAAAAATAACCACCCTCTGGGTTAACTAAATTGCTTTCTGCTACAGGCTGCTAACTATGCGGCTGCCCGCGGCCCCGCAGGGGGCCACCCTAAACGGGCGGCCCCTTTAGTGCCATTTGGGCACTTCCCCACCCCCCAATGATGTGCGGGACTCAAGGAGGAGTCCCCCTACCAGACGCGTCACTTCCGGCACGCAGAGGAGGTGGGGAGGTATTTATGCCTCCCCCGGCCATCTTGGCGTCCTCTTTGCGCCGGACACGCCGTGAGGGTGTGTGCCGCTGTGACCCGTGCCGAGATCGCCTGGAGTGTGCGGTGAGTCAACCCCCCCTCTCTACATCCCCACTAAGGGGCAGCCCCCAGGCTGGTTTGCCTAGCCTGGCCATCGCCGAGGCTTCTGTCCGCCTGAGGGCGAGGGGGGTTGGGGCTGCTCCAGGCACGCTCTGGCCGGCAGCCACAGCTGAGGCCACTTGGTCAGTTCATGCGGCCTTGGGCAGGGCCCGGCTTCGGGTCGGCCCAGGGTGCACAGGGGCGTTGGAGGGCCAGGAGTCTGGCCAGGCTCCCGCCTCAGAGCGGCGTGCCATGCTTGAACGCGGATCGTGGGGGTTGGTGCGCAACGGGCGCCGCGAACCCCCTCCTCCGGTAGAGTGGCCAGCTGGGCCCTTGCGCACCGGACTTGGCTCCAGACTTTCGTCTATGAAGATAACAGGGTCGAGTGGTAGAGATCGCGGGTAATAAGGTGAGCGCAGGGGGCGCAAGGCCCTGTCCGGCGCCCCACGATGTCCACACTGCAACTTTATCCATGGGGGGGGGCACGCGTCAGGCGGGTGGCTTGGGTCTGGAGCCTTCATGCCGCGGCATTTGCGGTAGCTCACGCCCTGGCCTTCTTTCCTCGTCTGCAGTGTCCGTCTCATCAGCGCCGGGCGTGGGTTGTGAAGGGGGGGTATTAGGGGTGGCTAGCAGGCGTGTTGGTAATGCTGCTCCGGTCGCACTGCATACCTTACCCCCTCCTCCACCCCCCTTTTCGCAGTCCCCGGCCTCGTGGCTGGTCGGGTCACTCGCATCACGGCCTCAGATGCAGCGGCTGCACAGGGCTGTGAGGGGGCAGCGCTGTGATCCGGGGTTGAGGGTTGGGGACAACCTCTAATCGGCGGGCTCCCCAAATATGGTTCAAGCGGCAAGGGATGCTCCTTCAATGGCAGGGACACGGGTCCGAGTTCCTGCGCCAGTCGGCACCTACTACCTCTTGGCTCTTCAATTTACCTCCACCCCCAGGAGAGTGTGACTTCTGTGTGGGAAGTTCGGTGCTGCTTATAATCTTCAGCAGAGGAGCTTGCGTGTCTGATTCTGGCCTTGATCTCCACTGAGTAGCGGAATAGACAAGTGAGCTGCAGAACGTTTTGTACACAGATTCAAGTTTCTACTGTGATCTTAATTGCTCTGAGGGCAGTGCACACTTGTATGTGTGTGCAGTTATGTCTAGGTGAAATATAGGCACGCTGTGCAACTGCTACACGTTACTATGAAATACAAATTTCTCCG
Organism: Calotriton arnoldi; assembly: GCA_963921515.1. NCBI lineage: Eukaryota > Metazoa > Chordata > Amphibia > Caudata > Salamandridae > Calotriton > Calotriton arnoldi. The sequence goes on from CAWUFW010003506.1 coordinate 152,452, forward strand.
TGACCGGCAGCATGCAGTAAAACCCGTAATGTGAATGTGTTTCTAAATGTTCCTCACGCAGGGGAAAGGCATATGGGAATATCCCCGCACAACCTCTCTGAATTTCGCTGGCTCGCAGCACTTCGCCACAGTATTTAAAATCCTCCAGTCGCCACCGAATAAGTAACTCTTACCTTGTAGTCTACAGCAGCCCCTGTAGGGATATCGATTGGGTAACAGTGTGAGCCTGGGCCCGCCCCTATCCAACCCACATCTCCAGCCCATGCAACTTGCGCTTCTGGGCAGCGTCTCGAATTTGATTAGCCTGGTTTTCCGTACCAGCTCTATAGCAGACATACCTATACTCCTGGGCTGCTTCTAGAATAGGAAGCATCGTGTGCTGCTTGTGATCACGTGACACGCTGCAGACCACACAGATGGCCTCCGGGTCATCTTCACAGAACACTTTCAGTTGTTCTTCGTGTTTTGCACAGGTGCGGCAACGGGGAATTCTTGAAAAATGTGCTCTGACAAGAGCACCTTTCATATATCTCCCAGCAGGCAGGACGGCTCAGGGGCATGCCGCGTGGTTTTACGAGGGAGAATCAACCTCCGATTAAAAGAGGAGTTAGCAGCCCTAGTACGTGCAGGCATCAAACCATAAGGGTTTTCTCTCGAGTATTTCCATGGTAAGTTCGGATGACCTGGGAAAAGCAAAGGTGCCAAGAGTAGTTAATGCGGCCTGAGCGCGTGGTGCTGCGCTCCCGGCTGGGCCTAACATGCATTGAGGAGAACGGCTCATCATAGTAAGGCCTCGGGGCTTAAAGACAAGGGGAATGGGTGGCACAGTGGTGTGAGGGTGAGGACAGCTGGGGGACCTCCTCTGGGTCATGCTCCTGGTAGTTTCCTACTTGCAGATGGTTAAACTGGGCCGCGTCCCAGCGCCTGCTGGTAATGCGCATCAGACTGCGGTCAGTCGGGCCTTTGATTTGTCACCAATGCCATCAATTAACAACTTCGACGTATTACATAATGATCACCAGCCATGGAGATAAAGTTACATACAATGCATTGTAACGGTTATATTTCAAAACAAATCAATGCTTCCATGTTATGCACAGCGCCTCGGTGAGTCATGTCATCATTAGTGATGTGTGCTTTATATTTGCTGGTATTCAGAGATGCGGAGAATTTGCGGTTGAATAATATTGCAGTTATGCCATCATGCGAGTCACTGAGCCTTAATCAGGCTTATCGTGGTGATAACCTGAAAGTCCCGGTCAGGCCAGTAATCACCGCATTTCACGTAGGAGGCCCCGCGACCAACAACCATAGACAAAGATAACAGTCCTGACTTGCTGTAGGGATGATGTTACTTGCTATATTACATATCTGGATTCAATGAACGTAACAGCCAGATGATAGTCGTGCGGCACACTATTCTAAGCACCCGTGGCTGCGGGTGGTGCAGGATGGCCTCTGTCGCGGTCTGCTCGTGGCTTGAGGGAGCTTATGGCACGTGGCACAAATGTGTAGTTGTGCGTGCCTCTTGGGGGTGCTCCACTGGCCACGGCTGGGAGGTTTGGTGGAGGTTCCACACATTGTTTGCAATGTTGTCCCCTTCCACTGGTGCATGTCACAGGTACTGTTAATCTTGCAGCCCTTGGTGTGTGGGGCAGCAGATGGGGTGGTTACCAGTCGACTAGGAGACCGATGCCCGCATCTGCAAAGAGTGTTTGCACTGGATAGGGCAACTCTGTCCCTCGTAATTCGGTAGAATCTGTCTGTGCGTAAGTCCTGGTACAATGTAAGGGGTGCTCATGTAAGGCGCTCCGATACCTTCAGCTTGAGCAGGTGCTAGATAGAACTGTGAAGTCACCCAAGAGCACCTTGCACTTTTGAGTAAAAAGTGACTGTTATACAAGCATACATGTGAAGATTTACTAGTGTCACTGAAATGTGGGAGCGAGTTGAGCACAGGTTCAGGACCTGTCTCTTTTCCTCTTTCTGTTATTTGTTACTTCGGATACCTCCCTGCCGGTGGTTTCAGGTTACGAACTGGGTGGCAGCAACCAGACGCAGAGGGAAGCTGGGTTCTTAGTAGGCCATGAGCCAGTGAGGGTGCTGTGACTCCTCAGCCCATGACGCTGCACAGGCCGCTAAACTTTGCGTATGGTGGGCTGCACCTGGAGCAGCGAGTGCGTTGCACAGTTCCATGGACAGCCATGCTTCATTTGCAGTGGGCATGAGGATAGTTGTGCTGAATAGGTGATGTAACAGGCACTCATGTATAGCGTTGCAATACCTTTGCGTGGCTCCATTGTGCTACATTCTATGATTGTGGAGCCAAACCTGAGCCAGGTGGTAGGGGGTAAGGGCCAGATTTGTGGGCTAAACAAATGTGGATGGGATTTGCATGGGCGCAGGTGGCTGTGTGCCCAAGGGGGACGGGGATCCGTAGGCCCCCACGCTTGATTCAATACTCAGGGCACCAGTGTTTCTTAACTGGTCCGGTGATTCAGGGTGCAGTCTGTGCTTATGTGGTTTACGGGGCGAGGCTCCGAAGTCTGGCGGTGGCAGCACGTGCATCTTTCTGCAATGGTGGCCTGGCTGCTGACCAGGCGATGCCAGGCATAGATGGAGCCTAATGTTTCTGTCCATTTAATATTTTGGACCCCTGGGTGCGGCACGTTGTCTGCTTGGTACTGTATCTCTGGGGAAGGGGTTTGATTCATTAAGCGAATGATGCCACTCTCGCAGAGCAGTGTGGGGCCTGGACAATAGTTTGTGTCCATTCCATCTACCCTTTCTGGCAGGAGCTGACTGCTGCAATCTCGGTCTGAAGTGTCAATTGTTGATTATATTATGGTTTCAAGTGCATGCAATGACAATCGACACTGCGTTCCTTTCAACACTTTACCCTGGATGGTGCTTCAGGTGGTAAATTCAAGCTATTGGTATTCGTAGGTATTTTAGCTGAGTCGAAGGGGGATCGGAGTGGCTTTAAGACACTCCCCCTCTCCCCCTGAACTTGACTAAGTCAGTTTGCCTTACATTTTCAGAGTCTGGTTTAAGGCCATTGTAGATAGGGGAACCTTTTACCACTTATTTTCAAACATGCAAAGCGCAGTGCCTAGGTGCTAGTGTACCATGGCCTGCGTGGTGATAGTTGCGGTTTGGACTGTGACTGTCAGGAGGACTGTACTATGTGGCCATTCCAGTGTTGGGAACTGGAACACTGTGGGCACGGCACTGCGTCTGGCAGGGTGCAACCACGTTGCATGGGCTCTGCCTCCCTGCCCTGTCAGGGGTGCACAAGCCTAATCAGAGCCATAATCATTCCGGGCCTTGGCCCGTTGATGCATGCGTCGGTTTGTGCAGCACAGTTCTTGTGTCAGGGCTTTCTAGTGGTTTCGTTTGGCTGCGGCTGGGTTTTACACACGTCTACCTGTTTATTGGCGGGCGCAGCACTTGGTCATCAGTCTGTACCCTTGTACTGGGGATCATCCAGGGAAAGGGGCACTTTAGGGCTTAGTCAGCCCAGAATATGTACAAACTGGCACGCGGCGCGTTAGGGTTTGTACCACACAGAGCTGGGGGTGTCTCAGTGGGCACACTCACTGGCCGTGCATTGTGCTTTGACCGGTTTGTTTAATCTTTTCATAAGGAAGAGATATGTGGGGTATCTAATTGCTCACAGCATGGCACATTAAGGTGGGCGCTAACCGGGTTGTTACCCATTAAATGTTTTATAATAAATGCTTTGGGGCACTTACAGCAGTGAGCGAGCTTCCTGAGGACTTGAGGGTTTGTAGCACTCCCCTCCCCCAGGCACACAGGGCTTTCAGCAGAATGGCCGCTGTTCAGAGGGGGATTTCTGTGCAGTGCTTGTAGAACGTCATGTACCATTAAGGGCATGTTCTACGAAAGGGCAGACCATTGGAAGCTGTCCAATAAAATCAACGTTTGCGGGTTCTTGGACTATTTCCACTGGCGCATTGTCTAGCTACTGTATTAGGGACGGCCCCAGTGTCAGTGACTATAGTTGGTTTTCGGATGTAGTCCCCAGTTACCGCCGGCATTTCTACTGGCCTATCGCTGAACGGACTGTGTGTCCGGGCTTTCCTAGTAGCGAGGGTAGAGTGTGGTGGTGTCCTCACAGCACTGGCGATGGCGTCCTTCATCCAGTGATTGCACCCATGCCGCACTTGGTAGTTGTACGTCACTCTGTGTCTTGCGGACTACATGCAGCGCCCCTATGGGAGACTGGAGAATACTCTCGCCGGGCGACAAGCTTATCCATGGGTTCCAGCTGAGCGACTTTGAGTTTCGCTTAAGTGCCTGCGGGCAGCACTGGTGTTTTGCGGGGCGAGCCCGGGGACCGTCGAGCTGGTTTGACTTGCCCTCTGGGCTGCCGGCCAGGCTCCTTTCAGGTATGGGGCGGCGGTGGCAGGGGTTGAGGGTCCGCAGCCAGTGTGTGTTCGGGCCCTGTCTGGCGTGCCGTCTTCTGACAATGGCGTCGTGAAGAACTTCAGCTCGTGGGCATTGGCAAACTTTGCCATGATGGGGGCTCCGAGATATGCTGCCTTGGGCTTTGGACACAGGCCCCAGTCTTTTGGCGGGGGTCAGCGGATTGACCCTGCACTGACATGAAGCCAAGTTTACTTCGCGGGGCTCTGCTCACACTAGAGGTGGGCCAAGTCCACACCAAGCACAGGATGAGAGTGCGGTGTCAGTCATATATGGCGATTCATGCGAATATGCCAGATGTAGCGAATATGACATCACAGACTTGGCCAGTGATAAGACCACAGTTCATCTTTTGTCCCAAGACAGACAATAGTATGGACAGGCTCTGTTTTGCCAAGAATAGTTGCTTTGTCTCACTCGAGTGCCGCACATGTCTGTCGCGGTATAACAAGGTCAATTTTGTCTCCAACGCGGGTATTGTGCTCGGCCATTCCGTTGGCAAAGGGCTGCTGGTTTCTCCACCTGGCATGCGCGCAGGTGACCTGTCGGGATAAACTGCTGCTAGTGGTTTTGTTTGGCTACGGCTGAGTTTTACACACGTCGACATGTTTATGGGCTGGCGCAGCACTTGGTCATCAGTCGGTATCCTCGTACTGGGGATTTGCCACGGCTGGGTTGTTGACAAGAGTGTACATGTTTATGGGCTGGCGCAGCACTTGGCCATTCAGTCCGTACCCTCGTACTGGGGATCATACAAGGAAAAGGGCACATTAGGGCCTAGTCACCCCAGAATGATATGTACAAAATGGCACGTGGTGCGTTAGGGTTTGTACCACTCATAGCTGGGGGTGTCTCAGGGGGCACACGCACTGTCCGTGCATTGTGCTTTGGCCGGTTTGTTTATTCTTTGCATAAGGAAGAGATATGTGGGGTATCTAATTGCTCACAGCATGGCACATTAAGGTGGGCGCAAACCGGTTTGTTACCCATTAAATGTTTTATAATAAATGCGTTGGGGCAACTGCAGCAGTGAAGGATGCTTCCTGAGTGCCTAGGACTTGAGGTTTAGTAGCACTCCCCAGGCCCACAAGGCTTTCAGCAGAATGGCCACAGGCTCTAGCAGGTCAAAGGGGATTCCTGCGCAGTGCTTGTAGAATGTCACATCCATTAAGGGCATGTCACTACTAGAGTGGAAGCTAGGTGGGTAGGGGATCCCGCCCCTGCCTGCGCTGGCCTTACAGCTGTGTGGAGCCAGCCTCATTTGAGGTGCGCCCAGGTGGAAATTGTGTACTTCGTAATGTTCATGACCAATGCGGTTTGTGGTACCTCCTAGCGGATCCACTGAAGGTGTACTGCAGCTAAACAGTAATCTGGGGATCTGGGATTCCATCACTGTTGAGGGTCTGAAGCAGCCAGGGACGGGCAGTAGGTTCTGTGCATCTGTGATCCGTTGGCAGTTAAGCAAGCGGGGTGCGTTGTGTAAGTTATCACGGCACAAAAGGGTGAGGTGCCTCCAATAGTGGGCACTAGACATATATTGTTTCAACCAGATTGACACCATTAAGGTGTTCGCCAGGGTTTTAAAGCAAAGTGGGCCTGTGCAAGCATCTGGTCAACGGGGCTAGGTAAGTGCACCCCAGAACCAAGGGTAGGTGACTTGTTCCTGCAGTTAAGCTCATATGCCCCGCCCTGTTAGCTACATTAACCCCGCTGCGTGGGACGCTGTCAGCCAGCATAGTGTGCTACCGTCCCAGGAAAGGGGGAACCAAGGTGCCAAGCACAAAAGGCTACTATGTAATAGAGCATTTGGCCCCTCCAGTGTCCACCACAAAAATGAACGGAGGAGGCAATTTTCCGCCGCTGGGGCTGCTCAGGGTGGGCAGTGTTCCAATTCTAAGGACTCCTCTTCCCCACGGACTGCCCGAGGAGGTGAGGGCAGTGGGATTTGCAATGTTACCGGCATTTTCTCGCCCATACAGGGGCAGAAGGGTACATTGCAGGATTCAGCATAAACAGATTGGGGGCGGACCTATAGACAATGTGCACCGGTAACCTCAAGAGCGAGTTGTAAGATCAAAATCTCGCAGCGGCAAGCAGCCAAGTGACATGCGTCAGTTGGTTAGGCCTGAGTGTGTGCCGTGGCTCCAATAGCTGCATGAAAGATAGGTTTGGGGCACAATCACTGACAATTCAAGAGCACACACGGCACCCGGTCCAGTAGATGAAGGCCATATGCTCAGGTGCGGCTTGATCTTGTGGAGGGCTATTATTCCTGGAATAACAAAGTGCTAGGTCATTAGCTGGTTGAGCATCTAGGGTCACAGCTGGTTAGCAGGCATGTGTGTATCCGTGATCGAGCTTTAGTTAAAGCAAGCCTGGCAGGTGGCGTAAGTTGTCACTGCAGCGGTTGCTGTGACTGCAATAGTGTGCGCAAGGCGGACAGCCATGCTCGCCATGGTTTATTAACACAGAGGTCGGTGCACATGTCTGGGCACCCTCAACAAAGTAGGTGCACTCTGCTCCCTGGGCAGGTTACGGGTTGCTTCAGTTAAGCACAGCCAGAGTATTTAGCCTGGTAGTGGAAGCGGTCTTCAAGCATGTGTGCTGCTGTTCCATATATTGGGGAAACAGGTGTTAGGGAGCACGAACTGCTAGAAGGCCTGCAACTTCAGGTTGCAGGAGGTGGGAGCCACATCAGCTTGTAGGGTAATACAGCGATGTTTAAGAGTAGAGCTCCCTCCTGGGAGGCCATCAGATTCTTGCAGCGCATGCGAGGCACTGGTACATTCCCAGAGAAGGATAACCCGCTCCATGCGCTAGTTTGCAGAACAGGGGCTTTGACTTCATCAGGCATGAGCTATGCCGGGCGAACACCAAAGGTTAATTTGACAGTGTTGGGGTGCATTTGGCACAGGTGGGCTTGGATCTGTTCCTACTGGACAGGAATGAGGCCCGGGAAATTGTCAGGTTGCTGTGAGAAAAGGAGCTGTTTTGGTGGGGGGCTCTTTAGGCGACGGGGGCCGCCTCCAGAGCTGTGGAGGAGTTACAGGGCGATCTGGAAGCAAATGGGTACAGAAGAGTACCTCTGCAAGAGCACAATAGGGGTGCCAGAGCCAAATCCCAGGAGCCTCATGGGAGGGTCCTGGAACAATTACGTCGGCGCCCGTTAGTCCTTCGGGCGGTTGTGGGCCTGAACAACCGGGGGCTTGCCTTGCTACGCTCCGCCCTGAAAGGGGCGTGAGTAATAGGGACCAATGTGTCACGTGATCCAGTAAGGGGATCACCCCCATAAGGGTAGCGCTGATTGGTTACTCCACAGTGCTTGGCTCATCAGGCGGGCAGGGCAGCATAGGTTGGTACAGCTGCCTGCCCTTGGATCGCCCGTAAGATAACCCACCATATTGCATACTTTTGTATGGAATAAACCTGCAGCACTAATTTTCCCAAACAAAAGTTGTGTTGTGTATTTATTTATGCATGCATACTCTGTTGTGGTGTGGGTGGGGTGTGTTGCCAATAATGGGACTATGCGGCTGCCCGCGGCCCCGCAGGGGGCCACCCTAAACGGGCGGCCCCTTTAGTGCCATTTGGGCACTTCCCCACCCCCCAATGATGTGCGGGACTCAAGGAGGAGTCCCCTACCAGACGCGTCACTTCCGGCACGCAGAGGAGGTGGGGAGGTATTTATGCCTCCCCCGGCCATCTTGGCGTCCTCTTTGCGCCGGACACGCCGTCTCCCACCCTACCGCTTACCCGGCGTGGGGTTGGCAGGCGAAATACATAGAACGTTGTAATGTTTTCTTTCTCGTTGCAGGAGGAGTTACAGGGCGATCTGGAAGCAAATGGGTACAGAAGAGTACCTCTGCAAGAGCACAATAGGGGTGCCAGAGCCAAATCCCAGGAGCCTCATGGGAGGGTCCTGGAACAATTACGTCGGCGCCCCGTTAGTCCTTCGGGCGGTTGTGGGCCTGAACAACCGGGGGCTTGCCTTGCTACGCTCCGCCCTGAAAGGGGCGTGAGTAATAGGGACCAATGTGTCACGTGATCCAGTAAGGGGATCACCCCCATAAGGGTAGCGCTGATTGGTTACTCCACAGTGCTTGGCTCATCAGGCGGGCAGGGCAGCATAGGTTGGTACAGCTGCCTGCCCTTGGATCGCCCGTAAGATAACCCACCATATTGCATACTTTTGTATGGAATAAACCTGCAGCACTAATTTTCCCAAACAAAAGTTGTGTTGTGTATTTATTTATGCATGCATACTCTGTTGTGGTGTGGGTGGGGTGTGTTGCCAATAATGGGACTAATACTAAACTGCAAAGCATACAAATGTGCCCCCCTCTGTGTTCAGTCTATCGACTCTGAATACCAGGGTATATGTTAATTTAGTAACATTTGCCAGGGCATGTGGTGAACAACCCGGGCGCCTGGGCATCTCAGTAGGGTGGTACATACGCACCACAACAGGGGCACACTTGTAGTGCATTGTTCCCCTAAGCCTTGCCAAGAGTCAATACAATCAAGGTGATACCTATGTATAATACCTACATAATGAAGTAATTTGCATTGATTCTACTCACTGCACAGCACGCGGAACATGGCTTAATGCCCACGGTAAAATAGTTAGGAGATTAGTGTTCACAAGCATTGATGAAAGCGAATATGTGAAGGATTTTCAACTACATTCTGAACGTAACTTTAAAAAAAAGTTTTATCACATGAATTAAGGAATGAGATGTGGTCTGGTGACCAAGCTATTAATCTGAAGACCTCCGTTTGAATCCGGCGCGGCACTTGACTGAAAATTGTGCAGTTCTGGCCAAAACACTTAGCGCCTTATTGTGAGTTTGACGGTGCGGGAGCGGGTCTGCCCCGCTCCCGCACCACTAAACCCATGCACGGACAGCACGCCTGATCAGGAGTTTCCTCCTGTCTGGCCACGATTCTTTGGTGTTCCCAGGCCAATGCCCATGAAATAGGCACTGCAATGGGAACGTCAAAGGCAGTACCTGCAAGGCATGGACTGCTGCAGTCCATGCCTTGCAGATACTGGTGTGCCTGCACACAGGGGGTCACATGTTGTGCTCCCTTGTGTAAATTATACCAAAAAACATAAAGGGGAGTGAAGAGGTATGATCAGTCATGGACTCAACCTCCTCTATGAACTATGAAAAAACAGAAAGAGTCCACTCTGAGTTACAAAATGTAGTGCTAACCTTCCAAAAAGTGACTAAACCCAAGCGAACCGTTAGATTTCTAGCATGGGAGAAACAATACGTTTTCTAAAATAACCCTCACCCACCAAAAGGTCCCTTGGTGGCATGCTTCATCATCGGGTTCTTCCCGCCCCGCTGCGGGACGTGGCGTGCTGCGACCGACGAATACGTGGGAGCACTTTCAAGTGAAGTGACGTTATGTGCTCCCCTGTGTGTATCCACCTGGAATGAGTCACAAGGGGGCCCTGTAATGCCTCCTTTGTTTCCTCACTGCCACACTTTTCATGGCGGTCGCACCACCATGAAAAGTTTGGCGGTGAGGAAACTCGTAATATGCTTGGAGGGGCCTCAACAGCCCGCCAACCATATTGTGGCCTCAAGACCGCCGCCCCACCGACCTCTGATGTCTGGTGGTTGTGGTGGTCCCAGGGTGGCCCGACCGCCCTGGTCCTAATAGGGCGGTCGGGAGGCCACCACCACTGTGCCCCCGCAAGTCTGGCGGTCCGTGGACCTCCAGACTCTTAAAAAAACCCTTAATCTCATTCCCCCTCAAATTTAAATGTGTGAGCTACTAGTGTAAATGCATGCAACAAAAAAGATTTAAGCTCTCACTTGATACATACAATCTTGCAATATCTTCCATCTCTTCCTATAATGTGCAACACTCTGTAATTCCCCAGCTAGGTCTGTGCTAAATACCAACATGTGCATGTTTTAATAAAGTGAGCAGATATCCCACTTATTCCCCTCTATGGATGCCCCCTTTTTGTGAGCTCTTGGTGAACCACCTCATTTTGTGGCAGATACAAGCCAACACAACTTTCTTAGGTTGTTAGAAGCCCACTTCGCAGTGCCTGTTGAAGCACTTTTTTGTACGCATAGGGAGATGCCCCAAAGCAGATCTTGTTACTCGGAAACGGGCTTATTATGCAGCTTGCGTTGCTTGTAGTACAAAAAGACATATTTCCAGTAAGCCTTCAGTACTTTCTTTTCTGTGTGTCAGACACATGCACACCAGACACAGGGCTCTCTTGGTACCACCATCTGTAGACATCTGATCCTCGCGGGTCTGTTGGGTCCTCTAAGAGCTTCAGCAGTGCCCAGTGTCTCATGAGAATACATTGGCAAAGCCAGTAGTTCTGGCTTTGATGTGCTAAAGCATGAAAGTGCAGGCATGCACAAATGCTGGTATTAGCACATTAAATCTAGAATTATTGGCTTTGCCAATGTGTGTTCTAATTATGACTCTGAGGATGTCTCCGCCCCCAATGGGTGAAATAGAAGCCCGACCAGCACTGCTTGAAGTCTAGCCCTTACCCTCCTAGAGTTTGGGCCTGGTTGCACCCCTCCTCATGAACCACTTTACAAAGTTAATAATGAGCACATGAAACAGTGCCACAGGAGTACTTCTTCACACACTTTTAAATGCCCTTGTGAATAGGCCACACCCTGTGTGTAAAAGTGCAAAGTGGGCACCGTCCGTTCTGCTTGCACGAATTGTGCATGAATATTTCATGAATATCCCCATTAATGAGTATGTAAAGTAGTCCTGCAGGACTACGTCTTTCCTGTACTCAGAAATGCCTTTATAATTGGGCCCCGTAGTCTGGTTGTTCCACAGAAGCCACAGAGCAAATAGAAAGCCACAGTTCTGAGGTGCAACCGCCTCCTTCAGATGGCACATTGTAGCCAATGCCCAAACACTTGGATTTGATTTTATAGACCAAAAATCCAAAGAAAAAAATCCTGAGAAACAATTTCACCCAAACAGTTAAAAAAATTGAAGATGAATGACATTTACCATTTGGTAGAAACCAATTTAAAAATGTCTCTTTTTTGTTTAAAAGTGTAAGTGCCTTTATTCTTTCACATGTGTTCTCTTCATTTTCGGCAAGGTTTTCAAAGATGCCCTTTCACTTTACCTCTGCTTTTTTCCCCACTTCCCTTCAATGGGTGATATTACACTTGAGAAGAAAATGCCGTTTCAGTGGGTGAAGGAAGATAACCTGAACTCTTGTTTTCTGATGTTTGTGCATCCAACCATTCTTGCCTGCCCGCCGCTCTTTTTCTGTTTTTTTAGGGGGGCCACTACAGCCTACTTCACTCATTTTTAAAAATGAGTCTGTTTCCCCCTCCTCCATCCTCTTTTTTTGCACCTTTTTATAGTGAGCACCTTTCCACAGCCTTTTTCCTCCTTTTAATCCTTTCTCTACCTTGTCCACAGCAACCTTTATCTTTTTACCCATTTTTGTCACTACAATATTAAAACTATTTTTCCTAATCCACATTCGCTATGTGGTCCACAATTATGTCATGTTCAAAATAGGTATTTGTAATTTTTGTGCAGTAAATTAATATTGCTTTTTTTAAAAATCTTCATAAGTTTTTCCTAGATGTTAAAAATCAATCTAGCTCTAATACCTAGACCCTTCTTCAAATACCAAACGTCATCCTATGCTCCAACAATGAGACCCGCCTCCTTCGCGGCACTAAATGCTCTTGAGGGGGAGATCTTTTTAGTATCTTTCCTTAACCACAAAAAGACTTATTTCCACAACATATCCATAACTTCCACACCAAATAGCTTCCAGGAAATTATTTCATTAATTTAAATTGTTTCTTTGTTTCTTGAAGCAAACAGCCCTAGGCTCAGCCTTAATGTTGTTACAAGTCAAACAGACACATTCCTAAAACAAGCATTGGCATAGCCAATAGGTCTCGCCTTTGGGACCTTATAAGTGATTAGCCAGAGTTATTGGCTTTGCCAATGTCTGTAAGCTATGTTGTAGAGCAGCGTAGCTGCTGTGCAGCATGTTGAAAATTTGCCAAGTAGGCTCTTTTGGCAGGAAGATTTCCGCTGCCTAGGCAGGAAAGGCTCACTGCCACCGCTCACAGCGGGGGTGATTCAGGCTATGAAGGGTGCATTCCAGGGTCCACAGCAGAGCTTTGTCCAGTAAGGGTTGTGCTTAGTAGGCACAACCAAACTCCTGGCTAGGCCAAAATGGAACCTCACCAATGTCAAAAGAGGGTAGGTTCCTAGCTAGGAATTGTTTCTGCCAGTGAGCTGCAGCAGTGTAACTTCTGGAAAAACCTTGCCACACAAATTAAGCACAGTCCTGACTAAGAAGGATCCCCTCACGCTGCTCATAATGAGCACATTGGTGGCTAATGTTCTATTTTAGCAGCCTACTATTTTTCAGGAAGAATTTTCTTCAACTGCCCAGGACAGGTACATTTGAGGTACCAAAAGAAGTGGTGCTCCGAGCTACCAAGTAATATTCCTAACTGCCCAATGCCCACAGGCAAAAACCCAGGTGGCCATGAGATAGGGTGACCGAAACTATGAGTCATTCCAAAAACATAGAAGTAGGACTACAATGTGTACGACCCAGGATTGAAGAATGACTTTTCTGATAGCATTGATTAATATTGAAAGCACAGATATTGTGGCACTAAAGGAAATTAAATGCTACGTTGAAACACAGTATTATCTGTGTTAAGTAAATTGAGGTCTGTTTGGGACTGCTACGTAATTCTGCTCTAAAACACATTGGAACGTGTCTCCCTCTTTGTCCCGTCGACCCTCTCTGAAAACGTATTTTCTGCTAAATGTAAAAAAAATTAAAAAATGACAGCCCAGATGTTGAAAAAAACTGTAGTATAGGAGCAAATTGAGGGCACTTGGTCTCCCTACCATGAAGGGGGTGGGAGTTCTAGCCTCCCAAATTGCGCACACCCTTGCCAGAAATGCCTCGGTGTTCACGGGCAGGCAAGAAGGGTTCATTCGGGAAACAACCTTTAGAACGCATGCATTACATCGCATGCCATTAGATCGAGGTTTTTACAACGCAAGTCGTTACAACGACTTGCACTGGAGGGCGCTAAAGGACAAGGAGTAGTTTAATTTACTATCCAACACCTTCCCTACTGTACGTAGGCTGGAGTTGGAATAGTAAATTAAACTACTCCTAAGTCCAGCGCCCTCCAACGCAAGTCGTTGTAACGACTTGCGTTGTTAAAACCGCGATCTAATGGCATGCGATGTAATGCATGCGTGATATCGTCATACATCCGTTCATTCCAGTCACACACAGCAGACACACTCGTGAATAATGTGGTTTCGCTTTACTCCACGGCAACTTCAACTGGAAACTGGGGAGGAGGCACAAGTTTTTGGTTCCTGATTTGATTACAAAACCATAAACTGCACACAAGGCATTTCAATTAAACAAGTTCTTCCTAATGCATGTTTTAACAAAGAGTAAATGTGACCTACATTTCACATGTGTTGCCTCGGAGAGCGCACACACTGCAGTTCATCAAATGCGCACTTTTAAAATCAAGATATGCTAATTGCATTCTGAAAGGAACACTTCTGGCAAGATAGCACAATGCCAGACAAACTGGCAGAAATTAAATGAGTTGCATGGAAAATAATACTCTACCAAAGACAAAGGTGCATAAAAAATAAAAAAATAAAAAGTAAAGAGTGCGAGTAAAATTCTATAGTGGTGCTGTGATCCCAAAAATTCCTGGAGCTTCCTACCCCACTTGACATCATACGAGTAAACAAAGATATTCTTATATGGAGCACTTTCACTCAAACATGGGCTCTTGGTTCTAAGAAAAACAGAGAGCTCATCTCCATGTGAAAGAATCTTCAAGGAAGAACAGATTAAAGAACAACCAGGTTCTTCACGTTTTCTAAAGTAGGGAATATTACAAATGCTGCGCAAGGAGGTAGGCAGCGTGTTCTTGAACGCGACAGTGCCACTTTTGACTTAAAACCGGGGACAAGTATTGGTTAAAATGTTTCAATGTTCCAAGCAAAAAAGGATCTTACTAGAACATATAATCTTTTAGTTCCCCTAGAAGAACAGCTGAAATCGTAAGAAAGGCTTGAAGTATCAAAGAACCTTGAATTACACTGGTTCTTTTCGCGGTCAATGCAGAGTTTGGTGATACAGACACACAATTTACAAAGCCCCTGAAGAGCATCAGGAGTGAGAATCTGGACTGTTTAGAGACGTCTTAATTTACATTTTGTCAAAACTAACCCTGGGCGGAGTTCGCGTAGTCGCGCTACGCAGAATTCCGCAAAGTCGCAAAAAAACTCTGCGAGCTTCATGAAGTTCCGCGAGCACGCGGAGTTGCTTCTTCCACCTGTTCGCGATGCGTTTTCCCTGTTCGGGAACGCGTATTGCGTGTTCGGGGACGCTTTTTGCGTGCTCAGGGGACTTACCCATGCGGTCGCCAATGGGCGCGGCCATCTTGTTTTTCACTTTTTGCTATGGTTCTGGGGCCTGGTTTTCTATCCTCCCTGTATCTTTGCAATCCTTTCTTTCTAGAAACTTTTTTTTAATCTATTTTATTTAATATCTATCACTCTCTATTCCTGATTCTATATTTTGCGTTTTTTCCTACTTTTGTGTGTTTTTTACTGTGTTTTTCACTCTTTTTTTATTACTTGCTTTTTTCATTTCTTTTACTTACTTTCTTAGCTCTTACCTTTTCTTTTCCACCCCCGCCTGTCCCAGAACCACGCCAAAGAGTAAGGGCAAGACCCGGAGTCTGAGTCGCGACCGCCTTCCTTGCGGAAGGCGGCGCCCACAAGGGGTGCAGCCTCGGCGCCTATTCAGTGAGGCGGAGGTGGCCGCACTGGTTTTTTGTGTGCAGCGCCACCTCCCCTTAACCCTGGCAGCAGGCGGCAGGCCTGGGTCCGGGTACGGGCTCCGGGAGCGTCACCGGCGGTGGGGAAGGGTGCGCCGGGCAGTGTTTAGCTGCTCTGGGGTCCGGCGCACCCATAACCAATTGACGCACCGGTGGTCCGATATCCTGGACCGGGAGCGGGACCTGCTAGATGTTGAGGTCCCGGGGCTTGGTGAGTAGCTATTTAATATTACTACTTTGTGTTCTTCTGTTCTGTGTTATATTGCAAATATTATTTTTTCTGCAAATAGCTAACATGCTGCTACTGCTGCTTACATGCAAGTAACCTATGTTTAAAAATCTTATATTATGTGATTGTTACTTCCAGACAGGTGCTCGGCGCTACTAACTAATCGTACTTATTTGCAACTTTGCGCTCACTTGGGCTGGTTAGGTTAGAGAATTTAAGTTAGGTAGGTAATCCAGATAGGGAAGACTCCAGTCCTTTCCTTTGCCCTGTCAGGCTGTCCTGTCTCCTCCTGTCACTAAGATAGTGGTAGTAGTTAGTTAGTATTATTTGGTAATTTAGCGCCGAGCGGCCTGCGTGACGTGTCCTCTCACATGACTTCAGTCCTAGTACAACCTTTTGTAGTTCTTCTTATAGTGAGTGAATAGCAACCAACCAATTTGGTGTATGCAATATGCATGCGTACATCTATGCATTAATAATAAGAAGAATAAATGCAGACTAATTGGCCCGTCAAAGGGGGTTGTTGGAGTTGAGAATGAGAGATGATTGGGAATGAGATTGGAACTTAGAAGCAAATATGATTTTTTTGCAATTCATTCCAAAGTCTGGAATAGGCGGGCTAGGTATGTTTAGGATTCAGAATTGAAATGTGGAATAATAATGATCGGATGGTACTCGACTGCGACTCGATCATTTTTTGTCTCTTTCTTTACATGATGATCAGCATCCAGGGGCAAGAAGAAGACTGGGTCAGCTGGCAGTGCGGCGGGTGCGGGAGCTGGAGGGGCCTCCCAGGAGCAGCAGGAAGCGGCCTCAGGCGCAGATGGCTCAGCTGCTGGCCCCAGTAAGTCCTCCTGGTGTTGTTATATTATATTTATTTCCCTAACTTTTACCGCTCTATTATTTCCATTTCCTAATTTTAATTTTTCCAAAATCCTCTTCAATCTATCTGTTTCTAAATTCTTGTTTTTGCTCCATTACCTACTACTAAGTACTAGTACTACTACTAACATTGTTTCTTCTAGTGCCTGGGTTTTTTTTTTACATTAAATCAAACTGCATCTGACTAACCTCTGCTCTGACTCTGTATTAGTCTGTCTGTAGCTTGCTTTCATCTGGGTTTCACTCAGCTTTCCCTCTCCCCTTATATGTGATTGCCTAGTAGTGGTACTGTAAGACTCAGGGAACCCATTGGTACTAGGCTACTTCTAGTACTAGTAAGGACTCCTTACTACTACTTAGCACTAATGTGCTGTGCAGATTGCACGCCCAATGTAAGGTATTATAAATATCCGCATGTTTGTGAATTGTGAGATGAGAAGGCTTTAGTTTCTTTTACTGTCTCATCATGCTCAATCAGTAATGGTGGTCACAGGACACCCCAAAGTGGTGTATTTTACTTTTTGTAATCCAGGCCTAGTACTTTTTTTAGTAGCAGCAATTAATGGTGAACAGTAACACTGAACAACTGTTACCGTGCACCATGGCTGGAAGCAAGTATGAGGAGTAGGAGGGCGGCACCATTATTTTCCAACTAAGAGAGACCTCTTGTCCACCCAATTGGCCACTCTTTCTTCTTTTCAAAAAATGAGATGCACCAATAGCTGTAGTCACTGAGTCCAGTCCTTTGGGTTGTCCTCTTCTTGAGAGGCTTTTCAAAAATTGCCACCAACAAAATGCCCAGCCGGATATTAGTTAGTTATTTTTGATAGGACATACTGTCTACTGTACTCTAGTATCCGAATTGTAGATAGTGATGTGCGTGGTGTATTTATGTATTATTAATTATGTATTTTCAATGTTGCTAATGAGAAAAATAAATAGGGGGGCGTATATATGGCATCTAAACAAATGTGATTTTTTTCCCCAGGCGTACCGACCACCAGTGCCGGGGCGAGCGGAGAGGGCCAGGCCACTCCGGAGGGAGCGGATGCGGCAGCCACAGGGGGTGAGCCAGCAGCAGTGGCGGGCGGTGGAAAGTCATATATCCTTAATTATTGAGAATGATGAATACACTTGCTGCAAGGGTGTACAGTACTCAGTCAGTACTAGTACACTGTACTTCTGCTGAGGCTAAGTTGTTGTTTTGAACACTGAACAGTTGAAGAAGACACCCTTTACTTAAACATTAGCATTAGCGGCGGGGGTTGAGTAACTAATGGCATATTCTATCTTCAACTCAGCAAAGACAGTTTTATGACAAAGACAAACAGTCAGACGACATGTATGACTGCAGAGAAGGATGCATGGGTGAAGGAAGGGGCACCGGGATGCATAGGTGGCGGATGGAGATGATAGGAATAGGATGCATGTGTAGTTGAAGGATGGGTAAAAGGTGAAAGAGAAAGCAGAAAGGATGCCTGTCTGGGTGGGTGAACTGTATGGGCGAAAGGAATCCTCCGGGGGGGTTTGAGGGGTCAAACTCTAAGGCAAGCAAGGACGCATGGCATGGGTGGAGGTTGGTTATTTATTATATCTATGACAAATGTATGTTGTTTGTGTCGGTGAAAGCCGGTTTATGATAGCCATGTTTGGATGGATGGATGCCTGGATGGTATCATAGTGGGTGAAAGCAGAGTCAGACTGGATGAAGAGAATGTAAAAGAAAATTAAACCGTGCCAGAGTACCAAATCCAAGGGTGAAGAAGATTAAGAATAAAATAATAATAATGCTAGAAGAGCAATGCACTGAATGTAAATGCACTGAATGTAAATGAAAAAACAAGCCCTGGGAAGAACAAGGAATATTTTTTTGCAAGGTTTTTGATTCAATGGTTTGAGGTTGTACTGGTATTTCAGAATGGAATACTCCCTTAACTCACAGTCGTTTGCAACGAACTAAGCACAACATAATATTGTGCATGACTATACCCTACACTACCCATAATCGCCTCCCTCCGACTCCGAGGCCCACTTCTGCTCCAGTCCCCTCCCTGTGTCAGCCATGGGTGGCCTATCGGCTGCATGGTAAGTAACTAGTACTTACAAATCACTCAGTATGTCATCATTCATCATCATCATCATCACGTGATTGACATGATGTTGTGCCCCCGTTTCTCCACATCCATAGCATGTCATCATTAACCATCATCATGTGCCTTATATTATTGCAGTAGTGTAGTCAGGGTGAAAGTGACATTTTCTGAGCATTTGCCATTGATTTAACAGAGTATGGCCGTAATGGAAATATATAATTGTGTAGTACAGCTGCCCCACATGCAGAGTAGTAAAGTACATGAGTCTGCGACACGAGTATGTCTGTAGGGCACAAGCTGGCTGAGCTGGCATGCATTGCCTACAAGATTAATTGTGCTAAACAAGAGAGAGAAAAAGAATACTTCTACTCTACTCCATAGTGCCTGAAAGTATCATCATCACATCCAAATATTAGGGGCAGAGGAAGTGAAGTGAGGAGGAGAGGATACCACAACTGCTAGTGCTACTACTGTGCCACTATAATTTTTATGTGTGTAATTTAATTTTGTGTTGCTGTTTTGCTAAGAGTATTGGTTACAATTTTCTTTTTTTTTTTCCTTTCTTGATATAGCTACTCCTTCCCAATCCCAACCCACTAGGCAGGAGTTGGCGGCCAGGGCCCGGCAAAGGAAGCTGGAGGCCATCCGGGACGAATATCACCGGCTGGTTGTCATGGCGGAGGAGGAGGAGGAGGCGGCAGCTGCAGCTTCTTCCTCCAATGCCCCAGGGCCCAGCCAGGCCCCCCGTGCCTCCGGTGGTACGGAACCGTGCTCTGGCAGCCGCCCGTCGCCCATCCACATCTAGTGCTGCACACCCCTGTTGTTCCTGCAGGAACGTTCGGCGCCGCATGGTCCTCAGGGTGGCGCGCCTGGAGTCCAAGCTGGAGGAGGTCCTGGCAAGGACTAGCCGGCACCCCCGCCGCTAATCATCACCGCAGTCGGACTCTTGTCTTGCCCCTTTTTTAATCTTTTTTTTGGTGGGTGGGATGTTGGGATAGTTGGGGAACCTTGGGGTTGACTTTTTCTTGTACTTCTTTCACCATGGACATTTATTTAATTTACTACTGGACATTGGTTGGGGTTAGGGAGGAGGGGTGGGTGAGGTGTTGTGGGTTTTTCTTAGATTATAATTGTTAGGGTAATACATTTATAGCTTTTCAATACATATGATGCCAATCTTTTCTGGGGGGGTTAATCTTTTACGTCACCTTGTTTGTTTCCCCCTTTTGCTGCAGGGCCGCAGCCAGTTTTTGAAATCTGCCAATAGTGTAACACACCGACAGATAGATGCAGTAGTACCCTCACTTACTACTGTCAGTCTCTCCTCCTAGTCTATGCATTCTGCAACTAAAACCCCTTTGTAGTATGTACTCGGAAGGATGTGGGACGGGTGTGTGAATTAATCAATTTCCATTGTATATACATTATTGACTCCCCCACAATTCTTCTCTTACCTGCGATTGATGTTTAGGCGAAGCAATGGCTGCATGGTGATGGTTTGGTTTCCTAAGGTGCCATGGTGGGTGGTGGTAGCAGTAGTAGACAGTTGCATTTGCAAAAAAAGAAAATGAGACAAGTCAGTCACGTGAGGGAGACTAGGGAACGAGTAGTAGAAGTACAGTAAGTAGTAAGTACACAAGAAGAAGACTGCCAAACAGGAAGAAAGTGATGATGAATGATATTTATATTAAGCAATGATAAAGTAAAATAAAACATAATGGTGGCAGGGAATGATAGCCTAGTACAAGTTACAACAACAAACTGAAGTAGTTGACTCAACCTATGAAGTGTACAAGCGTAACCTTTAGTTTAGTGCAGGGTGATAAATCCATGACGGCAATTAATAATTAGTTAATTAATATGTTCCTCTGGAAAAAAAGAGATTAGCGAATACTACTGAGCATTGGTGGGCACTGGGCAATCTAATCTGTTGCCATTGTGGCCAATATATATACAAGGATTATAACATGTGGAGTATGCCCACTTGGGCAAAAGTCTTTTGCCCTATTGATTTTTAAAGTAAAGAGATGGTATAAAATAGTGTTTATAATAATGAAATTTATCATTGAATTTCTGATATAAATTGTTTTCCCTCATTTCGAATATAATGATGTTCAAAATATCCCCTGCCGAATGAATTTTACAATTTTACGAATTGTGGCGATTAATGTTTCAGTAACTCACACCCAAAGATGGGAAACCATGTAAGAAACTACGAGTCTGTTTTCACTGTTTGCTTTTTGTAGTTCTGCACGTGACACGTAACAATCACGCATTACCTGATAAAAAATGGTTGCTCCCATTGCTTCTGTTATCGGTGAGCAAGGCTGCTGGGCAGCCGAAACGCGTTCGATGGGGCCGAAAATAAAATTAATTTGACCAGCTACACGAGGCGTTGTCATCCTTGAGTGAGAGGATTGAATGCGGAATTTACTGGACCTGCTCCTGTGAGGTCCAAAGAGGCGACGCGACTCTCGTTGGGGAGGCAGCAGTACACACACGGGAGAGAGCGTGTAGGAATCGTTTTACTGCCGCCCCCCCTGTCCGTTAGAAGGCCGAGACGCTGGAGGCTCCGTGGAGAGTAGCAGCGCTGAATTGCAGAGCAACATCCGGTGAGTCGTAGGACCCACGGAGGGCGCTCCAGCATTCAGGTAAGGCTGCACTCGGGAGTGCGGCAGGGGAGAGAGTAAAGTTTCCGAGTCAGTGTGATTGCGCAACGGCAGGAAGCGGTTGTAGCTGGAGGGAAATTCTCCTGTGAAAAGTTTACAGAATCAGCATGTCGCCCTCAAAAGTAAGAAAGCGAGAAGAGGCAGCGCTAACAACTTTTGATGATGAATGTACGAGTGCGAGTACCTCTTCCTCGAGGCAAGAGCAAGCAACAAGTAAGCAATCTGGTTTAGGGACATGATTGAAGCGCTTAGAAAAACTAAAGCGTGGTGAACTCTCCAAATGGTGGGAATCTAAATCTTTACAGCGCTACTTGGAAGTTCAACGAGTCCCAAGGGGGCTTCGTATTATGGTAGCACCAAGCTATGAAGAGCAAAATCCCGAAATGCTGCGTGAATGGGCAGCAAATAACAACGATGCCTCACGCAGAATGCTTGCAATACTCATCAAGTATGCTGACATTGACAGACAAAAAATCCTAGAGGAATTAGAGGCATTACTTGAAGAGTTGAATAATGAAGCGGATCAAGAGCAAATAACCAAGTTTCAAGTCGATATGAAAGAGAGGCTGCGCAAATTGGAGATATCCATCAAAGAGAGGAAGGCGCAGAAGTTCTTGAGAGACAAACAAGACTATGACAGGGGTCAAATGTACACCTTTGCGGAAAAATTTGACACACTTCGTAGACAAAAGATAACGATAGGCAGCAAACCAGCACGAGAAATTCACTCTGAACAAAGTAGTTTGCAGAGCTTCGAAATAGATACCGATATCGAGGAAGATCAAGGTGTCCGGATGAATAGACCAGTTCCATCAGTCATGGAGGAATTTGTTTTTTTACGAGAAGAGAGAAGGTTCAATTTAAGACCAAGGCAACCAATACAGATGTCAGGGCCCCAAAGAGGAAGGGGAAGAGGCAGAGGGGCAAGAGGCGGAAAGGTGCCGCCCGGAGAAGAAGGACAGGAGAAGAAAAAGAGAGGAAATAAGGACTAGAGCAGTGGTTCCCAAACTTTTTCGACCCGTGGCTCCCTTGACCTATTGGCCGTTGGCCACGGCTCCCCACTACGTTTGATTTTTTGGGCGGGTGGGGGGGTGGGGGAGGAGGAGCTGGTGGAAGCCTATCCTCAGGAGTACTTCAATTTTTCTCCCTGAAAATAATTGGGATGAAGCCAATGAAGGTATTATAATCATAGATATTACAAAATAAAAATAGAACAGTTGTTTAATAAAAACTTTAATTGGTTAAGTCAGAAACAATACTCTTCAGCACTGGGGTCTGCATATGGAATTTCTTAAAACAATTTTTTGTTTTAAAAAATTGATGCGGCACAACCTTCTTCTAATAATGCACTGTTTTGTTCAATTACTGACATCACCTCTATGGCACTCATACATCATGCGCATGGTAGGCCTTGGCCGTGTTGATGTTTTCTCTTCACGGCAGAGGCCAAAACCAATCCTAGTGAGAGTGCTCTGAAATAAGGCAGCCATATACATTCATTAGTATCAATGTATGACATGCTCACGCAAATAAAACCCACACCATCCGTATTAAGACTTCAAAATCCCACCAAGGAATTTTACACTTGTAAATTTTGCTATTTGAGCCCCCACATTTTATCTACGTGTGTGTGCAATCCTTTTCTCTATCTGGCCTTATGTAGGCAACCACATTTTGTTATATTAAACACAGATAGTCTTTCAGTCAGTGTACAATATTTGGGAAAATACTATTCAAAAGCAACTGAATATTCTCTCTCTCACAAAAGCAGTGTCAAAAGGTCCTAAAATAATAATGACAAATATAGATTTGTCTAAAAATTACACCCATTGCTGTCTATGCCAAAAGGAAAGCACACATGGCATTGAACATCCCAAACACGCAAAACACACCAAACAGCTGAAAAGCACTATTCACACAGTTCGAGTCTGTAATAAATGGGCCCCTTCTAACTGTTCTTGAAGAAAGCAGCGGCAGGTGCGAAGTGATGGCTATAAACGCACTTCGGCACGTATAGAAATGTTTACATGGGGCACCAGCAAACTAAACCTCCTGGGACTTAAACGCGCCCATTTGTGCAGACAAAACCCAGCAGTGGATATTAATTAACCAAAAGAGTTTCTTGTCATGAGAAGAATATGATTTCCTTAGCACGGTTTATTAGCTGTCTAAAGTAACTTGGAAATGTTAGGGTCAATGCATTCTCAGCATTATTTACATTATAATACATTTAGAACTACATTAACATTCTGACATCCAACTGGGCCATTTTCCTTCCAGCTGGCACT
This sequence comes from Calotriton arnoldi, assembly GCA_963921515.1. Lineage (NCBI taxonomy): Eukaryota > Metazoa > Chordata > Amphibia > Caudata > Salamandridae > Calotriton > Calotriton arnoldi. The sequence goes on from CAWUFW010003506.1 coordinate 175,948, forward strand.
AATAAAAAAGTATTTTGCAACAAAAAAGTAAATGTTGCGTTTTAAGAGTCCCCTCTTCTCTTTCTTAACAGCAGCAGCGCAAGAATGGTTTCAAACACACAAGTAATTTTTTCAAGCACTGTTAGTGGCGGAGCCGGGTGAATTACAGCAAGATTTATTGTCAAATTGTTTAAGTCTAGTTTTCCATCCACTGCTGGTGAGTTGGAACATAGGCACCGTTAATACACAGAATCTTTTAAACGGCATCTCAGAGGCAGAATTGTGCTTCACTTGCTGGCAAAACCAAAAGGAAAATCCGAAAAGCAAGGCAAACATCGCATTTTAAACTGTTCTCTGCAAGTCCGATGCAATCCTTAAATATTATCACATAGCCGTTAGTAAAAAACGGTAGAGTCTGAAAAATCTGCCCGCCCCTTTGACACTAGACGATTTGTAGTCCACTTAAACAAGGGCAGATGCTGATTGGCCGCTTTTGGTGTTTCTTTTAAAGCATTTATAGATCTACAGACTTAATTATTGACAACATTGACACGGATTGATAAAGAGAAGGAACAACTTAAGTGAACTTCAGCATGCATTATTTGTGTCTACGTGAGGTCATTCAGCATCAGTTTTATTTGCATGAAAATACCATCCCAAGTTCACAAGTGTAAAACATCAATGCTGCGGCGCCCCTAGCTGGTTTTGACGGCGCACTGGGGTGCCGCGGCGCACAGATTGGGAACCGCTGGACTAGAGGATGGAAATGAAGCTACCATCATTAATCTTACTAAAGTTGTCCTTACAGAAAAAGTAAAAGAGAACTCTTAGCCTGGGACTATCATTCTGCCCAGAGGCAGATTTGGATTACGTGCAGACAAGAATAGACTTGTTCAAATTTATACGGACGCTAAAATTGAAGAAACATTTTCTCTTGAACCCCTCTTTGAGGCAGCAAGTGATGCCAACAACACGTGTTGTGCAACAAGGAGAACTAACTATTGATGACATGAATTTAATGATAGAATTGAGAGAACTAGATATTGAGAGCACCACGGATGGAACTGTGGGAGATGCGTCAACAATAGCTCAAGAACAAGGCATTGACATAAGTGAGGAAGCGCAGACGAGTTTTAGGCCTAACTCACGATTTATTCCAGCTACAGCAAGGGATGTTACAGATGTGTTTAGTGATTTAGTGATCAATGAACTTAAACATTTATGTTCCCACATCAGCAAGAATAAAAACAAAAATAAAAATACGATGTGCACACAGCAACAAAAGGCTTATCATGCTTTAATCAAGAAATTGAATGAAAATGACAATTGCATAGTGAGAAATGCAGATAAGGGGGGCAATGTAGTCCTTTAGGACAAACAATTGTATCTGGCTGAGGCATATAAACAGCTGAACAACAAATCATGCTATGTTAAAATCAAGGAGAAAGAAATGTTATCATGTTATCAGAATTACAACATTGCATTGAAACAATGGTATGATCAGTGTCTCTTGAACCATGATGAATATCTGTTTTTAAGAATTGATAATCCAGTCACACCTGTTTTTTATTTAATCCCAAAAGTGCATAAAAACGCAGAAAATCCTCCAGGGCGCCCGATTATTTCCGCCATAGGGAGTGCGTTTGAGCATACATCTAAGTATGTGAATTCATTCTTGAGCAAAATGGTACAGGCACTGCCCTCATATTTACAAGATTCAGGAGACTTCCTCAGAAGAATTTATGACCTCCCCTGGGAAGAAGATTATTTGTTAGTTACTATTGATGTGTCCACACTGTACACCAGTATCAGACATACAGATGGACTTAGAGCAGTAAAACATTTCTTAGGAGCAAGACCGATAAGATTGTGGGCACACACAGAAATGATTTTGAGGCTGGTGGAAGTATGTTTGACAAGTAACTTCTTCCTTTTTAATGAAGATCTTTACCATCAGGTATGCAGTACTGCGATGGGCACCTGCTTCGCCCCCAGCTATGCGAATTTGCATATGGGCTGGTGGGAGGAGCAGGTGATCCGGACGCAGTACCAAGTGGAATGGGATGAGCATATTATGCACTGGAGTCGTTTTATAGACGATTTGTTCCTAGTATGGAAGGGCTCAGAGGAGCAAGTGAAGGAGTTCATTAATAAGATCCAAAAGAATGCATTGAATTTAACCTTTACAAGTGATGTGAGCAAATCCAGTGTTCATTTTCTTGACCTGATGGTATATATTAAAGAGAAGACATTTTATATGATAAAGAAAGGAAGAGAGCTAAAGACACAAGTAATCAGTGTCGATTAATAACGAAGTTTAGCGTACAACAGGATAAATTGAAAAGCATTCTCAATAGACATTGGCATGTGATCAAGAATGATCCAGTCTTGGGTAAGGTGATACCACGCAGACCACAAGTGACTTTTCGGCGTGTCAGATCATTTAAGCAAGCTCTTGTCAGGAGCACTTTGAGGAAACGGCCAGTTAAGGAAACATGGTTGACTAAAAAACAGGGGTTCCTGAAGTGTTCTAAGTGTAAGGCGTGCTTATATGGAACCAATACTGATCAATATAGAGTAGGATTGTCCAATGAAATGCGGAAGATCAAAGGCAAATTCAACTGCAAAACGGATTTTGCTGTCTACGTGCTACAGTGCCCTTGTGGCCTGCGGTACGTGGGCAGCACAATCCTAGAAGTTCCTAAACGAGTTTTGCAACATTTAAGGGCAATCAAAAATGGAGATCATACTTACCCAGTAGCACGCCATTTTGAGAGGTTCCATGGTAGAGATGTGAAAGGATTTTCATATTATGTGGTTGATGCAGTGGCAAGAGATATGCGTGGCGGGAACAGGGAAAAAAAAGCTTCGGAAATTAGAATCCCGCTACATTATTGAATTAAACTCCAAGCAACCAGAAGGCCTTAATGTAGAAGAAGATCTATATACGCACTTGTAAATAATCACCAATATAAATGAAGATTTCTGCCCATAAAATCACGAGATATTAGAAACATTAATGAAAAGTTTTTAAGTTGTATTATAGAATGGTTTTAGATCACATTAGTTTCACATAACAGACAAAATAGTAGTAGATAAGATCCTTATTGTAGATGTAGTGAGTATGTTCATGATGGCAGGGGTAATGAACTGATGTATTTTGAAAAATGGATAAGGTTGAAAACAGCCCACTGGGGCTTGATTTATTTATTTTTTAAATTTGTTTTTATTGATTTTACAGAACAATGGGCCAAGCATCTTCACACAATCAGTGAACGTATAATCACACAATATAGTATTACATGTTTACAACCACCGCAGGTCAGTATACATCAATAATGTCGAGTATCCTTAGGTATCTATGATCGGTAGTACATAATGGACCAGTATCCTAACAAAGTCTCTGGTGGTATGTCAATACAGCACGTTCTTAATATTCTTATTCTCCACGTATCTTTAGCAAGACAGTTGATAATTTGTTAAGACTATCAGTATTCAATGCAATTAAAACAATTTAACTAAACAGTTACCCAATCCCCCTCCCCTTCCCCCATGCTCAGCCCTCAATATCTACCTATCGCATGAATGTATCAACCATAGCTATAGGTGTGTGTGTCTCGGTTCCAAAGTCTGTCATCAGTAAACTACACAGTACTGCCAGCTTATCCAGCATAGCACACAACCAATGTGAGGCGGTCAAGTGTCTCGTATCCTCGGGTCAGATCCTTGTGTGGTAAGTCCAGCGTACCCTAGTAGGACAAAATATCTATCGTAGCGTATTCTTCTAGCATTGCATACCAACTCAACGAAATCAGTGTCTTTCGCAGGCCTCTGTATTCCTCTCTCTTCAGTTCCGTACCCTCCGCTTTACCCCATCTTAACATTTCTGCGTGCCATTCCTGTAAGGACGGGGCTCTAGTGGCCTTCCATCGTGTGGTTATGGCTCGTTTGGCTAGAAGGAGCGCAAGGTTAGCGAATCGGGAGGTAGAGCTGCCCTTCTTGTCACGGGGTCCCAGACCTAGTATGCAGTATTCCATCATCTCATTCTGGCGTATTGGAGCCACCGCCGTCAGTATGTTACATACCGTCGCCCAGTAATGTCCCAGCCTAGGGCAGGCCCATACCATGTGTACCAATCCCGCGTCAGGTGTGTGGCAGCGTGGACATTCATCAGTTGCCCCCGGAAACATAGCTCTGAGCCTGTGCGGAGTTAAGTACGCTCTGTGTAGCAACATCAATTGGATAAATTTAAATTTGGGGTTACGAGAGACTTTTTGGGGAACCCCACTATAGTGTCCCATTCCTTGTCTGTAAGTGCACGACCCATGTCCCCCTCCCATTTGTCGCGTAAGCGGCTGTAATGAGATCGCTTTCTCCGTGCGGATCCCAGTAGTGAGCCATTTTGTCAGACGGGCCCCATTCCCCATTAGGTATTGCATGGTGAGTAGTGCATTCGTGGGTGGTTCTGTATTATCGGGCGACCATGTGGTGCGGATATATCTGGAAATATGTGCGTGTAATAGAAACAACGCTTCGGGGGCGCCGTGTACGCGTACAAACGTCTCATGCGGCATTAGTACTCCCCCTGTAAAAAAGTCTCCTACTGTAGTAATGCCCACCTCTGACCACGCCTGTAGGGTACGGCCAGAGGTTAGTCCCGGTCGTGTGGGTATACCTAGCAAAGGAATGGTGGGAGCATATGGTGTCCTCTGGCCAGTGTACCGCACCGCACTCCGCCAGTAAGCAATAGCCAGTTTCAGTAAGTGGGGCGTCGACGTCAGTAGGGGGGCTTGTGGTAGTAAGAGTCTGTGGATGGTCCCTTTGTCCCTATCTCTTGATGTCATATCAAGCTCATGCAAATTGCGTCCTGCAAGCCAGTACGCCAGCCACTGCAACTGGCCCGCATAGCAATACGCACGCAGATCCGGCACCCCCATCCCTCCTTGTTGCGCGGGAAGTTGCAATTTTGCCAGGCTAATGCGTCTACGCCCCGCACCCCATATTAGGTCCGTCACTAGAGAGTTCAACACTTTAAAGGTGCACATAGGGACAAGAAAAGGTAGGTTGGTGAAGAAATAAAGGAGCCGCGGCAGGAGCACCATTTTCGTGATGGCCACTCTGCCCACCACCGATAGGGGCAGTGAGACCCAGAACTGAATTTGGGATCTGAGAGCCGCGATCGCACGCCCCAGGTTGCCATCTAGTAGGTCCGGAGCATTGCGGTAAATTTGTATACCGAGGTATTTAAAGGTATCAGGCGCTATTTGGAAGGACCAGGGACCGAACCGAAAGTGTCCGCTCCTCCCAGCGCTGACAAAGAAATACGCGTACGACTTGGCAGCATTGATGGCCAGGCCAGAGAGACCCTGGAAGGATTAAAAAATGGAGGGCATTGGGTGCGGATCAGCGCTCATATCCCTAATGTATAATATAAGATCATCCGCATATGCCGAGACAATGTGGGCCGTGCGACCACGTGTTATACCCTGACAGACCGCGAAAGCCCGGAGTCTGTGTAGAAGCGGTTCCAACGCCAGTATAAACAACAATGGTGACAAGGGGCAGCCCTGCCTTGTTCCTCGGGCTACAGCATATTGTCCTGAGATGTGCCGACCCGTGCGTGCTCGCGCCGTAGGGTTCGTGTATAATAAGCGCACCCATGCTATGTATTCTTCAGGTATGCCAAAGCGTGCGAGAGCATAGAACATATAATCCCAGCGTAAGGAGTCAAACGCCTACCGTAGATCAAGGGATATGCAGCCTTCCACACCTCCCATGTCTGGTGTGCCTAGCATTACCTGGTGTAGCCGCCTAATGTTAAGTGCTGTGCTCCGACCAGGTACAAATCCACACTGATCGGAATGTATTAGCGCAGGGATAAACTGGTTAAGGCGAGTGGCCAACAACTTACTCAGGATTTTATAATCCGTGTTAAGGAGTGATAAGGGTCTATAGCTCGAGATAAGCAAAGCATCCCTCCCGGGTTTTAATAGTGAAACCACCAACGCTTGCAGTGTAGTAGCAGGGAGCCCGCCTCCCTCCAGTGATTCGTGATAGAGGCACTGCATATGAGGAGTTAGCAGGTCAGCATAATTTGCATAAAATTCTGCCGGTAGGCCATCGTTCCCTGGTGTTTTATTACGTGGCAAAGCCTTAATCGCCTGCCGTATTTCCGCCCCTGTAATTGGTCGTAGTAGATCGTCGCGTTGGTATTGTGTAAGTCGGGGTATGCATAGGCCATCAAAGAATGATTCAAAATCAGTGTCCCTAAGAATGGGCAGTGGACCGTAAAGATGTTCATAATAGTCCCGGAATGCGGTATTAATGTCTAATTGCGTGTTGACCACTATGTCTGCGTTGTTCCGAATTTCTAATATGGGTGTAGGTACGGGCGCGTCTCGAACCAACCGTGCCAGCAGTGGTCCTGACCTGTCAGCTTGTGTGTGTTGTTTTTGCGTATATAACCGGTAGTCCACAACGCGTAGCTCTTCCAGGAGCTCCGCGTACTGAATGTTAGCCTCCCGCAGTTGCGTCAATTGTTCATTCGTCCCTGCTGCCTCCCCTTCCAGCGCGGTTAATCTACCTTCTACCTCTCTAAGTCGTTCAATAAGGTCGAGTCGCACTCCTGTCTTAGCGCTGATGGCCACGCCCCTGATGACCGTTTTGAAGGCATCCCATTCTATCTGTCGGGAGCTAGCAGACCCCGTATTCTCTGAGAAATAATGGACTATCGTCTCTGAAAGGGCAGTACGAAAGACTGAATCCTCCAGCATCTCAGGTTGTAATTTCCAAGTCGGTATCGGAGTTGGAACTCTGCCCCATTGTACCGTCAATTCTACTGGGTTATGGTCTGACAGGGTTTTCCCCATATGGATCACCGAAGTAATGGACCCTAACAGGGTGCCGGAACACAGGAACCGATCAATTTGAGTGTGTAATCTGTGTGGAGGCGAATAAAAGGAGTATTCTCTATGCCCATTGTGTTTCGCCCTCCATGCGTCATGTAGTTCCCATCCCTCTGCCCAGCTCCTAAGTGCCTCTGCTTGTTTTTGCTTTCAGTAGCGTGTAACGGGGGATGAGACCTGTCCAAGTCAACGTCTAGCACGGCGTTGAAATCGCCCCCCAGCACCCAGGGGTATGCATCCCTCTCTGCCAGAGCTGCACCCAGTGTAGACAGGTATTTATCCTGGTCAGTGTTCGGTGCATATATGCAGCCCAAAACCACATGTGTCCCATCCAATAAGCCATGAAGCAGTACATATCTACCGTTAACATCTATCTTCTGCTCTAAGAGCTTAAAAGGGACAGTATTCCGCATCCACACCGCCGCCCCCCTGGAAAAAGCTGAATAAGTTGTAGCGAACAGTTGCCCCCTCCATTTTTTTTGCAATTTAGTTGCCTCACCATCATTGAGATGAGTTTCTTGTAAATAGGCTATATCAACCTTCCTTCTAGTAAGTTGTGCCAGAACCCGGTGCCTTTTATGAATTGAGCCTAATCCCCTCACATTCCATGTGCAGTAGGTGTATGTATTATGTAATGCCATCGCGGGGCAGGAATCGTAGTTGTAGTGTGGCCCGTGGAGACCGAAACTCTGTAGATAGAGGCTGTGAAAAGGCCAAGCATGTCGTCACATAATGACTCCCCAATACTAGGTCCCCCCAGAAAACAGCAGGGGACCAAACAAAGAACAATAGCCCAACATGGACTATAAATAAAAAATGTGTCAACGCAGTCGCTTGGGGGGGTGTAGGCCAGAGCTGCGTCAGTTCGTGAAATCAACATGTCATTCACTCGAGTATGTCTTCGTTACATTAACTCGCTTCCCTATAAAGCATATGTACCCTGGAACCACAAAGCAGACATCAGCATCAATACACACAGTGCAGGTCTCTTGTATACATTACCACTCCCGAGCATTCCGGATCACAATATCAGAAGTCTCTTGCCACCTGGGCCGTAATCGAGGGAAACAGTGTTATGCTAGTGTCCGACTCAGAGCGCACCGTGTCGGCATCTGATGAATGTTCCGAGGGCGCCGCAGTCTGGGCATCATGGGCCGCCAGAGCCGCCGCCGTGAGAAGTGCATCTTTCTGGCTGGTCGTAATCTGTTCCGAGGTTGGGCCAGAGTTCACAGTAACCATGGGAGTGTCATGTCCCGATCGGGGTAGTCCAGTCGTTCGTATCGGGGAGGCTCTACGCAGTTGTCCCGATGGCAGCGAATTCTGAGACGTTTCTGGTGTAAAAGTAATTTCAAGCCAGTCCGCCACCTCCTCAGCGCTCTCAAAAAATACGATTTCTGACCAGAGACAACCTTCAGTCGGGCTGGAAAGAGCAGTGCATATTTCATATTGCGGTCGCGCAAGCTTTCTTCACTCCTAAAACGTTGCTCTTGCTTTCTGGACTGCTGGCGTAAAATCCGGGTAAAGCGAAATTGTTCGGTTCTCAAAACGCACAGGAGCGTTCTCTCTGGCAGCCCGCAGGATAGTGTCGCGGTCCTTGTAGTGCAAAATGCGCGCTATCAACGGGCGTGGCGGTGCGCCCGGCTGAGGAGGTCTAGAAGGTACCCGGTGCGCCCTTTCCACACTATACAGGGGTGTTAGGCCCTCCTTTGCTACATGGTCTCTCAGCCAGTCCTCCACAAACTGTGTAGGGTTGGATCCCTCGCTGCGTTCCTGTATGCCAAGTATGTGAACGTTATTGCGGCGGGACCTTCCTTCCGCATCGTCCACCCTGTCCTGCAGGCCCCTCAATTGGCGCTGGAATTGTTCAAGTTGGGTGGAGTGCATGGACTGCTGGGGTATAAGATCATCCAGCGCCATTTTATTCGATGTGACCTTGTCGGACAGTTTTTTGTGATCCGCTTGTAATAAGCTGAGATTAGTGGACATCGTGCCCATGCGTGATTCCAGCGCCATTCGTGAGTCTCGAATTTCCTTAAATATTAAGTCCAGCTTAGCCTCGTGGAAGTCTGTACCAGTAGGAGGTATCACGTCATTGTCTGCAGCGTTTGAGGGAACACTGCCAGGTGTAGGTTGCGTTGCGCCATCTGTAGCGGCGTCCGCCTGCTTGTTTTGGGTGCGGCCCATCGTGCCTCTGCGTCCCCCCGTCCGCTTCTGTTCCAGGATGGTCTCTTGGGGGGGTCTCGGGGTCGATATCCCACATCCCTTACTCCGCCAGCGAAGTAGAGATCTTTGGCACGCCCAGATTATTTACAGAGACACAGGTTCCATAGGCCGTAAGTATTCAGCCTCTCTTGGTCTGGGGCGCACACTCTCGGTGGACACCAATAGGGACGTCAGACTCTGCACCTCCGCAACCATCAGGACAGTCCCAGCTGTAAGGCCATATCGCGCTTACCACATAATCGTGTGTCTCACTCCGGACCCAGAGCCGGTTTCAGGCGGAGTGCGTCACATCACGCAGGTCGCGCGGTTGCCCAGCAGGGCGGGCAAGGACGCAGACACCCGTAGGCCCACCAGGCAACAGCTTCACTTCCACCTCACCAATAATGGAGCATGTCCTTTCGTCGCAAGCCAGCGTAAGTGAGTCGCCGCCGCCCAATGCATGCAGAGGGTCCGTTTCCGTATATGGCAGGGAGCAGCGATGTTTAGTATCGTGCAAGAAGCATTTCCCCTCCAGCTTCAATATCGCGCCTCACAGCACATAGTTACTCCCCTGTGCAGCCACTTCTCAGAAGGGAGGAGGGGGGGTGAGAAGTGTCCGTAGTCCCCTGCACACCGCCGCGCTAGTGGGCCGCGTCTGCGCTCGTTCCTCACCCGAGCGCCACCTGTCTCCGTCCACCCTCGCGGCTAGTCCGGGCCCGGCCAGTCGCCGCCGCCATCTTGCCCGTGGTGTCCATCACTGTGTCGCAGCAAGGTGGAAAGTCCAGCACCTGTCTTCACCGCCGCTTTCGCCCCCTCCGAACAGGTGTCGTCGCTTTATTCTCTCGTCGGCTTTATTTCCGCAGCATCGGAAACATCATTTAGGCTGTTAGAGCCGCCGAGACAGCCATGGATCGTGCGTGGCTCCGCCCCTTGTTCTTCCTCGCCGCCGGTCGCCCAGAATCAGCACCGAGCCCGGCAGATCCCAGCAGGCACCGAGGAGAGAAATTACGGCCACAGGATCCCAAGGGGTTCAGTAGCGCCAGGGTAGTCGACCTAGCTCTGCAGGTCCAGTATGTAGCAGGATATTCAGCTGTCAGGGTAGGAGACGGAGCTATTTCAGCCTACGTCCTTCATGCCCGGCAGTTGGCCACGCCCCCCCGCCCACTGGGGCTTGATTACAAGGATTATAACATGTGGAGTATGCCCACTTGGGCAAAAGTCTTTTGCGCTATTGATTTTTAAAGTCAAGGGATGGTATAAAATAGTGCTTATAATAATGAAATTTATCATTGAATTTCTGATATAAATTGTTTTCCCTCATTTCGAATATAATGATGTTCAAAATATCCCCTGCCGAATGAATTTTACAATTTTACGAATTGTGGCGATTAATGTTTCAGTAACTCACACCCAAAGATGGGAAACCATGTAAGAAACTACGAGTCTGTTTTCACTGTTTGCTTTTTGTAGTTCTGCACATGACACATAACAATCACCCATTACCTGATAAAAAATGGTTGCTCCCATTGCTTCTGTTATCGGTGAGCAAGGCTGCTGGGCAGCCGAAACGCGTTCGATGGAGCCGAAAATAAAATAAATTTGACCAGCTACACGAGGCGTCGTCATCCTTGAGTGAGAGGATTGAATGCAGAATTTACTGGACCTGCTCCTGTGAGGTCCAAAGAGGCGACGCGACTCTCGTTTGGGAGGCAGCAGTACACACATGGGAGAGAGCGTGGAGGGATATATATACTTGGTGCTCGAAACGCGTCAACAGAAGACAGAGGAGTGAGAAAAATAAACAACTTGCCAAATCTATCCGGGTGTCCGTTACTCTCAGTTCGCCGAAGAGGAGGTTCCGAGAGTGTTGTGTTTGTGCATATATATATATATATATATATATATATATATATATATATATATATAGAAGCACAGTTGAGACAATCCAGGTCCCAAAACAAAAGACGGCACTCACGGGAAAACAGAAGAGCACTCACCAGAAATATTACGCGGGTCCAACGATCCGCGCGCAACCGGGTGTTTCCCTCCGGTGCTGCACGGCTCACAACCAAGTTCCTCCAATAATCCCGATCATTATTTCCTCGTGGTCTGTAGTAAATCCACAGTGTCGGGGCCAGCGGTCAGGACAGAAGTCCAAAGGCACACAGCTCACACCACCGCCGCTCCTCGCGTTCCAGGTGCATCAATCAGCGGTGGTGAGCCGCTATACTTGGAAGCACAGTTGAGACAATCCAGGTCCCAAAACAAAAGACGGCACTCACGGGAATTCTTTCGTAATGAGTTATTCCAGTGCAGAAACCCTCTCCCCTGCCTATATATATATATACACACACTTAGAGCAGAAGAAGATCCTCGCCCTGCCTGAACCTTGAGTTAGTGTTGCTTTCACCACATCCGCCCCAGCAAGTGTGTGATCAATTATTGGTGTAAATTTAATTTAGGCACACCTCAATAAATAAATCACACAGCCCGGGGGAAGAGGGTTAGGGTTTGATGAATGGTTGGGAAGGGGTATTTGAGGGAAAGGTTTGACAAAGACAAACAACAACACACAATCTTGCCAGACCGACCATCATATATCTGTTAAGGGAGAAAAAGGAAATGCATGCATGATGATGACTTGATGGTTAATGATGATAAGTAGTACTTACTAACTGGAGTAGTAGTAGACAGTACAGGGCAGCAGTATACTAATAATTATTATGCTATTTGCCTTGCCTGTCTGCCCGCAGAGAGACCCAAATTACATACATTTTATGTTCTGTTGTACCGGGCTTCCTTTTAGCAAAGAAAATTAAAAAATATCTGTAGGGATCAATTATAAGCAAAGAGCAAACATAATAACAACAACAACAAACACACAGTCGTAATGATTGGAGAGAAAAAATAAATCAAATTATTTAAAAGATGATGAATGATACTAAAGTTACTGTATGTTACCCTGGTCAAATTGGGGAGTTGCCTCTCGGCATTCCTCTTGGTCCTCCCTTTCATGGACGCTGCGCCCGTCAATCTTGGGTGCCACTGCCTGCCTGGGGGATGCGGATTGGTAGGTGAGTGTGAGTTGTTTTTCTCTGTTTAGCACAGGGTAAAAGCCAGCCTGTAATTGTAGATGGAAAAACAAAAGGGATATTGAAAAATCAAGGAGGAAAAAAAAGCATGAATTACGGAGGAGTGCAAACACTTTCAGAGGCGGCATGGCTAAATCATGTCTACTCTGTTGTATGTTTCCAGCATTAACCTACAACAGCAACAGGACAGAGCAGGCCCACGGCCCCGACCCAACCTCCACTTAGCTTAGATTTTGACTGGGCCAGGCAGACAGTCACAGAGCACACATATACAGCAACATAGCATTTTCCAAAGTAAGTAACTAAATCAATGCATGGCTGTCAGTCATACCACTACTACAATCGTGACTACTCGACTCCACCACTACTACACAGACATGTAGGTCTGCTGTGGTTGTTGTGGACTTGTTTACTTTTTATGCCACTTCGTGATTTGAAATGCCCTGAGTTATTCCATCAATCATCTCCGATCCAACTGACTGACTGCGAAGATACTATGTGGTCATCATCATGGTGTTGTCCAACTCAGTCTGTAGTGTACCGAGTGAGTCCAGATTCCAGATTAAAAAATGCAGTGGATCGGCATGCAGTAGAAGAAGTGCAATTTTGTTATTAAACAACAAGAAGGGAAACATTGACTGGAGTGAGTCACTTTTAGTGTGTAGATTAAATACTAGTACACTTTGACTTCACTTCATGCACAACAAACAACAACAACACAAACACCAATCACTCAGAGTCAGCGTCCAATGCATGACATCATTACCTGTTCCTTCTCATCTTAAGTTAAGGGGCAGTCTCTCTCGGCTCGGAAAGGAGGATAGCTATAGTCATCATGTTCCACTTCTTTTGGAGGGACTCGACGAGGCAACATTTCTTGTACTATTCTCCATGCAATGTCTGGCTTGAGGGAAATGGATTTAGGGCGAGTCAGGAGGATGGAGCAGGACTCGGAGGAGTGGACGTAAATGCACACAGCTGCAACTCCAATATGGCAATAAAAAGAGAAGACGGTGGTGATGGATTTGTTGTGATTCAAACCAGAAAGACAGAGACACACACAAATAATAAAAGTAAATAAGGAAGAAAGAAAGTAACAAGTTGAAAGCCTAGTTGTCAGGGAAGTAGAGCTCGTCCTCAAACTCTGGTGGTTCAACCAGAAGAAGGTCATCTAACACACTACTTACGTCACCTAAGTAGCTGTCCTCATCTATCTGCTGTGTTTCATGTATTTTGTACTCCGGTGGTATAAAGTGCTGATTCATTTTGATCATGGTTAACCTCTCCACGTTTTTGGGCGAGAGACTGGTCCTTTTCACTGTTACAATGGCACCAGCAGCACTGAAAACACGCTCAGAAGAGACACTTGCGACAGGGCAAGCCAGATAGTTTATCGCCAGCTTGCTGAAGACTGTCCATAGGTGCCTTTTCCCATACCAATACACCAATGGGTTTTGATCAATGTAGACCTCTGTTGGGTCATCCAGATAGGCCTGGACCATCCGCTCAATGCTCAGGGTGCTACGCTTTGCTGGGCCCTCTTTGCCTTTGCATCAGCACTGGACCTAACAAGCCCTTGCTGTAGATACCAATCCTGTGCCGATTTTACTGGGGCTGATGATCCTGTTCTTGCTGTGGTTGAGAGTGTTGGTGACTGCTGTGAGCCAAACGCACTGCCCTCAGGCTCTGAAGTTAAACTTGACGCCGGATGCCCTGCTGCAGTTGTGGATTGGAGTAGCGGGCCTTTAATTACCAGCCGTTCTTTTTCCAAGTCACTGGCTGCCTCAGCTATCCAAGTTTTGTACTGGGCAACATCCACTTCTGAAAAAGGAATTAATGTCTTAGTGTTCAGTGCTGATTTGTACCGTGGATCCAGAATTGTGGCAGAAATGTAATGTTTGTCTGACACAATCTTAGTTTGCACCCTTGTATTTTCAGCTAAGCGAAGGGATAAGCTCTGCACCAACTCATATGCTTCATTTTTTTTCTCCACACCTGTGTACGTGTCAGACACCGCCTTCAGCTGTTGCTCTAGCATGTGCAACAATGGGATAGCTTGGCCCATAGTACAGTCCTCCTTGCTGACTTCATGTGTGAAGAGCTCGAAAGGAAGTAGCATCTCTGTCAGGCATTTAACTAGGCCCCATTGGTCCATCTCAATGGTCATGCCTTTCACAGTAGCATCCCCTAGTCTTTGCATGACATAGTCATTGATTGGTCTGTACTGCTCAAACAGACGTTCAAGCATGTAATAAGTTGAGTTCCAACGTGTTGGCACCTCCTGGATGAGTGCTTTGACTGGCATTCCATGCTCACGTTGAATGATCCTCAGCTGCTTCCGGGCTTTAAAAGAATGGCTGAAATGTGTGCATATTCTTCTGCAGGTGGTCAGTAAGTTGCTGACTCGGTATTCTTTTTTCAGAAAGTCTTGAACAATGATGTTAATGCAGTACGCCAAACACAGGACCCTGAAATAGCCACCATCACCCATGGCCTTAACTATATTACTGCCATTGTCCGTGGCAACAAAACCAATGTTAAGCCCTCTTGGGTGCAGCCATTCAAAGACCTTGCTGTTAAACTCTTCCAAAATGTTTGCAGCAGTATGAGATTTCTCCATGGCGAACATGGCTACAGTTGCATGTTTACGAGTGGCATTAAAAATCTCAGCAGTGTCAACAACACCTGCTGCAGTTATCTTTTCTCTAACACCCACAAAAGAGATCCAGTGTGCAGTGATGCACATGTAATCAGTGGCTTGGCAACTGGTCCACATGTCTGTTGTCAGGTGGATATTGTGAACAGCACTCTGCTGCAAAGCTTGTCCAAGCAATTCCAGCACATCGTGATGTAGTGCTGGAACAGCAACTCTGGCGAAATAGGACCGGCTGGGAACCTTCCATTTTGGGCAGATGGCTGTCACAAATTCCAGAAAACCCACCCCTTCCACAAAAGAAAAAGGGAGAAGGTCCAGCGCTAACATTTTCGCCAGCTTCGCATTGTACAAACGTGCCGTTGGGTGGTTGCGTTCGTACTGCCCCTCCGACCTAAACATGCTGACAATGGTAGGTTGGATTTTTTTCCTTTCTGCTGCCGCTGATGCAGGTAACTTCTTGAACCCAGATTTTGTGAGGCTCAACAATGCACTTTTTTTCATTGCGGTACTCTGTTGCCTTGGTGTCTCAGGCTCAGCCTTACTCTTACTACGGTGCCACTGAGATGTTGCTGAGGATGATGACTATGTGGGCGGTAGTGCACTGCTGGGGACAGGGCTACTTTGTGTACCAGAGAAAATGTCTCCCTCTTGTTCACCTTCCACCGCGATCATATCTTCTTCTACTTCTTCATCCACACCAACAGCAATGGGTGCAGTTTTACTTTTTTCTTGGTCTTTACGGTTGGTCCTCCCACTGGATCAAGGGGTGTTTTTTCAGATGGGTTGTTTGGCAGACCCTCCAGGATTTCGCGATTTCGCGATTTGCAAAAAAATCGCGAAATCGGCAGTTTTGTAAAATTGCCGCGATTTTTACAAAACTGCCCGCGAAATTTGGAAAATGCAATCTTTTTTTTTTTTTTTGAGCTTTCACCTCTAAATTCCCAACTTTTGGGAAACGAGGACCTCTTGTGGCCATTTTATGATGTCCACAATATTGACTAAACTCATATTAATCAACAAAGTAAAACATAAGGGGGAAGGCAGACTTTTTGCTTTGCACTAAACTCTACCTCTGTCTGCACAGATCACCTGACACACACTCTGTCTTTTTCTTGGAGACACTCACCTATTCCACAGTTTTGCTTTGCCAACACCTTGCTGGCTTATCAGGCCAAAATAGCACCATATCGTGTACTGTAGAACCCTTCATGCACAGATCCCAGGCACACTGTCTACATTTCGCCTAACCTCTTCAAACATCTTCCTTGGATGTGAAAACCCCTCACAGACCTACTCATATGTGAACCCGTGTACCCCTCACACATATTCTTTGTCCTCTCACCATTAGCAGTGACCACTGGCACACGCTTTTGATTCCACCTGTAGATCCCTCGACTGTGGAGAATCGTGTTGTGTATCCGATTCTCCCTGAAGATATGTTTTATTGTTTTAATCTTTAATTGTATAATAATTATTTGTTAGCTCACCTATCTACTCACCACATCATAGCAAGCTTGGGTTTCTGTATTTCTTTGTGTTGTATTTGGGCTTGTGCTCTTGTACTTGTACTTCTGATGTCTAGTTTAACTTGCACTTGAGGTTCCGGAACGAAGGGGCAGTTGAAAAAAATAATGATCAGTTGTGGGCGTACCCGCATTGTGGGCTCTTTCTGACAAATTCTGTTTATGCCGGCCATCTTTAAGAGGTTAACTGGTGCCAGGTGAAGTTAGTCTTTTCACACACATCACGGTCAACATGCAGTGGCCATTTTTAGAGGAAAAGACACTGGTTTACATCATGAAGCCTCTGTTAACTCTTATCACACTTAATGCACAATTCAAGTCAGCAGTTTACTAATGACAACTACATATGCTTAACACTGCGTTTGCAGTGCTTGCACATTTTGCCAAGGTGTTCTTTTATTTTATTTGCCTCTTTTGACAGCTAGTGCTCACTTTAACCTTGACTTGAAGTATTTCACATAGCTTTCTCAGGAGCACTTTAGCATTGGTCTCAGCACTATTTATTTGAATGCCATTACTATCTTTATTATCTAGAATAAACTTTAACTTATGGCTTCTCTCCAATACGTAGCGGAACCACTTCTCTTCTTACAAAATTCAGGGTAGCCACTATTAAAATGACAAACATGGTTTAGAAACTTTGAAAACTATTTAATTGCCATTGATGCTAAGAAATATGATCCTGAATAAAAAAAAGAAAATGCACTTTTAGTTGTCTTGGGGCACCCTGACAAAAAATCTTTGATCATCTTCTGGAAATAGAATCACCGTAGGAAGTTTTTGGCTTGTGGGATGAATATAATGAAGTAATTAAAAGACTGGACATACAATTTGGAGAAGAACCTAACATGGTGGTCGATTCAAATACTAGACACGTCAGAACAACATAGGCCTTCTACACAAGAGCATAAACCCATCCCGCTATGCATCAGAATAGATTGACAATCCTTCCTGTTCCGGAGAGCCACGGGGGGCCCTACAGGTGTACAGGAACAGGTTCAGGCACGCTGGTTGATGGGGGACACACAACAGACAGGCAGCTACAGCTAGCCAGTCAAGTCCGACATGAATTCTGCATCAAGTTAGATGCTCAGGAAGATGCTAAGGCAGAAATACTCCAAAAGGACCACTACTAAACTACCCCAGCTACTCTGTGGAAACTTTGAGGAGCTTAATGATGTTAGAGGGAGAGGGTAAGTCTGAGGTGGCTAGCAGGGTGAGAGGTGTAGGTTGGGGAGCCACAGAACACCATGCTGGCTGTTACTGTAAAAATTACTGGGTAAGATGCTACTGAGTGAAGTACTGGGTAAGGTGTTACTGGCGGAGGTATTGGGTAAAGTGTTTCTGTTGGAGGTATTGAGCAAGGTGCTAATAAACGAGGTATAAGTAAGATATGACTGAGGGGGGTATTGGGTGAGGTGTTACAGAAAGAGGTACTTGATAAGATGTCACTGAGGGGGTTATTGTGTCGATGTTACTGAGTTAGGTACTGGGAAAGATGTTTCTGAGAGAGGTATGGGGTAAGATGTTATTTAGGGGGTATTGGGTAAGATGTTACAGAGGGGTTTTGGGTAGATGTTACTGAAATAGGTATTGGGAAACATGTTACTGAGATAGGTATTGGATAAGATATTACTGAGGGGTATTGGGTAAGATATTACTGAGGGGTTAGTGGGTAAGATGTTACTGAGGGAGGTACTGGGTAAGATGTTACTGAGGGAAGGATTGGGTAAGATGTTATCGAGGGAGGTGATGGGTGAGTCTGACTCCTGGGAAACACCCCATGCATGGCAGAATCCTTACATGTTTTACTCCCATCACAAAACTCATCCTGCCTGCAACCAAATGGAATCTTGATGAGCTAATGATTACGTCTCCACCTTCAAGGGGAACTGAAACCAGCTTTCGAAACATAAGAGAGGATCTGATCACCCCTATAATTCAAGGTTATGTATTTAATCTTATACAACTGGAGGTCCATGAAACTCTGGACACAATTCATCAAATAGTAGATGGGTTCACTCCTTACCTTTTTCTACCATATCTGATTACTCATGTCCGAACAGTGAGTAAGCAGGAGGTGACCTCCCTATGCAGTCTGTCTCACTTATTTGGATCAGCCACTACTATCCTGCGCCCTAGGGTGCCTGAGGAAGAGGTGTCCTGCCTCACGGATCCGGGAGGCAGTGGTGCCCCGACAGGGGTGCATTCATGGAGAAATACAGCACCCTCCCATGAGGTTAGGACATGGAGCTGTGCTTCCGTGAGAGCTGCAGACACTTTAAACATGCCTATTGCAAAGTGGAATACTCTGCTAAAACAGTTTCCATTGATTTCAGGCTGAAAATGAATGATTATGAGTTAAATAAAGTGCCGCAAAAATGCCGCTACATTTCCATATTTGTGCCGCTAAATTTCCATATTTGTGCCGCTAAATTTGCTAATCCATGCCGCAATATCCTGGGGGGTCTGGTTTGGCCTCCGGTACCATAGTTTGTACCAAGTTTACCCCGACTAACACTCTGTCAACAAATTGAGCATATAGCAACGTTCTCCTCCTTACTGCTAACAGAAAAGAAGTCCCAAACTGGAGAGGTGAACTTTCTTGTGCTGCAGGAGGTGCCACTTGCAATGCCGGATGAACTGGAGGGTGTGCCTGGAATTTGAGTCTGTGCAGTACCACTACCTACTGAGGTGGTGGTTGTGCTGGATGGAGGTCCCTGCCGGGCCTTTGCAAATGCAAATATGTAAGCTGGAGGTGGTGTTGGTGTTACCTGTGTTGGTGGTATCCGTACCACATCCCTCACAGCAATTTGGGATGGGGTAATAATGTCGGTCTCCATCTCCACTGGGGTGGGAGTGATGTTCATGATGACTGGCTCGTCATCATCCTCCTCTTCTACATCTACCTCCATAACTCTAAGGCTTTCTGGAAGCTTCGTTTTCCCTAGCCTTGTCTTGTGGCGTGCCTCACTCTCAGACTGAGCTGGTGGCTTCCAAGTGGCATCTAGATCATCAGAAGGGGGGCTTGAAGAAGAAGTTGATGGACTAACCCTCCTTTTCCTTGCTTGGGATCTGGAAGACAATGGATCTTCTGAAAGAGTGGCTTGCTCTTCTTCTTCCTCTGCAGGAAGCTCGATTTCCTGAACTGCCCCTACTTCGGGAGGAACAACTACTATTGTGGGTGGTGGTTGCGGCTGTGGTTGCGGCTGTGGTTGTGGCTTTGGTTACAGCTGTGGTTGGGGCTGTGGTTACAGCTGTGGTTGAGGCTGTGGTTGCCCACTTATCTGCTGAGTTTCCTCCTGCGTTGATTGGGTACTACTTTGCGATAAGTCAATTTCAACATCACTGCTCATTTGCGTTTGCGCAATTAGACTGGCTGCCTCTTGCGACACTCATGGGCTTGGGCCTAGGTTGGTGGGGTGGGCCCACTGATGCGGAGGTGCTGCTCCCAGCTTGCTCCCCGGACACCGCTGCTGCAGGTTTAATTTTTTGTTTCCCAAAAAACATCCTGGGCGGCACACCAGTCTTCTTGGTAAGTGCCACTTCTTCCTTCTTCTGTTCCTTCTTCTCACTGGCAACTTTCTTGGTACTGGAGGACCTGGTACCTTTCTTTGGGGCCATCTTCTTCAGATGTCAGCAGGACGCAGTTGCACAAGTTGCAGAGATGTCTGTGGTCAGTCACACGTCACGTGACGTCGTGCGCAGCAGGACTTCTGTCTGGCAGTACAATGGGTGATGATGATGATGACACCTCCTCCTCAGTCTTTTGTGCACCTAAAAAAAAAGCAAAGAAGCCAGAAGAACATCAGTGAAATGTTGCATTTGTTGTTGTGGTTCAATTAATACTAGTACAAACAAACAAATATAATATATAACTTAGTGTTATATTATTAAATGTTATTAACTCAGTTATTAAAGAAACATAACAGCAGTGTAGCCGTTTGTGAGACTTTGACAACAAGGGCTTTCATGGTATACTGTGTACACCCAGGAAGGATAGGAAAGAAGAAGAAGAACAAAAACAAAAATACAAATGTAATGGAAGTGGAACCTGTTTGGCATTAATTTGCGCATCACGTCATTCAGGGAGCTGCAGCTGGCAATGGGGATGGAAGCCGTAAGCCAAGAGGAACAAAGGAAAGACATGCAGGCCTATATGGCAAAAGCAGCACACTACTAAACTACCACCACAAAATGGCCACCAGCCACATGGTCACTCACAGTCACAACAAGCAGGAGGCCTGGAAAACAATGAACTCAAGCAGGCCTATATATGGCCAGACAAAGGAGGCATGCTAAACAACACAGCTTTAATGCAAAATAATTGCAAAAACTAAAATCCACAGGGCTAAAAAAGGTTTGCAAGTTACACAACAACCACACCACACACACACACATCCAACAGAACAAAGGCATTTATTTAACACACACCAAAAAAGTGAAATACCCCCCAAAAAAGACTTTTTTCAATTCAATCCAATGCCATCCATGCCCTAAATGATGTTTAAATTCAACAGACACCACAGAAACAGTTGTTTCATGCACCCATGAGTAGCTCTGGGCATGCTGGCTGAAAGGCCTATTTATTGGGCCAGACTACTGGACTAGTGAATTAAATAAATATTGCAAATTGATTGCAAAAGTTGGAGAAAAATTAGTGAATTTTGCAATATGTTTCATTTATAAAACAAAACTACTAGAAAAATTACATACAAAGAAAAACAACTAGGCCCCTACTGAAACTACAGACCACCCACAACAATAAATTCTAAAAAAAACTATGAAAAATACCAAAAAATGTAGGTGCAATGCCCCAATCAAACAAACAACTCCAATTCTCCAACTTCCTTGTAAATCTCAATCCAAAAGTCCTCAAATCCAATGATATATGATGCAGCAGGCACAAAGAGTGATCCTTCCAGCTCAAAATCCAAATGAAAAGAGAACAGGACATGGACAAAGCACTGGGAGGAGCCTGCTGGACAGGAACAGGAAGTTGGAGACTTGGGGGCACTTCCTTCCCCTTAAAAAAATAAATAAAAAAAGAAAAAGGACTCCTTGCACAAAAAAGTACAGCCAAATGTCAATCTGAGGAGTTTTTTCCATCCAAATCATCATTTTCGAGAAGGTTTTATGCTGCTCGAGAGATATTCTTCTCCAGATTGCAATTTCTGCGTGTTCGGCATCGCGATCTTCACCGAACTTCCGCCGGATGTCCGATGGCGCGTCCGACTGACGTGTTCGCGATCGCACACTCTCGCGGGATCGCGTGGCCGGCTACCAAAATCTCGTGGTGCACGCGAACGGATAGGAAATCTTGTCGGCGAACGCAGGGATCCCGGTAAGTCGCTACAGCGCGCGCAAAAACGCATTTTGAAAGCACGAACAAGAAAAAAACTCCACTACGCCGCAGATCGCGGAGTTTTCGGTAACTCCGCGTTCTACGCGGAACGCGGAGTTGCCGAAAATCCGCAAACTCCGTGAGCGGACCGGATTTTAACGCCCAGGGTTAGACAAAACCAAGTGCAAGGCAATGCCGCAATCCACGCAAAGCGAATGTAGCCAAGACACCGAGATTGTGTGCGCCTCCTGCACTGAAACATCTCAAATTAATGCTCTAAAATAACTCTGCCTGGAACTAATCAGCTGATCTTGCTGCAGGGGCTGCTAATTGGTGGTTGAGACAGCTTCGATGGAAAGCAAATGATGAACAAAAACAAGTAGATAGTAACCTGACCCCCATGAGGAATGCAGCTGCCACCATGCGCGCTGCTGCTCGCTCCCGCAGGCAAAACGCCGTGGGAGTGAACATTAGAAAAGAGGTGGGACATGCACCCGCCTTTAGCCATGTGCGTGCTTTCATTATTGAAAGACACATGCAAAAGCCAACCCAATGCGTGGGGGGAGTCAGACCCACACAGAGCAGTTACAAAAAGCCTCGCAGAGCAGCGCATGCGCGCTGCGCTAGGCTCGACCTAAACATATATGAGATAAGATTGTCTTGCAGTGTTAACTGCTTCAGTTTCCGCTACTTTGCAGTCCATGTTTTCTACACAGTGTCTCTTTTAGTGGTTGCTTAGACGTCTTTTTGTGTTGACTCTGTTCCTGGTAGGTTTCCGGGGTCTCCAGCTGAATCAGGTGAAGTAAAGGTTAATGGGTCATATATGGCCATGAACCCAGGCCTGGGTTTCCACGTTATGGAGACTGGTGAATTGCCTGCTGCAAGGACAGAGCAGCACACAACTCACCCTTATGAAATGAGAGGCAGTGGGGGTGGACAATGACCCCCTGGACATTGCCGCATGTTGTGCAGCGAGATAAAGGCTAGTGAATTTGGAAAGGTTTTGAAGTTGTTAATTAGAGAAACGAGGCGTAAGGACGAGTTAGTTGCAAGAGCAGGAGTCAAGACTCACTATAGAGTTGATGACTAAAAAGCTGAATGCTGTCATTTTAAACATACCCTAACTTCTACTGCTAAGGTTACACGGATTGGTGCACCACTCTTTTCAAAGATATAGGGCTAATAAGGAAAGCGCTGTTGGATTTGGGAATGTTGGGTTGACTCTGATGAAGAGTTTATGGCTGGGATGAGGGATTCTGAGTGTATTGTTAGGGGAGTTCTATATGTACTCATTGTTTCAACTGGTGATGTTGAAGGAGCCAGCACTGACATTATATAGGGTTAATAGCCTATGGCTAAAATACTGGCCATTACTAGAAAATAAATATATACAGTATGGTGTGTAATTTCAGATCCAAAGCGCTGGGCAAAGATTTGTAAAGGTCCCCACTCTGATTGGCTGAGTGAAAACCTAGCGCTGTCTCTGGCTGGGACATCCACACTACATCACAGCGAGAGGCCGAGAGGGGCAGTGAGGGCTACTTAGGGGTTTAGAAGTTATTTTTGAGGATTTTGAGTGGGGTGATAATGAAGTTTCTGGGTGACTCTAAGTAAGTGGCTGTTGTTATGACTCCAGGTCCCTCAAAGTATGGGGCCAGGCGATTCTTGCACATTCTAGAATGACGTAGAGGCTTTCCAGCTGTTGAAGGGGAAGATATTGGCTGCGCAATCACAGCTGGTAACAGCGAGGACCAAACTGTCATCCCCAAAAAAAGACATTCCAGAGAGGAAATCATGTTTCCAGGAATTTCTGAAATGGTGGCATCTCCGAATTTCTTTCTTCCTTAATGGACTAGCTTGTAACCAGGAGCTACTATCCACAGGTAATGAGTTATTAAAAGTCTAGGAGTGATGTCCAATCCTTCCTGGTTAGTGGAAATTGTAAAACCTGGAATTGGCGAGGTTTGAATCTTTTAGAGATATTACTTGAAATTGTTGCTGTAGTCCTATAATAAATGGAAGGTTGGAAAAGGATTCTGTGAAGAGGCTCAACTTCAGATCTCTTGAGGGCCGCCATGGGTTCCTCGGTTCTGGGAGAAGCGAGTTCCAGATTTGGGTTCTCGTGATCTAGATTGTTCTGCCTGCTTGAGTGATCCAGATATTATGCCCAGATATTGTCCTGTGCCAAACTTCAATTTGTGTGGTGCATTGTCAGTTTTCGAACGTTTACGGGCTAGGTCGGTTTCACATTTTGCAGATTGGCTGTTCCCTTGGTTGCTTTGAACCACATCTGGCCGGAGCAGGGAAAGGCCGCTTCATGCACTTCAGAAGATGCAGGGACTATGGTGACTTACATTGCACCGTTGATTCTTTTGTGAAACTTTACACAATAAAGAAGAGAAGAGCCCAGTGTGTCACCAGATGATTCTGCATGGGTCTTCACCGCTCATTGTTTACTCTCTAAACCTCCCTGGATTTTAAGGCCCAGGGCGGTTCTCTTCAGCGCCCCCTCTGTCCCATGAACCCTTGCTTAGACACACACAGAAACAGATGCGTGTGCACAGGAAGTGACGCCAAATGTAGACATGAAGAGGACTGCAAGCTTGCAGGTCATACATATGGACTTTAGTCAGTAGCAAGCGTTGATCAGAGGTAAACATGTCTCCTGTGTAATTGGTATTCCAGGGGTGAGGATTTGGCGTTCCAGGTTTGGGATCACCTACAAACCTGTGAGTTCATGGGTATTTAGAAACTCGTTTCTGACTCCCATCGAGAAACTGTTGCAGTCTCAATGAGAGGAGTAAATCTCTTTCTAAGGAAGGAGTAAGCTTATAAGATCTCCAACCCTGGTAGAGGGGCTGGTGAATGGTGTTCTCCACAGGGAAACAATGTGCAGTTTCACAAGTGTGAGGGGCTGCACCCGGGCACCCTTGGAGACCTACTCCTCAAATGCAGGAGTGGAACCCCTTCCAGAGAATAGGCTTGTCACGCCCCAAAAATTGGGAGTGGGTGGTGTAAAGAGTTTCTCTAAGTTTAGGGCAGTACAATCACACAAGTGCAAAGGCATTTTGATGTGTGCAGCTGTGCTTTATGTATAATGCAATGTAAAGCCCTTGGCACTGTTGGAAGAGAGAAGTCACAAAGAGATGGAAACCTTTGGAGATCTGTCCCCACCCGGGGTAGTAAATCTGCTTTTACAGATTTGTGAATATCGTGGGAGTTGGGCTCTAGGTTTACAGCTTAAACAGCAGGAGAGGAGGAACAGAGAGAAAAAGGACTTCAAAACTTCAAAAATTCGGGGAAGACGCAGATCTCAAGTGTAAAGTTAAAGAATTAGAAAAATATAGGAATAGTAAGGGTAAGAGTGGAGGCAGAGCACCAGACTAATAATGGTGAAGAGAGACAGGCGTGAGGCAAGAAGAAGACAGACAGACAGACATAGAAAAGGAATATAGAAAGATATTTGGACAGAAGCAGGAGACAAGGCTGTATATGGGACAGTAGAGGGAAGGAGATAGAAGGTCAACGTGATGAGAGAAAGGAAGCACAGTCAGAAGAGTAGAGAGAGAGAAAGATGAGACAGCAGTGAGACAGTAGAAAGAGGAGCGAGCTACAGAGGTGTGAGAATGAAGCAAGAAGAGTGTGAGACAGGAGTGGGGCAAGAAAGGGAGAGCTAAGATGCAAGTGGAAGAGGAAGAGGAAGAGGACTAGAAGAGACGGGTTAGGAAGCAGTAGGAGAGAAAGATGGATAAACAGGGAGAAGAATAGAAAGAAGGAAAGAGCATAGAGGATAAAGTCGAGAAAGATATGTTAGTGTGCTTACCTTGTTAAATAGCCCCTCTCCTACGGCAGGGCCTCTTTGCCCCTTTATGGTTGTGCTATGCTCCATTGTCAAAGACCAAATTAAACTTTAGATATGTTTCTGTACCTCTTGCCAGTTCCAGATCTCTGGAGAGTCAGCTTGATCCCAGCTGCAAGTTCTCCTCCCACAACAATCATCTTGAGACTCTGCAGTGTCAGAAAATAAAACATCTTTAACAGGATTCAGTCTAACATTCAGAGACATTACTCACACAACACCTTGCCAGATACTGCCCTGTACTCTCCAGTAGGCCCAGGGATTGGTCCTGAATGTCCCTCCTTCATAATTTGTGAAACAAATGTCTTACTAAGCCATCGGTTCTACCGATGCTCTTGCTTTGCGCTTATGGCGTTTATTATAGTGACCTCCCATCTGTCTTTCTTCTCAGAGCCTGCCACACTTACTTTAAATGCCAATAACTCAGGTGTGCTTCTCAGGTTATAACCTTACAGAACAAGCATTTGCAATGCAATAGGTCTCGCAGTTGTTAGAGTTTGAGCTATTGGCATTGTAAATGGCAATGCCTTTTATTTATGTGTTGGTTTTTAAAACATAAGTAAAAGGTATTGTTATTTACAATGCCAATAGGTTAAACTCTCGCAAATGCGAGACCTATTACATTGCAAATGCTTGTTAAAGTCGTAATTAGGCCCGTTTAGGGTCTTGTCGCATGGATGGATGTCGGGGAGGGGGCCATCGGGGCATGTGTTAATTTAAATGTGTTAAGTGGCCCCCGAACAGCGTGACGCTGTTCCTCACTTTGCACCTAAGGCTGCTAGAGACCCATATCACTTCGTAGTCCAGAATTCACCTTATGCCTCTTTAATCCACTGCCCTTTTACGTCAATCATGTAGATTTCTGCATTTTTCCTTTCTGACAATTTTTTTCTTCTGTTTCTCCTTCTAACCCCTTTGCGTGCTCTTCCCTCTCTTGTTCTCCAGAAATGTTGACAATGAAAAATAGGTGGGGGGGGGTCAAAAATGAGTACTGATGGGGATGGACGGGAAGGAAGGCAGACAGTTCAGATAATTAATTAATTTTAATGTGTTCAGCTGCACAGCGTGGTGCCGCGCATCACGCTGCACCTAAGGTTGCCAGAGACCCATACATATCACTCCTGACTGAGGCAAATGGCCTGCGGACACCCCCTCCCCCATGCAGGCCTGTAATTAGCATGTAACACGTGCCAGTCGCATGGTGTACCATGCATGTAGCGACAGGCACGTGTGTTGAGCGTGTCCTCGCGCTCTCTTGAGATCTATGGCGGAATAAACTTGCTTTGAATCCTTCCTGCAATCCCCCTGTTCACTGCAACGCCTCGCAAGACGGCGGCACCACGCTGTTCAGGGCCACTTAACATTTCAATGAACACATTTACCAATCTCCAGCCAAAATCACACGAACGAACCACGAACAATCCCTCCCCAATGCACAACCAACAGCCTCAGTACTACCACCCCCCACCTTCAAATATGCGACCACCAGATGCGCGCGCCCACCAGCACTGAAATCAAACACCGCAACTTACACTCTAGCTGCTTTTTGAACCCCACCACACACACTACACCAGCAAAACAACTCATCAAAACAGTTGAGCATCCCCGAAAACACAGAGCGGTCCCCAGTACGTGTTTGCGCACTCTGCTCCACCCCAGCCCCCTCAACAGGAGAGCCTCCTTGTCCTCTTAGGCACTGTTCCACACGGACTGCACTCACCCAATGCTTCGCTTGCAGTCCGCCCGATGCCGGCTGAGCTGGTCCCAGCATGGGACTCCGGTGCGAGACTGCACACACTGAGGCCCTCACTGTACACACTGAGGCTGGAGGTTGTGTGTGGCCCTCATTGTACACGTTGAGGCTAGGTTGTGTCTGGCCCTCTCTGAAGGTTGTGTCTGCACGCGCAGAGGCCGGAGGTTTTATGTGATGCACTCTACACACACTGAGGCAGACTCTCGGGTGGGGGTGGAGCGAGTTTGTTGGGGGGGGTCGAGTTTAAGTAACCCCCCTCTCTGCCCCTTGATGCAGCCTGCAATGGACACTGATTGCACAGTGCACGCCTGCACAGAAGGGCTCTGCCTCCGTGCAACGATCGTGCCTCTGAGTATGTTAAAATGGCCCCCGTGCACACTGGGTTGTAACACCTGCCGGCGTCCTCTCATTTCCAATCCCAGTGCACAGCTGGTCCCGGAATACCCCTGGGGGAGTGACTCCGGGGCTGCACCTGGTGCGCTTGAGAGGGGATGGGGGGGGGAAGGGGAGAGGCAGTGAGGGAGGGGCTTTAATGGTATGTTGATCGCGCACACCACAAACTGCATCGTCTTCCGGGGTTAATCGGGTTTGTCACTGCCAGACTCCGCGGTGCCCACTTTATCAGCTCCCGTGGGATGAAAGGCCGAGTTGGCCCGACCGAGATTAGTGTGTTTGGCCCATGAGCAGCTCTACTGGAAACCGACTGTGTAATGGTATACTTTAATTCTAGAGCCTCTCTCGCCAAATGCGGCCTCTTGGCGCACTCACATAGAAGCTTCCAAAGATGACCCGGTACGGTAATTAAGTGATACTTTCGCCCAGTTTTCGTATATGTAAACATTACAAAATAATAAAGTAATACTATAAAAAAGTACCACGTTATGCCGCGTATTTTGCCTTTTCTTGCTTATAATTTGTTTCTGCCCTGTTGCATAATTCCAGTGGCCCTGGACAAAGCACAAACGTTTCATATGCAGTCAGACAAGCAAGGTACCAGCCAAGTTACAGCAGGGTACGAATCGAACCACTGTAACATATCAGACTATTCAGTATCATTAAATGGTGACCTTGCCACGTTTGCCATAAACAACCACCACTCAGCATCGTGTCGGGTCCCGGAAGCGCCCCTTCAGCCAGACACTGATGAACAGCCCATAACTAAGTCCACCCGTCGCTCACGCTCATCACCTAGAACCTGGCTCCACGCTGCTCACCCCCTCTCTCCCATTCAGAACAGTAGGCGGCAGCAGCTAACCGTTGCCTGCCCGACTCGAGACAAGCTGTCACCGCCGCGGCCCAGCGAGTAACTAACTCATTTCAAGTTAAGCGCCACTCACTCAAAAGTTAAACTCAGCAGCGTATACGAAAGCGGATCGTAAAAAGCCTCGTGCCGACTACACAGCTAATCATCACTTTGTAATTCTACATGGTGCACAAGGATTGGCTAAGGTGCCACAATGATCCAATCCTAGGTCACCTTATACATTAGTAGTACCGCCCGCTCTCTGAGGGCCTCCGAAAATATGTTCGGCCGTTGGGTTGGTTGTTATTCCGCCCGGTTAAAAGATCAGCAACGGAAGACGGACACAAGGCTGATTTCACTGACGGTCCGTGTAAATTGTGGACTGGTGATCACCGTAATCTAGACAAGCAGCCGCCCTACTTGTGGGATAGCCGTGCAGTAGTTTTCTATCGATGTAGCAGTTTCTGGCTCCACAGGGTGACCCGCTGTGAGTGAATTTTAAAGATAGCCAAGTCTGCTTGATTACTTAGTCACCTAGCATATAACGATTTTTTATTTTTTCTCAGAACGTCACGTCGTTATACAGTAGTCTTTATAAAGTGAGGTATTAGGTAACTGAAACAGAATAAAATGGTAATTAAAAGTGCATTATGGTTTTATAGATTAACTTAATCCAAGTGAAGCATGGTCGTGTGTGAAGGTTTCTGCCAGCTATTGTGCTTTGGCCAATTATGTCAGGGCTTTAAGTGGAACAAGCATTGGCCGCGCGGCCGTGCGAGATGCGCTCTGTGGTGGGGGAGGGGGGAGGAGCGGGAGAGCAAGTGACGCGCAGCCGTGAAAGTGACACGGCTGCGCGACCCTGAGAAGCGCTCTGTGGTGGGGGAGGGGGAGGAGCAAGTGACATCAAAGGCAGATGGCCTGGAGCATGCGAGGAATGCGCGTTACTGCGCGCGTTCTCGCATGCTCTAGGCCAGCCAAAAGTTGTGGTCGCATTTCTGCAAGCCCACACTACAAAATGTCTCGCCCAGAGCCAGCGCTGAAGCGCTGGCTTTCAGGGCGAGACCTAAAAACAAGGGGAAGGGTACAGAGGGACCAAAGGAAACTTAAAAGGAACAACGGTCCATACAGGAAACAGTAAGTATCAGATCATGTCTATTAACTTAATTATGACTCAAAGTCTTAATATAAAATGTAAAACCACATTTATTAACAACCAAAGGTAGTGGGTAGCGCCAAAAGAACAGAAAGTAATGAAATATACTTAGACAAACACAGGTGATGTGTAGAAATTATTCAATTCACGATAATCATGTTGGACATGTCTTCTTTAGTCTCTGCTTTCATCGGCAGGTACTGCTGGCTATTTGCAATTAATTCTCTCCTCATATAAAGAAATTTCCTTCCATTACTCCTCAATTCTGCAACCACCAGCAGGCAAGCACCAGGCAATGTGCCCGCGCTAGTTAAATTCTGCCCCTGCAAGTGAAGCATGGTCGTGTGTGAAGGTTTCAGCCAGCTATTGTGCTTTGGCCAACTATGTCAGGGCTTTAAGTGGAACAAGCATTGGCCGCGCGGCCGTGCGAGACGCGCTCTGTGGTGGGAGAGGGGGGAAGAGCGGGAGAGCAAGTGACGTGCGGCCGTGAAAGTGACACGGCCGCGCGGCCCTGAGAAGCGCTCTGTGGTGGGGGAGGAGCAAGTGACATCAAAGGCAGATGGCCTGGAGCATGCGAGGAATGCGCGTTACTGCGCGCGTTCTCGCATGCTCTCGGCCAGCCAAAAGTTGTGGTCGCATTTCTGCAAGCCCACACTACAAAATGTCTCGTCCAGAGCCAGCGCTAAAGCGCTGGCTTTCAGGGCGAGACCTAAAAACAAGGGGAAGGGTACAGAGGGACCAAAGGAAACTTAAAAGGAACAACGGTCCATACAGGAAACAGTAAGTATCAGATCATGTCTATTAACTTAATTATGTCTCAAAGTCTTAATATAAAATGTAAAACCACATTTATTAACAACCAAAGGTAGTGGGTAGCGCCAAAAGAACAGAAAGTAATGAAATATACTTAGACAAACACAGGTGATGTGTAGAAATTATTCAATTCACGATAATCATGTTGGACATGTCTTCTTTAGTCTCTGCTTTCATCGGCAGGTACTGCTGGCTATTTGCAATGAATTCTCTCCTCATATAAAGAAATTTCCTTCCATTACTCCTCAATTCTGCAATCACCAGCAGGCAAGCACCAGGCAATGTGCCCGCGCTAGTTAAATTCTGCCCCTGCATAGGATGATTCAAGTACTTTGCCTCTAACTCCTTGGCAACTTTTAGAGGCCTCTTAATTCCACTATGGAGATTATTACATCATTCAATCAACATCTGGGGCCTTCTACTTCTCATAATACACCAGAAGGAGTAGGGAGTAATAAAATGGTTATATCTTGTGATGGCATGTGCTGTGTGTGCTAATACTGCCCTCACTCACACAAATGTGTGACATGCTTCATCATAGGGCTGCTTACAATACACCCCGGCGTAGCCACGCGCGGGGTGGAGCAATAGGGTGGGGGAAGACAAAACAACACAGAGAAAATAACAATTTGTTTCACAGTGACTGGGAACGACGGTAGTGAAAGTGCAGTGATATGTGAGTTAAAACTAGCTCGGAAGTGTCGCTGTGCCTCAGACTTTATTCCTGGACCCTCCGGCCAGGGTTAAAAACGTGAAGGATGGTGGTGACCACTGTTCCCTGTAATGTGCGCGCCCGCGCGCCCGCGCACCTATGTCTCCTAGAGCGCGCAGTGTAATATGCGAAGCGCGCACACGCAGCTGAGGAGGACAGTTCGCGCCGCCGCTTTTAAATGCGTGCTGCGCGAAAGGCGGAGGGAGACCACCCGAAGTTCGTCAGCAAGTGGCTCCTGCTGCATTTCTTTTGTTTAAAAGGGCTCGGCTGCTGTGGGGCAAATTGTATGCTTTTTTAAAGTAATCATGTTAATCACAGCGCCCGTGTGCGCTGCAATTAACATGAATACTTTCACAAAGGCACACAATCTGCCCCGCAGCTGTGCCCTATTAACATATGAAAGGCAGCAAGTCTACAGCATGACGTGTGCTTTTAGAAACACCTAAAAGCACACGTCATGCTTGTAGACTTGCTGCCTTTCTTTTGATAATATGAGGCATCATCATCGTGGTGATTCGCGAGCCGCGGGCGCAAAGACTGTGCGGCCGGGCCACCGGGACGCAGTCAGTAGTCTGGGAGAAGACTGCATCATGCAGTGTCACACACTCACTGACTGGCACGGTCGGTCCTCGTGCGATCAGTAAATACAGCACTGATTGGTGACGGCAGGTGGTCAGAGGGGGGGAGAGGGAAGGCAGTGTTGGAGGCGCAGGATGCTGATTACCTGCATCAGGAACAGCCATGTGATTGCTCTCTACAGTCCTTGCAGGCCCGCACTGAACCTGGATTTCGCCGGCAGCATAAATTATAGTTTTAATATTCACATATCAGTGACACTCTTGAGTGAGGAGAGCAAAACTGATGCCTGTGACTCTCTTTAAGTTCGACCGGGACACAAACTTAAACTGCCGTCTGCTGCTGCAGCCCTAGCCCCTTTCCCTGCCCATTCTGGCTGAAGACCTTCAGCCCCAAGCAGTCTCACACCTCGTGATAAAGCAATCCAGCGAAGTGCTGAGCCTGGAAGAGACACTCCCAGACTCTTGTGGACAGACAGCAATCCGGTGAGTCAAGTACTCAGAATCTAATGACTGCACTGTCTTTATCTGATCTCTTCAGCACATACTACTTAAACATACTGGGCCACTCTTCCTGGTAGTTTACAGCGTTCAGCCCATGTTTTCCTTAATATATATTTCAGGCCGGGAGCACAGACCCATATGGGATGGGGAACGAAGGGGAGGGGGATTATTTTGTGATTCACAAGGAGAATGAATTATATTAATATATTAATGGCTATGAAAGATATGTGGCAATCTTCAGCCCCATGCAGCTGTAAAAGCTATACTGTCAACATCGCTTGAAATATACGGCTCAGATGCCCTGCTCTGAAGCCAGTCTTGCATATCTGCTGAAATTTGAAACTGCAGAGGTGTTTAGGGTGTAATGGGCTTTAACTCTTACTGCTCCAGCAGCAAATGCAGCCTGGGTCTCACAACAAAACAGATACAGGGAAAAATATTCAATAGCTATGTTGTTCATCTTTTCTTTTAGCTAACTATGTACAAAAAACCACACACCTAAATGAAAGATGATGAATCACACAAGTTAAAGACATTTATGGGAAATACATTATTTTATGTTAACATTATGAAACCTCAATTGGTTAATGAAATAACTGTAAATGTTTTGTGTGTAACTAGAGAGAAACAGAATTTTGTCCTGGTTGGCACAGTGGGGGATAGTGGCTTCTGTGTTATTATGCTATGATGTTCCAATCTCCAACTAAAGCCACTCTAAATATATATACATTGTTTCAAAATTGTACTATATGCAGTATAAGATAGACTGCCTCAAAATATGCAGAGAATTAGTGGCTATTATAAAGGAAGTGTTAACTTTCTTCTATTTCAGGGGTTTTGGAGCAGTTTCAAGATATTTTTAGAACTTCTCATTGCTTAAACAGGTGTCAGGAGGCCACTGCAGCTTGCACCACACATTGCCCCTACCATGCTGCCAATTATAGTAACAACACAACTACTAACCATCACACTCCTCCTACAAGTGTGACAATTCGGACTATTACAGGCCCCCAAAGCTTTAAGAATGGCTTGGGCGGCAGGTAATAATAGTTTCCAACGTATATTGAATTAATAATTAACTGTTGTTGAGTTCATCTCTAAATTAGCCAGACACTGCTACCTTGTGGCATACTGTCACAAGCGCTGGTGTTGACAAGTAAGTGCTGGTGCCAACACTGGAAACCACCAGCTCAAATTAAGCACTGAACCCAGCGCTAATAAGATGGCAAGCCATCTTTTTCGAGACTCTCCGCTTGGACACGCGGACAAGCGCCACACTGTCAGGGATCCAATATGGCTGCCTGCTTTCGAGGAGACCGCAAGGAATTTAGTGTGCCCAACAAACCACTAAGGAGAGCTTTCTTTTGGTTCAGCAATCCATGAGAGTGCATGTGTTTTCCAGCTGTCTCCCTCGTGTACTTCTCTTCCATATTCTGCTATGCTTCACGTTGCCCTCTCTTGCCCATGTGTTTCCTCCCCTCTATGTGTTTCATGCATCTTCGTGTGCTACTCCACCACTTTGCTTCTACACTTCTGTTCTTCTGCCACAAGTGATATCTTCCTCAGCCGCTTCCCATTGCTTCCCTCCACACTCATGCTCCCCAGGATATCTCCTCCTCCCTTCCAACTTAAAAGCACTTTTGTGCTACTTCTATTCTATTTTTTTAAATCTACTATTCCATCTGAGATCTGTAAACATAAAACATTTTGTAGGCATGCATGCGCAATGCAGCATACTCGTGCCTACAAAATAGCATGGCTGCATAATAGTACCTTCCATTTTTTAGCTTTCCATTCTGCTGCACAGCATCTTGATAATGCTGAATAGCATAGCTAAAAGGTTTTGGCAAAGAGGCCGTAAAAACAAGACATTGGATTTGCCAATGCTTGTTATTATTTTGCTACTTTTGCTGCAAAGACGTTCCAGGCATTTACTACACATTCTGAACTACTCCTCAACAAATCCTGATCTATAGAAATGCTTCCCCTTGTATATGATGGTCTCTTCAACTGTATTTATACCGTTGGGTATTTTACTGTCTACCTCATCTTACTCCTCGCCTCCACAAAATATGTATCAATTTTATGTCTGAACAAGTCCTCCAAAAATTGAAGAAAACGTGAAAAGCAGTGCAGTGCGTTACATAGTAATAGGAAAGTGAAACCATTTTAGTTCACGTGGAGACTAGGGAGCAAGTCAGAGTGTACGATGGAAGGAGAGTTAAGTGGGACAGAGTTTCTTCATAGTTGGGCTCATAGACAGAGGAGCTACGAGGTACTTATCGATGCCAGATGAGGTGATCACTGAAGAGAAAAGACTTTAGTTCCTTTCTGAACTTCGAGAGTGATGTGGTGAGCCTGAAATCCAGAAGGGGTTTTCTTGGAGGTCCTGGTGAGTACACTGTCCCCAGTTTTCATTCTTGCATTTCTCGATCTGAAGTCTTCCAATGTCATGATTTTCAAGCAGGTGAATCAGTGGACCTGTTGTTACTGATTTGTAGGTTCAAGCCTTAAAGTCGATGCAGTCTTTGATGGACAGCATTTGCAGATTCATCACTCTCGCTGTGATGTGATATATATTGAACCCCGTGATGAGATGGGCGGTGGATGCAATGTTATGGAGCAAATGCGGAGTGATGGAAGCTGGTGAGAAGAACATTGCCCCCACCCAGGTGAGAGAGGATCAGGGCTTGTGCATTGCTTCTTACTCAGTTAGAGCTGTGACTGAGTTCTTTAATGTCTCTCAGGAATTGAAGAATTTATCCAACCAACCACTCTTTCCTGTAAGGTGACCTTACACTGCCGCACACAGAGTAAAAAAATTAGAGGGAACATTGGTTGCTGCTCCCACATGTGCGGTCTGGTTCCTGGCGCACATAGCCTTGGCTGCAGCGCACAGAGACCTTACACTGCCGCACACAGAGGAAAGAAATTAGAGGGAACATTGGTGGTGACTGGGAGATGCTTTGTGCTCCTAACACCCCTTCCTTTGCTGCCAGGTGGTCGACATGTTTCGGCCGTATATGTGTAGGGTCATGCCGGCCTTCCTCAGGACTCTACCTGTCCCAGTATATTGATCCTCTCACCTCCAGTTGAGATAAGAGTGTGTCTTAAAAACCAGTTCTTCCGTGTCGAGGGATTTCCTCTATCAAATAGTAGGATTGCCAGTTTACCCCTATTTCAAGTTAGAACTGGCAGCAGGCAAGGAGAGACCCCCTATAGTCACACTTACTCCACGGGTGATGCTCCTCCAGAACCGCTCGCCTTCATCTGCCTTCTACTTCTCATCACACAGTTGAATCTCAAGCATTAACTCCGAAATGTCCTGATGATGATCGTTACATTTGAATTGGATCGAAACGTCGTCGATTTTGCACACTGACCCTGTAATGTATATGTAATTTGACAGGTGCTTATTTCTGGCTATGTGTACTGTGACTTAAATGGAATAATTTCTACACACGTCACCTGTAAATAACTGAGTATATTTCATTACTTTGTGTTCTTTTGGTGCTACGCACTACCTTTGGTTTAATAGATCTGGTTTTAAATTTTATATTAAGATATTGAGTCATAATTAAATTCATTGACATAGTCTGATACCTACTGTTTCCTGCAGGGACCGTTGTTACTTTAAAGTCTCATGTTATAACAACAGTTTGCCATTCACACCTTTAAATGTTTCACTTTCACATCCCCTAACCCCAAAGATTCAGTCGGCCTTTGGTGTTTATCCATACCACAAACCAGGAATATGAGAAATCTAGTATGCAATACATTTTGGCCTATTCACAAACTGCATTTTGTAGTACATTTGTAGTACTACTAAAATACTACATAATATACTACAAAATGGTATTCCCTAAGTGCAAAGGTCTACGCCTCCGTCTCGCCTATCTTTTTTGTGTGGAGCTCTCCGCCCCGACAGCAGAGATTTGTGCATACATAGGTAAACATTTTAGTAGTAAATGTGGGAGGGGCTGGAAAATGGGGAATATTTTTTGACCATGTGGGAGGGGTTTAGAGAGGATTGGGAATTGGTTAATGGAGGGCCAGGGAGGGGATTAGGGAGGGACATGTACCCACCCACACAAGAGGAAGACCATTCTTGTTCACAAACTGCACTTCAATAGTTACTAAAGCCAAAAAAAGACCCAGAGCATTCATAAATGTACTGCAGCTCAGAGCTGTAGTAAGTCTAGCACCACACACGGCCACCACTGGCACTGCAACAACCTCCCATCGAAAATAATGGAGGCAGCTACTTAAACTAAAAGCTCATATGAACTAATGTTAAATTAATTTAGATTAAGTTTAAAAAGATAAATAGATTTAATTTAACAGTAAAAAATGTTTATAGAAATAAATTGTATTTGCTAGTTTATTTTGAAATTAGGTAACCTTTTAAAAATTTAAACATTGATGAAACTTAAAAAAATTAAACTAATTGCAAAAATTCTTTACAAAATGTAAATAATTTTTACTATGTTATAAATAAATACATATTTTATACTTTTAGTGTGTATTTATATTTAAACATTAAGAAAACTAACGTTAATTTAATCTAATACATTAAAAATAATTCCACATAAAAAAAAGTTAATAATGCTGCAGCATTGTTTTGTTCTACATTTAAAAGAAATATGCAAAATTAATTGACATTAAAATAAAAATATTTTTACTAATTTATCTTTAAGTTTAATTAACATGTTAACATTTCTATTTACTTTACCATGCGGAGATGTCTGCCCCGGTGGCTGGGACCTCTGCCTATGCGTGACAAATTACAAGTAGCAATTTTATACTCGTAAATTAGGCTGCACCTCCTGAATTGAGTGATGGGGACACATAAATCTATAATTTTGAGTAACTTCACACTTGTAAATGATGAATAGACAAAAGTAAAAGCGTAGATTTACTTATGTGTAATTGTACCTTTGTGAATGGCCCCCATTGTAACCTTAGGAGAGAAATCATCTCTTTTCTGTGTAAAAGGATCTTTTAGAGCATTTGCTCATCTTGATGCAGAATCATCATTAGGCCGTGCAAGTATTTAGGTGCAGCGATCTCTGATGCAATATGCAGAGAAGTTCCTTTACTGTAGGGGTTTGGGTTTAGCAATGAAGTTATAATTCAGCATTTAATGTAGAGCAGGTCAAGCCAAAAAGTAGGAGAACATTGTCTTATGAGTGTAAACTCTTTACAATAGATGGTATTTTATTGTTGGCGCTAACATGAAATATTTTCCACATTTTGCAAACTTTAAACATTTTTCAAAAGGTTCTGGGCCCCTTTTGCTGCTGTGGGGCTGAACCTCGACTCAGCAACCTCAGCTAACTTGTGCCTGATCACTAAAGGTCGATTCATAGGGAAACTGATTGAGAGAGCTGTCTTCTCCCAGATCTACAATTTGTTGATGGGAATTATCAGTATCCTAACCTGGGTCTCCTCATAGAGCAAAGCTAGGCAAAGCATGTCAGCATCTTCAAACCCACTCAATTAATTTCATTCCTTTTAGGAGGCCATGCAGCCAGCGCACAGAGAGATCTGCCATTGTCACTCAAACTGGATTTTTTAATGGATTGTAAACTCTTACCATACAATAATGATCAGCATCTTGGATGACTTTAATATAGTCTATCTCTGCGGGCGCCACTCTTGTCCATCACCAGCCTTCCGACTGGACACTCTAAAACAATGTAAAATTCCCCATTACAATAAAGCATGCAGAAGGGTTCACTTAATGTAGAATATCCTTCAAGAGCTTTGTCCTTGCCCTCAACAACCCTCTCGATTATACAGAACTTCTGTCTTGGGTGCTATGTCCAGGACACGCTGTGGATTGATGGTTTGATTTCATTACAAGACCGGAGGCTAACTTTTTGCATAATCTTTTATTATGCCCCTCCTGTCAGCAGCCCTTTAAAGAATCTTCAAACCAAACAACAATCCAGAATTGGAATTCTTAAAAATAACAAAAGTCTCTAACATAGAACTCTCTTCCTCTTTTAAATGCTGCTCCTGATCAGATAAATAGCCTTTGTTTTCTATTTGACAAATAGTACATTCAGGGGCCGATTCCGATCTCGGCCGGTAGGGCTCCGAATCAGATTCGGCTTAACCGGATCCGATTCGGAGCCCTATTTCCCGACCGATTCGTACGCGCGTCCGGGCGAGCGAGTACGATGCGTATTCGCCGACCGACTCGTCCGGGCGTCCCGACCGCTCCGACCGACTCGATCCCGGGTCGAACCACACCGACCGACTCGCACGGACACGACTCGCACCGCGCAATGGAGACGTTCCCCGGCCGGGTAAGTACGATGCGCGCCGCGAGCAGTCCGACCGAGCCGCGCACTCCGGCTCGAAAGAGCTGTCGGAGCCGTACTTTGGGGGCCCGTGTCGGACCCCCTGTGCACGCGTAGCCGCGCGGAGTCGCACACAGGGGGACCCATGGGTCCCCCTACCTGTGCGTGTACGGCGTGAATCGCTTCGCCGCGTACATGCTGTAGGGGGCGCACTTGTCCGCATCGCACCCATTGAGTCAATGGGAGCCCGCGTACGCGTTGTACGACAGGCTCCCATTGACTTCAATGGGAGTCCGACCGACTCGTGTCCGATGGCATACGTGCGCATCGTACTCGTTCGGTCGGACTGCACGGGTCCGATTCGGTCGGAAATCTCTCCGGGTCCGGCTCGGTCGGAGAGATTTCCGGCCCGAATCGGAATCAGCCCCTCAGTCTTTTGGTATGAGAGCAAGCTTATGATTGTGTGAGTGCTTCTAATTTTCAGAAGCAGGTTGTATGTGAGTTTTAGAGAAAAATACTGTTGTTTTGAGTATATATTTATTTATATAAAAAGAATGAAGAGTTTTGAATGAGTTAAGTGCATTTTTGTTTTAGTGAGTTGATCGGGCTTAAATGGGATTCGATTTTACCTTATGCGGCGTAAGTATAATGACATTTATTTCGGTGCGGTAGGATTCAGGGGAATCTCTCACCATTATTCGAGCGCGAGAAGGAGCGTGCCGAGGCTGTCTTGAGCGCGTTCTGATTGCTCGCGCAGTGGCTGTTGTCCGATTGCGTGCATAATAAAAACATTTTAAAAAACAGAAGAGAGGAAGTCACGCGTAGGAGGAAGTAAGGCAATTATTGGCCAGTCGTGATCTCGCGAGATCACGGCGGCCATCTTGCTTTGGGCGTTTTAACATGGTAACGAATGGAAGCACGCTCGCGTTAAGGAGGAATAGTAACATTGATATGTTGCTAGGCAACAGTTGGTGCCGGAGGCAGTCTGTCAACAGTAATTTACCGGTCTGAGAGGAAACGAGTGGGGGATCTTTTGATCTAGTGTAGTGAAGGAGTATTTATAGTTTGAAATTAAGAAATTTAAAGAACAAAAAAGGAAGATGACTTCTGAGGAGAATGTTGTTCAATAGCAAGTAGTTGAAGGGAGAGTTAGCGAAGATAGCTTGAGGAGATTGATACAGAATGAGGTTAAAGCATCAATGAGAGAAGTAGTTGAGATTGTCTTAGAGAAGAAGAGAAAAGGTGATAGATCAGACGAGGATTTCTAGTCATGTTCAGATGAGGAGGTAATAAGAAAAGGAAAGAAGCAAAAGAAAACAAAACACTTGGATAAGAGAAGCAAGGATGGATTTAACTCCATTACAAGAGTTGGTGCCCATAGCAGCACACAGAGAAAAGGTGTCCTTGGCAACACACATGATCAATCTGATGAAGATGAATTGATGGAAGCAGAGAACACAGTTTTAGAGGGGCCAGGTAAAGTTTATGACGAATGTATATTTGATATGGATCAAGATGACGATTTGAATGAGGACTTAAGAGATGATGTAGCAACATCAAGTAAATCAGTCATCAAGGACCCTTTAGGTGCTGATATGTTCAATCCTTTTGAGCTGCGGCATCCTAGGAGTGCATATTGGTGGCCATTGGACCACGTGGGTAGATTTATTAAGAAGTGGATTAGGAAGCCACTTCAAAAGGAGGTCAGGAATATTTTAAAAGCTGAATGTTCAAGACCACAAATTGAGAGTAAGGTTTCCTATACTCCTAACCTGGACCCTGAGTTGATTACATATTTGTACAAGTTGGGTAGAGACCCTCGCAAGGGTTTGGAGCATTCATTAAAGCAATGCTAGGATAAACTCTTAGATATATTAGGTCCTCTGGCGAAAATAATGGATATGGAAGAGAAGGCACACTTGAATGGTGAGGTGGTGGATGTGGAGCTACTAAGAAGCTGGAGCCAAAGGGTAATGGTGTTTCAAGGGAATGCCAATGCAGGCTTATTGACAGAGAGAAGAAAATCGGTTTTAATGAAAATTAACCCAAAGTTGGGTGAGATGGCAGAGAAGGAGACGAGTAGTGAGGCGAAAGGTTTACTTTTTGGAGAAGGGATGGTGAAAGGTTTAGGCAAGCATGTAGCCACTTATACAGCTTTAAAAAAGGCTCAGTACAATATGAGAAAGGTGTTTGGAGGGGTTTGTCGAAGGGCCTGCAGGCAAGGATCTTATGCTGGCTGCGGTTTCCAGAGATCCCAGTACAACTTCTTGCACAGGGGAGCAGGAAGAAGTTTCTAAGGCTCCTCTAATTTTTTCCCACAACGTGGACGATTTGGTAGAGCAAGGAGTGGAAGTCGAGGAAGAGGACAGTCAGCTGCTGGTTCAAGAGGTGAGTATGGAGATTTCTATTGCTTCTTCCCAAGAAAGAGTAGGAGGTCATTTACATCTATTTCAAGACGAATGGAGAAGGATCACGAGGGATCCATGGTTTCTGAATACAGTTCAAGCGTTCGAAATAGAATTTGTAGAAAGACCAGTGCAGGCAATAGAACCAAAGGAGTTAAATTTATCTCAGGAAAAAATGAGATTAGCGGAGAAGGAAATAGATGCAATGCTACAGAAGGGGGCAATTTGTATGGTGGAAGAAAAAATGAGAAGGTATTTAAGCACGTTGTTTCTGGTGGAAAAAAAGGACAAAGGTTGGAGACCAGTGGTGAATTTGAGAGGGTTAAATCAAAGTTTGATTTACAGGCATTTCAAGATGGAGGGTATTCATCTTTTACGAGACATTTTGCAGAAAGGAGATTGGATGTTGAAACTAGATTTGAATGACGCGTATTTTACAATTCCGATGAAGGAGGAAAGTCAGAGTTTCTTGTAGTTCAGGTGGAGAGGCTAGCTGTTCCAATTTTTATGCCTTCCTTTTGGTTTATCTTCGGCACCGTGGTGCTTCACAAAGGTGATGAGAGTGGTTGCGGCCTTTTTAAAGGAGAGAGGATTCCAGTTGATTGTATACTTAGACGATATTTTGGTTATGTCTCAGGATGTGGAAGAGTTGAGAATACAGTTGCAGGAAACAATCCAACTTTTAGAGAAGTTGGGTTTTTTAATAAACAAGGAGAAGTCAGTTTTGTTTGCATCTCAGAGTATGGAGTTTTTGGGATTCAAGATAGATTCAATAGGAGAAGTTTTGATATTACCAGAGAAGAATGTGAGTATGATAAAGAAAGAGGTTGTACGAGTATTGCGAAAAGAAACATGATCCTTAAGGGATTTGGCAAGAGTTTTGGGTTTGTTTTCATCATCAATCCAAGCGATATTTCCAGGGCCTATGCATTATCGAGCATTGCAGAGAGTGAAGGCGGAAGCTTTGAGAGGAGGATTATGGTATGGAGTCCAAGTAAAATTGGATTTGGAGGCGAAGGAAGAATTAGGTTGGTGGTTACGCAATTTGGATGCATGGAACGGAAGGGCGATTTTAGGTTGTGTGCTGGATTTTGTTTTAGAGACGGATGCCAGTGGATCTGGTTGGGGAGCACGATTGGGAATGAAAGAGACAGGTGGTGCATGGTCAAATTTGGAGAGAAGGATGCACATCAATTGCCTAGAATTGACGGCAGGATTGCACGCTTTGAGGAGTTTCAGGAAGGAGGTTCCGGGACGAACCATTTTGATAAAGATGGACAATATTTCGACAGTGTCTTACAAAACAGGCTGGGAGGTTGCAGATCAAAGGATCTATCATACATTGCAAAGGAATTTTGGAGGTTTTATCTGGAGCACAATATTTAATTGAGAGCAGAATACCTCCCAGGGAGGATGAATGTGGTTGCAGATTGGGACTCGAGGCACGTAAGAGATTACAGCGATTGGATGCTGAATCGAGTTTATTTTGCAAGGATAGATGGGCACTTTGGACAAATAGAGGTGGACCTATTTGCAACGAGGTTGACATGTCAGGTGGAAAGGTATTTCAGTTGGATGCCAGATCCAGGAGCAGAGGCAATAGATGCTTTTCAACAGAAATGGACAGAGATGAGGGAGTATGCTTTTCCACCTTTTGCAATGATACAGAAGGTTCTTCTGAAGGCGAGGAAGGAGAGATGCCAGTTGGTTCTGGTTACTCCTTTCTGGGTGTCTCAAGCGTGGTTTCCGGCAGTATTGGAGTTGGCATGCGAGGTGACTTTGATGATTTCAGCGAGAGAACGTTTGTTGTCCAACGAGGTAGGGGAAGAGCATCCTCTGGTTTTGGAAGGAGTTTTGAACCTTCTTGTTTGGAAAGTGTCAGGAATTCTGGAGCATGCAGAGGTCTTTCGGGGCTGCAGAGTTACTCGAGGAGTCTTGGGCACCAGGGACTAGAAGAAGGTACAGAGGAGTGTGGAGATTTTGAGTTAGTTGGTGCTTGGAGAGGAATTTGGATCCCGTGGAGGCGCCTGTGGTAGAAGTGGTGAATTTTCTGGTGGAAAATTTTGAGAAAGATTTAAGTTATAGAACAATAAACTGTTATAG
This sequence comes from Calotriton arnoldi, assembly GCA_963921515.1. Classification (NCBI taxonomy): domain Eukaryota; kingdom Metazoa; phylum Chordata; class Amphibia; order Caudata; family Salamandridae; genus Calotriton; species Calotriton arnoldi. Next base: position 219,077 of record CAWUFW010003506.1, read on the forward strand.
GTCTGTGATTTCTGCAGGTCATTCAGTGGTTGGTGGTAAAACTGTTGGAAGTAATGCCTTGGTTTGTAGAATTTTGAAGAGCATGCCGATTAAAAGACCACCTAAAGCTAGGTATGTTAGTTTGGTTTTAAAACTTTTTATGGATTGGCCAGCAAACAACTATTTGTCTAACAAGAATATTGCTGTAAAGTTAGCAACTTTCTTGTGTTTAATCTCATGCAAGAGGGTATTAGATGTCAAGTGTCTGGAGGTAAGTAATAGAGTGTTTGGAATAGATGGTGTATTTTTTTAAATTAGGAAGAGAACAAAATCAATGACAAGTTTTTTTTTTACCCAAGATATGAGGAATCTGTGTTGTAGAGTGTTTGAGGTAGTATGAGTGTAGAGTGCGGTAGAAGAGAAGAGATGGTGAGCAACAGTTATTAATATCTTTTGTTAAACCCTTTGGAGCTGTAAGTACGACAACAATTTCGAAATGGGTGAAGTTTGCAATGAAGGAGGCTGGAGTGAATGTGGAGAGATATAAAGCACATTCAGTAAGGGGTGCAATGGCAAGTAAAGCTTGTTGGTCTGGTGTAAGTTTAGAGAACATTTTGAAGGTGACAGATTGGTCAAATGTGGGTACATTTGCAAAACATTATTTTAGACCAATTGAGCACATGTCAGATGTTGTAATGAAGGGCTTTCAACATGCATAATGGTAGCCTCCGGTCTTGTAATGAAATGACGATTCTCAGATTAACATGACAAGAATCATTAAAGACGCGGAGGCTAACATTATCCCCCCGCCACTCCCTAGGAGTTTTATAGAATTTGTTATGTAAAAAAACATATATATATATATATTATAAGTTAAATGAATTAGATCTGGGAGAGGTTTTTTCATAGAGTTTAAAATCAATTTTGCACATTAAGGGTGGAGTTAGAGGTTGAGAGAAATAAGAGTTTAATTTTGTTCTTTGTTTTCAGATGCACAGGTGTAAGGGACAGGAGTCTTGGGAAAGTCGGATGGAGGAGAAGGAGTCTATATCTTCGCAGTTTCGCATTTAAAAGAGGAAGAGAGTTCGATGTTTTTAAGAATTCCAATTCTGGATTGTTGTTTGGTTTGAAGATTCTTTAAAGGGCTGCTGACAGGAGTGGCATAATAAAAGATTATGCATAATGTTAGTGTTAGAAATGGGGGTCTCTAGTTGGCAGAGGTAGGTACCTTTGTCCAAATAGGGACCCTTGCTTCTAGTAAGGGTAAGGGGATACACACTCTAGATAACCCCTGCTCACCCCCTTGGTAGCTTGACACGAGCAGACAGACTTATCCCAAAGGCAATGTGTAAAGTATTTGTACAAACACTCACAGTAACATAGTGAAAACACCACAAATGGACAACACACCAGTTTAGAAAAATTAAATATCTTTATCTAAACTAAACAAGACCAGAACAACAAAAATCCAACGTACACAGTTAAAAATATGACTTTCAAAGGGTTTCAAGAACTTGTACCATAGAAAACTATGGATTCGTGACTTTTCACCAAAGTACCTGTAGATGCGTCAAAGTTCCAAAAGCCAAACAGACGCAGAGTCGGAAAACAAAGAGATGCAACACTCCTGAGACCTTGGGGAGGCGATGCAACAGTTCTGCTGCATGCATCGGACGAGTTGCGTCGAATTCAGTCTGTATGGGGAGTGATGCGTCGATTCTTCGTAACGGTTGCGGTTCGCAGGGGATGCATTGGGAAAACTTGCCGCACAGGTATGATGCGTGGAAATCCGGGATGCAGACAGCGATCGATGCGGTGGTGTTGAGCGGCGCTGCGTCGGTCCTCTTCAGCCGCGATCCCTCGATTCTTGCCGCTGCGACAGGCGCTACGTCGGTTTTCGCAGCAGCGCGGCGATGCGTGGAAATTCTTCTCGCGCTGTGAAGATGCTTTGGAAAAACAGCCGCAAGAAGAGCGATGCGTCGATTTCTGTAGTTCTTTGAGTTTCTTCTTTCTTCCAGCTCCCAAACAGCAGCAAAAACCTCCAGAGGCCCAAAACTAGCACAGGCACCTCTTGGCAGGTCAGAACTCACAGCAGCAGAGTTCAGGGGAGCTGGGGGTGAAGTCTTTGTGTCCCTGAGACTTCAGAACAGAAGGAGAGCACACAAAGGCCCTTGAAGATCTCCTTCAAGCAGGGGACACAGCACACAGCAAAGTCCTTCTCCTTTCCTTGGCAGAAACAGCAACTGCAGGCCAACCCCACAAGGCAGACAGCAAAGGGGCAGTACTTCTCCTCAGTCTCTCCAGCTCTTCTCCTTGGCAAAGGTTCCTCTTGAATTCCAGGAATGATCTAAAAGTCTGGGGTTTTGGGTGTGATACTTATACCCGAAAATGTCTTTGTTCTCTTTGTGCAAGGGGCTCTGAGCCCAGTTCAAACCAGTTCTGCCTTCACTGGTGCCGCATGACCACAGGAGGTATCATAGTGCAAGGGAGACAGGCTCCATTCAGGTGCAAGGTAAATCTCCTCTCACCACTCTATATGCAGCCAGGATCTATTCAGCTCAGGGTTGAGTCATCCAGGAAGGGCCAGGCATACCTCAACCCCCCTAGAGGCTGTCTACTGGGAATGCACATCCTCTGCCTCTGTCACACTGAAACCAGACAGTCATTCCACAAACAGGCAGAGGCACACAGGATGGTTGAACAAGATAATAGCCACTTTCTAAAAGTCGTATTTTCAAACACACAATTTAAAAACCATCTTTACTAAAAGATGTGTTATCAAATTCTGAGTTCAGGGATACCAAACTCCATTTTTCTATCTTATCCCTATGGGAAGATATGCTTGTAAAATGTTACACAGCAATACCCATTTTGTCCTATGGGGCAAGATAGCTTTCCAATAGTGAAAAACGAAATTGGCAGTATTTTCACAATTAGGACATGTTACACACACCAGCACATGTCCTACCTTTCACATACACTGCACCCTGCCCAGAGGGGTACCTTGGGCCTATCAGAGGGGTGTCCTATATGTAAGAAAAGGGAAACGTGAGGGCCTGGCAAGTGGGTGCACTTGCCAAGTCGACATGGCAGTTAACAAACTGCGCACAGGCGCCGCAGTGGCAGGCCTGAGACATCTTTTCAGGGCTACTAATGTGGGTGGCACAATCAGTGCTGCAGGCCCACTAGTAGCATTTGATTTACCAGCCCTGGCACACTCAGTGCACTTTACTAGGGACCTACTGGTAAATCAAATATGCCAATCAGGGAGAACCAATCACAATACCATATTACACAGGGAGCACTTGCACTTTGATCAGCAGTGGCAAAGTGTCCAAAGCATCTAAGCCAGCAAAAATGAAATCCAGCACAGCATCAAAAACACAGGAGGTAGAGGCAAAAAGTCAGGGAAAACCACACCAAGGATACCAGGTCTAACACGTGTCCCCTCCAGCTGAAAAGTGGGGTGAACTACCCGCCCTCTTGGGGGTTCTCATCACTAAGGCGGAAGAATCTGGACAGACCATCAGCATTGGCGTGTTCTGTATCAGGGCGGTGTTCCACCGTAAAGTCCATTCCCTGAAGGGAGATGGACCACCTCAACAGTTTTGGATTCTCACCCCTCATCTGCATCAACCATCTGAGGGGCCTGTGGTCTGTCTGAAACCGGAAGTGAGTCCAAAACAAGTAGGGTCTTAGCTTCTTCAGTGCCCAGACCACAGCAAAAGCTTCCCTTTCAATTGCACTCCACCTTTGTTCCCTGGGAAGTAGCCTCCTACTGATGAAAGCTACAGGTTGGTCCAAGCCCACATCATTTAATTGTGAGAGTACTGCTCCCACACCATGCTCTGAAGCATATGTCTGCACAACAAATTCTTTGGAGAAGTCAGGTGCCTTAAGCACGGGCACCGTGCACATGGCAGATTTCAGGGCATCAAAAGCGGTCTGGAAGGCATCAGTCCAGATCACCTTCCTGGGCTGCTTCCTTGAAGTCAGCTCTGTCAAGGGGGCAACAATGGTGCCATACCCCTTGACAAACCGTCTGTAGTACCCAGTGAGACCTAAAAATGCTCTCACCTCTGTCAGGGTCTTGGGGGGTTCCCAAGCCAGAATGGTGTCAATCTTCGCTTGCAGGGGCGCCACCTGGCGCTCCCTACCTGGTGTCCCAAGCACACTACAGATCCCTGCCCCATCTGGCACTTACTAGCCTTGATAGTCAGGCCTGCCCTTTGCAGAGCCTTCAACACTTCGCAGAGGTGTTGCAAATGTTCCTCCCAACTGGAGCTGAACACAGCAATGTCATCCAGGTAGGCGGCGCTGAATTCCTCCATCCCGGACAGTACCCGGTTGACCAGAAGGTGGCAGGGGCGTTCTTCAACCCAAAGGGCATAACCCGGAACAGGTAGTGCCCCTCTGGCATTAAAAACGCAGACCTCTCTTTGGTCCCATCGGTTAAGGCAATCTGCCAGTACCCAGACGTCAAATCGAATGTACTGAGGTACCGGGCAGCTCCCAGCCTTAAGTGCGCTAAGTGCGCCGGGTATGCCCAGACGTGGGTCCCGGGCTCACTGTGCCACTGGATTCAAGCTATCCTGGCTGATGAGGGGTGAAACCCCGAAACTGGTCCTAGGATGCTTGTTTCCGGTCCAGGGAGGACCTGGTTTGGCAGTTCGTGCTGGACTGTTCCCATGAGGCACAGGGTCAAGACTGATGAGCATATGGCCAGGTCTAAGCTGGGGTGGCATGGTGAGCCAAAGAATGATGGATTTCCCCCAGATCTCTTGACTGGGGGTGAATGTTTTGATTTGTTCTACATTCCGTCCATCAATTGTGTGTCTTTTGCTTCCTCGCCCTAAGTGCGCCGGGTATGCCCAGACGTGGGTCGTGGGCTCACTGTGCCACTGGATTCAAGCTATCCTGGCTGATGAGGGGTGAAACCCTGAAACCGGTCCTAGGATGCTTGTTTCCGGTCCAGGGAGGACCTGGCTTGGCAGTTCGGGCTGGACTGTTCCCCTGAGGCACAGGGTCAAGACTGTTTTGCATATGGCCAGGTCTAAACTGGGGTGGAATGGTGAGCAAAAGAATGATGGATTTAACCCAGATCTCTTGAATGGTGGTGAATGTTTTGATTTGTTCTACATTCCGTCCATCCATTGTGTGTCTTTTGCTTCCTTGCCCTAAGTGCGCCGGGTATGCCCACACGTTGGTCCCGGCCTCACTGTGCCACTGGATTCAAGCTATCCTGGCTGATGAGGGATGAAACCCCGAAACCAGTCCTAGGATGCTTATTTCCAGTTCAGGGAGGACCTGGCTTGGCAGTTCGTGCTGGACTGTTCCCATGAGGCACAGGGTCAAGACTGATTTGCATATGGCCAGGTCTAAACTGGGGTGGCATGGTGAGCAAAAGAATGATGGATTTAACCCAGATCTCTTGACTGGGGGTGAACGTTTTGATTTGTTCTACATTCCATCCATCAATTGTGTGTCTTTTGCTTCCTCGTCCTAAGTGCGCCGGGTATGCCCAGACGTGGGTCCAGGGCTAACTGTGCCACTGGATTCAAACTATCCTGGCTGATGAGGGGTGAAACCCCGAAACCGGTCCTAGGATGCTTGTTTCTGGTCCAGGGAGGACCTGGGTTGGCAGTTCGGGCTGGACTGTTCCCATGAGGCACAGGGTCAAGACTGATTTGCATATGGCCAGGTCTAAACTGGGGTGGCATGGTGAGCAAAAGAATGATGGATTTAACCAAGATCTCTTGACTAGGGGTGAATGTTTTGATTTGTTCTACATTCCGCCATCAATTGTGTGTCTTTTGCTTCCTCGCCCTAAGTGCGCTGGGTATGCCCAGACGTGGTTCCTGGGCTCACTGTGCCACTGGATCTAAGCTATCCTAGCTGATGAGGAGTGAAACCCCAAAACCGGTCCTAGGATGCTTGTTTGCGGTCCAGGGAGGACCTGTTTTGGCAGTTCGTGCTGGACTGTTCCCATGAGGCACAGGGTCAAGACTGATTTGCATATGGCCAGGTCTAAACTGGGGTGGCATGGTGAGCAAAAGAATGATGGATTTAACCCAGATCTCTTGACTGGAGGTGAATGTTTTTATTTGTTCTACATTCTGTCCATCAATTGTGTGTCTTTTGCTTCCTCGCCCTAAGTGTGCCGGGTAGGCCCAGACGTGGGTCCCGGGCTCACAGTGCCACTGGATGCAAGCTATTGTGGCTGATGAGGGGTGAAACCCCAAAACCGGACCTAGGATGCTTGTTTCCGGTCCAGGGCGGACCTGGCTTGGCAGTTCAGGCTGGACTGTTCCCCTGAGGCACAGGGTCAAGACTGATTTGCATATGGCCAGGGCTAAACTGGGGTGGCATGGTGAGCAAAAAAGTGATGAATTTAACCTAGATCACTTGACTGGGGGTGAATGTTTTGATTTGTTCTACATTTCTTCCATCATTTGTGTGTCTTTTGCTTCCTCGCCCTAAGTGCGCCGGGTATGCCCAGACGTGGGTCCCGGGCTCACTTTGCCACTGGATTCAAGCTATCCTGGCTGATGAGGGGTGAAACCCCGAAACCAGTCCTAGGATGCTTGTTTCCGGTCCAGGGAGGACCTGGCATGGCAGTTCGGGCTGGACTGTTCCCATGAGGCACAGGGTCCAGACTGATTTGCATATGGCCAGGACTAAACTGGGGTGGCATGGTGAGCAAAAGAATGATGGATTTAACCCCTTCGACGCTCATGACAGAGCGGTTCCGTCATGCGCGTCGGTTGGGCTGTGCGGATGATGGAACCGTTCCGTCACGGTCCCGTAGATTAACGTTAACCCCCCGCACAGCGCGAAAATCGGCGCCACGCTGAAGGTGTTGACCCAGATCTCTTGACTGGGGGTAAATGTTTTGATTTGTTCTACATTCCGTCCATCAATTGTGTGTCTTTTGCTTCCTCGCCCTAAGTGCGCCGGGTATGCCCAGACGTGTGTCCCGGGCTCACTATGCCACTGGATTCAAGCTATCCTGGCTGATGAGGGGTGAAACCCCGAAACCGGTCCTAGGATGCTTGTTTCCAGTCCAGGGAGGACCTGGCTTGGGAGTTGAGGCTGGACTGTTCCCACGAGGCACAGGGTCAAGACTGATTTGCATATGGCCAGGTCTAAACTGGGGTGGCATGGTGAGCAAAAGAATGATGGATTTAACCCAGATCTCTTGACTGGTGGTGAATGTTTTGATTTGTTCTACATTCCGTCCATCAATTGTTTGTCTTTTGCTTCCTTGCCCTAAGTGCGCCGGGTATGCCCACACGTTGGTCCCGGCCTCACTGTGCCACTGGATTCAAGCTATCCTGGCTGATGAGGGTTGAAACCCCAAAACCGGTCCTAGGATGCTTATTTCTGGTCCAGGGAGGACCTGGCTTGGCAGTTTGGGCTGGAATGTTCCCATGAGGCACAGGGTCAAGACTGATTTGCATATGGCCAGGTCTAAACTGGGGTGGCATGGTGAGCAAAAGAATGATGGATTTAACCCAGATCTCTTGACTGGGGGTGAACGTTTTGATTTGTTCTACATTCCCTCCATCAATTGTGTGTCTTTTGCTTCCTCGTCCTAAGTGCGCGGGTATGCCCAGACGTGGGTCCCGGGCTCACTGTGCCACTGGATTCAAGCTATCCTGGCTGATGAGGGGTGAAACCCCGAAACCAGTCCTAGGATGCTTGTTTCCGGGCCAGGGAGGACCTGGCGTGGCAGTTCGGGCTGGACTGTTCCCATGAGGCACAGGGTCCAGACTGATTTGCATATGGCCAGGTCTAAACTGGGGTGGCATGGTGAGCAAAAGAATGATGGATTTAACCCGGATCTCTTGACTGGGGGTAAATGTTTTGATTTGTTCTACATTCTGTCCATCAATTGTGTGTCTTTTGCTTTCTCGCCCTAAGTGCGCCGGGTATGCCCAGACGTGGGTCCCAGGCTCACTGTGCCACTGTTTTCAAGCTATCCTGGCTGATGAGGGGTGAAACCCCAAAACCGGTCCTAGGATGCTTGTTTCTGGTCCAGGGAGGACCTGGCTTGGCAGTTTGTGCTGGACTGTTCCCATGAGGCACAGGGTCAAGACTGATTTGCATATGGCCAGGTCTAAACTGGGGTGGCATGGTGAGCACAAGAATGATGGATTTAACCCAGATCTCTTGACTGGGGGTGAATGTTTTGATTTGTTCTACATTCCGTCCATCAATTGTGTGTCTTTTGCTTCCTCGCCCAAAGTGCGCCGGGTATGCCCAGACGTGGGTCCCAGGCTCACTGAGCCACTGGATTCAATCTATCCTGGCTGATGAGGGGTGAAACCCTGAAACCGGTCCTAGGATGCTTGTTTCCAGTCCAGGGAGGACCTGGATTGGAAGTTCAGGCTGGACTGTTCCCATGAGGCACAGGGTCCAGACTGATTTGCATATGGCCAGGTCTAAACTGGGGTGGCATGGTGAGCAAAAGAATGATGGATTTAACCCAGATCTCTTGACTGGGGGTGAACGTTTTGATTTGTTCTACATTCCGTCCATCAATTGTGTGTCTTTTGCTTCCTCACCCTGAGTGCGCCGGGTATGCCCAGACGTGGGTCCCGGGCTCACTGTGCCACTGGATTCAAGCTATCGTGGCTGATGAGGGGTGAAACCCCGAAACCGGTCCTAGGATGCTTGTTTCCGGTCCAGGGAGGACCTGGCTTGGCAGTTCGGGCTGGACTGTTCCCCTGAGGCACAGGGTCAAGACTGTTTTGCATATGGCCAGGTCTAAACTGGGGTGGAATGGTGAGCAAAAGAATGATGGATTTAACCCAGATCTCTTGACTGGTGGTGAATGTTTTGATTTGTTCTACATTCCGTCCATCAATTGTGTGTCTTTTGCTTCCTTGCCCTAAGTGTGCCGGGTATGCCCAGATGTGGGTCCCGTGCTCACTGTGACACTGGATTCAAGCTATCCTGGCTGATGAGGGGTGAAACCCCGAAACCGGTCCTAGGATGCTTATTTCCAGTCCAGGGAGGACCTGGCTTGGCAGTTCGGGCTGGACTGTTCCCATGAGGCACAGGGTCAAGACTGATTTGCATATGGCCAAGTCTAAACTGGGGTGGCATGGTGAGCAAAAGAATGATGGATTTAACCCAGGTCTCTTGACTGGGGGTGAAAGTTTTGATTTGTTCTACATTCCATCCATCAATTGTGTGTCTTTTGCTTCCTCGCCCTAAGTGCGCCGGGTATGCCCAGACGTGGGTCCCGGGCTCACTGTGCCACTGGATTCAAGCTATCCTGGCTGATGAGGGGTGAAACCCCGAAACCGGTCCTAGGATGCTTGCTTCCGGTCCAGGGAGGACCTGGCTTGGCAGTTCGGGCTGGACTGTTCCCCTGAGGCACAGGGTCAAGACTGTTTTGCATATGGCCAGGTCTAAACTGGGGTGGAATGGTGAGCAAAAGAATGATGGATTTAACCCAGATCTCTTGACTGGTGGTGAATGTTTTGATTTGTTCTACATTCCGTCCATCAATTGTGTGTCTTTTGCTTCCTTGCCCTAAGTGTGCCGGGTATGCCCAGATGTGGGTCCCGTGCTCTCTGTGCCACTGGATTCAAGCTATCCTGGCTGATGAGGGGTGAAACCCCGAAACCGGTCCTAGGATGCTTATTTCCAGTCCAGGGAGGACCTGGCTTGGCAGTTCGGGCTGGACTGTTCCCATGAGGCACAGGGTCAAGACTGATTTGCATATGGCCAGGTCTAAACTGGGGTGGCATGGTGAGCAAAAGAATGATGGATTTAACCCAGGTCTCTTGACTGGGGGTGAAAGTTTTGATTTGTTCTACATTCCGTCCATCAATTGTGTGTCTTTTGCTTCCTCATCCTAAGTGCACCGGGTATGCCCAGATGTGGTTCCCGGGCTCACTGTGCCACTGGATTCAAACTATCCTGGCTGATGAGGGGTGAAACCCCAAAACCGGTCCTAGGATGCTTGTTTCTGGTCCAGGGAGGACCTGGCTTCGCAGTTCGGGCTGGACTGTTCCCATGAGGCACAGGGTCAAGACTGATTTGCATATGGCCAGGTCTAAACTGGGGTGGCATGGTGAGCAAAAGAATGATGGATTTAACCAAGATCTCTTGACTGGGAGGTGAATGTTTTGATTTGTTCTACATTCCGCCATCAATTGTGTGTCTTTTGCTTCCTCGCCCTAAGTGCGCTGGGTATGCCCATACGTGGTCCCGGGCTCACTGTGCCACTGGATTCAAGCTATCCTGGCTGATGAGGGGTGAAACCCCAAAACCGGTCCTAGGATGCTTGTTTACGGTCCAGGGAGGACCCGGTTTGGCAGTTCGGGCTGGACTGTTCCCATGAGGCACAGGGTCAAGACTGATTTGCATATGGCCAGGTCTAAACTGGGGTGGCATGGTGAGCAAAAGAATGATGGATTTAACCACGATCTCTTGACTGGGAGGTGAATGTTTTGATTTGTTCTACATTCCGCCATCAATTGTGTGTCTTTTGCTTGCTCGCCCTAAGTGCGCTGGGTATGCCCAGACGTGGTTCCCGGGCTCACTGTGCCACTGGATTCAAGCTATCCTGGCTGATGAGGGGTGAAACCCCAAAACCGGTCCTAGGATGCTTGTTTACGGTCCAGGGAGGACCTGGTTTGGCAGTTCGTGCTGGACTGTTCCCATGAGGCACAGGGTCAAGACTGATTTGCATATGGCCAGTTCTAAACTGGGGTGGCATGGTGAGCAAAAGAGTGATGGATTTAAACCAGATCTCTTGACTGGGGGTGAATGTTTTTATTTGTTCTACATTTCTTCCATCATTTGTGTGTCTTTTGCTTCCTCGCCCTAAGTGCTCCGGGTATGCCCAGACGTGGGTCCCGGGCACCTTGTGCCACTGGATTCAAGCTATCCTGGCTGATGAGGGGTGAAACCCCGAAACCAGTCCTAGGATGCTTGTTTCCGGTCCAGGGAGGACCTGGCGTGGCAGTTCGGGCTGGACTGTTCCCAAGAGGCACAGGGTCCAGACTGATTTGCATATGGCCAGGTCTCAACTGGGGTGGCATGGTGAGCAAAAGAATGATGTATTTAACCCAGATCTCTTGACTGGGGGGGAATGTTTTGATTTGTTCTACATTCCGTCCATCTATTGTGTGTCTTTTGCTTCCTCGCCCTAAGTGCGCTGGGTATGCCCGGACGTGGGTCCCGGGCTCACTGTGCCACTGGATTCAAGCTATCCTGGCTGATGAGGGGTGAAACCCCGAAACCGGTCCTAGGATGCTTGTTTCCGGTCCAGGGAGGACCTGCCTTGGCAGTTCGGGCTGGACTGTTCTCATGAGGCACAGGGTCATGACTGATTTGCATATGGCCAGGTCTAAACTGGGGTGGCATGGTGAGCAAAAGAATGATGGATTTAACCAAGATCTCTTGACTGGGGGTGAATGTTTTGATTTGTTCTACATTCCGTCCATCAATTGTGTGTCTTTTGCTTCCTTGCCCTTATTGCGCTGGGTATGCCCAGACGTGGTTCCTGGGCTCACTGTGCCACTGGATTCAAGCTATCCTGGCTGATGAGGGATGAAACCCCGAAACCGGTCCTAGGATGCTTATTTCCAGTCCAGGGAGGACCTGGCTTGGCAGTTCGGGCTGGACTGTTCCCATGAGGTACAGGGTCAAGACTGATTTGCATATGGCCAGGTCTAAACTGGGGTGGCATGGTGAGCAAAAGAATGATGGATTTAACCCAGGTCTCTTGACTGGGGGTGAAAGTTTTGATTTGTTCTACATTCCGTCCATCAATTGTGTGTCTTTTGCTTCCTCGCCCTAAGGGCGCCGGGTATGCCCAGACGTGGGTCTAGGGCTCACTGTGCCACTGGATTCAAGCTATCCTGGCTGATGAGGGGTGAAACCCCGAAACCGGTCCTAGGATGCTTGTTTCCGGTCCAGGGAGGACCTGGCTTGGCAGTTCGGGCTGGACTGTTCCCCTGAGGCACAGGGTCAAGACTGTTTTGCATATGGCCAGGTCTAAACTGGGGTGGAATGGTGAGCAAAAGAATGATGGATTTAACCCAGATCTCTTGACTGGTGGTGAATGTTTTGATTTGTTCTACATTCCGTCCATCAATTGTGTGTCTTTTGCTTCCTTGCCCTAAGTGTGCCGGGTATGCCCAGATGTGGGTCCCATGCTCACTGTGCCACTGGATTCAAGCTATCCTGGCTGATGAGGGGTGAAACCCCGAAACCGGTCCTAGGATGCTTATTTCCAGTCCAGGGAGGACCTGGCTTGGCAGTTCGGGCTGGACTGTTCCCATGAGGCACAGGGTCAAGACTGATTTGCATATGGCCAGGTCTAAACTGGGGTGGCATGGTGAGCAAAAGAATGATGGATTTAACCAAGATCTCTTGACTGGGAGGTGAATGTTTTGATTTGTTCTACATTCCGCCATCAATTGTGTGTCTTTTGCTTCCTCGCCCTAAGTGCGCTGGGTATGCCCAGACGTGGTTCCCGGACTCACTGTGCCACTGGATTCAAGCTATCCTGGCTGACCTGGTTTGGCAGTTCGTGCTGGACTGTTCCCATGAGGCACAGGGTCAAGACTGATTTGCATATGGCCAGGTCTAAACTGGGGTGGCATGGTGAGCAAAAGAGTGATGGATTTAACCCAGATCTCTTGACTGGGGTGAATGTTTTTATTTGTTCTACATTTCTTCCATCATTTGTGTGTCTTTTGCTTCCTCGCCCTAAGTGCGCCGGGTATGCCCAGACGTGGGTCCCGGGCTCACTGTGCCACTGGATTCAAGCTATCCTGGCTGATGAGGGGTGAAACCCCGAAACCAGTCCTAGGATGCTTGTTTCCGGTCCAGGGAGGACCTGGCGTGGCAGTTCGGGCTGGACTGTTCCCATGAGGCACAGGGTCCAGACTGATTTGCATATGGCCAGGTCTCAACTGGGGTGGCATGGTGAGCAAAAGAATGATGTATTTAACCCAGATCTCTTGACTTGGGGTCCCAGGCTCACTGTGCCACTGGATTCAAGCTATCCTGGCTGATGAGGGGTGAAACCCCAAAACCGGTCCTAGGATGCTTGTTTCTGGTCCAGGGAGGACCTGGCTTGGCAGTGTGGGCTGGACTGTTCCCATGAGGCACAGGGTCAAGACTGATTTGGTCTAAACTGGGGTGGCATGGTGAGCAAAAGAATGATGGATTTAACCCAGATCTCTTGACTGAGGTTGGATGTTTTGATTTGTTCTACATTCCGTCCATCTATTGTGTGTCTTTTGCTTCCTCGCCCTAAATGCGCTGGGTATGCCCAGACGTGGGTCCCGGGCTCACTGTGCCACTGGATTCAAGCTATCCTGGCTGATGAGGGGTGAAACCCCGAAACCGGTCCTAGGATGCTTGTTTCCGGTCCAGGGAGGACCTGCCTTGGCAGTTCGGGCTGGACTGTTCCCATGAGGCACAGGGTCATGACTGATTTGCATATGGCCAGGTCTGAACTGGGGTGGCATGGTGAGCAAAAGAATGATGGATTTAACCAAGATCTCTTGACTGGGGGTGAATGTTTTGATTTGTTCTACATTCCGTCCATCAATTGTGTGTCTTTTGCTTCCTCGCCCTTATTGCGCTGGGTGTGCCCAGACGTGGTTCCTGGGCTCACTGTGCCACTGGATTCAAGCTATCCTGGCTGATGAGGGGTGAAACCCCAAAACCGGTCCTAGGATGCTTGTTTGTGGTCCAGGGAGGACCTGGCTTGGCAGTTCAGGTTGGACTGTTCCCATGAGGCACAGGGTCAAGACTGATTTGCATATGGCCAGTTCAAAACTGGGGTGGCATGGTGAGCAAAAGAATGATGGATTTAAACCAGATCTCTTGACTGGGGGTGAATTTTTTGATTTGTTCTACATTCCGTCCATCAATTGTGTGTCTTTTGCTTCCTCGCCCTAAGTGTGCTGGGTATGCCCAGATGTGGGTCCCGTGCTCACTGTGCCACTGGATTCAAGCTATCCTGGCTGATGAGGGGTGAAACCCCGAAACCAGTCTTAGGATGCTTGTTTGCGGTCCAGGGAGGACCTGGCTTGGCAGTGCGGGCTGGACTGTTCCCCTGAGGCACAGGGTCAAGACTGATTTGCATATGGCCAGGACAAAACTGGGGTGGCATGGTGAGCAAAAGAGTGATGGATTTAACCCAGATCTCTTGACTGGGGGTGAATGTTTTGATTTGTTCTACATTTCTTCCATCATTTGTGTGTCTTTTGCTTCTTCGCCCTAAGTGTGCCGGGTATGCCCAGACGTGGGTCCCGGGCTCACTGTGCCACTGGTTTCAAGCTATCCTGGCTGATGAGGGGTGAAACTCCGAAACCTGTCCTAGGATGCTTGTTTCCGGTCCAGTGAGGACCTGGCTTGGCAGTTCGGGCTGGACTGTTCCCATGAGGTACAGGATCAAGACTGATTTGCATATGGCCAGGTCTAAACTGGGGTGGCATGGTGAGCAAAAGAATGATAGATTTAACCCAGATCTCTTGACTGGGGGTGAATGTTTTGATGTGTTCTACATTCCGTCCATCAATTGTGTGTCTTTTGCTTCCTAGCCGAGCAATGCGCTCACCAGCTCTGGGGATGGGGTGTGCTTCAGTCTTGTTGACCGCATTGAGCCCACAGTAGTCCACACAGAACCGGAGTTCTGGAGTGGCACCGGGCGCAGCAGCTTTTGACACTAAGACCACTGGGCTAGCCCAGGGTCTGCTGGAGGGCCTCTCACCCCAAACGCCAACATCTCGGAAACTTCTTCCTTGATGCTAGCCCTCACTTTGTCAGCTACCCTGTAAAATTTCTGCTTCACATGTAGACTGTCCCCAGTGTCCACATCATGGACGCACCAATTGGTGAGTCCTGGTGTCAGGGAGAACAGGGAGGCGAACTGTCCCAGCACCTGGCGACAGTCCCTCTGCTGCTCTGGGGTCAGGGTAGGAGAGAGGTTTACCCCATCCACTGACCCATCATGTTCCTTTGCTGACAGGAGGTCAGGCAGAGGCTCACTCTCCTCCTCCATTCCATCATCTGTTGCAAGGAGCATTGTTACCTCAGACCTCTCAAAGTGCGGCTTGAGGCGGTTTACGTGCAGGACCCTCAAAAGGTTCCTAGGAGTCTGCAAGTCAACCAAATAGGTCACCTCACTCTTGCACTCCACCACCTCATATGGACCAGTCGACTTATCTTGGAGCACACAAGGCTCCACTGGTGCCATCACCCACACTTTCTGGCCAGGCTGAAATTCGACCAGAGTGGCATTCTGGTCATACCATCTTTTCATTTCTTCCTGGCTTGCTTCCAGGTTCGCCTGAGCGAGTTTCCAGAAGCGCTGAATCTGATTTCTGAAGGCCAGCACATAGCTGAACACATCTTGTGGGGTTTTACCAGGAGTTCTCTCCCAGCCCTCCTTTACCAGACTAAGAGGTGCTCTCACAGGGTGCCCATACAGTAGTTCAAAGGGACTGAACCCTAAGGAGTTCTGCGGTACCTCCCTGTATGCAAACAACAGGCATGGCAAAAAGACGTCCCACTTCCATCTCATGGGTTCTGCAAGATCCTTTATCATGCCCTTCAGGGTTCGGTTGAATCTCTCAACCAACTCATTCCCTTGAGGATGGTAAGGAGTGGTGAACTTGTATGCCACACCGCACACCTACCACAAAGATGTCATGTTCTTCGAAATTAAGTTTGTACCACGGTCAGAGACCACCTCTCTGGGGAACCCCACACGGGAAAAGATCCGCATCAATGCACGGCCCACCACGGGGGCTGTGATTGTCCTGAGAGGGACAGTTTTTGGGTACCGGGTGGCATGGTCCACCAAGACCAGGATAAACTTGTTGCCTAAGGCTGTCTTGGGTTCTAGTGGCCCCACAATGTCAATGCCCACCCGCTCAAAAGGGGTGCTCACCTCAGGAAAGGGTTGGAGGGGAGCCTTACACTTCCCTCCACTCTTGCCACTTGCCTGGCAAGTTGGGCAAGATCTACAGTGTGTACCAACGTGCCTTCTCATTTGGGGCAAGTAAAAGTGGGTGACAAGCCTCTGAAAGGTCTTGTCGCTCCCCAAATGTCCTGCTAGAGGCCCGTCATGAGCCAGACCCGGTAGAAAGGTCCGGAAGTGCTCGGGTACCACCAGCACATGGGCTGCACCGGGCTCAGCGACCTTAGGCTCGCTATACAACAATCTATCTTCCCAATAAATCAGATGTGATCCAGACTGATCACCTGCTGCCTGATCTGCAGCCTGTTGCCGCAAACCAACAAGAGCGGCAACAGGCACTCCATCTGCGCTCTGAAGAACTCCTCCCTGGAGGGCGCCCTTCCTGCTGCCAATGGGTCAGCTCAGGCAGGTCTCCCAGTTCTGCCACTTGTTCCCCTATAGATTCCAGGGCATCCTCCTCAGGTTCTGCCTCCTCCTGGACTGTGGGAACTTCGGGGGCTGGTTTCCCATGCTCCCTGCCCCTCCTCTTCCTGGTAGGCACCTGGGCCACTGTTTCAGGCTCCAGGTCCTCTTGATTAACCCTACTGGCTGCCATTGACCGAGTGGTCACACAGACCCACCCAGGCAGACCCAACATCTCCAAATGAGCCTGGCGTTCCCCCTCCTTCCATGGGGAACTCTCCAGGTCATTGCCAAGCAGACAGTCAACAGGCATGGACGGGCTAACAACGACCTTCAAGGAACCTGAGAACCCCCCCCCCCACTCAAAGGGAACTAGCACCACCTTACACAGGCGCTCAGAGTTGTCTGCTGCAACTACAGGGTGAAGTACATTGGGAATAACCTGCTCTTCAGACACCCATTGACACCTGACAGATGTCACACTGGCTCCTGTGTCTCTCAGAGCCTCACCCTCCTCCCATCGATGGTCACCCACTGCCTGTACTTCTTAGTGTTCTCAGGCAGATAGGATCCCTGGACCAACTCTCTGTCTCCTAATGAGACAAGGGTCATAACTGCTGGCTGCCCACCCTCATTAGGAACCAACTCCTCCCCCAGCGCTACACTCACTAACCCCAGTGGCAGTGCACCAGTGGATGCTGGTGGTGCGTTGGGGCACTTGGGATCCCTTGCAATGCGGCCGTCCTGACCACATGAATAACACTGGCGGGGATCCCGATTGTCGTACCTGCCCTTAGGGGGCCAGGACACTTTAGGCTCGGGGGGCTGGGATTCCTTACCCTGGGATCTATTTTGGGGCCCTTTAGAGAACTCCTTTTGGTTACCCTTGTCCCCCACACTCTTCTGCTGGGGACTCTGCCCATCCTTGGCTGGGTTACCCACAATCCCCTTGTGGACCCTAGTACTAGTCCAGCGGTCCACCTCCTTAGCAAGCTCCTTGGGGTCAATTAGCTTACTATCCAATAGATGCTGGCGCGGCTCTGGAACACACAGACTACTCAAGTGCCCCCAACCAATCAAGTTGTACAACCCCTGGTAATCAGTTACCTTGCTGCCCTTTATCCAACCATCCAGTGCACGGTTATACATGTTCACACTTTCAACCCAAGTATGAGAATCAAGCTTTTCGAAGTTCCTGAACTTCTCTCTGTACTGCTCTGGTGTGAGCCCATTCCTGAGGCATAAAGCCTCCTTCATGTGGGGATAGGTCAGGTTACCCGCCTGCTTCAAAGGTGACAGGCTGTCCCTCCCAGAGGCCTCAATGTGCTCCCCATTTCTTCTCAGGAACCTAATTCATTCTCAAGGCTGCCTCATACACCGTAAACCATGCATAAATATCTTCACCCCTCTGTTAATTCTGCACTAGGTCCTTGGGTATGTAAACCTTACCCCCTTGCACTGGCTGTACGCTGCCACCATTTGAGCTGGACTCCACTTGCTTGGCTTTAATGTCCAGTTCCCTCATGCTCAACTCATGAGCCAAAAGCAATTACTTTTCCTCCAAAGCGAGAGCGTTCTTGCTCTCCTCTGCTATCATTTCTCTCTCCATGTCAGCCCTTTGGTTCTCCATTTCCAATTGCTTCATTTTGAACTTTAAGATCTCTACTTCATGATCTCTGACCCTTTGGTTTTCCTCCCGCTCCTCTGGGGAAAGACTTCCAGCGGAATGGTTGCTGCCAGCCCTGGAGGCTGCACTTCCCACAGGAAGATCCTGTGATCTGAAACCATCCCTTTTTGCATCCTCCTCCACCTCTGCATCATCTGTCTCCCCAGCCTCTTTGGCCTCCCACCAGGCCCTTAAGGCCTTCTGTAGCTCCTCCTTCCTGGAGCTGCTCTTCATGGGACATCCAAAATCTTTGTAAAATTGCTTGAGCTGATCTACTCTGTAGGTATGCAACATTTCAATATCAAACTCCAACTCTGCAGCCTCACTTGCTGGTTTACCCTTCTGAGACATGATGCTTTAAGGGTCACTCAAAAATAGAACCAAAAACAAAACACAGTATGTGGTTGCGTAGTGGTCTGCACTAAACTAGTGATGTACACCAATCACTGTGGGTCAAGTACAAATACAGGTTCAAATCCTCACCGCTGACCACCAATGTTAGAAATGGGGTCTCTAGTTGGCAGAGGTAGGTACCTTTGTCCAAATAGGGACCCTTGCTTCTAGTCAGGCTAAGGGGGATACACACTGTAGATAACCCCTGCTCCGCCCCTTGGTAGCTTGGCACGAGCAGACAGGCTTATCCCAAAGACAATGTGTAAAGTATTTGTACCAACACTCACAGTAACATAGTGAAAACACCACAGTTTAGAAAAATAAAACATCTTTATCTAAACTAAACAAGACCAAAACGACAAAAATCCAACATACACATTTAAAAATATGACTTTCAAAGGGTTTCAAGAACTTGTACCATAGAAAACTATGGATGCGTGACTTTTCACCAAAGTACCTGTAGATTCGTTAAAGTTCCAAAAGCTAAACAGCCGCAGAGTCAGAAAACAAAGATGCGACACTCCTGAGACCTTGGGGAGGTGATGCAACAGTTCTGCGGCACGCAGAGGACGAGTTGCATCGAATCCGGTCTGGATGGGGAGTGATGCGTTGATTCTTCGTGACAGTTCTGGTTCGCAGGGGATGCGTTGGGAAACTTGCCGCACAGGTACGATGCGTGGAAATCCGAGATGCGTCGGCGATCAATGTGGCGGCATCGAGCGGTGCTGCGTCGGTCCTCTTCAGTTCCCGATCCCTCGATTCTTGCCACGGCGACAGGCGCTACGTCGGTTTTCGCAGCAGCGCGGCGATGCGTGAAAATTCTTCTTGCGCCGTGAAGATGCATTGGAAAAACAGCCGCAAGAAGAGCGATGCGCCGATTTCTGTAGTTCTTTGAGTTTCTTCTCTCTTCCAGCTCCTAAACAGCAGCAACAACCTCCAGAGGCCCAAAACTGGCACAGGCACCTCTTGGCAGGTCAGAACTCACAGCAGCAGAGTTCAGGGGAGCTGGGTGTGAAGTCTTTGTGTCCCTGAGACTTCAGAACAGGAGGCCAGCACACACAGGCCCTTGGAGATCTCCTTCAAGCAGGGGACACAGCACACAGCAAAGCCCTTCTCCTTTACTTGGCAGAAACAGCAACTGCAGGCCAACCCCACACAGCAGACAGCAAAGGGGCAGTACTTCTCCTCAGTCTCTCCAGCTCTTCTCCTTGGCAAAGGTTCCTCTTGAATTCCAGGAATGATTTAAAAGTCTGGGGTTTTGGGTCTGATACTTATACCCCAAAATGTCTTTGTTTTCTTTGTGCAAGGGGCTCTGAGCCCAGTTCAAACCAGTTCTGTCTTCACTGGTGCTAAGGATGCCAGGTCTAACAGTTAGCCTCCGCGACTTTAATGAAATCCTGATTCTCTTGTCATGTTAATCTGAGAATTGTCATTATCTTCCAAGAAATCTGTAAGGGGCATGTAAAGTAACTCAGAGCATCCGGTTAATCTAAGCTTCTCGTGGTATGTCCAGTGGTGTAATGCAAAATGATAGGGTCCACCTGCAGGATGAGATGAGGGGCCCCTGAGTTTCCTATATCTGACAGATATTCATTGACCTTCTGTTGAATATGGGGCCTCCTGAAGGGTGGGAGGACCCCTTAAGGGTTGGGGGGGTCTTACTCCGCAGGGGCCTGCATTACGCCCCTGGCTCTGTAATATATTACACATGCCCCTTTAATTGTGATTGGCTCTTAAACATGTGTTACCAGCCCCATCACAAATAAATAAGGTGTGGATTTACTACAGGGTCTCATTTGCAAGGTCATTGCGCCGCCGGTGCGTCACTTGTTTTGATGCACTGGAGGCGCAGTGTGCCTGCCCATATTTACAAGGCCACGTTAAGTCACCCTGCGTGACTATTCATGGCCTTGTAAATATGGGTCCCTTCCACGCATTACTCTGCTTGAAAGGGGTGTTCCATGGGAGTTGCTATGGGTGTTCCCAGGCAGCATTCATGGAACTTGACGCATTCCCAGATTTACAATATTTTGTAAAACTGGGAATGTGCCAGAATCCTACACTCTCCAGGGGAGGCGTAGGAATGGTGCAACGAAGAGAAATAGTTTTATTTCTCCTTGTTTTTTCCTCTCTCTATGTGTGCTGCAGAAAATGCCATTCATTTTTTTTTTTTTTGCAGGAACGTGTCCCCGCAACGCAGGCCCCCTTGCAACATGACACAAAGGTGCTTGCATTGGCGCATGTCAGCCAATTGTGCTCCAGCGCAGGGCAAAGCACACAGATGCGTCGTATTGTTGTTAATACGACGCATCCCTGTGCTTTTAAAATGCATCAGATTGGTGCAGCAAAATGGCTTGCTGCCCCGCGCTGCATTAATTTTTTGTAAATGAGGCCCTCTGTGTTTTTCTCTTGGTGAGTTCACCTTTTTCAAGCAGATGGAATCTCTTGGAAAAATACGGGAAATTAGGAATTACCTGAGGCATTGGGCACCGAATTCTCAATTCCTCTGTAATTCCTTGTTTTAGGTGAGCCTCAGCCATCCCCCACTGCGTTTACTGGTACCAGGAACTCTGGCAAGAGGTGAAGTTAACTGGGTGATTACCAGGGCCCTCGTAATGGCCCTCCAAGGCTCACTGCAAATACAACACTCTTCAAAACAAGCATTGCTACCCAACTGATAATGTGCTTTGAACAGGGCTAGGAAGCACTACACAAAGAGCATTACAATTACAACATATAGTGAACTTGTACGAGCATTAGATCCAGCCCCTGCCTCTGGAAGGGCCAGTCACACCTGACCCTGGATTGCAAGAATCTGTTAGTTGTGAGACCTTGCCTGTTAGTTGTGACATCTGTGAGTTGTGACAACACACTTGATGTCCCATATTGGTCTTCCAGAGGCACTGGCCTGTTAGAAAAACTCCCATGCCAATCATTCGCCCACAGACTATGGAGGCAGGAGACACCGACATGAAGATGCAACAACCGCTCAGCCTCAGCAGCACTCAGCATGAAGCCTGCAGCGCTGCAGCACTCGCACAGCTGCCTCCAACCAGCAATTTACATGTCCTCAGCAGATCTGCTCTGACAGGCTCAGCTCCCTGCAGAGGAGGGATCTGCAGGTGCCGGGGGCTGGAGCAGCACAGACTCTTCCTACTGAGAACAGAACAGCGATGAGGAACAGTACTTCTAGGAAAAGGCTTGGAGGCGGAGAACATAAAAATAGCCAAAGAGATATTACATTGTCAATCAATTCCATTTTCTTTTCTTAAAGTTTTCTAGAAGTTCATGCTGAACATTGGAAACCAGTTGTGAGCATCTGAAAACCATACCAGCTGTGAGTGCTGCCTCTGGGTCACACTCCCCTCCAGTGGCGGCATCCACAAACAACGGGTGGTAGGGCGGGAGGATGGAATGTGGGAGGGGTCGCAGGAGGGGGGCACATGGGGGGATAGTAATAATATATATATCTATATAAAAAAAAGAACTTACCTGAAGCCGCAGGCCACCTCCCGGGTCGCGCCTCCTCTCCTCTTCCTGTTTTCAGCAGCCCCTGGGATAGACTCCCATCCAATGCCCGTGCTGAGATTGGCCTGAGCAGGCTGGAAAGACGCTCCGCTCAGGTCATGGAGTCTGTGAGGTTTCTCCAGCCCGGCTGTTCAATGCAGCCAGGCAGGAGAAATCTAAGAGGGCATGTGTGTTTTGGCCAGCCTGAGACGGCCGGCCAAACACATATGCACACTTAGAGAGGGCACATAGCACTCCTCCTGTCATGCCTCGGCCCGCCCTTCCCTACAGCGCTGGCTCTGAGCCAGCAAAAGAGAAATAAAATGGTGCTAGAACATCGTTTTATTTGTCATTTTCTCGCTCTGAGCCAGGCAGTGGGGCGACGCTCCTCCGCCATTGCGGAGGAGCCGCCTCTGTTCTCCTCCCAGCTGTCACTGGAAACACTGTGGCTGGTTTCTAACCCACCTTCCTCTGGTAAAGGTCTGATATCACTGCCTTTAACAAAGCCTCCATCTTTACTCGTGTGACGTATGCAAGTGTAATGGATGCTTGTAACATTTTATAATATTTGTTAGATGTTTGTGGACATTGCCTTGCAAATGCTTCCATTAAGAGTGCATAACATAATGTTTCTGTGTACTAGTATGTTATATCATATCTAATACTTATAACATTTTAAGTATGTCTCTATGGGGACGGTGTTCTTGTTCTATGTTACGTATCTTATAGAATGAATGTGTTTATAAAGTTCCTTTTTCTACTTAGTATATTGCTGTTGAAATAAATGAAAATTGATCATGGACCCGTGAGCTGTAGGGAGCCGGGTGTTCGCTTGCACCAGGGTTGCAATGTCTGCTGGATCTCACCTTCTTCCACATGCTCTTTTCGGGAAAAGACACAACATTCCTGTTCAAGGCATTTCCGATATTCACATGCATGCTTAATCTTTACGCCAGGATGTTTATTGTATATGTGAGATACACAGGCACATTGTTGACTTACCACAATATTCCTTGTCTTAGACTTGTGTAATATGCACAATATGCTAATTACACAGGTGTAGGCTGAGGAACACATTTTTTTTCAAAACTTTGCAAGAAAACTATGCTGAAGGCAATTTCGATTCGTAAATGTCTGTGCCCAGTTATAAGCCAGTTGCCTGCAAAGATCTAGACTGAAAGGGTATAGTTGACTAACAGACGTGCTGTATGTAGGAAGCTGGCTCTCTATGTAGTGCACTAAAAAGAAGTACACTGTGCAGAGAGTCCAGAGGGTCCCCAGTTGGTTTACAGAGGTTAAGGTACATAATGCTAACGCTCTCTTTTTGTGGTAGTGTGGGCGAGCAGTTAGGCCAATCAGAGGTAGTGCTAAGCATTTGTTGTGCTCACAGTCAATAAATGAGACACACACTCAAAGAATAAATCCGAGACCAAATTAGAAAAATAAATCTTCTTTTTATATATTTTGTAAAACCAAGAAATTTGTTCAAAAGTAAGTACTGTTTTTGTTAGCACTTTTTACTGATAAGTAAATCTTTCAAACCTATGCACCCAGAAGAACATGAAATCCTATAGGAGGAAACGTCATAAAGGCATAAAGGCAAGTACAGTCAGTTTCAGGGGTTCACCTTCTGGGTTTAGAGTTGTAGTGGGCCAAGGTCCAAAGTACTACCAGCAGTTCTTCAGGAAGTGCCCGGGTTTCACCGGGAGCAGGGTGCAGGTGAGGCTGTATCCGGGTGCGCTACGGTGAAAGGGGGCCACCTGAAAACAGGCTGAATAGGGGGACTTGGGGACAAGTCTGAGAGCTACCAAATGGGGGCTTGGGTTGCAGGGGGTCTTGGAGCAAGGGAGCACAGCCAGTTCTTCGGTACCCGGGCAGGGCGGCTCTCGTGCAGAGTGGTTAGGGCGGCTGGGCTGATGCACAAAGATACTCCTCGCGGTTTGGGACAAACAGCCGCCAGGGCAAAATCAGGACAGCTGGGCCACTCACGAAGTGCGTCTCAGTGATGCTGATGTGCCTTGATGCCTGCTTGGATGTGGTGCAGTGAGAATCTGGACTGAACTCGCATTGTTGGTGTTTAGAGCAGGGCGTTTGGTACCCCAGGGAATGGTACTGCACGGCTCCGGTTGGTCCTGGTGTCTTCACACTCAGTGGAGAGACAGATCTGAACTTCCAGAGGACAAGTACCTTCTCCTGGTAATCTGTGGCCTTGCTCGGGCCAGGGAGCTGAAAGACGATGGACCGGACTCTGCTGAGGGCTGCAGGGGAGTAGCTACTCTACTCCAAGGGAAACTGTAGGCCATTTTCGAAGTACTGGCAGGATACCCAAGGCTGTGGTAGATCTACAGCTTGCAGGACGAGTCACTCTGTCGCGATTGTCGAGAGAGTTGCGAGCAGGTAGGGTTTCGTGCCAAACGTTCTCAGCTCTTCTGCAGTTCTCAACAGGCAGTGACTCTTATTAATCCTTCTTATCTTGATCCATCAAATCTGAGTTCTTGGGTTCAGGGGTGCCACCTAAATACTCAATTTAGGGGCGTTAAAGGGGAGTGACAGGTAGTAGCCAATGGGCTACCTACCTTTAGGGTATCTACACACTCTATATGGCCACTTCCTGTGGGAAGTGGGCATACCTATGACGCTAGAAGGATAATTCCATCCAAAACAAGATGTAGGAATTTGAAAAGGTGGTGTTCACATCAGCTAGTCCACGTTAGGGGTGGTGCTGGCTTGTAGTCCACGTTAGGGGTGGTGCTGGCTTGTAGTCCACGTTAGGGGTGGTGCTGGCTTGTAGTCCACGTTAGGGATGGTGCTGGCTTGTAGTCCACGTTAGGGGTGGTGCTGGCTTGGTGGGGACACATCTCCTAATCTTACAAATTTTCCCGCCTGTCCTTCCACCAAAATGTGGGGTCAGAACAGGGGGGGGTTGGCATCTTCGCTATCTTTAGAGACCTGGGGCAAATAACAAAGGTGGCAGGGCCTTTGAAACTTCCCACCCTGGACTGCAGTTCTTGCATGCAGGAGGTGTAAACACCTCCACCCAGAGCAGACTTTATTCCCGACCTCTGAGAGTGAGGAGGTCAGAAACTGGTCTAGGGTGGCTGGCGGCTGCGGCCCGTGCAGGTAAGAGCAGTGGGCCCGGGTGAGGGGGATTTCGAGGGACGATGCAGAGGGAAAATTAAATAGATAATTAATTTTCCCTCGTCCACTCCTTGTCTGTCGAAATTACCCCCCACCCCGCCCCACCGCCCAGCCGCTCTTACCTGCACAGGCTGCGGCTGGTGGCTGGCTGGTTGAGACCAGTCAGTGAACGCGCTAGTTGTCGGTAGGTTTTCAGGGGGCACCTCAAAGGTGCCCCCATTGGGTGCATTTCTTAATAAACCCAACACTGGCATCAGTGTGGGTTTCTTAAGACAAGATGTTTGGTACTAAACATCTGGGAGTACAGTGAAGCCATCATGTAGCTATGTAACTCGTAATCATGAGTGTCCAGCCCATATACTCAGTAAGGTTTCCCTGTGCACTTTTGGTAACTTAGATATCAGAGGTACACATCCTCTCGTGCAGCTATGCCCACACATTGGGTTTAGTGCACCCTGCCTTAGGGCTGTAAGGCCTTCTGTAGGGGTGACTTATCTATACCACATGCAGTGTTTTGTTGGCATAGCACACAGGGATGTGTGCCATGTCAACTCTTTGTTTTTTCTCTGCACCAAGACACGCAGGGTGCAGTGGCAGTTTTGCATGAGCTTGGTGAAGGGTCCCTTAGGGTGGCACAATTTGTGCTGCAGCCTATAGGGGCCACCTTAGGTCCAATGCCATAAGTACCATGGCTACCATTTACTAGGGACTTACAAGGGATCCTAAAGGGGTGCCAATTGTGGAACAATCTTACAGTTTAGGGAAAGAACACTGGTACTAGGGACCTGGTTAGCAGGAACCCAGTACAGTTCCAATCAAAGTTGCATCAGATGCTAGTCAAAATGTGTGGGGTAACCATGTCAAAAGGGGCACTTTCCTACACTATACTTGTGTTGGAACATTCAAACCACTGAGAGCAGAATGTTCTAAACTAACCAGCGAGAAGTAAAGAAAGTTCAAAGAGTATTACTTGTGCTTGTTAACTGCACCAAGAGCATTCAGAGATATTTGTAAATATCCAAACATGTAGTTGTTTGAAGTGCGTTCTATCACATTGGCATTGCGTGACCTTGACTATTGTCCTGTCACTAATTTAGGGTCACTCACATTTACTCACCTATTAAAACTGTACATCCACACAATGTGTGCATATGTAGCCTACATTTTGCTTGCACAGAATATACATATGCGCTTATCTTGTACCTTTCTGAATGACATGCATTTTAAGCATTTGGCCATTATTACTTTTTTTGAAGGCTTAAGTCTAACTTAATCGTAGGAAAATAATTGTTAACTGGCTCCCATTTTCTTGTTTGAAGACAAGATATACTCCCCTGCTTGCACGTTAATTTATATGTGCAAACTCTTCTGCACAAGCACTGTCCCACTCATACACCTGATTACGAGGTATGTGGAGCAGAATTCCACTCTGCACAATTTTAAGCGGGCCGGTGTTCATGTACCCTGATTTTGTGGGTGCTATAACACAAGGCCCGATTTTGCCAGCCGGAAAATGTGGCCAGTAAAATCCCATTAGGGCTGCCCAATCGTCTGTCAAAGAAAAGGGGTAGCCTGTAATACCTTCCCAAAGACAATATGGCCAGGTACGGCCTAGACCCCCTCTTCCTATTACCACAAACCCCTACTAACATTGGCCCTTTTTACTTTACTGGTGTGAGGATTAGCGCCTCCCATCCTCCACCCCCAAGGTGGCAAATCATTTTCACAAAAGGTTTTGGGTTAGGGGGTCGTAAACCCCCGGCTGTATTTATTAAAATTTCAATTAAAACAATTTTATATACATTATTTACACAATACGCAGAAAATCCATTGCATTACTTTGATTACATTGATAGGTACATATGTCATGTTTGCTAACCTTAACATATCTCTAATACATAGACATTCCTATCCGAATCTAGACATTACATAATCAAATACGTTTACTTTCTGCGTATCCCTATTTGAGCCTACGGCAAGGTCAATGACTGGTGCCAGATCCTGATCAAACTATGCCCGCCCTCCAACCGGAGTGCGCATGCGCAGGGGGCCCGTTCCCCGGGAGGTGCTTCCCCCCCCGAGCACCCCCATACGCCCCGCAGATTAACTCCATAAGGGGCCCTTGCAGTTATGCGCCGTTTACTTGCGCCCTTGTGCGCGTGTGGGGTGGCCAACCAGCCTCCTGGAAAGCGTAACTTCCCTCCCCCCGCACCCTTCCAGCCAACCGGCTGTAACTGCCCTGGATTTCCGTGAGAGACCACTTGTCCCTCCCCCTTGGGCGACCCCATTCAAGAATGGCGCCGCCCTCTAAGGACCTTAAATTTACTGCTCACCAATCATGACCTTACCGCTGACCAAGGAATAGCACTATAAATACGACAATTAAACATTTCCTGTAAAAGAAACAATAACACTTCCTAAAAAGGGAGAAAGAAAAACAATATACATACAGAACACAAATAAGTCAACCTGAAAAGAAAACCACTGCAGAACAAAACATTGAAAACCTTGCTTTAGGGGACGGTGGGTGGGTGAAATTAAATAGAGCCTCCTAGCGAGGCCCGAAAGGATGCCTGTGTAGGCTGTGGGAGCGGCGCGCAAAGAGACAGTTTTCGCCGCTCCCCCGCCTTTTATTGCCCCAAAGTCCATCCAGTAGCCGGTTCCAACCGGCCACTGGCGTTTGCATGACGAGCGCCCCGGAAGTGATTCTTATCACTTCCGGGGCGCGAACCGGACAAACCAATCGCTGATGGGGGCGCGCCCGCCGCGTCACTGCTGCACGCGACGGGCACGCCTTTTCATCGTCATCGGGGGCCGGCACGACCGTCATACATGCGGCGTGTCCGATGCCGGCCCCTGCCTTATTATATGGCCAGGTACGGCCTAGACCCCCTCTTCCTATTATCACAAACCCCTACTAACATTGGCCCTTTTTACTTTACCGGTGTGAGGATTAGCGCCTCCCATCCACCACCCCCAAGGTGGCAAATCATTTTCACAAAAGGTTTTGGGTTAGGGGGTCGTAAACCCCCGGCCGTATTTATTAAAATTTCAATTAAAACAATTTTATATACATTATTTACACAATACGCAGAAAATCCATTGCATTACTTTGATTACATTGATAGGTACATATGTCATGTTTGCTAACCTTAACATATCTCTAATACATAGACATTCCTATCCGAAACTAGACATTACATAATCAAATACGTTTACTTTCTGCGTATCCCTATTTGAGCCTACGGCAAGGTCAATGACTGGCGCCAGATCCTGATCAAACTATGCCCGCCCTCCAACCGGAGTGCGCATGCGCAGGGGGCCCGTTCCCCGGGAGGTGCTTCCCCCGAGCACCCCCATACGCCCCGCAGATTAACTCCATAAGGGGCCCTTGCAGTTATGCGCCGTTTACTTGCGCCCTTGTGCGCGTGTGGGGTGGCCAACCAGCCTCCTGGAAAGCGTAACTTCCTCCCCCGCACCCTTCCAGCCAACCGGCTGTAACTGCCCTGGATTTCCGTGAGAGACCACTTGTCCCTCCTCCTTGGGCGACCCCATTCAAGAATGGCGCCGCCCTCTAAGGACCTTAAATTTACTGCTCACCAATCATGACCTTACCGCTGACCAAGGAATAGCACTATAAATACGACAATTAAACATTTCCTGTAAAAGAAACAATAACACTTCCTAAAAAGGGAGAAAGAAAAACAATATACATACAGAACACAAATAAGTCAACCTGAAAAGAAAACCACTGCAGAACAAAACATTGAAAACCTTGCTTTAGGGGACGGTGGGTGGGTGAAATTAAATAGAGCCTCCTAGCGAGGCCTGAAAGGATGCCTGTGTAGGCTGTGGGAGCGGCGCGCAAAGAGACAGTTTTCGCCGCTCCCCCGCCTTTTATTGCCCCAAAGTCCATCCAGTAGACGGTTCCAACCGGCCACTGGCGTTTGCATGACGAGCGCCCCGGAAGTGATTCTTATCACTTCCGGGGCGCGAACCGGACAAACCAATCGCTGATGGGGGCGCGCCCGCCGCGTCACTGCTGCGCGCGACGGGCACGCCTTTTCATCGTCATCGGGGGCCGGCACGACCGTCATACATGCGGCTTGTCCGATGCCGGCCCCTGCCTTATTATATGGCCAGGTACGGCCTAGACCCCCTCTTCCTATTATCACAAACCCCTACTAACATTGGCCCTTTTACTTTACCGGTGTGAGGATTAGCGCCTCCCATCCACCACCCCCAAGGTGGCAAATCATTTTCACAAAAGGTTTTGGGTTAGGGGGTCGTAAACCCCCGGCCGTATTTATTAAAATTTCAATTAAAACAATTTTATATACATTATTTACACAATACGCAGAAAATCCATTGCATTACTTTGATTACATTGATAGGTACATATGTCATGTTTGCTAACCTTAACATATCTCTAATACATAGACATTCCTATCCGAAACTAGACATTACATAATCAAATACGTTTACTTTCTGCGTATCCCTATTTGAGCCTACGGCAAGGTCAATGACTGGCGCCAGATCCTGATCAAACTATGCCCGCCCTCCAACTGGAGTGCGCATGCGCAGGGGGCCCGTCCCCCGGAAGGTACTTCCCCCCCGAGCACCCCAATACGCCCCGCAGATTAACTCCATGAGGGACCCTTGCAGTTATGCGCCGTTTACTTGCGCCCTTGTGCGCGTGCGGGATGGCCAACCAGCCTACTGGAAAGCGTAACTTCCCTCCCCCCGCACCCTTCCAGCCAACCGGCTGTAACTGCCCCTGGAGTTCCGTGAGAGACCACTTGTCCCTCCCCCTTGGGCGACCCCATTCAAGATTGGCGCCGCCCTCTAAGGACCTTAAATTTACTGCTCACCAATCATGACCTTACCGCCACAGGCCTGCATAGTTGCCCGACTATCAGGCCCCCCCCAAAAACGCTCACTGAAAGGTCATGCCCTGTCCCTATACCCGGCCAACCAAGTCAGAAGATTCTCCATGAAGATTTCATTTCCCACTTTGGACAAATGGACGCCGTCTTTTAGGAAGCACGGCTCCCATCTGATGCACCCATGTGCGATCGTCTGTAGATGCGGAGCCCTGAATAACCTTGCCAATTTGTTATTGACTCTTTTCACGGAGTGGTTCAATGCCCTCACAGACTTACCTCCCCGCCATTGGAATCTCGGCACCATCTGTGACCAAACCAGGGTGGACCCCGGACATAGCCGTGCCAACCAACCCACTTCAGTGATTAGTGTTTCAACCAGCCCCTTTCTACCCAGGTGAACCAAGTCGTTCCCTCCCAAGTGCAAGATAATAATGCTGAGGCGAGCCCTATCCCTGTCTAGCAGGTTCAACACTAAGCTTCTGAATTGACCGAAGCGCAGCCCCCCCTGTCCATGGAATGATAACCTAAAACCTGCCTCAGTTGCACTCCTCTCATAGTTGCCTGAAAGAAAAAAGTTATTTAGACGTTTCACATAAGAATGGCCAATAACCCACACGACGTGTGTTCCTCGGTCCCGGGCGTGCACCCGTTCTTGCGATGATCCAGGGTGGTGCTGTATTGCCGCCAGTTTCCCTCTTGCGTGACAGGATCGAGAAACTGTAAAATGAACAGAAAAGAAACCCAGCATCAGAACAAAAGGCCTGAGCAGTTCTCATAACATATGCAGCCGCACATAGCGCTTATATCAATTGGAGGACCACCTGCCAATCTTCTGCACCTCGCTCCTGGTGCAACCTCTTGCCGCTGCCTCAGTGGCGGCCCCTATTCTGAATGAATGTGTTCCAAAGTTGCTGGGATCGAGACCTGCCTTCAGCAGTGCCATGTCCATGACCCTCCTAAATTGAAACCTCGTGAGTGGGGTACCATCAGCATGAATTAACAATGGCCCCCCTGACCTCCTGGGCCTTTGCCCCAAAAAGGCCTCTAGATTGGTGATAGGGCAGCAAGTGCTCCCTTGCGCTCGGCCCAGCACCACCCCTTCCCCGCGGGCCTCCTGGTCGGTCTTGGATCTCTGAATAGATATGAATAAGGAGTCGCATTGGATCCTAACATGGCTAAACTGCAGACCACCCTGCTGATCCTGCTTGTTTTTGGACACCAACTCTCCAATTCTGAATGCGCCGTAAAATGCAAGTGAAAACGCGGCGCGGAACAAAAGGGCTTCCGCCTCAGTGTTGCAAACCCGGCTAAGAGCCCCAAGGATGGATGCCAGGAGATCAATCCCTATAGGCCGCCTTGGGTCCGTTTGTGACCCCTGGAGGCGCTGCCAACCCTTCAGAGCTTTCTTGACTGTGAAACTGCTAGCAGGGTCCCTCCTCCCCCTTGCTTGCGCGAAGAAAGAGATTGCTGCTATATGTCTCCTTGCTGCCGCCACTGAGCGCCCCTCATCTCTCAATGCCCCCAGGTAAGAGAGCACAGCCCCAGTATCATGCCACCTCTCTCCCCACTCCTTCCCCAAAAAGGTACAGTATGCCCAAAATGCCCCTTCGTATGCCTTCCTGGTCTTGGGCGCTAGGCTAGCTGCCATAAGGTCCGATAGTTGGGGGCACCAATCTGCCAAAGTCGTTCTGGGAAGGGTGTCTGGTTCTCTGCCGCAGCTGGGAGATGTGCCCTGAATACCTGCATCTTGAAGCGAGAGAGTGCATCAGCCGCATGGTTTAACACTCCTGGGACATGCTTAGCCCTAACTTGCATATTCAATTTCATGCACAACAAGATTATCTCTTTCAACAGACGGAGGATCATCTTACACCTTGCTGCCTGCTGGTTAATGCAGTCCACCACTGTCATGTTATCTGACCAGAATACCACTGACTGATTCCGTAAATGCTCTGGCCATACTGACAATGCCACCCAGATAGGAAAAAGCTCTAAGAACCGTATGTTGCTCGTCAAACCGTTGTCCACCCACCAGGTCAGCCACCGCTGCGCCACCCATTCGGTGCCCAGTATAGCGCCGAATCCCTCACTACCCGCAGAATCAGTCATTAATCCCAACTCAGCGGAAGAAGTGAGCGGACCGGGCCATATCACCGTGCCGTTGAAGTCAAGCAGGAATGCCATCCAAATCCGCATGTCTTGCTTAACCTCAGCAGACAGCCTGGTGTGGTGGTGTTTTTCTTTGAGACCTGACATGGCTTGTGAGATGGAGCGTGAAAATGGTCGAGCCATTGGGATGATACGCAATGCAAAGTTCAACAGGCCCACTGTCTGCTGCAGCTGATGCAGCGTAACCTTCTCTTTATCTAAGCACTGCTGCAACACTGCCCTGAACTTAATAACCTTGTCTGTGGGCAGCCGAAAACATCCCTGGGCTGAGTCTAACTCTATCCCCAAGAACTCAATCTTTGTGGATGGCCCGACCGTCTTCCCTGGCGCTAGTGGAACCCCAAAACTCTGCATGAGCGTGCAGAACTCCCGCAGTGCCCGCCCACACTCCTGAGAACCTGTTGGCCCCAGGAAGAGGAAATCGTCCAGGTGGTGCAAAACATGTTGGTGCCCAGTCACCTGCCTAAAAACCCATTCCAAAAATGAACTGAATTTTTCAAAGTATGCGCAGGAGACCGAGCAACCCATGGGCATGCACATATCCATGTAGTACTTTCCCTGGAACTGGAAACCCAGTAAATGGAAGTCTAAAGGGTGAACTGGTAACAGACGGAAAGCTGACTCTATGTCTGACTTTGCCAGCAGCGCGCCAGGGCCCAACCGCCTGAGCATCTCAGCAGCTTGATCGAAAGATGCGTATTTGACTGTGCACAGCTCCTCGTCAGTAGCATCATTCAAGGATTTCCCCCTATGTGCAGACAGGTTATGAATCAACCGAAACTCCCCTGCTTCTTTTTTAGGGACCACCCCCAGGGGTGAACAGACAAAATTCTGAACTGGGATGGTGTCAAATGGTCCTGCTATTCTGCCTAGGTGCAGCTCTTTCTCTATTTTGGTTGCAGCCACACTTGGGTTGGCCCTGACCGATAGCTGATTCCTGCACTCAGGTGTCCCTACATAATCATGAGCAGGAATCCTAAAACCATACCTGAAACCATCTAGCAACAACCTGGCAGATGAAGGACAAATGTACCTGTTTAACCATGGGATCAATGCCGTTGTGTTAATGGGAGAACGTGCTTTATTCAGTGAAATATCATCACTCCTGCTTCTTTTTCCCTCTATCTTTTGATTTTTTAAAACACTTGGATTCAGGGTGTGACGTATTGGCACAGAAAGAGCATGCATGCTTGAACTTACACGTGCCTGGAGCCCTGGAGCATGTGCGCCTGTTGAGATCCCAACACACCCCTTTTTTACCTCCCCCACTACTGGAGGTGGCGGGGGAAATGACCAAAAGGACTGAAAGGACTGGCCCTTTGCACTGTCTTGTGACCCACAACCAAATTGGTCTAGCCATGAAATCATATCAATTTGGTCCCAGGTGAGGGCAGGATCTGAGGCCTTAGCTCTTCTGAAGCTTTTGTCATACTCCTTCCACCCTATGCCCCCATATTTGTCGTGTGCCCCAGTGATCCTGCTCTGGTAGCATGCCATTTCTGCGGCCAAATTTGGGAAACGCTCTGCCATAACAGCCATGTAAACTGAGAAACCCCTCACCCAGTTAATCAAAGTTTCCTCAATCCTATATTTTTGCAATTCGCTTGCCCACTCCCTAGGGAGCATCCAATCCTTCTTTTTTTGGCCTCCTCCCTTTCAGTCTCATCAAGCAGCAGAGAAAACATACTGATATAATTCCCCTTCCAAATCTTCTCCTTCACTTCCTGCGTGACATGTCTTGCCAGCTGTTCCCTAGCGGTGCGCGCTTCCCCAACACCTAACACGGGCAAAGTCTGCCGCTTACCTGTTGCGGCTGCCCCCGCTGGTTCTGCTGGCTTCTCCTTTGTTGAGTCCACACCTGAGCTGCTTGCTGGCAATTCTTTGTTGGCTCCACTAGGGGTTGCATCCCCCCTGGAGTGACCGGGGTTGGAGCACCCATCCCTTCCCCGGGCGTAATGCCCGCTGCCCCATCCAACTCAGCCACTAATTTCCTAGCTTTACCAAGTAAGTCCTCCCCACTACCAGACATCCCAGCTGCCGGGGACCAGTTCCCCACCTTACCCAACCAAGGGAGAATCGCCGCTAAACTGGATACCAGATCCTGGGGAACTGGAGAAACCCCCGCGGGCCCCCCCCCCCCATAGGGGCAACTGGGGCCTGAGGGCTACTACCCGCCGTGTCTGGTTGTCCTCCTGTACCTGCTGGAGGAATACCCCCACCACTGCCAGATGACCCTGGATCACCTCTATCCCCGGTTGCCTGTGGTACTGGCCTAGGGGCCACTGGCTCAATGAGGCCATCTGCCCCCTCACCCCTCGGTGCCCCCCCCTTTTTAGATCTACTCTTCTTAGGAAGGGGAGGGAATGCTGCTTTGGGAGCCACATTGGTCTGTCTGGGCCGGTCTCCAACCTCTTCGGGCCCATTTACTTTCTCTCTCATGTCCGCAATGGCCTGCCCCATCTCATCAACCTTCTTCAACCTATCTTCCATATTAACCATTTTACGCATCATGGCCTCCATCAAATTCTCCATGCGTGAGCGCTGTGCGCCACGCTTTGCTTTACCAGCCATCGCACCGTAAAAACAGCTTAATTACTTTAAAAACACTCGTGTAGGAATGTGCAACCAACTACACCAACGTAACAGTGCCCCCCACAATCTGAAAGGCACCCTTGGAGCAGCCTACACTAACACGCCCCCAGCACACATCGGCCTGGGACACTGCCCAGACCCTTACCTTGTAAGTCGTAGGGGGTACACAACCGGCCACAAGCACCCACGCAACCAGAGCCACGCCCACTAGCTAATCCAGTGGGTCAGGTGAGTATTACTCAAACCCGCGTGGCTCCCGGAAGCGCTGGAATGCAGGCCTGTCTGTGTCCCCTTAAGGTCCCCCCGTGCTGTTGATCCAAGAAGAAGCTGTCCAACTACCACGCTGATCAGCTGTTGGTCGACTGAAAACCCCAGTACACCAGTTGTTCTTCTCCGCCGGAACCACGTGCTCACTGTTGATCAAAGAAGACGCCGTCCCACTCGCTGATATTCCCCTTAAAACAAAGGAACAGATAAGGTAAAGCCTCCAAGCGAGGCTTAGGAGCTGCTGTGCCTGTCAAAACCGAGGCAGCTGCCCACGCTGAACCTGGCTGATTCAAATACTCGCTCTGCAACACAAGATCCTCACTCTGGATCTGGCCCCAAATCTGCGCCGCTAACGCGCTAGTCCTGCAAAGCCCCTGCTTTTACCCCAACTTGCACCACGCTCAAGGCACCACCCACTGCCGACTCCTCCCTGCTTAACTTAGATGCGCACCCGCTACTACGCAGGCAATCGGTCAGACCAGGGACGAGAACCTCGGTCTCAGTTGGGCCGACAGGAGGGGCAGGGAACTGCCTGAGCTACGGAGCTGCGCCCCCAGCAATGCGCGCGATACCGAGTAGCCGCCTCAGTTTTCTCCGCGTTTCCCGCGCCGTCGTGCGTCCCAAAATGTTCGGATTTCACTGCATCCACGCCGCAGCTCCTGCGACTCACCGCCGACTTCAGCTCACACTCAGGCAGGGTTCCGACGCCGAACTGCAAGACAAAAACAATAACGTGAAGCCTCCCCGAGAGGCTGCTGGTCTCCTGTGTCTCCCGCGTGACCGCCGACGCCGTCCTCGCAATCCTGGAAAACAAAAGAAGAAATTAAATAGAGCCTCCTAGCGAGGCCCGAAAGGATGCCTGTGTAGGCTGTGGGAGCGGCGCGCAAAGAGACAGCTTTCGCCGCTCCCCCGCCTTTTATTGCCCCAAAGTCCATACAGTAGCCGGTTCCAACCGGCCACTGACGTTTGCGTGACGAGCGCCCCGGAAGTGATTCTTATCACTTCCGGGGCGCGAACCGGAAAAACCAATCGCTGATGGGGGCGCGCCCGCCGCGTCACTGCTGCGCGCGACGGGCACGCCTTTTCATCGTCATTGGGGGCCGGCACGACCATCATACATGCGGCGTGTCCGATGCCAGCCCCTGCCTTACTACATCCACCCCATGCCTCTTCCGTCCGCTCCAACCCCGCTCCGCGCCAGCCTCCTCGCTCCCGTTTTCCACCTGCTCAGAGTAGGTGGTAAATGTGCCTGGCAAACCCCATGGAATTCAGAAAACTGCAGAATTCCACCATGTAAATCCGAGACCACATAGTTATTCCCCATTCCATGAGATTTAACTTGTAATGGGAGGAAATATGTGAGGAAATACTGGGCGCTGATGGAAAGTCCAGCCCCACAGAATTTCTGCACGTTTCTCCCTCACGTGTAATCAGAGACTTGTTGTGAACCTTTCTGCATAAGCGTCATTATTGTTTCCACTACTTCAGCATAATTACTTTTTAAGTTGAGGGTGTGGCTTAACGGCTAGAGCGGCCGACTGGGGAACCAGGTTCAAGTCTGGCGGGAGGCTGAAGCATCCTGTGATTCTGGGCAAATCACGTAATCTTCCCGTGCCTAGAAATTAATGTGTCCTTGTGTAATGTAACTAGTGCTCATGTAAAGCGCCCTGCCACCTTTGGGTCGAGTTTGCGCTGTATAAAACTGCAAAAAAAAAAGTTTAAGGCAGTGTTCCACCAACTCTATGAATAATCTCCCTTGGCCTTTGGTTCATTACACTGTTTCCATTCTAGCTCTTCCCATAGTGTCATTTGGCATTATGACAATACTTCCAATGAAGTGCCCTAAATATGTCACTTCTCTTACAATTTGACATTCACACTTCTTTTCAGTCACTGGATATATGTTCAACAGTTTAATCACCTCTACAAATACTCTATCAAGTGTTTCGTTCAAGTTTGCTCTGATGAGTGCATCGCCTTGAAGTACAACGTATCATCCCTTCCCTTGGATGTCTTCCACCATCTTTGATGCCGATGACCTCAGTGCGAATGACAACCCTCAGAGTGACATGACGCAAAAGAGTGACAAATGCAGTTAAAGGCCTGTGATCGTCAAGTAAATTCATTGACATGTCCACTAAGATAAGACTTATTTGTCCTCCATTTGTAATCATTTACAGACCAGTTTCATGCCCAAGTGTGGGGGGCGAGGGGGCGCCTTGCCACCCCAGGTGCTACCACTTCTGTGAAAGATCTTGTTCCACTACTTCCGGGGAACAGGAGCTTCTCCTGTGGCTGCTAAAAACATTGGTGATCATTCCATAACTTAACCTTCTAATGTTTCCAATCCGCAGATATAAAGTAACAAGAAGCTAATTGACTAGTATAATTAAGTAGTGCAAAATCCGATAAATTATGCATTATTTTTATCCTTATTCCGAAATGGTGCAGCACTTGAGTGTATATTCCTGATGGCAAGGCAGTAGCCAGAAAGTTAAAAACAAAAACTTTGAAAGAATATTTAATGACAGAGTGGGTGAAGCAGGTGAGCCTGACACTTCCTAGAATTGTTCTCTCCGGCTGTACACCTTCCTATCTATCCTTTCTTTGTCCCACCTTTACACTCATCCATTCTTTGATCCTTCACCCCACCCTTTCGTTATTCCAATAATCCATTGATATTCCATCCATTCATCAGTTCATGGATTCATTCTTCTATCCTTTCACTCATAAACCCACCCTTTTACCTTTCCATCCATCTATGCATACATCCTTTCATCATTCCATCCATCCAATTGCCATTTCCTTCACACATCGATCCATATTTTCTCACTTCCATCTATTTTTCCTTACACCCTTTCATCCAACCTTTCATCCACCCTTCCAACCTTTCACTAATTGATTCTTTCACCTATCCATCCAAATTTTCCTCCTTCCAGCCCTTTATGCTTGCACCATTTTTTTGTTGTTTTCAATCTTCCTTCCACTCTCTTTTGTTTTCCAATTCTATCTACTGTTGCGGGGATTCTGCACATATACAGAACTATGCGCAGGAAAACAGGACCTCGGTGTATAGTGGTGTACCAAAAAATCCACCTTAGTGCCCAAAATCCCAATCCGACTAGCTATAGTGTCTCATTCATTCCCCGTACTAGAGTGGAGCTACCAATGATTAGACATCCCAGAACACAGACTCTTTCAGGAATCGCGGGAGCAAGAACACTCTTTCATTACTCACTCATACTTGTCCACAACTTGCATATTAAGAGACACAGGATAGTTTAAAATGTTTATTTCAACTAACGTGCTCTAAGACACAGTACACGTGCCAGTACTAGCAGCATAATGCATAAAGACAAAATAGTAAGCATCGTTACAATTCCATAGAATACAAACGGGGACAGCATTTTATAAAGACAGTGGATAAAGGACTAGAATGCCTTGCCCCCGTGCTAGTAACTAGTTTATTATAAAAATAGAAGACCTCTGGGCTTTGTCAGGGGGACCTCCATAACTCAAGAACTGGATGCAAGGTGTACATCATCAGACAAGCACAGCTCTTCTCCCTGGAAAGGTTTTTCTCCAAGTGCCTCCAACAGGGAGATCACAATATTAAAAACACACGAATTTCTCCAGTGCAGCTGTATTTCATGTTATGTCTAAGTGCGAGGGGCTGACCAGAACAGCAACAACAAGGGACGTTGTTTTTCGACCTTGCACATTGTGTGCAGACGAAAACCACAGAGAACAACAGAAAAGGTGAAAGGCATAAATGCAGACAGTTCTAATGTGAACGGTCACAAGCAGAGTCTGGAAAAACAAAGTCACGGAGTAACATGTGCAAAGGAGGCATCATGGCAGCTAGGCCTAAGCTAACTTAGCAATGTCAACCATGAGGCCACAATCCACACTACACCCTCCCCTGGTCAGTCCATAGGTCAAGACATAGGACGAAAACAGAGTTCAAATAGATGGCGCAGAATGTAAACGTCTATTGGTGGGAAAAGTCTTTTCGGAAAAAAAAATGTGGAGAAAAAAATATTCTAGATAGGGCCAGAAAATAGGTCAAATTAAGACAATAAAAAATCCAGCGATACAGTTCATTGTGTATGCAACAGAGTGTATGCGCAGAAAACCGCAACACCTTCCAAAAAGACATCATTGTCATCGTCTGAAAAAAGAGATGCCATCCAGTTCAACAAATCAAAACTGCATTCATGTTCCTCACAATAGGGAGCAGCGATCAGCATTGCGGGACAACTTGCGTGATATTCAATAAAACTTTGTTGTAGGAGATTCTGAGCAGCCGCCCAGATATCCCATTGCGCCAAGACTCCAAGTGCAGCCGCACGCGCCATTAATCCGTCATCGGAACATTCCCGTTCATGGGCCATTAGGGGGCATATCAACTGGTCAACTGGTGTATCCGGGTCAGTACAAGACGTATTGGAGAGGCAAACATCCAAGGACCAAGAGAACGGACATCGTAAGCAGGACATCACAGGTTGCACGCAAGTGAAATACGCAAAGCGAAAAGATAGTCCATAAGCCACACTGAGTGTCGCCAGCGGCAGGATGCCGAAGCAGTCAATCATGTGGTCACGGAGCATCCGCAGTCGCCCTGGGTTGTGGAGGCCCACAAGAGGTGCAGCCATTGCGCAACAGACAAAGTGAAAGCAATACTCCAGCAGCTAAGGCTAGGATCAATGGGAAGCCACCAAAGACGCTGGAAAAAATAGAATGAATAAAAGCCGGTATTACACCAAATATAGTCTGAAAGGACGTCAAAAGGCCAGAGCCCACAACTTTAAAAAAGTGTACAAGGCCGTTGGTATTAGACGCATTAAATATACGGTGAATCAGTTCACCGAAATGTTGGGGGAGGTTTGTGTTTAAAAGAGCCTGTATTTCACTGTGGGTGCTGGCCACCTGGAGGACGAAGGTCTTCCGTGCGGAAGTTAGCATAACCTCCTGGTTTAATAATAGCGCCTTTATTCTGCTCAATTTATTGAAATCTGCCTTCAAAGTAGGTATGTAAGGCCAAATGGAACTATCTAACTTCCCACGTGGGAGTGGAAAAAGCACATTTGTGCAGCACACTACGCGTTGCGAAACTGTTACAATGTAGGGTGTGCCTGCCTGCAACCCACAGCAGTCCTGATTATTTAAAAGCAGATAGCTACCATTAGCAAGCATAGTGAAAGTAGGTGATATAATCGGAACAGGAATGCACTTTAAAACACATGCAAGATTCGGGGCAGAAACATTACAAGCCCCGTGCAATTTAATGTTTTTACAAACAAGGGAATGACCCACTGTAGAAACGCAAGACTCCCCTGTGAGAAATACCTCCTTGTCATCCCTAAGGCATCTGTATGTGAAAGGTAGGGACCAAAGTTCATGCAAAAAGGCACTGCCTAAAGGCTCAAAGGGGACAACAGGATAATGTTTCATGCATGAACTGAATTCAAATAAAGAAAAAGGCAAAGTGATAACCCCGTGTACTAGCCACACTGCAGAGTCAGTCTCCGCCACAGAAAATGGTAAGAGATCTATTTTTTCGATATGTAGGAGAGTGTATGTTGCATCTTTCATGGACATGAACTGCTGTTTCTCAGTTAAATTAAATGGTAAGAACAAGGCTGAGGTGTTTAAGAAATGCCATGGAACCTTCCCCATTTTCAGTCTCTGCAAAGTCCATGCAAACTGCATTACTGAACGTAATTGATTCTGACCATGATATAAGACAGACACATCATCCTGTACAATATCAACAACAGACTAAACAATATTCTCTAATGTGTAAATGCGGGAAGACAGGGTGTTAATACTATTGTCGACAACAGCAAGCACTTTTTCTAGATTCGCTTGATCTATTTCCCGTAAATGGGAAGCAGCTTCTATTTGTGAAAGCTTCCAGATTTCATTGTAAGTCGCATAAACAAATCTTTTAGATCGCGGACCTCTAGGTCCTAGAACAAAGTCGGCCAGGTCGATGTTGCCGGAGAACAGGGATAAATGTTGTTTTACGGAATCTAAGGTAGAGTGCTGCAACCACTGTTTACATAATTTACCAACAGAATACGTTGTGATTGAACGTGAATCAGAAAAACGTGGATCTGGTCTATCCTGTTTGTAACCAGGAGCAGAGTTATGAAAACGCAGTTGGCAGGCATTAGAAGCTATGGGCCACACCAACCAGGCTGAGCGATCTAGTGTAGAGAGATTAAATGAGTTATTTTGAAA
Organism: Calotriton arnoldi; assembly: GCA_963921515.1. Lineage (NCBI taxonomy): Eukaryota > Metazoa > Chordata > Amphibia > Caudata > Salamandridae > Calotriton > Calotriton arnoldi. The sequence goes on from CAWUFW010003506.1 coordinate 260,286, forward strand.
CAAAGCTTGCAAACTATCAAGAGAAAGATTTAAATGCACGCTCCTGTTCGGCCAGGAAGACAACGCAGGAGTGGAAGGTGCATTTAATTGTTTGGAAGTCGCCAAACCAAAACAAGTTGTTTGATATATAGTACTGTTTAAAAATAATATTTGTGTGGGGATAAGGCAAGCGCGGTGCAAGGCTTCTGTACCGCGTACCTGCCACGATTTAGTGCCCCAAATAGATTTCAAGTCAATGGTGTTCTTCCAGTGCTCATAGCCAACAGCTAATGCGTCCATAAAGGAACTGGAATATAGCAATTTGGTGTGGGTCATCATCACCTTTGGATTTGAAGAAATGTTCAATTTAAAATAATATGACCCTGGGTTTGATCTGTCAAAGTCTGTAAAGTAAGTAAATTTATTTATCAGAGTTTGGGAGCTACCTTGCAGAGGGGTCGAGCAATGTTCCCACTGGGTATAATTGAAACTACCTCGAAGTGTACTTGGTTTATGCAGAAAATGGTTACCGTAATGCTGGTAACAATACAAATCGGCATAATTAGCAGAATTTAAGTACAAATCCTCAGTATTAAAAGCAGCATAATATTTTAAATCAGAAAATAATGATTCAATTGCATGCACGTCCCAATCATCTGAAAGAATATTCCTTTTTACCACATCACCCATGGAAACACGAAGCACATTTGGGACATTAATAATTTCTGTCGGTCCATGAATTTGGAACTTCACTGCATCCCATACGATGCCATCTGCAACTGGAAAGGCGGAAATGTTCACCAATGTGTGGTCACGCTTCATGATGTGTGAAGAAGAATGCGGAGCCAAAGTTCCAGCTACAGAGTTCACCGCCGAGCGTTCTGGCAAATAGTGACCATTGATGAGCAAGTAAAAAACTGTCACAAAGCCAATGGACATGAACAGGAAAATCAGAAATAGCACCAACCAGATGTATGTCCACGGAGGGACTAAAAAGTTGTCTCTAAACCAGGACATAAGTACGGGTCTGTTTATATAAACCACACCACCGGTAACGCTGCTGCAAGAGTGAAACAGTTGCAGACACGCCAGCATGGGCCGAAGCCAAGCCTTCGTGTGCGGCTGTTATCAACGAATTTCTGCGGTCCGCGTTGGGAATCAGCTGATCACCAACGTCCGGAATTCTTACATAAGGAGCCTGGTCGGGACTTAATTGATAAGAGTACTTGGAAGGGAAACCCTGTGGGTAATTAGAACCTTCCTTGGTTGCAGCAATAGCTGCCAAAATCTCATTATCTATTTTTGTCATGGATCTTGTAACGGCTGCTACCGAGCACGTGGCTACTGCTGATTTGGCAGCTTCATCCGCCAAACTGTTACCGACCGCGTGTGCGCCCACACGCTGGTGGCCAGGAGTGTGAATCACCTGTGTGAGAGGCAGACGTTGTTTAAGATCTGCCACTCGTACCCAAAGCATTTTATGCTTAATTGCGCTGCCTTTAGAATCTCTATAGTCGTTCTGAGACCAAAAGAATAAGTTGTCATTAAAAGACTGAACACAGTAGTAAGAATCGCATACAATAAGTGTAGTCACATCCGGGTCTGCAAACTCAAGTGCGAGCACCAAAGCACGCAGCTCGGCCAATTGGGCTGTACTGTCTCCCAGTGCCTGCGTGTGCACAACACTCGATTTGAACTCACCGTTCACCATAGTACCTGCCACAATAGCACATGCTGCTGAATAAGCATGCTTAGAACCCGTGGCCGGTTGCGCCGAACCATCGGTGTAAATGATACATTTGTACTCCTCAAGCGGCAGTAAAGACAGAGGAGGAGGATGAACAAATTCATACTGCAAGAACTCCTGTGTCTGAAGAGAGGAATCAAAGATAAAGGTGACATCAGGAGACGTCAAAGAAGTAGCCCATTGTATCCAACGGGGGTGCAAAGCCTTAGAGTTTGGTACACTTGCCTTTGTCACTGCCTCCAGGGCAGGATAGGGTGTGACAACCAAGATGCGTTTTCCCTGTGCCAGTGCGCGTTCCTTAAGAATCATCATTTGCACTGCAGTCAAAACTTTCTCCACAGTTGAAAAGCGCAACTCGGCAGAAGTGTAAAGATGCGACTTGTATGCAATAGGTACTGTGTCACCTTCGTTAAACGTCAAGTAAGTGAAACCCACTGTGCCTGGCACGATTCTGATCACCAGGTTCGTGTGGTTATCAAGAGTCAACAAGAACTTAGATTCAAGTAGATCAGACTGCAAAGATTGCAGAATAAGTGAATGTTCCATAAGCCAGCATGACTTGGAAAAGGTAGGTTGTATCGAGGCATAGAGACGAGGATTGATACGCTGGGCATATTCGGGAATGTAACAATGCCTGAAGTTCAAAAATCCCAGTAAAGATTGAAGTTTTTTCAGGGTCGTTGAAGGGCGCAGAAGTGCGCACTTCTCCAGGAAGTGGGGAGCTCAGCCCCTACCTTCATTGTTGAGCTCATAGCCCAAAAACAACACAATGTATTCTGCGATGTGAGATTTGGCAAAATTAAATTTGTAACCTAAGACCCCGTACTCAAGAATAATGCGGTCTACTTGGGAAAGATGCGGCCATAGTTCGTTGTCTGCCAGATATATATCTTCCACGTACGAATACGCATCTGGGTCTATGCTGTCCAACAAAGAGACAACACGGGCGGCGAAGACCCCCAGGCTGTTTTTGTAGCCCATTGGCAAACGCCGGAATTTAATGTTTTCCACCGGAAGTGAACGCGGTCCATTGACTGCAGTCCGGGGACAAATTGTGAGTGTAAAAATCATTGGAAAGGTCAAGTGTCGTTTTATATTTTTTACGAACAAGACTGTCTACGAGCGCAGAACTATGGGTATTCTGTACCGCAAAGGTGCGACAATGAGAGCTCAAATGCCGGTAGTCTAAAACCAAGCGGTAAGACCCATCGGGTTTAGAAACAGCGAAAAGGGGATTATTCATGGGTGACACGCACGTTTCAATTACTCCTTGATATTCTAACTGTGTCAGAATGTCGGAAACGGGACCCTTAGCTTCCCGCCGGAGGGGATATTGGGGTTGAGGCTGTGGCAGAGACCGCAATGGTATATCATGGGGGGGAGAATCCTCATCCCAGCCCACGTGATTACGGTACAGTGCCGGGGCCTGGGCCACAGCCCATTCAGCTGCTAAAGCCTCCGCTTTGTCCTTGGGGAAATGATGCGAAAAGCTCGGAAGGATTACTGCCTCCCCTCTAGGAGCAGCAAGAACAAATGGGGGCGGACAATCTGCCTCCGCCAACAAAATGTAGGTAGAAGAGGTCAGATTTTCCCAAAAAATCCCTTTAATAACACGCTCAATGTCACCTTCAATTTGAAGGACAATATTAAATAGTCTATCTGGGGGTGCCACTCGGGTGTCAGCTGTCTCGACAGTAATGAAAGTGTCAGTTGCTGTCGCCTCCACATGAGGACGTAGTGCCTCCCGCACTATGGTAACTTCCGCGGCGCTGTCTAGCAGCATCACTGCCCACGTCCAATTCAGGAGTCTCGTTCTCACCGTCTGTGGCATATCTCGCTGTTAAAGCTGCAACTTTTTTCTTCTGAAACTGTGGGCGAGAACGTGAAAATTCTTCTTGTTTTGCTCTGCCAGGTTGTCGAGGTTGGTCTCGTCCCTGTGGGGCGTCATGACCCCTGCCTCTTTCCTGGCGATCTCCTCCACCAGCCGGTGTGGTCGATAGTGCCTATGAAGAACGAGGAGAACGCTGGTCAGGGACCTGAAATCTATCAGGAGACTTAATTCTCGCTCGGTCGCGCAAATCATAAGTGCGTTCAGAAGATACGGAAACCGGTGACGCAGCACGCGACCCGGGTTTTGGTTGTTGCTTTCCCTGTTTCTTTAGCTTCCAGTTCTTTTTAGAAAAAAATGGTTTCTCGTCTTTACCAGACTGAGATGTGGGTTGTGATTGTGGTTGAGTTTGCGTTTTAGCAAAAGGCTTAACTCCCAAACTATTGCGGCCAATAGTTTTTTAAGCCTGTGCAATAATTTTCGGTAATTCGCGAGGCTTGTCCAGTTCTGGGACTAAAGCCAAAGCATTAGCGACTTGAAAGTTAACTGCATCACCCTTGACATTCGCAAGGATCAGATCAGCCACTACATCGAACACTCCCACCAGTCTCATCCCCAATTCCACAGCCGCTTCAGGGCCATGCTCGTCTTGTACACGCTTAATTACGGTGGGGAGGACCATCATGGATGGAGTGCCGAAACACTTCGCATACACTGCCGCGAATACCTTGCCCCAGTTGTTGCATTCTGTCAACTTGGGAATTAAGTCTTTTGGCAAACTAATAGTCAAAATCCTGTGTTTTTCCACAGGAGAGGTATTCGGAAACACCGCCTCCAGCTGGTCAAATTTTTCAGCAAGCCAATAAGGCAAATCATGCTTGTGCTGTGGGCGCTTGCCCATCACCGAATTAACCATGACGGGACTTATAGTCACACCGCCAAGTCCAGCTGGATGCACCGCAACTCCAGGAGGGGCCATCTGGACGTTGCCTGTGACATATTGTACTAAAGCTCTAGGCACATGGATCTAAGACTTATGCAGCACGAGCAGTTCATCTACGGGAACCGCTAAATAACGTGGATGCGGGGTATACCCGGCCAAAACAGGCCAAGCGGCCCCATCTATCGATAAGGGGCCTAAACGAATTGGGGTGACCGGGTGTGGGAGGGCGCCATTAAACCAAACACGGTGTTGCCATGCCATGAGCGGTACTAGAGAGGGCAGTTAGTAAATCCCTGTCCGCATACCTAGAAGAAAACCATCTGCTAGATAAGGACCAGTTTGGGTTTCGACCAGGGCATGGAACTGAAACAGCTCTGGTGACTGTATTAGACAACCTGAGAATGCGTGCCGACAATGGTAACTCCTCTGTACTAGTGTTACTCGATATGTCGGCCGCATTCGATACGGTGAACCATAAGATACTGATTGAAAGATTAGAGAATATAGGAGTGAGAGGACGGGCACTGAAGTGGCTGCAGTCATACTTGACGGGCAGACAACAGGTAGTGACCATCTCTCCGTTTACATCTTCGAAAACACCTGTGCGTCACGGGGTGCCACAGGGCTCGGCAATAAGCCCCATTCTTTTCAACATCTATCTTCGCCCCTTGATCCCCATTATTAAATCTTTTGGAATAGAACTAGTTAATTATGCGGACGACACACAATTGGTGTTTTCTATGGAAGGAAATCAAGCGGTATCCATAGAAACATTTCAGGAGTGCATGTGTCAAACTTCCAATTGGCTTAGGACAAACTCCCTACAATTTAATGAAGGAAAGACGGAGGTTGTATACTGTTCCTCTGCTAAAATGATGCGGCCTCTGCCATCTGAATTCAGACTTACCCCCTCGGACAAACCATTGGTCCAAATAAGAACAGTACGCAATCTGGGGGTCCTCATGGATGACAACCTCCAGATGGACTCGCAAGCTAATAAAACAGTCAGTACTTGTCTCTCATTGTTAAGAGGATTACGCCAGATTCTCCCACTACTGCCTAGTTCTACTAGACCCTTAGTAGTGAGGAGTATAATTTTAAGTAGACTGGACTACTGCAACTCTCTGTATTTGGGAGCACCGCACTCAGTGCTATTGAAGTTGCAGAGGATTCAGTCCATAGCAGCCAAACTGGCATTAAATAGGCAGTGTAGGTCTTCGACGACGGCAGCACTAAAGGACCTCCATTGGCTACCCATCAGGGAGAGAATTCAATTTAAATCTCTCTGTATCGTGTTCAGGGCAGTGCATGGTCTGGGTCCAATTTCTATGCAGGAGAAACTCACCTGGTACAATCCTGGGAGAGAACTTCGTTCTTCCAGTGCAAGTCTGGTAACCACCACTAGATTTAAGAAGACCAGGATGTGTGGCAGAGCATTTGGCATAGCTGCCTCACGACTCTGGAATGAACTCCCCCTGCATATTAGACAAACTGACTCGCTGCTCTTATTTAGAAAAAGCTTAAAGACTTGGCTTTTCCCTAGGGATGAGTAATATGAATTTGAATTAGCGTACAGGCTATCTATTCTGCCTAGTGACCACTTGGTAAGTCGCAGCGCCAGGATACCCGTAGGGTGACAGTTTTTGCGCTATATTAATCTACGATACAATACAATACAATACTTCAAGAGCCTGATAAGGCCGATAAACATTAGGAAGGGCGGTAGGAGCGTAAATGTGGAACAAATTGTCAGCTCCTTCCACCGCCGGAAAAGTGACCCATGAGTAAAATACCTCAAAGTGGTAAGCCGGATCAGCCTGGACCACAAAAATGAGGGCGACACCCGCGTCGGGTACTCCATAGGCCGTTAAATGAGCACAGAGCACGGCGCGGCTATGTGCCGGGATATTTACATTCACAGCCATTAAGACTAAGAATGGAGAACAACCTAGTGCGTGGCAGCGCAATAGAGGGTTAACGTATAAGAGAATACCTTTTAATAACTCCAAGCTTGAAAGAACCTATAAAAACATCAATATAGGAGGTCACACCCTCACATATGTTTCCGGAAACATAAGTGAAGGGAATTGTGGACAAGCACAAGCACTACTCAAGCATCTCGCAGATAAGAATCCCGCCCCACATTGGGCGCCATGTTGCGGGGATTCTGCACATATACAGAACTATGCGCAGGAAAACAGGACCTCGGTGTATAGTGGTGTACCAACCATCCACCTTAGTGCCCAAAATCCCAATCCGACTAGCTATAGTGTCTCATTCGTTCTCCGTACTACAGCGGAGCTACCAATGATTAGACATCCCAGAACACAGATTCTTTCAGGAATCGCGGGAGCAAGAACACTCTTTCATTACTCACTCATACTTGTCCACAACTTGCGTATTAAGAGACACAGGATAGTTTAAAATGTTTATTTCAACTAACATGCTCTAAGACACAGTACACGTGCCAGTACTAGCAGCATAATGCATAAAGACAAAATAGTAAGCATCGTTACAATTCCATAGAATACAAATGGGGACAGCATTTTATAAAGACAGTGGATAAAGGACTAGAATGCCTTGCCACCCTCCCCGTGCTAGTAACTAGTTTATTATAAAAATAGAAGACCTCTGGGCTTTGTCAGGGGACCCCCATACCTCAAGAACTGGATGCAAGGTTTACATCATCAGACAAGCACAGCTCTTCTCCCTGAAAGGTTTTTCTCCAAGTGCCTCCAACAGGGAGATCACAATATTAAAAATACACGAATTTCTCCAGTGCAGCTGTATTTCATGTTATTTCTAAGTGCGAGGGGCTGACCAGAACAGCAACAACAAGGGACGTTGTTTTTCGACCTTGTACATTGTGGACAGACGAAAACCACAGAGAACATCAGAAAAGGTGAAAGGCAGAAATGCAGACAGTTCTAATGTGAACGGTCACAAGCAGAGTCTGGAAAAACAAAGTCACGGAGTAACGTGTGCAAAGGAGGCATCATGGCAGCTAGGCCTAAGCTAACTTAGCAATGTCGACCATGAGGCCACAATCCACACTACCAAAAGGTTTTTTCTCATATTTTTTCTCACATTGTCCTCCATCCCCATCTCACTTTATTTGCTGCTCTATCTGTTCTTTTTAAATGTGTTCATCATTTCCTTTACCATTCCTGGGGCTCACTTACCAGCGCTTCACCTCCACCTCCACCTCTTAGCCCTGCCTTGCTCTTACATTTGAATCTTTTATGGCAAGCTGTTTGCAGGCCTCCAGAATAAGCCAAATTAACACAAATCAATTGTCAATGGGACACAGTGCCCGGGGTGGGCACTTAAGCTGCTAAAGCGGTGGGTGGATGGGGGGTCCCTACGCCATTTCCTGATGGCCACATTCTTCTTCACTGCACATCACATTAAGGCTCCGCCTCGGTTCTACCTCACATTTCCCCTTTCTTTTCCGAGTTTTGTTTCACAACCAATGTCGTGGGTCGATACATTGGTGCAATATTTCAGTGACTGACACTGACATTCAGTCCAGTCAGTGCTTTAAATGGAAACATAGAAGTCTTCTACTCTCTTTCCAGAGTACCTGTTTGCTCCTGGGAAGTGTTGGTCCCTTTAAGTATAGCAGCACTGCTGCGAAGTGCAGGCACTCTCCCTTTCAAATTAAAGAAATGCAGGTACTCACTATTTAGAGTACCTGTTTGCTCCTGAGAGGTGTCAGTACTGAGAAGTGCAGGAACTCTCCTTTTCAAATTAAAGAAGTGCAGGTACTCAGTACCGGACAGCACCTGCCCATTTAAAGCACTGCTGATGTGCCATTACCAAAACGCCATCATCTTATGAGCCCTAAATTCCACAGTGCTGATCTTCCCTGGCTGCCCGGGCCCCAGAAAGAATGTCTCAGATAACTACAGTTTTCTTCAATTTCCTTCTATTATTCTTCTTCTTCACAGTGAGAGATCGCCCAGTAAAGTCTCCAGTGCTACCATTCCAAAGCCTTAATGCTCTGTGCTCCTGAACAAGAGGGGGCCAGAGATTTTGCCAACCTCCACTGCTCCTTCAGCCCCCCCCCTCCATCTTTTTGCAAACCTTGGGCCCTGCTACTCTCTCTCCAACCCTATCCACCTTAAACTACCCGCTTGTGTGACACATCCATGACAAATATGTACTGTACAGCACTCTACTTCAGGGCTGTTTCCTAATGCAGTGCAGCTTTCCAGTGTAAACCCAAAGCTGAAGATAAGTTTCAAAAAGTAGCTAAGACGCACAGAGTAAAAGAGGCGCACCTTTTATCACAGCAGCACGTACATGCACGTTTGTTTTCAGCTGAGTAGACTATGGCACAATGTTTACAAAAATTATTTCACTCAGGGAGGTAGAAAGAACAGTTTGAATAATTGGAGTTTCTATTCCGTCAAGCAAGATAAAACCATTATTTATTGGGAATAACATTTTGAATATAATTTGTAGAATCCTTATGGTATTCTTTGTTTTAAAAAAAAGTGAATGACAATGGCAAAATAGCTAGATAATTATGGCAAAGACAGGGTCGCATAATTTCCCTTTCATCGCATAAAATTGAAGTATGCAAATTTTACTCTTGTAGGGGACTTGAACATCCATCTTAAAGCTCCCTTTAAGGAATCTGGTGGTGACCTTTAAAGAAGATCCTAGGGGCAGATTTACAAGAAAGTGACGCATCTGTAAAGATGCGTCACTTTCCCTGCGCCACCCTGAGAAACCCTTGCACCACTATTGATGCGCCGTATTTACAATATGGCGCACCATGGCACAAGGATTGACAGATGCGTCATAAATTCTGACACATCTGTTGATGTAAAAGTCACACATTGCTGGAGTCGGGTCGCAAGCACGACGCAACTCCAGCAATGCAGGGGAACGCCTATCCTCGTTGTGCTGTGTCACTTCTTATGCCTGCTTCAAGCAGGCGTAAGAATTTGACGCAGTGGCGTCCTAGAAGTGGCGCAGTGAAATCTTGTAGATTTCACTGCGTCACTTCTACGAGGCTTTTCTGCGTTGGAACGCCCACCCTGCATACATTATACCTGATGCAGGTATAATGTGACGCAGGGCTTTACAACGTGACGCATCTCCCTAGATGCGTCACGTTGTAAATGGGCCGCATATTTACGCTGCCGCTGCGTCACAAAAAGTGACGCAACAGCGGCGCAAAAATGACGCAAGGGGCTTGTAAATCTGCCCCTAAGTGTGCTCCATCTTGGTCTGGTCAATTCAGCACCCAGCCATGAGGCAGGTCACCGCCTTGACCCAATGTTTCCTAACCTTGAGGGTCTTACTACTGGCCCACCGGTGTTGTTATCGTGGTCAGACCATTTAGCGGTGCCTTTTATTGTTAAGAACCAGACTACCCCTTTTATTAAACTTTGTGCTGCTCAGGGCTTGTCCAGAAACTGGTCGAGACTAGATGTCTCCGATTTGAACACTCCATTGCGTCGCGCTGTACCTGATTTTAATCATACAGTGGACCGCGACCAACCATTGGTTGATCAGTGGATCTTGAATGTGCTGGAGGTTACTCTGCCAGCGACACTGAGGTTGTCGCAGAGAATTCATCCCCCTCCCACATGGTTTAGTGAAGCCTTGGGGTTAGAGAAAAAATGCTGCAAGGGTTTAGGAAGAGAGTGGAGGACGTTCACCTGGAAGGAGTGAAAGTCTGTGTATAGACTAGGCCTAATAAACTATCATGGGCTTTGTAAGGACGCTAGAGTGGCGTTCTACTCTGATAACATCATAAATACTCCAAGCTGCCCCGAAACATTGTTCAATGTGTATAAGGAACTTTTGGATCCCAATAAAATATCTCCTGTACCTGTGGTGTCCAAAAGCCTTTGCGGAGATTTGGCTGACTTAAGAAAGAGGCCGATATTCAGACTCTTCTCGCAGAGGCCCTGCCAGTTGATGCCCAGGCTTTTTGGACCACCCCCTAGTACCTTGATCGGGAAGGGTAGCCCAGGAAGGGTAGAAAACCTGCCACATGTGCTCCAGGATGTTAAAAAAATGGAGCAACTGTCCTTGCTGGACATTTCTCAATTCCTGACCATACTGAAGTCAAATAAACATGGCTCGCCACTCAACCAGCTCCAGGGGAGAGGATGTGGCTTAACAGCTAAAGCAGCCGACTTTGAAGCTGGGGAACCAAGTTCAAGTCTGGCGGGAGGCTCAAACGTCCTGTGATTCTAATCTCCCCGGGCCTAAATAAAGAATGTGTCCACCTGTAATGCAACTGGTGCTCATGTAAAGCTCTCTGATACCTTCGGATTGAGTCGCGCTATATAAAACTGCAGAAAAAAAGAAATCTATCTAAACGTAGCCTCCTAGAGCCGGAGATACTTCAAAATGTATTTGAAGTACCCAAATCCTCACTGAGAGAGGGTCATATTCCAGAAGACTGGAAACACGCTATGGTTCTCCTGCTCTTGAAAAAGCCCAGTATCAACCCCACCAATTGGTTGAGTTTTAGACCAATTTCAATGCTGCCCATCCTAGTGAAGGTCCTGGAAAAGCATGTCAATTCACAGCTTTCTACCATTGTGGAACGGATTGCATCCATCACAGTCAGATTTCTGGGCGGGACACAGTACTGAATCCACTCTTCTAGTGATCAAGGAACATCTGAAACGACTCCTGGATGAGGCTGCACTAATTTTATTAGATCTCAGTGCGGGTTTTAACCCTGTGTCCCAGTCCATCCTGCTGCAAAGGCTTACGTCATTGGGCTTGGAGGGCACTGCATTAGCCTGGATGTCTTTGTTTCTTGAAGACCGTTCATTTCAGGTCTTCTCAGACAGTGCTCGGTCAGAAACACTTGCACTTATTTGCGGCATTCCCCAGGGGTCGGCGTTAAGCGCAATGCTGTTTAACATCTATGTTTGCCCCCTTGTGGAGGTGATTGAGAGCTGCAGCTTAACTTTGTTCTCGTAAGCAGACGACACAAAGCTTATCTTTGCTTTGTCGTTGGCACAGGGCCTCAATACCAGAACCCTGAACCTATGCCTGACAGGATTTCCACATGGATGGATGTAAACTCCTTTAAGCTCAATGGCGAGAAGACCAAGGTTATGGTCCTGGGGACAAAACCCCAACTATGGGGTCCTCAGCTTTGGCCGGAGGCTCTGGGTAGTCGCCCAGATCTGTCATCTAAGGTAAAGGACCTCGGCTTCTGGCTGGATAAAACACTTACCATGAAGCCGCAGGTAGCCAAGGTAGCTTCGACCTCCTTTGCAGTTCTGAGGTGGGTAAGAAAGATCATAGCAAACTGGATAGCTAGCCTGGCTGATGAAGGGTGTTACCCAGAAACCGGTCCCAGGATGCTTGTTTCCGGTTCAGGGAAGACCTGGCTTGGCAGTTCGGGCTGGACTGTTCCCATGAGGCATAGGGTCAAGACTTATTTGCATATTGCTGGATCTGAACTGAAGTGGCGAAGTGAGCTAAAGAATGATGATGGATTCAACCCAGATCTGTGACTGGGGGTGAGTGTCTGAAAAGTTTCAGCGCTCCGTCCATCATCTCCTTGTGTTTACTTTAAGAAAGATCATAGACACAATACTACTTTCTGCCCAGAAAACTGTGATTCAAGCATTATTCTTGTCCAGAATTGACTATGGTAACATCCTATACTTGGGGGCCGAGAAGGCAGTCATCTGGCACCTACAAGTAGTTTGAAATGCCACTGCCAGGCTGCTCACTCGATTTCCTACGTATGCGTCGGTATTGCATCTTCTTCTGGAGCTTCACTGGCTGACCGCAGACAAACGCATACATTTCAAAGCCTTATGCTATATGCACAAGGCTAGATTTGGTACAGCGCAACACTATATTCAAGACCTGGTGGTGCCTTATCAGCCTGCATGCCTACTTCGGTCATCTAACCAGACCTTAAGTAAAGTGCTGAGGTTTCATCGAGCATGCATGGGGGGGTCGGTCATTTTCATACCTCGGTCCGAAGCTCTGGAACGACCTCCCGGAATCTCTGCGAAACTGCTCTTCTCTCATAGTATTTCACAAGGGATTGAAGACTTGGCTGTTACAATCTAGAGGCTGTATTCACTCTACATGGGTCTAGTGCCGGGAAACCCCCTGGGGTAGCCGAGCGCTATATAAGACGTAATAAAAATAATAGTAGTAATAAAATTCAACCCCATTTGTCTTTCTAAGTTGCATAAATTCCCTTTCCTGTAGCTAAGGGCTGCCATCTCCTTAGAAGGGCACACTAGAATATAAAATGCCTCCATACTTCAAAAGTACTTCTCTGTCTCTTCCTCTCGCAAGGTTTTTCCATTTTTTTGGATTACTTAAAAGCCTCCCGGCTGGAATGACCTGCATTACCTGTATCTCCTAAAAACGATGCTGTACTGTGTTTTTTATTTAAGTAACAGGAGTGGGGGTGGGATCCTCACTCTTTTGATCAGTCAGAGTAAAGTCATCCTGACTACTTTATGCTGTTCCTGCGAATGTGAAATCAGATGCGATAGAACTTTTCGAACACCAACCTTAAGGGATGAGTTCAGCATTTATTTATTTATTAGTTAAATTTGTAAGGCGCAACAGCTACCCAAAAAGGGTTTCCCGGCGCCATGGTGGACTGGCTGGAATGTTTGAGGCTTGGGGAGAATTATTGGTTAAACAACCAGGTCTTCAAGGTTTTACGGAAACGGGTATAGACGGTTTCTTTCCGGATAACTGAGGGGAGTGAGTTCCAAAGAGAGGGGCCGAGGTAGGCAAAAGATCTGCCTCCCATCCTGGATAGTTTGAATCTGGGTACGATGAAATTCTCATGGGTTGATGAGCGGAGGTGACGGGTAGGCACATAGGGGTTGACCAAAGATTGTAGGTACTGTGGTGCCTTGCCAGTCTTAATCTTAAACATGTAGCTCAGGGCTTTGAACTTGATCCGGTTCTCCACCCTGAGCCAATGAAGATTCCGTATGTGGCTGGAGATGGGAGAGGCTCTGGGGACCCTGCAGAGAAGTCTTGCCGCAGAGTTTTGTACCATTTGTAACCTGCGCGTCACAGCCTTGTTAGACCCAAGGTAAAGAACATTTCCATAGTCCAGCCGTGAGGTGATAAGGGCTTGGACTACTGTTCTCTGGGTAGGCTCTGGCAGCATCCAGATGATTTTTCTGAGCCACTTTAGAATGGTGAAACATGTGGCCGCAACTTTGACTGCCTGATAGTGCATGGTGAGCGAGTCATCAATGGTTACGCCTAAGTTCCGGACGAAGCTAGACGGCCGGGGAAGTGCACCCATCTCACAGGGCCAGTGTCGTGGGCTCCATGAATCTTTGTTTTTGCCAAGTATCAGGACCTCAGTTTTATCTCCGTTTAGTTTTAAAAAGTTGGTGTGCATCCATGAAGCTATTTTCCCCAATCCAACCTGAAGGGGGGATGAGGCACAGGTATTAGCATTAGAGAGAGAGGAGATAATCTGAGAATCGTCGGCGTAGAAAAAGAGAGTTAGCCCAGCCTCTTCTGCAATGTCTGCTAAGGGTCTGACATATAGGTTAAAAAGCAAAGGGCTGAGGATGGATCCTTGGGGCACCCCATGAGGTAGGCAGTGTTTGTCAGAGATGGCAGTTGCGGAGAAGATTTGGAAGGTACGATTAGCCAGGAAGGAAATTAGCCATTTTAAAGCTGTACCACAGATGCCAGAAAACTCCAGTGTGTTTATAAGTAATGAATGAGATACTGTGTCAAACGCTGCGCTGAGGTCTAATAGTATAAGCGCGACAGTATCACCGGCGTCCAAATGATGCCGTAGCCGTTCCGTGACCCCTAATAGTGTAGTTTCTGTGGAGAAACCCGAATGGAAACCAGATTGAGATGGATGGAGAATTGTATTGGTTTCTATGAATTTGGAGAGTTGGGAGTGGATGTGTTTCTCTAGTATTTTCGAGAAGGCCGGAAGTAAGGAGATAGGCCTGTAGTTGGAAGGTGTGTCTGGGTCGGCATTGGGCTTTTTTTAGAAGAGGGGTCACCATAGTGTGCTTCCAGGCTGACGGGACAGAGGATTCCCGTAGGGAGGCATTTAGAAGGTCCATGATGACACACAGATGAGGTGTCTCCAGCTGTTTGAGCACCGAGATAGGCAAGGGGTCATTAGGTGAGCCGGATTTCACACTGTCTAAGAGTGCTTTGAACGAATCTACATTGAGAAGGGGCCAGGAGTCCAGAAAGTTAGGTGGAGTGTCATGCGCTATGGCTAGGTCAGGTCAGCATCTATATGTTTGCATCAATAAATGACGTACCTCACATCAGGTGCCTCTGTTAAGAGCTGTAACTCCACTTGAGGGAAGTTTTACCTGATATAGGTACTTGTATCAAACATTCGAAAAGTAAACGATTACTGCCTCCTTTGTTCATCTTTAGATGACGCAGAACGTTCTAGTTATTAAACTGAACTATGGACTTACCATAAAGTTTCCCAAAAACACCACAAGGTTCTTCTCTGAATGGGTCTTAAAGGGGTGCGGCTTAGTGAAGAGCACAGGCTGAGGCACTTTTAACTTCACCACCTCTCTGCTCCAATGCAAAAAAAACCCGAAGCTTCTGAGGCTGTCGCAGATGTCCTGAGGGGGTTTCACACCTTGTAGTTGACATCAGCTGTGAAGGGCCGCCAACGATTAGCCAAATACCTGCTCTCTGCAGGGTTTCTAGCTATTTGAATGCACACTGTGTGATATCGGCTCCTCACCAGGTGCCCGTGTGAAGGGAACCGAAATAGTGTGAGTTGGAAGATCTGGGCAAACTTTTTACAGTGCATGACAGATTGTCCTGGTGACCCACTCATGAGGACCATCCAGGAAGGTCAGTTTCGTTATTAGTGTCATGACAGCTCACACACAAACACAATGTACAATGCTCTCCACTAGGTTTAGTGTAGGCGCACTGAGCACTCATTAGCCGCCCTCTATCTCCTGGTGGGAGAAAGCAAACAGTTTTCCTGCTTCTCCTCAACCACCAAAGCTTATACTTTCTGCAGGAATCTACTAAACTCCATCAGACTTCACAAAAGACGTCCTTCTGCAGGAATCTGTGACCGGTGGGATTACAGTTAATGCGTGTCGCAATGGCCATTGCCCGCTATTGTTCAGCTTTGTTATTTCCCATCTGCTATTTGGGGCATTTCTTGGCATTTCT
This sequence comes from Calotriton arnoldi, assembly GCA_963921515.1. Lineage (NCBI taxonomy): Eukaryota > Metazoa > Chordata > Amphibia > Caudata > Salamandridae > Calotriton > Calotriton arnoldi. The sequence continues at coordinate 275,958 of CAWUFW010003506.1, forward strand.
TGATATGATGTCATTTTTACCTAAATATAAACCTGGATGTTCTTTAACTCATCTCTTCCTCTCAGTCATTTCTCATGATCCTTGAGTGTTTCACACCTGCACAGGACACCCTTCCGTTGCACTTTCCCTGGAATCTTGAACATTGTAAAAAGAGCTCAGAGTGAAAAAAATACAGAAAACACAGCTGCCAACTTTACCTAGATATGCTTAGATTTGTCACTTTCTTATTCTTTCAAAATCCCAACTTCTAGCAAAGGTTCAATAACTTATATGTTGGTGTGACAAAAACTCCCAAATTTTCAGGGAATGCTCCTTGGACATCAGGACATGTGTTTGAGTATAACAACATTTGACCATAACCTCAAGACCATTAACCACTTGTTTTCTTCCAGGCACATGTAGCTCTCTGTTCCTGGATTCTCCACTCCTTCCCCAGGCGGATGGGGATATGTCCAAGCTAATAGGCCTATATAAGAGCAGATGGATGGAAAGACCGAGGGCTTCCTCCTGGAATGTGTTTTCACCAGTAGCGGTCGGTGGTGGGAGTGCCGCCGGGCGCTGACGTGGGGCGGGGGAGGGGCAGGGTGGGGGTAGTAAACTACGGATTATGGGCGATTACAGGTAAGTACACATAAATAAATAAAACGAATTTCGTTTCTCGCGCTGCATCACATTTGGCGATGCAGCGCGAGAAACGAAATTCGTTTTATTTATTTATATGCGTACTTACCTGTAATCGCCCGTAATCCGTAGTTTACTACCCCCACCCTGCCCCTCCCCCGCCCACGTCAGCGCCCGGCGGCACTCCCACCACCGACCGCTACTGGTTTTCACTAATTGTTAAAGGCAGAATACATCTCTGTAGGCTACCTTTTCAATGTTTGACCATCAACCATTTCATGTTTTTATTAAAAAGCTATTTTAATAACAGTTGATACTTCCTTATTTTTCGATAGTGTAATTATTGATCAAATAACTTCAAAGAAACAATTCCTTAGAACCAAAACCGGTCTCATTCTATAGAGCAAGGATGGTAGACGCCAGCTCCTGGACTCTCAGCACATTAGTGAGCAGTGTCCTTTGGTGCATGTGATCCAAAAACCAGCAAGTGTAAAAAACTCTAACGAACTCCAAAATAAGTGATGATCCATTTGACTACCAGTTTTCCGCAACTCTACAAACAGTTTTTCCTCTAAACAGTGTGAAGTTAAAGCATGGCAGTATCATGCCTTAATATTACCAAAGTCCATGATTCCATTTTCTCGACCTCAGCAGGATGAACGGCTAACTGTTTCAAACTATTTCAGACCTGCAGGCTGCACACAGATCTCTGCTACATGCTCGTTGACCATATGAGCTGTCTCTCTTGATAGCTCGTCTGCGAGTCACATGAAATAAGGAGCCAGATCCCAACACAGTTTTAACTGGTGCTATTACACTTCCTATGGGGTCATTAAGGCAGTGCTTGGTGCAAACACCTTTTATCGCTCATGAAGGCAGATTTGTTTAGGTGGTAATGTGTGACAGGTAAATTTGTTCATATTTGTTGTGTGGCATTTTGTTGAGGTGGTGATGTGTTCTGTTGCTTTTGGGCTGCATTGTTGCAATATGATGTGTTGAATTCTCTTGTAACTGTTTTGCTGGGTTGTGCTGTGTTATGTTTTAATTGTGCTGTTGTTTTGTGTATGTTATTCTTTACTTTAGAGATCTCAACAAGTACTGCTATTTTGCCGTGCACAGGCTGCACATGTTTTTACATTTCCTGTGGCAAGCTACCATTTACCGCTGTTTAAAGAGGTAAAACAGCGCTTCTCCAGCTAATCAGCTGTTCCAGACTTCAGTCTGCCTAAGACTGTGGCAGACACCTCTCTTAAATTAGAACTTGCACTGCTCACTATATGTGGTATGGCCTCAGAAGTCTAGAAGGGGGCAGGAGGAGGGTCGGCAATATGTTTGTTGCAACCACATCTCTGAAGCAGCTGCGTTAACCCAATGAGCTATCCTTTGCCTTGCCAGATAGTCTCACTTACTCTGTTATACTATAATAAAGAGCAAAATAGAGTAAAGTAAACTTATCGTGGGAATGTCGACAAGTTTCGATATTTTGTTTTTTATATGCATATAATTTGCATTTTGCTACGTGTAATAAAACAGACACTAAAGCTGATGGCTTGAATGTGTGCGGTAGTGGCTCAGGGAATGTGAGCTCCACACAAGCTATTTTAGCAGTCCCCTGCTGTGAATAAAGATCAGTCGGGTTAAGAATTTACCGCAGCACCATAAACATTTCCCTGGCAGTGCTTTCACAACCAAGTTCAGACTTTTACATACATTGTGCACAATTCAATGGAAGGTATCCTTCCGCCTATATGAGCCAAGAGGCCGAGATTGCCACCTGCGCATTATTTTACGAACAAGGGGGCTTATTTACAAGGCCCTTGCGCCACTTTTGCGTCACTTTTAACATGGGAAAAATGACGCAAAAGTGACGCAAGGGGCTTGTAAATAAGCTCCAAGGTCTGTATTTCTACGTCAAGGAAAGAAAAACAGTGGGAATGAGTAAGTCAGTCAAAACCCTTTTCCTCTTTCAAACAAAAACTTGAAAATAGCTTTTGCAAGAAAAAAATCACTCTGTGTTATCTCTTCCTACCTAATTATTAAAGCACACCAGGCACAATTGCTATATTGAAGCAAGAATACAGAGGGTTTCACACAAAGGCTTTTTTAAATACCAGATATTCCAAAAATCTCAAATCATGAACTAATGCCTGGTATTGTTCTCTGAAAAAAGGTGTCAAACTAAGGTTGCAGAGGTGAACTCGTGTTTAACCAGGAACAGATATTAGCCAGCATAGACAGATTTAGCCCTTTTGGTGCACAGAAGCGCAAGTGCAGACATTCATTGACCCTCCACGTACCACTGGTTTGCATAATTAAATGCACATGTACAATGATTCACAGAAAAAAATATTGAAACTCTGCTTCTGTTTGCTTTCAACCAGGGAAATATCTCTTCAAAACTATAAGAGATAAAATTGACTATGCGGTGTGTAGTAGAATGCGCCGGTTTTGCTTAAGTTTTACTGATAAACCACTAATTAAACAATGGGCAATGATTAAATTCTGAGATTTTTTTAATTGCGCTGCAGTGTTTAGCTAGCAGTGGCCTTGACTGGGATTAGATTGTTCACATTATTCTTAGCTTTCACGAGGATGTTGCATATTAAACAATGGGTTTTAGTGAATGTCTGAAGAGTGGTTTGGGGCTGTCATTATCTAAATGTACCGTTCTGTTTAGAAGGTAGTTAGCTGGATGAAGGCAATCAGATTGAACCTAGGCTAGATGAAATCTGTATTTCACAAGAATGATGTCATATCTGTGAAATACTATCCTTTGCCAGAGAAATGAGGGGGCAGATTTACAAGCCCCTTGCAACACTTTTACGTCGCTGCTGCGTCACTTTTGTGACGCAGCGGCAGCGTAAACAATGCGCCACGTTGCGACGCATTTACAACATGACGCATCTAGGGAGATGCGTCACGTTGTAAAGCCCTGCGTCGCATTATACCTGCGTCAGGTATAATGTATGCAGGGTGGGCGTTCCGACGCAAGACAGCCTCGTAAAAGTGATGCAGTGAAATCTACAAGATTTCACTGCGCCACTTCTACGACGCTACTGCGTCAAAACCTTACGCCTGCTTGAAGCAGGCGTAAGGAGTGACGCAGCACAATAGGTATAGGCCTTCCTGAGCATTGCTGGAGTTGCGTCGTGCTTGCGACACGACTCCTGCAATGCGTTACCTTTGCGCCAACAGATGCGTGATGCATCTGTCAATCCTTGCGCCATGGTGTGCCACATTGTAAATGCAACGCACCCATGGTGGCGCAAGGGTTTTTTGAGTGACGCAAGTAAACTGACGCATCTCTGCTATTACGCAGAGATGCATCAGTTTCTTGTAAATCTGCCCCGTGGTGGGTTTTAACACCACCGCAGTTCCTGTAATGAAAGCACTTAAACATACATAATAAATCTAGATGGACTTAAAAATGTATTTAATATATTATAGGGGTCCATATCAATGTATATTTCTACTTTATGATACTGATCAATCCTATAGATGGTAGGTATATGCGTGATCAATTGCGTCTATTCTTATGCTATGGGCAACACTTCAACCTTGTGCGCTGGGCTGGTGCCGGGTCATGTGTACAGCAGGTCTCCAGACATCAGGCACCTGCAATTTAAGACAATCTACATCCACCATGCAGACCCTATGGACACCAAGCAAACTGATGCCAATTGGAGTACTCTGAGAGACCGTCAGCGCTACGCAGTGCTGTATAAATGCTACAATGCAATACATACACCCATCTGCCTCCGCACACATTTAAAATCAAGGTTTCGTATTGCTCACAGCTACCTAATAGCAGAAATACATCATCATTACTGTTTGAAAAGCATTAAACGAGGGTGGCAAGATGGCGGCTGTGTGATCACTGCTGAAGCCGCCCGTCTAATGCTCCACAAATGGTTTAAAACCCCTATTCTAGACAGATAAACTGATACGGATAAATGAAGCTGAAGCTGATTGCAACTACTAACAAACGTCGCACAACAGGGGAAATTGACATACAACTTACTTGGTTGCCTGTTTCTGTACCTCTGAGGGCTGTCCTGAAGGCGTTCGCAGAGTGTGTGGTGCTCGAGAAGTACGGGAGTAGAAGACGTCGATCCCGGCTCTCTGGACGCGATATGCCGCCAAAACAACTAAAGCCCCCGCGGGACCGCGGGGAGAAGGGTGCTGCGGCTGTTGGTGCGGCAGAGGCGGCAGGAGGGCGCGGAGGTCCGTTGGCTCCCCGGAAGGCATTGAGCGGGCGAAAAACCGGGGACGCTATTCCCATTGTGGGAACTGACGAGGGAGAAGTGGTGAAGCCTAAGGCGCGTGAGCAGCGTCTGACTGAAGCTACTGGCCCCGGCTCTGCAAAACAGCGGGTGATACCCGGGATGTTTTCTGGACCGAGTAAACCTGCAGTGAAGCCGAAGAGCACTGAGAGGGAGCTACCCCCACTAATGCCCAAAGGGTTACGAGAGGATACTGTCACTCAGGAGCCAATGGATGATACTGTGAGTACCGGCAGAAATACTGATAAAGGTGCTGTCAGTGTGGTGGAGGTAGGGGGCTCTGGCTTAGCACCGGGGGATGTGGAGAGGCATGAAGCTCTGGCTAGCAATATAGCAGATGGTGAAAATGCAGGGGAAAATGTACATATAAATGGGAAACCAGCTAATAATTCTAAGTCTATTGATGCACTGGGGGGGTGTCCTCGAACACCGGAACATGGAGAAAAATTCTTCTCTTTGAATGAAGATTCAGAACTGTCCAACATCAGTGATCTTACTGATTTTGATAACTCGGGGACGGATTCCGATAGCCCTGCTGCTAGACCCAGTACACAAAAGCGATTCCCTTCTTTGACTAAACGCAGGAAAAGAATAAAAAACGGGGGTATATTACAAGAGTCTGGGCAATCCGGTTCTGATCATAGCCAGCTCAAATGGGACTATTCAACCACTCAGTTTCTGAGTGAGGATGGCGGGCATGGTAATCGAGACGGTGACAGCGGATCTATAAAATCGACCGATAAGCTTGAAAATACAGCCGAGTCCCCCCCCTCAATGACTCTGATATACGCAACTCTTAAACAGATGGAAGGTGAGGCAAGACAAGAACATAAACGTGCCCATCTTGCGACAAAGAAGCTTCAAGGAGCAATACGGAAAGTAAACAAATCCTGTGCTGAGATCACGGAGAGAACGGTCGCCCTGGAGGAACGAGTAGTAGCACTCGAGACTGTTGCAGGGAACTCAGCCCAACAAGCCTCCACAAACGAGTCCCGTATGATGGACGTTATGTGGAAACTTGAAGATTTCGAAAATCGTCAGCGACGCAACAATTTAAGACTTCTTGGTATTCCAGAAAATGTGGAGGGGGGGGATATCAGAGGTTTTGTGTTGTGCCTGCTGAAAGGGGGCTTCCCTGAGCTTGGTCAATGGGATTGGGAAAAAGAGGTCCAGCGGGTGCATCGTTTTCCTCTCATGCTTAAAAAGAATCACAACCCTAACAGCTCTAATGATAAACCAAGAGCCATACTAATCTTTTTTGGTAATTTTCTCCTGCGTCAGGCAGTGTTTGATAAAGCTAGACCTGAGGCACGACGGTCGGCGGAGGATCTCTCCTTCTTTGTGAGACCTGATTTCTGCCACATTACGGTGGAGAGAAGGTGGAGGCTCCGTCAACTAATATCACCTTTCCAAAAGATTGGAGCAGAGGCCTTCTTACTTAGCCCAGCGAGACTTAAAGTTATTTATAAGGGTACCATTAGAGTATTTTCATCAGAAATACAAGCTCAAGACTTCCTCCACGACATCTCGGAGACTAAGATTTCTAAGGGTCCTGAGGGATAACTGCGAGCTATGTGATTCCATAGAGCTTATTTCTTCCCCTTTTTTTCTTCCCCCTTCTCTGTTGGGAAGTTGATGGGTCTAGTTAGCTTAAATAGCTTAACTATTTAAAGTTGATTAATTGTTTCTATCCCTTTTTAGGGGTATTTTCAGCTTGGTTTTCTGGTGGATGGAGCTGGACGGGTGGCAGGGTGAGCAGTTGCATGCAGGAGGCATCACGAGGGTCCTTGGACCTTTCTTGCCTAGGGATAGGGGGTAGGGGGGATTTATGGGGGGGTGGGAGTGCTGATCCAGTTTGCAGTATTAGATATGTCAGATATTGTAGTTTTAATGTTAGAAGTAGTGGTAAATTGGAAGGAGAGCAGATTGGATATTTGTATATTTAAAAAATGGTGTTAAATAAAATAAGGATAGCCTCAATTAATATATGTGGCCTGAATAATCCCTTGAAAAAACGAAGGATCAATGTGGATGTGCAATATTTGAAAGCAGATATAATTTGTCTCCAAGAGACCCACATTGAGGCTAGCAGACTCAGGGTTAATGAATTAGAAGGATACTACTTAGTTTCTGCTACTACGCAGGGGACCCGCACAAGAGGGGTTGCTGTTATGGCAAAGAAGGGCACATGTTTAAGGTTCCCACGTTTCAAATCCGATCAAAATGGTAGATGGGTTATCACCCAATGTCATACAGAGGGTTACTCTTGTACTTTATGCTCTCTTTATGGCTCAATACTTGACGATTCGACCTTATATGAGTGGTTGAATGTGGAGTTGGTGGGCTGGCCCCTACCCCTAGTTATTTGTGGGGATGCTAATATAAATCTATATGGCCAAATAGGGAAAATAGGTGGAAGTTCATATGTTGGACGAAAGCCCAAAGTTTTTAAAGCACTTTCTAATTTATGCAAAACCCATGGTCTTTCTGATGCATGGGCTATACTAAAATCTCAGGATGCAGGATATACCTTTTTTTCTGCCCCTCACCAGACCCATGACAGGTTAGATTATTTTTTTGTATCTCAAGAGATCTTAACAAAAGCTAACATACAGAAATACCCTCGGGTGATGTCCGATCAGAACCCTTTAGTGTTGGAGATCCCGTTACAGATAAGAAAACCCCTTTATCACCAGTGGACTTTTAATAGAGCGCTGTTATATGAGGATGAGTATGTGCAGCATATGAGGGAGTGGATTCCTAGATTTTTAGAAGAAAATAGGGAAAGTGCGCAGGTTGAGACAATCTGGGATACACTCAAAGCCGGGATTAGAGGGGAAACTACTGGATATGGCTGGGCTGCACAGGCAAAGGAGAACATTTTTCTCTGGGAACAATATCAGAAGCTGAGTGTAGCCGAAACTCAATTGATACAGGCTATCTCCAACAATCGAGAAGTAGAACAGGCGCAAACCAAGGTTGCTGCTGCTAAATCTCCCATTATAGAAGTGTCATCAAGTAAAGCAGCAGGGAAATATTCTGCTTGGATGATCTAGATTATATGAATGTGGCGAAAGGGTGGGCCACGTGTTGGCGACGCGGGCGAGACAACGTTCAACCCAAGGAGGTATTTCATTAATAGAAGATCCGGGGATAGGGTCGGTCACCAAACCTAGTGAAATTCGAGCTGCCTTTCACCGGTATTACCAGCAACTCTATTGTGAGGATACCTGCAATGATGAAGAAATAATGCAACATTTTCTGGCTGGAGTTCCTGCGGAGAAACTAACTCCAGAAGAGCGAGAAGTCTTAGATTCTCCAATAACAACAGAGGAGATCCACGGTGCTATCTGCTCATTGGTGAATGGTAAGGCAGCAGGACCAGATGCTATACCTGGCGAGTTTTATAAAATTTTCGCTTCTTCCCTCCAGGAAATAATGAAGCAAGTCTTCTTAAACGCCCAGAACGGTTGCGGGGTTCCGAAGTCTTGGGAAGTAGCTAATATAGTTGTCTTTCCTAAAAAGGAAAGCCAGCTAACGAAATGGGGTCATACCGCCCTATTACTTTAATAAATAGCGACATTAAAATATACGCTAAGATATTTGCTGCTTGCCTTGCGGCCTATATTAAGGGATTAGTTTCCCCAACCCAACACGGGTTTGTACCTGGACGTAGTACAATAGACCACATCCAGAGGGTTATTACGCTTTTTGATGCGGCAGGTATTACCAGGGACCCTATCGGGCTTATCCTGCTTGATGCAGAGAAAGCCTTTGATAGGGTCTCTTGGTCTTTTTTATGGGCTGCTTTAAAAAATAAAGGGCTAGGAGAAAAATTTATTACGGCTATTAAATCAATGTATAGAAATCCGTCTGCACGAATTTTAATCATGGGGGAGTTGACGGACCCTATATTTATCAGTAGAGGGACCCGGCAGGGGTGCCCTTGTTCACCCCTGCTGTTTGCACTTTATATAGATCCGCTTGTCAGAAGGATTGAAGCCAACGATTTGATTGTTGGAGTGCGGAACATTGGGGGTAGCACAAAAATATTGGCGTATGCTGACGATCTTGCCATAATTACTGTAAATCCCGCGAACGCTTTAGTCGAGATTGAGAAAGAAGCAGATATCTTTGGGAAAGTATCGGGCTATCGTTTAAATCAAAACAAAACCCAGATTTTGACCGGTAATGGTCCTCAGATAAATGACGCACGAGTGGTCCAGAAAGCTGTTTATTTGGGCGTAGAAATTTTAGCAGATGTCTCCAAAATCACTGAAAATAATTTAAATCCCCTAATTTTTAAATTTAAAACTGAGTTTGGTCGCCTTGAAAATCTTAAGCTTATGATGGTAGGGAGATGCAATGTTATTAAAATGATTTTTTTGCCAAAGATCTTATACTTTTTAAGGGCTATTCCCTTGTCCATTTGTAATGACTGGTTTGTTTCAATGAACCAACTTTTTTCTAAATTTATTTGGGTTAACTGTCGCCCCCGAAGAGCACTTAAATTATTAACTCTGCCTAGAGACAGAGGGGGGTGGGCAGTACCTAATCTTCAATTTTATCATTGGGCGGCGATGATACAGAAAATGGGGATATTGCTTAATGAGAAAGAGGATTTAATGAGGGTGCGCTCTTCTGTTTCCGTTTATGAGTTGATTTTGGGAACTGAGGCTAAAGGGTGCCTTCTTCGGCACATTGACTTTAATTATTTTAAACGGGTCAAATTTAAAACTCTAATCTGTGCTTTTAAGGTTTGGACTTCGGTTAAAAAAAAACTAGGGCTCGGACGTTTTAATGCCTATACCCCAATATATAGGAATATCAACTTTCCATATATCTTTAATGATGGTCATATGAAGCATTGGTATGACAAAGGAGTACGAATAATTGGCGATCTTACAAACAAGTCTGACCTGTTATTGTTTGATGTCATAAGGGATAAATTCGGGCTAGATAATAAACAGTTTTTTAAATATCTCCAAATAAGGGACTTTATGAGTAAAAAGTTGGGGGAGCCTCTGGCTTCTCCCGGGTGAAGTTGATGGATGAAGTACTTAAAGGTTCAAGCACCTTAGGGGGATTGTATAAAATGCTAATTGATTTATTACCTGATGACCTAACCAAACATATAGATCGCTGGCAAAATTTGTTAGGGACCGAACCTGGAGAAATCGAATATTCATTATATCTGGCCCAGTCATTTATGGCGACTAATTTACAATTACAATGTTTTAAAACATGGTTTAACCTGTATATTACGCCTGCTAAGATTGCCAAGTGGGGTCGAGGAGCAGGCTCTATCTGCCCTCGGTGCCAGTTTCTAGCAGCAGACAGTGTTCATATGTTTGCCACATGTCCTGCTTTAGATACTTTGAAATTAAGGGTTGGTAGCATGTTAACAACTATGCTGGGCAGGGAGATTGATCTGACTCCTCAATTGATTGTATTAGGGGTAGGAGGCTCTCTTTCCTCGAGTCAAAACCAATCCTTTTTATTTATTGCTTCTACAGTTTTTAGGTTATGTTTAGCTACTCATTGGCTTGACTCTATTCCTCCAACAGGTCAACAGTGGCTGGAAAGATTTCTTTCAGTATACAGATTTGAAAAAGCCGTTTACTCTAGAAAAGGCCGCAAATTGAAAGCTAAAGGCCTGGCTATCTGGGCTCCTCTAACGAACTGCTCCTATTTGACCTGTGAATAATGAATTTTAAATATCTTGCTCTGTATTTCCATTTTATGCAAAAAAAATAATTCTGTAAATATCTGACAATGAAATTGATTCTATTAACTACTGGTCAGCCATGGGTGGGCGGGGGGGCTTTCGGGGGAGATGGGGGGGAGGTTTGGGATACAATTTGTAATCTATTTTTGTTTAGTCTGATTTGGTTAAAGAAAAAGCAAAAAAAAAAAAAAAAAGCATTAAACATCCATTAAAGCATACATTGTAAACCCATTGAGATTACAGCCACACAAACTGACAACACACATTATAAGACACATCCAGAGACCCCGGGCCAGCAATGCTACTATCTCTTCTAGTAATGGTGATTGAGTAATTAATTGTGCAAAAACAAAGTCCACTTTGGGTTGTTTTACTCTCTTTCTAGTAATTAGAATATATAAATTGTCATATTTTGACGTTTGATTGAACATTGCACTTAAATCCTTATGCTCCGATGGTTCATGGTAATCCAGTGTTGCAGAATTCGCTGTTTTGCTGAATTCACAGCTTGATGAGAAGCGTCAATTCTGGTCTATTGCTTTCAGTGCAATAGATACAGTGATGAATGCTTTCCCCCGGGGTGATATGTATTAGTTCCACTGCGAACTATGTAAAATGAGATATGCGTATTGTCCTCTGTAATCCGGATTGAATATATGGAATTGTTCAAAGGTAGGTTTCAAGGGAGACATTTTAGCCGCGAGCAAGGTTTGAGTTATCTTAATGTCACTCAGAACCCAAAGGTACAAAACATGGCTTTGCTGAGTTTTACCCATTGACAATTTTATGTTCTGCTGCAGCCACAGAATCTCATACATCCACTGTCCCCCAGCTTTTATGCTCTCCGTGCACCCCCCTCCCCTCTACATCTCTCCCACGCCCTCATCTGCAAGCAGAATAAGAGGTGGGAAAGAAGCACATGGGGGCAGCTGCAGGCCTTGAGATGCCACAACAAATGACAACACGTGTCAGAAATATTAATTATGTACAGGGGCTTTGTTCACGAGATGATGGCAAATGTCAGAACGTATTCATTTACTTTAGGCCTCACTGGGGTGGAGTATCACTACTGGGGGCTGTCAAAGCTTGGATCACTGGCTTTTCACTACGGGGAGAGGTGCGGGGTGCCCACCAGGGCACAAGTCCTAAAAAAAGAAGTGGGGGGACTCTCCAAGTTAGGTGGTGTCACAGGAAGTGACGTCACGACAGGAAGTGACGTCACGAAAGGTAGTCCCCTCTTATTACAGGGAGTCCTACTTTAAGTCCTGGTGCTAGAAATGCCAGACAGCCAGGCAACACCTCCTCCTCCGATTCCCTCCTCCCCCAACAAACACCATTGAGTAAAGGGAAAATCAGTCGGGACTTGTGTATCTGTAGGAAAAAAAGGAAACTCCGCCTGCTCACCGCAGGCTGAAATATCCTAATAGTCCGCAAATGCGCATAAGAAATTAAAAATGTGCACACTCTGAGCTCTGACTAAAGAAAAGTTAAAAAAAAAACTCCTTGTTTGTTTATTTGATAGATCCAAACCAGTTTACGTGAAAATGTCACTGTTGTAACGTAATTATGTATTTACCATAGGCGTGCTCCCACCTGTAGCCCTGAAAAGCGGTTAATGTAGCGTTACACATCGGCACCCAAAATGCAAAAATATTCCCACGACGATGAGTATCTCGGTGAAAATAAAGCGGGTTAGAGGTAAAAGCAGTAGTACCGCGGTTTCAAGAAAAAAACTGCAAACACACCCTTGAGTGTATATGTTAAAGAGAGGCAGTTATTATGTTAAAGTGAGAACTAGGTGGCCGCTCCTCGTGGGCAAACAAACAAGCAGTCGAAGCGGAAGGATACTCGTGCCGCTGCTTGCAAGGTGCACTTGTAAGACGTTTGGTTGCTCATTGAAATGTACATTTTAAAACCCAAAAGTGATATATTTCGGCACAGGTTACCACCAATGATAAAAAAAAGTGGAGACGATTTAGAAATGCGTGTACTACTTCATGTACCAGTAATGCCTTTATAGACTTTCAACTGTTTTTGAACCAGTGTGTGGATTACATGATGTGTGTGGATTAAATGATGCATTTGCACAAGATCACGCGGTGTGAGCTGTGAGATGCGGTGTTGTGCAAGTCAAGCCCGCTATAGCACCCAGTTGTTCAGTGTTAGCAAGGTGACAGCGCACCTGCCTTTACTGCAAAATACTTGAATGAATGAAAACACGTCTAAAGCGCACAGCTACTACACAAGGGTTCTGGCGCGAGACCTCATGTTTGCGGCGCAGCTCTCTCTTCCCAGAACACCAGCAGCGTGCGAGCACAACTTAAGTACCATGGTGCAAAATGCAACCAAAGGAAAGGGTCCCACTTGCCAGCCCTGTACTTGGGAGATCGACAGGGCGGCCGTGCGGGCAAGTAACGCAATCATTGAAAGTCCAGCTTTTGGGCAGGGGGGACGGCGTCCACCCGGTAAAATAAGTGGGGGGACGCCGTCCACCCGCGTGGTACCCCGACTCGTGCCCTGGGGCCCACCTCGATGATGAAGGCGGCAGAACACCGTCTGACCCTCTGCAAAAGGTGTAAACCGGCGGATACACAGGGCATGTTCCAGACCACACAGGTGTCTCTCGGTTCAGGAGCCTTATGACTCCTCTGGGTGTGGACTGCACCAGATCAGCAGAGTAAATGAAGGCCAGTCTGACAAAAGGTGCAGGAAGGGAGCGTGCTCACCAGACCATCTCCATGCACCTGTAGAAGTAGTTTCGGGATAGAGCCCACCTCTGGTCCTGGTGACGGGTAGAGGGGGCTTCCAGAGGCGTGGCTGCATGTGTGGACTCTGAGCTAGTCCGGGACCTCCAGTTGGGCAAGACTAGCAGCAGCAGGACAGGCCACCATAGCTTCACCATGGCTGTCCAACATGTTCCTAGCAAGGAAGAAATAGGTACCATTCAACAGCATGTTTTATAAGCATATAACGCATTAGATTCTCACACGATATCTGAACATCCAGTGCCAAGGATGAACAGGGCATCTGAACATCCAGTGCAGAGGATGAACAGGACATCTGAACATCCAGTGCTGAGGAAGAACAGGACATCTGAACATCCAGTGCTGAGTAAGAACAGGGCATCTGAACATCCAGTGCTGAGTATGAACAGGGCATCTGAACATCCACTGTCGAGGAAGAACAGGACATCTGAACATCCAGTGCCGAGGATGAACAGGGTATCTGAACATCCAGTGTTGAGGAAGAACAGGACATCTGAATATCCAGTGCAGAGAATTAACAGGACAGCTAAACATCCAGTGCAGAGAATGAACAGGACATCTGAACATCCAGTGCTGAGGACGAACAGGGCATCTAAACATCCAGTGCTGAGGATGAACAGGACACCTGAACATCTAGTGCTGAGGATGAACAGGTCACTAAACATCCAGTGCCGAGGATGAACAGGACATCTGAACATCCAGTGCTGAGGATGAACAGGACACTAAACATCCAGTGCCGAGGATAAACAGGGCATCTGAACATCCAGTGTTGAGGAAGAACAGGACATCTGAACATCCAGTGCCGAAGGAAGAACAGGGCATCTGAACATCCAGTGCCGAGGGAGAACAGGGCAACTGAACATCCAGTGTTGAGGAAGAACAGGACATCTGAACATCCAGTGTTGAGGATGAACAGGACAACTGAACATCCAGTGCTGAGGAAGAACCAGACAACTGAACATCCAGCGCCGAGGGAAGAACAGGACATCTGAACATCCAGTGTTGAGGAAGAACCAGACAACTGAACATCCAGTGTCGAGGAAGAACAGAGCATCTGAACATCCAGTGTCGAGGAAGAACAGGGCATCTGAGCACAGGGCATCTGAACATCCAGTGTCGAGGAAGAACAGGGCATCTGAACATCCAGTGTCGAGGAAGAACAGGGCATCTGAGCACAGGGCATCTGAACATCCAGTGTCGAGGAAGAACAGAGCATCTGAACATCCAGTGTCGAGGAAGATCAGGACATCTGAACATCCAGTGCCGAGGATGAACAGGACATCTAAACATCCAGTGCCGAGGATGAACAGGGCATCTGATAATCCAGTGCAGAGAATGAACAGTACATCAGAACATCCAGTGCCAAGAATGAACAGGGCATCTAAACATCCACTGTCGAGGAAGAACAGGACATCTGAACATCCAGTGCCGAGGATGAACAGGGTATCTGAACATCCAGTGTTGAGGAAGAACAGGACAACTGAACATCCAGTGCCGAGGAAGAACAGGACAACTGAACATGCAGTGTAGAGAATGAACAGGACATCTGAACATCCAGTGCTGAGGACGAACAGGGCATCTAAACATCCAGTGTCGAGGAAGATCAGGACATCTGAACATCCAGTGCCGAGGATGAACAGGACATCTAAACATCCAGTGCCGAGGATGAACAGGGAATCTGATAATCCAGTGCAGAGAATGAACAGTACATCAGAACATCCAGTGCCAAGAATGAACAGGACAACTGAACATCCAGTGTTGAGGAAGAACAGGACAACTGAACATCCAGTGCCGAGGAAGAACAGGACAACTGAACATGCAGTGTAGAGAATGAACAGGACATCTGAACATCCAGTGCAGAGAATGAACAGGACATATGAACATCCAGTGCAGAGAATGAACAGGACATCTGCACATACAGTGCCGATGATGAACAGGACATCTGAACATCCAGTGCTGACGATGAACAGGAGAGGTGCATGGACCCTGCCTGGACTGCACTTCCCGCGAACTGTCCCAAATCTCATACTTTCTTAGAGCCTATTGTTGTAATTCACTTGGTTCCACGGTGCCCGCACTGTCCCCCCCCCCCCCCCGTTGTCACATACCCAGCCCGAGAGGGACTGGTGGTCATTTCCCCTGCTCTCTAGGTCTGTGGAGTATCTAGCAATGGCTGATTTCCGAATCTTCTGACCAAATTCTTGTGTATCCTAAAATTCCAGAAATGGAATATTTCAATGGTGGGAATCGACCCTGTTCCTAAATTCCAGATCTGCTGCTGCAAATGGGAATCAGGTGGCCACGTTGCTGCCATTTGACCCAGAGGGTGCTTTTTGTCATCTCAAAATTTCAGTGGCAATGATATGTTCAAATGACAGGTGTGCCTAATTCTTGGGACACTACACTGCATAGTGATTGTCAGCACTGCATTACTTTCTCACTCCTAGCCGTGCTCTTTATTCCCACGCCCACTACACTACCACTGTCTGATGCACAGCAATGCACTAAAGGTTTAAATCTGGCACCTCACTACAGTCTTACTCACAGCACTAACAGTTCATGCTCTACACCGAGCACTGCACTGCAATCTCACCCAAAGCACTGCTGTACATTCTAACTCCCTTCACTACACTGAAGGCTCACACTGGTCATCCCACCACAGTCTGATGCACAGCGCTGCACTAAAGTTTTATACTTTGCACCTTACTACAGTCTCACACACAGCACTAACACTTCATGCTCTACACCCAGCACTGCAGTGCAAGCTCACCCACAGCACTGCTGTACATTCTAAGATCCTTCACTGCACTGCAATCTCACATCGGGCATCCCACCGCAGTATGATGCACGGCACTGCACTGAAGGTTTATATCTGTTACCTCATTGCAGTCTCACACACAGCACTAACACTTCATGCTCTACACCTAGCACTGCACTGATATCCCTCCTACAGCACTGTTACACATTCTAACTCCCTTCACTGCACTGCACTCTCACACTGGTCATCCCACCACAGTCTGATGCACAGCGCTGCACTAAAGTTTTATACTTTGCACCTTACTACAGTCTCACACACAGCACGAACACTTCATGCTCTACACCCAGCACTGCACTGCAATCTCACCCACAGCACTGCTGTACATTCTAACTCTCTTCGCTGCACCGCAATCTCACACCGGGCATCCCACCATGGTCTGATGCGCATCACTGCACTAAAGGTTTCTATCGGGTACCTCACTGCAGTCTCACACACAGCACTAACACTTTATACTCTACACCCAGCACTGCACTGATATCCCTCCTACAGCACTGTTGCACATTCTAATTCTCTTCACTGCACTGCACTCTCACACTGGTCATCCCACCACAGTCTGATGCACAGCGCTGCCCTAAAGTATTATATCTGGCACCTCACTACAGTCTCACACACAGCACGAACACTTCATGCTCTACACCCAGCACTGCACTGCAATCTCACCCACAGCATTGCTGTACATTCTAACTCCCTTCACTGTACTGCAATCTCACACAAAACAAGGTCACAGTAAATTTTTTAGTAGAGTCTCTCGAACTATATTGCACTACTTTTTGAAAACCTGCACTCCAGAACAAACCACACACTCAGCAGGGCACACAGAAAACTGCTCTTCAATCTAACACTGCTCGGAACGTCACACAGATTATTACAGTAGCAGGTCAGACAGAACACCTCATAGCAATCCTATACTCACCACAGAATCACCCTACCACACACAGGACAATACAATTTTACAGGAATGTCAGTGAACTACAAAACCACACATTTCACTAGATTTCTGCACATACAGAGTTCTGTACTACAGTTGTGCACAAACAACACTGCACTACTCTCCCGCACACAATGTTGCACAAGAACCCCACACACTTACTGCATTAGAATCTCACAGAGCTGTGCGCTACAGTTCATACACTGCACTGCACTAGAATTCCACACACATAGCTCTGCACTACAGTCTCACACAAACACAACACTGCATTAAAATCTCACACACAGCACTGCACTGGAAAACCACACAAAGCTTTGTATTACAAACCCTGCACAAACAACACTGTACTAGAATCCCACACACTCCATTCGACACATGCAATGCTATGCACTACAATCCCTCACACTGCACTAGAATTCCACAAACCCGACTGTGAACTACAGTCCCATACAGATATCACAGTGCTACAATCCCTCACACTGCACTAGAATTCACACACATAGTTGTGCACTACAGTCTTATACAGATGTTGCCGCACTACGATCCCGCACACTGCACTGCACTAGAATGCCACACACAGAGTTGTGCACTACAGTCCCATACAGATGTCGCTGCACTACAATCCCTGACAGTGCGTTGCACTAGAATTCCACACACCTGGCTGTGCACTACAGTCCCATACAGATATTGCAGTGCTACAATCCCTCACACTGCACTAGAATTCACACACGTTTGTGCACTACAGTCCCATACAGATGTCACAGCACTGCAATCCCTCACACTGCGCTGCACTAGAAATCCACACAGACCTGTGCACTACAGTCCCATACAGATGTCTCCACATCCCGCACACTGCACTGCACTAGAATTTCACACACACCTGTGCACCAGCGCATCCATCGTGTTGGAAGGACATTTGGCGCAAAGAAACTGACATATCGATGCCGATGGATCAGTTTCTTGTAAATGAGGCCCGTCATGTGGTGGACTCTCATAAATATGTGCTGGAGTCAAGAAATAAGTGGAAGTGCTGAGCACCGGGAAACACCGGCACATATGAAGCACTACACTGCATTGTACTAAACCTACACCCAAGCAGGGATGAATGTGTGTCCTATGTACCATGAACAGCATATTTCCCAACCCTTCCGAGTGTCAAGGGCTGGACATTGAGAAGGCCTGTTGTGTACCCTTCTTGAGTCCCTGAGAAAATGGTGCCACCTTGCACAGAACAGTACATGTGACAGGTGTGAAGTGTCCCTTGAAAGGGTCTGAGTTAGAAGAAAAATGTACAGAGGGTAGAAAGCATCCTCTGACAATTTGTAGCTCTTGACTGGAGATAAGATGAATACTGAAACGAGCTGCAAGGATCAAAACTCTGCCTGACATCCGGGAAGAGAAAAGAGACTCGGATAATACCCAGAAGTAGAAACCTGCAGACGTTCAAAGAGCTGGAAGAAAAAATCATGGCCAGACGTAGTAGCAAAGAGGTGAAGAGCATGACGACAAATCACAGATTGAATGATTGCTTCCTTTATATCAATCAATCATTTATATAGCGCAACACTCCACCCCTAGGGGTATCTGGGCGCTGAGGTTGCTGCGTCTGCGTTGAAAAGCCAAGTCTTGAGTTGCTTTCTGAAGTCTGCCAGGGAGGGTGCCGTTCAGAGGTGGAGGGGGGAGGTCACTCCATGCTTTAGGGGTGATCTGGGGGAATGCACGCCCCCCGCTGCGGGTGCGATGGATGTGGGGGACGTGTGCGAGGGCGAGTGAAGTGGAGCGCAGGTGTCTCGAGGGAAGATGGAAATTCAGCCGATGGTTGATGTAGGAAGGTCCTTCTTTGTGGAGAGCTTTGTAGGCATGTGAGAGCATCTTGAACTGGGTCCTTTCCTGGACAGGGTTATATGTGGTGTAAACAGGAACTGACATAACAGGAAAAGACTCAATGTTAGTTTGGGAACCTTGGATAAAGTCCTAAGGACAGAACCACCATCTTGGAAAGTGCAGTTCATAAAGTTTGTCCAATCTCCTTTCCTGTACATCATACATTTGTTTGGCAAAAGAAGAAGCCGAAGTCTGAGATGCTTCACAGCGCTTTGAAGTCTGCAATGTCAGCGCCATCGTAATGCTCAGACTCCAAGCAGGGAGTGGGACCTCTCCAGGTGGCGGGGACACCCAGCTGATTGCTGAGCGCAGCGTCAGCCAGTGTGCTGACAGCACTCCCTCCTCCTCCATTGCATGAAGTCTCTGGTGAGCTCCTGGTGCTGCTCTGGACACAGATGTCACACTGAGCTAGGAGTTAGGTTAGTACGTTTTAAAAACCCTTAGCCTACAATTTTATCTTAATTATCCTTTTATGTGTGTAAGCCAGTGGTTTAATGTTCAAAAGGTGAAAAGCACCCCCTTGGGTAGAAAGAAAGCTGTCCTCAAGCAGCTGGAAGCAGTGGGGTGGTTTGAAACGAGGCACTGCGCCCTGCTGCTAGGCTGCTGCTGTGCTCTACCCCAGCCCTTGCAGCAGCAGCACCTGCAGATAAATCAACCCAATAGCGCATTAATCAGCCAGCTTTGGAATCAATGGGTGATGGATGTATAGACCTCCTCGTGGCGCTGGCGGCCTTTGAGGCGTTACTACTGGTCTGCCCATGTGGACGGAGGACGCCTGCTTGGACCCAGCCAGCAGCAGCTCACCAGCTCTCAGCGCTGGACATCGGGCGCTCAGAGCCTTGCTGCTGAGCATCACAATTCCCTTTTGTTAGCGGATCTGAAGCTTCTTATCGCATCCTTTGCTGCCACCTGCTGTATTCTGAGCATCACTGCCAATGCACGGTTCCTTTCCCAGGCTGGCCCTTCTTTCCAGCGTACCTAGGGATTGGAAGAGTGCACGTAAACAACAATGGACAAGTGCGTTTGGCTCCAAAGAGAAGCAACTCGGGCCACATTACAGAGGTCACGGTGCACTTTTGAACTATTGTTTACTAGAGATGGAAGAGGCAACAAATGAATAGGGTGAGACCAGCCAGATCTTAGCTCTTAGAGCCTGTGCACGAGCCGACCCCTGCAAATGTTTGCCATGCAAGCACCAAATATCACGTGACATATGATAAAGCCTCTTCAAAATTAAAAAAGTGTGGGGCATATTATCAACGTGATTAATGCCGCTTTAGCGGGACTTTTTCCCGCTAAAGCGGCGATAATTCAATCGCCCTATTAGCAAGCTGTCGCTAACTGCTGTTAGCGACAGCTTCTAGGCGATAGCGACCGGGTCGGGTGCCGCTTTGCATGCCAGAGATATTTATCGCTAATGGCATGCAAAGTAGGCGTTCCCAACCTAAAAGCGACTGGAAACAGTCGCTAAGCTCGCTATCGCCTATTAGCGAGGCAGGGGAGGTGATTAACGAACCAGCGCTAAACACGTTTAGCGCTTGTTTGTTAACGCCTGGTCCAGACCTGACTTAGCCATGTAATCCAATGGGAGGTGGATTACATGGCTAAATCCTGCTCGCCCTATTAGCAAGCTAACACTGGTCACAGTGCAAATATCGCTTGTTTTCAAGCGATATTCACACTGTTCTCCAGGGTTTCTATCGCTTTGGAGATAAGCGTTGCTGATAGCACGCTATCTCTGCGATAGAAACCTGTGATAGCCGGATAATTATCCTAGCGCTAACTGCGCTTAGTGATAATTATCGCCGGTTATTGCTAATAGGCCCCTGTATTTCTTTAACATGCGGAAGCTTTGACATTAATACTTCATTCACATTATAGCGCCGCATTGAGAAGTGCTTAAAAAAGTGATAGAGGCAGATTTACAAGCCCCCTGTGCCACCGGTGCGTAACTTTTTGTGACGCACCGGCGGTGCATTTTTCTGCCCCATATTTACAAGGGCAGAAAAAGCCACCCTGCGTGACTTTTCCTGTCCTTGTAAATACGGCCCCTTTGCACGCAGCACTTTGTGTGAAAGGGGCGTTCCATGGGTGTTGCTGTGGGTGTTCCCCATGGAACCAGACACATTTCCAGATTTACGAGAAATCGTAAATCTGGAAATGCGTCTCAGTGCTACACCTCCCCAGGGGAAGCGTAGGGAGGCGCAACGAGGAGAAATGTATTAATTTCTCTTAGTTTTTTTCCTCTTTCTATGCTTTTTTTCCTCTTTCTATGCGTGCTGCATTCTGCAGCACACATAGAAAGAGGAAATCACCTTTAGTGATTGTTTATGTACAGGACGGTGTCCCTATAGTAGAAAATAAATTCCTAGGCAACTGAACAAATAATTATCACTCTATAGTGTAAAGCTCAATGTAACAAAACCAAAACATGTGCAATATTATCTCAAAAATATTTAATCTTCACATATACAAGTTCATAATGGACATATTTATTATTAAAAAATATTGATAGTATCAAAAATATTCAAAACATTATGTCACTTCATAAAAATACATAAAAAATATACATAAAACACTGTGTGTGTGGCAGTAGTTAAATCTTCTAGTTAAATCTTCGACGCGCGTTTCGGCGTAAAGGACGCCTTCATCAGGAATTGCCACAAAATTCTTTTAAAATGGTAATTTGATATCCAGATACCGACACGATCAGTCGTGTATCTTTTTATTGACGTGGTACGGTCACGTTGTTTTAGCCTCTCGATATGTTAAAACCTGATATGTCTGCCAATTCTATTCTCCCAAGATGAAAGTTGGCAAATTTATTCTGATAAAATATGCAGCCAGATGTGATGTTCTGATAAAATCACAGTCCCGAAAATGAAAAGTTCTGTATTTGTCGTCTCGGGTCAATTGCTTGCAGATATACTGTATCAGAATGCTTGTATGCGGCGGGATGCCGTGCTCGTTAATCCGGCGTCTTTTCAATAGTAATCCCGGTGTCCCTTCCTGCACGTAAACAATCAGTAAAACAATGACGTTTTGCAAGTTCTATGTGTGCTAATGCAGCACACATGGAAGTTGAAAAACGTCATTTCTGATTGTTTATGTGCAGGAAGGGAATCCTTCCTGCACATAAACAATCTCCCCATGACAGAGGCATCCTTGCACCATGGTGCAAGGGTGCCTGTGCCGGCGCATGGCAGCAGTTTGTGCGCCAGCGCAGAGGGAAGCACAGAGTTGCGATATATTGTTGTAAATATGTCGCATCCCTGTGCTTTGAAAGTGACTCAGTGCACCGCAGCCAAATGGCTTGCGGCACGCACTGAGTCACTTTCCTTGTAAATTTGCCCCATAGTTTTTAAGCATGAATTCAGAATTTCTTGCCGCCGACACCGACGCCCCCACCCTGGTGACAGTGCTATTAGTGAACTAAGAGGCAAGACAGTTGTTATGTGAACCCTGTAGGTTGCCCAGATTCTCATAGAGCTATAGGTTTTTGTATAGCAGGTATTCTGAACCCACGTATTCGAAGGTGCTTGCATATGCAACAGTGAAGAAAAAAGAGGTTTGGTAAAATAAAATATTTGCCTAAAATCACTCAATTTGGTTAAGCAGGGGAGCCGTGATTAATCCATGTTCTCTAGTTTCACCTTGTACGAATCACAGCAGTAAAAGCTGGACCTCTGCTTTAAAGCTGCAGCTCTGCCTTTCACTGCCAGCAAAGTCAGCCAGTTTTTAGGAGGCAGTAGAGACCCTGGATGAATGCCTATGGAGGGTCCCTGTGACCCCTGTAATACCCCCTTAGTCATCCTTGGGAGCAGCATTGGCTGTGAGCCAGTGATTAGTTAGTAAAAGTATAAGTGCTGAGGCCCAAAGATTTGCTAACAAGCCCGCAGGCTCTATCAAGATTCGGGGTGCCAAATATCTCAGCTGCGTAGTCTTGATTGCTCCTAATGCCTCTTTAATTCACCACCAGACACTATCTGCCCCTTTATTTCACCCGTGCATGTTCTTTTTTATCCCTGAATTCCTCTAAGCCCAATAAACAAGTATAAACCTCCCTTGCTTCCCTTAGCACTTTTGTAAAACAGCAACTGGTAACTTTTGTCAAGTACCTAGGTAAAGAAGTAATTGTAATACTTATTTTCTGAAAGCTGAAGGCCTCCTACTGAAAATGCAGGTTCTCCACAGTGACGCCCAGGGGACACTGCAGAAGGAGGAGTGGGAGTAATGCCAGAAAGGGGGTTTATAATTTAGCCCTCAGTGGCATTGATAAATAGTGGGCGATACAGCGAAAGCGACAAAGAATGGCCAGAAGGTTGGGGTTGCCACATGGGGGCTACACTGGGGCTCCCTTACTTTGTGAGAAGGGGAAAGGAAGGAGTAAGAATGGCCAAGGGGAAAAGTAATAGGGAGAGAGGCCTGGAAGCTCTAGATGTTTCTAGGATGGAGAAGACAATACTCACAGTAAAAGAGGTGCAGAGGATAAGAGGTGCTTATTATAGAGTGTCTTGTAATTACTAAGAGTATGACAGCAGGGTACAGCATGTTGTGATACTAGAAAGATAAAGGGTCGATTAGTTCAAGGAAGGCAAGAGGTGGGGCATAGCGAACCTCCTGTGATGAGGTGTATCCTTGGTGTAGGAAAGTCAGGTAAGGAACAGGTTAGAGGAGCTCATTGTTGGGTTTGGCCTCCTTGCTCCCAGCCTCAACAGGGCCACTTCTTCGCTCACATTTAAAGCAGATAAGAAATTGCCTTCCCTGGGCCACCAGTTCATGAAGGTTTGTAGAACTGGTGCTTCCGTAGGGCGAGTTCTAGACAGTAGGTTTAGGGTGTCACCTAGTGGTGGCAACAAATTACCACAAAAGGCACAAAAACTGCCTTTTTAAGTGGTGGCGCGTGTCACTCATGGCAAGCTACTGCATACAAGATACAAAGAAAAGACTGCAGGGCTTGTCTATAGAATTGCTTTGCATTTGGTTTAGAGTGAGAGGTATGCATGCATCATTGGTCTGCGGCGTTTTACATCAGTTACATGCAGGTTCATCATCTGCTTTCATTGGTGGACCACTGGTGCATGTGGAAAATAGTGTACTTTCGCTCAGGCACTTCTCAAAATATCAACATGCTTGGTTAGCTGATTATAACATGTCTTCACAGAAGGGCTCAATAGATGGATGGATTAGATGGAAATATTTATCAGAAAGTAAAATATACATGCATATAGTTGGCCATGATAAAGTAAATAAAAAAAACCTGTGAAATGGTGTAACAGCTAGAAACCTTTAAAACTGTGTGTAACCATAAATAATCAAATACCAATGTCATGAACATTGTTAGAAATGCGATTACTGGTTGGCTGAAAGATGCACCCAGGCCAGCCAATAACCACCACTCTAGTCAGGGTAATCTAGATACACACTGAGAGACAACTTATGCTCCCCATCTGCTAGCTTGGCACAGAGCAGTCAGACTTGTTTAAAGAGGCAATGTTTAAAGTATTTGTGCAACTTACACACACACAGTAACACAATAAATACACCACAAAAAATCTCCACACAGTTTTACCAAAATAGATGACTATTATATTCTGAACAAAGCAAGTAATAAATGACAAAAATCCAATGTAAAGAAGTCGAGAGATTGACTTTTAAAGGAATAAAGGCAGTAAAGCACTTAGAAGCAAGTAGAACTAAAAAGGTAACTTTAAGTTGTGCTGGACCGGGGCAAAGTCAAAGTTTAGGCCGGCCATGATGGAGCACTGGCCGGCTACAGGACCCACGCAGGCCCCGGTGAACAAAGTACCTTTCCTGGTCGCAAACAACGAGATGCATTTATGTCGAGTCCCGCAGGCTCAGGATGCGTTGATCTCCATTGAATAAATGCAGTGCGTCAGTTCCAAAGACGGGTGCCGGAATCGAGAGGCGTCGAGCGATGCGCTAGATTCTGCCATGCAGTCGAGGGGATGCATCGATCTCACCAAGCTTCAACAGCGGCGATACACTATCTGATGTGTCGATCTCTGGAGGCAAAGTGCTGGTTCCGATGCAATGCACAAATTTTACTTCTGCAACCGGTTTGATGCGTTGGTTCTGCTGCGCACAGACAGGAGATGTGTCAAAATTCATGTTACAAGTATCTGGGCTACTTCCAGTGAGCCAGACACAGGAGCAGGGGTAGAGACTTTGTTATCCCTGAGTCTCAAGCAACAGGAGGCAAGCCAAGAAGCCCTTGGAGATCACTTGGAGGGAGGGCAGAGTCCAGCTCATCTTCAGCCGAGTCAGACAGCAGCAGGGCAACACAGGAGAAAAGCATGCCTTCCAAGTCTGTAGTCAAAAGATGAGTCCTTTGGGCAGCACAGCAGTCCTTCTGACAGAGTTTCAGTTCAAGATCCTGAAGTGTCTGATGTGATGGGGTCAGAGACCCAGTACTTATCCCCAAAAGTGGCCTTTAATGTGCCAGACTATCTGTGGGGGGTAATCAGTCCTTTGTATGTGGACAGGACACAGTCTATTCAAGTGAAGTGTCGGCCCCTCCCTTTCATCCTGCTCAGGCAAGGCCATAGAATGCAGATGTATGTAGATGGGTACTCAGGCACACCTATCCTTCCTGTGTTGTGGCTGTCTAGAGGGAATGCACAAAGTGTAGCTATCACCCAACCCAGATGTGTATTGGAGACAGGCTGTCACGCACACATAGCAGTAAGTGCAAAGAAATGTCCTCTTTCTAAAAGTGGCCTTTTTAAAACAGTACTGTTAAATGCAACTTCACCAGTGCAGAGGATTTATCATTACCATTCCAAATATATGAAACATGAAAAAGCAATTCCCCTCTGATCAAGAGTTATAGCTTAAAAGTATATTAAGGAATTCCCAATGCTAACCTATGAGAGGAGTAGGCCTCATAGTAGTGAAAAAATAAATACGCAGTTTGTCACTACCAGGACATGCAAACCGAAAGGTACATGTCCTACCTTTTACTTACGTAGCACCCTGCCCATAGGGTTACTTAGGGCCTACCTTAGGGTTGACTGATATGTAAAAAAGGGTAGTTTAAGGCTTGGCAAATAGGTTTAAATGCCAAGTTGAAGTGGAAGTAAAATGCACACATAGGCACTGCAGTTGCAGGGCTGAGACTGGTTTGAAAGGCAACTTCTGTGGGTGGCACAATCAGTGCTGCAGCCCACTAGTAGCATTTGAAGTACAGGCCCTGGTATATGGTATACCACTTTATAAGGGACTTACCAGTGCATCAGATATGCCAATCAGGTATACACTAATGTCATAATGTTTAGGGGAGAAGCACATGCACTTTAGCACTGGTTAGCAGTGGTAAAGTGCTCAGAGTCTTAACACCAACAAAAAGAATCAACATAGAACAGGAGGTAAAAGGCAAAATGTTTAGGGTGACCCTTCAGAGAGGGATATTTTCCAACAAACATGTATGGTTAACTCAATATAATTAATGACATTGTGAAAAGTCAAGATTTATTTAATTTGAAATCAGGAATTTGAAAATGAAGTAAATTTGCAGCTAGCTTGCCCCATGTGTGCTGGGCACAATGTGTAGGAAGGTGGAATCTGACTATATGGTTGCCCCCACTTTTTTCCTGGTGTTTTGCTGGTATATGACTTAGTTGGACTGGGATCCTGCTATTCAGGGCCCCAGTCTATCTGCTTCCTCTATAAAATGGTTTCCATGTACCTTAGGTACATCTTTGATTGGAATCTGGAGTGCCCTTATAAGTCCCTAGTATATGGTATACTATGTACCCAGGGCATACGTACCTCAGAGGCCTGCCAGGGGCTGCAGCATGTATTGTGACACCCCTGGAAGGCCATCCAAAATGACACCACAGGTCTGCTACTGCAGCCTGGGTAAGGTGGTGCATGCATCCCTTACAGTGGTATAGGCTACCTATATCACTACCATTGCACACACATATAAACCTATAAGTCACTCCTATGGCAGGCCTTACCAATCCTGAAGGCAGAGTGCTTGGTTTTTATGTGAGAGGGTGCCCCTGCATGAGCAGAGCCCCTCTACAGCGTTCGGAGTCCCTCCTCTGATGCTGTTTGTGGTACAGCCTGACCATATACTCTTAAGTGCATTATATCCTCGCGGTACAATGCTAACTTTGGACTGGCTGCACCAAAACATGTCGTGTTTGGTGTCAAACATCTTGGAATACTATCCCCCCGCCAGTCCTGGCGGCTGGGGTAGCATTCCACCCTTCTAGAGGGAGAGACATGTACACACCGGGCTACCCGGTAACTTCTTTCCAGAGCCCTGGCATCACAAAATGGATGCCGCTGCCACAGACACAGGTCTGGCCTCCTGCTGCTGACTGAAACTCCGGCAGGGGAGGCCTGGACAATAGGTTTCCTGTCGCAGGGAGGTGTAACCACCTCCCCAGAAAGGATAATGTGTATTGGGGCTGGGCGGGAGCACTCTCTGGTGCTCAGAAGTCCTGCACTGGGGGCACACTTGGTGTCCCTGTGCATATCACGAACCACGAGGGAACCATCAGTACTGGTTCCACCAAGCTGCACAGCCACGAAACTGGATGAATCCAATGAATTAAATTCAAATAATTAAATCTTCTTTTTTATCCATATTTTTCACCGTTACTTTTTAACCTTCTTGCTTAACTGTTCATTCAATCCATTTTATTCATTTCAATGCTTTACGTCACTGCTTACAAAGGCTCAGGAGCAAAAGTAGGTTCCATATGTCATGATTTATTCCAATAACCCAATGCATTTCGGGAAAAATTCCCTTCTTCAGGGGCATCTAAAATACAAACACATATATGTTTTACCCATCTTTGTCATCACAATGGTGCATTTTGCAAAAATTAAAAATTGAAAAACGGAATCCATCTATTATACACGAAAATAATATCCTCCATAGACAGTGCATGAAACGCTGCAAATTAATCTGCCCAGTACCCAGAGAGTTTACTCTGGAACATCCAGCATACTAACACTGACCCTTTTTCAACATCCATGCCGTTCTCAAATCTTCTACATAGCAAGTTAACCCTCGGTCAATCCAACCCCTTAAGCGTATTAAATCTTATCACCTATTCATTAGCGCTGAAACTGATCTAAACATATTCACGCTTACCATGTCATCTGGTCATTCCTATTCCTTAAAACAATCCTTCCAGAATTTCCACTTCTTTAAAAATAACATGCCAAGTTCTATCGTGTCATGTTCCTATTTCCTGGCGTGCCGAGGCGCGCGTGACCCATCTGAATACAAACTCAATCTGTCGATGACACAGCCTTTTATACATTTTACCGCCCTCCTTAATTACTCCCAGGTGGTTGACTAAACCAGGATTTCAAAGCTCAGCTAAACGACGGGCTATGTGTGTTCTTTCTCCTTGCCCCCATTGTTTTTAACGATGCAACTACACCTCCCAGAATGCAATAAACTCCGTCCCTCACAACATGGTGTTTTTAACAAATTGCAAATCAATTTCTCCAGTGTTTTAGTCAAACTCACATTTCTAATGCTGGAACTCAGAACCACCCCGTGTCAACATTTATAATGGCTTCATGTTTAATTGCAACACTTCATCTTTGTGAACTATCTATGTTATTTCTCCTTCCTTATGAATTTCTCGTGTCCATGGTAATCCGTCATGACTGGAAACCCTGTGCATATGCCAGTTCAAACCGGTTGCAGGGGCTAACTGCCCCTGCTCTGGCGCGAAACTGGACAAAGGGAATGGGTGTAACCACCCCTCTTGCCTGACCCTCCCATAGGTGGGTCCCCAGAGTATGTCCAACCCCCTAACTTAGTATAAGTATGGGACCCCAGTCCTTAGGACTTTAAATTACCCTGGACGAAACTCTGACACTGAATCCTGGACCTTCGACGCTCTACCTGAAGATTAGAGGACTGAAGAATCTCCCTTGGGGTCAAGGAGTGACTCCCCTGCTTGGCAGGCACCTAAGAAGCAATTGTCCGGTCTGCGTCACTGAAGCTCCCGCCGGACGCCGAAGTCTTTGCATCACCAGAGGTGGATTTCCAGACTTCCCCGAGGCTGCCCTGAGTCCCCAGCAAAGCTGAGGCTCGTAGCTGTCGTGAGTAACGTGGAACCATGACCCCTGGACACGAGTACTTTTGCAAGTGCATCCTCTTCCTGGTCTCCCACGAAGTTGTGCTTTGGGCTCCGAGTAGCCCCCGCCTCCAGCATCGACTGCACCGAAGATCACTGGCCTCCACTCCACGAGTGTCCTGTGAGCCAGCTCCAAGTGTGTCCACTCGAGGCTCCTTCGCAGTCGCTAGTCTGTTGGCTAGTGGGAAACAACCTTTACTACGCATGCATTACATCGCATGCCATTAGATCGCGGTTTTTACAACGCAAGTCATTACAACGACTTGCGCTGGAGGGCGCTATAGGACAAGGAATAGTTTAATTTACTATCCAACACCTTCCCTACTGTACGTAGGCTGGAGTTGGAATAGTAAATTAAACTACTCCTAAGTCCAGCGCCCTCCAACAAAAGTCGTGGTAACGACTTGCGAGGTAAAAACCGCGATCTAAAAGCATGCGATGTGAATGCATGCGTTGTATCATCATACATTCTTGGCTAGTGGGCCCTCACGAAGGCAACTCTTCTTCTGCTTGGGCTTTCCTGGTTGCTCCAGACGTGCCCTGACTTACCCTCACTGGGTGAGTCCCCCAGACCTTGCTGGTCTGCATCAACGTCCTTTCTTTGTTTCTACGAGACTTGCCGTTGCCAAGGCTTGTTGGGTCCAATCCGGTCGCCGACACCCCTGCAATCGACAAACGTCGTGGGACCACTCGAATCCAGCTCCTGGTCGTCGTAGACGCCTCCTGGACCTCGTGGCTGAAGAGTCAAGATGACCGTCAACCTACCTGAAGCACCCGACATCGGTGGGCATCTGCTCATCGCCTTCCTGGTCACTGGCTATTGACCCAGACTCTGTCCCCTCTGCTTTCAGGTTCTTCAGATCTTCGATCCACCCTTGGATCCACCCGAACACTTTCGACTTGGTCGCCAGCAGCACTTTGCAGCAGATCGCCATTGAAAACGACGACGAAACCCGACCCCGAAAGACACCTATGCACCTGGCTTCCCTGGGTGAGGTAACTCGAGTACTCCGGTTCTCCCGTGGGTATAGACTCTAGAACAACCTAGTTCTAAAGGTGTTTGCTCCAAGTCCTCCTCTAAGTGTCCTTTTTCTTTAAAACTCCAACCGCGACATTCCCCATAGAAGTCAACGGCGGCTCGCGGCTGTGTTCTCGCACTGCACGCGTCCCCCGTGGGTCCCCTGTGTCACTACCTTGGGTGGTTCCTTAAGGGCCAAGCACTTCTACAGGCTCTAGGCCTTGTGTCTAGCTCAGTCGTGGTTCTTATACCACTTTATTGGTATATGGTTTGGTACGCCCCTAGGGCTCAAACGTGTATTTGTGCTATTACTGTTGATAACTGACTTGTAACTTATGTACTTCAAACTCTAGCCTCATAAAGAGACTAGAGGGGTGTGTTTAAGACTAAATACATATATTTTAAATATATACCTGGTGTGGTCCCCTTTCATTTGGTCACTCAAGAGATTATAGACTGGTAAAACAAGCTGCTTTACATTCCTTCAAGACTTAGCCTGAAGGCTGCTCTCCATAGCTACCACTAGGATAGCTTTCAATAAAAGTTGTCTTTAACCTATCTCCAATAAGGGGTTGTCTGGACTGGTGCAAGGTGCCCACTATAATTAGTGGACAGCATATACCAGGCCAACTAATCACACAATGTTCTTGGTTCTTCTCTTTCATTTAACAAATAGTGCATTTTGGGAGCTGTAGTCTTCATTTGTTTTTGTTAAGCAGTGCTTATAATAACAATGATTTTTACAAGGAAAATCCAGGACTTGATACTCTAAGTCCAGTTCACAAATGTAATTTAATTTATTCATTTATTTGACGCACGAATCATCCCCAAGGGGATCTCTAGGCGCCTTTACAGCTGGGATGTCTCACAGTACAGTACGAGATGAAATTATAGGGTGAATAACAAGGTTTTCAGGAGTTTTTTAAAAAGGGTGAGGTCAGGGCATGCACGAATGGACAAGGGCAGCTGAATCCAGTGATAAGGGGCAAGGTAGAAGAAAGAGTGACTCCCAAACCTGGTAGTTCGAATACGTTTGGGACGTAGGAGTAATAGATCACTGGATCTAAGCTGGCGGACTGGGATGCATGGCTGAAGTTTGTTTCTGAGGTAAAGGGGGCCGTTACCATGGAGAGTTTTACAGACCAGACAAAGAAGTTTGAAAAGGATGCGTTTTTAAATCAGAAGCCAATGGAGAGACTGGAGAGTGGGCTCCGAGGGAGAACGGGAGGGAATGTTCAAGACCAGGGGTCCACCATTAAGGCATTGCCATAGTCAATACGACTTATTATCAAGGCTTGAACAAGAGTTTTCCTGGTTTGCAGTGAGGTCCATTGAAAGACTTTCTTAAGCATTCTCAGTAGACCAAAACAGGTTCCGGAAATGGTATTAACATGCTCACTCATAGAGAGATTATCATCTATGAGAACTCCCAGGTTCTTTGCACATTTTTTTGGAATAGGTGGTGGGCCCAGCTCCAATGGCCACCAGTCGGCTGACCAGACTGAGTGAGCTTTTCCGAACAGAAGGATCTCCGTTTTGTTTGTATTGAGCTGCAAAACGTTATCAGTCATCCACGTAGAAATTCCTAGTAAACAGTTCTTAAATTTGACTTTGGTTAGCATTGAGTTGCGGTCCATAGTGATGACCAATTGTGTGTCAACAGCATAAGAGATGGTTTCAAACCCACATGACTGGATGGATGAGTTTTGCCATGGGTGCCACATAGACATTAAACAAAGTGGGGCTCAATATTGAGCCCTGCGGCACCCCTTTATCCAGGACTATGGATGCAGAAGAATAGTCACCCAGCTGAACCAGATGAGTACGTTCAGACAGGAAATTCTTCAACCATTGCAAAGCTTTACCCGTGACACCAATCTCTCCTAGTCTTTGAACTAAGATTTGATGGGAGATGGTGTTAAAAGTCGCCGACAGATCCAAAAGAACCAGCATAGCTGAAGAACCCTGGTCTACAGCCAGTTTGATGGTATCCGTAACCTCTACTAAGGCTGATTCCGTGCCGTGGGATGCACGGAAACCTGACAGAGAAGCGTCCAGCAGGTGGTTCAATTCGAGGTATGACACCAATTGATGATTAACTGAGGAATCTAGTATTTTGAATATGAAAGAAAGTAAGGATATGGGTCTGTAATTTACCAAATTCAGAGGGTCTGCTGTAGCTTTTTTAAGAAGAGGTTTGATGCATGCTGTATTCTATTTACAAGGAACAGTAGCTGACTGTAAGGAGAGATTACATAGATCTGTAATGAAGGTAAGCAAGATAGAAGTAAGAGTGGTGATCACATAAGGGGAGACGGAATCTGATGGGGAACCAGATTTGATGGTATTTATTCAGGCCTGTATTTGATCCTCTGTAACAGGAGAGAGAGAATCCAGAGTAGAGGACTGGGGGGGGCATTGAGGATCCTGGATCTAAGGTGTCGTATTATTGGCAAAAGAGTTGTATATGTTGTTTATCTTATGTGCCGCGAGGTTATCGCAATAAGATTGCGAGATAGGTATAGCAAGATTACAACTACTCGGATTCGTTAATTCCTTGAGAATTTTAAAGAGCTCTTTGGAGGAGTTTTTTGCAGAGTTAATTCTCTCAACTATGTAATATCTTCTTGCAGAGTTACAATATTTAAAATAAGTACTAAAAGCTATCTTATAGGCACGTCTTCCCTCTTCTGATTTAGATTTCCTCCATTTGCGCTCTAATTTCCTTACTATGGATTTCTCCTTCTTTAGAAATTCTGAAAACCAGGGGGCGAGAGGGTTTTCCCGTTTTGATTTAGGTCTTTTTAGCAGGGCAAAAATGTCTACAGCCTTTGTAAGAGAATCTTCAAAGGCTTTGAGGGCGAGGTTGATGTCTTCATAGTCTGTGATAACAGGGGGACTAAAAACTGGGAGAAGGGCAGAAGGATCTACCTCCCTCCAAGATCTTGTAAATTTAGAACTCTGACAGCAGAGTTCCTTCTGTGTCTGAATGTCTAAGTGGAAGTCGACAGAGAGGTGATCGGTCCATACTTGCAGAGCAGGCGTGTCTACTACTAAATTGGTGACATCTGTAAATATTAGGTCAAGGGTATGGCTTGCTATGTGGGTGGGAACTGTTACCATTTGATGTAGACCAAGTGATTCCATGTCTGATATAAGGCACACGGTATCAGCATCAATTTGATTATCTATATGGTAGTTAAAATCCCCCAGAAGCAGAAAGTTATCTGATGTTAAAATATATGGTGCTAACAGTTCCATGAGCTTAGTACTGAAATCTTTCTTTCCCTCGGGAGGCATAACACAGGCCCCCGCATCCCCCGCAGTGCGGGGGGGCCCCCGAGTTGCAGGGGGGCCCCTCAGCACTGTACTCACGCCAGAGAGCTACGGAATAAATCCGGAGCGGGGGCCCCTCTGTGTACCTTGCAGGGGGGCCCTTTCAACTTTCGTTACGCCACTGGGCGACAGACCAGTGCTCCCTTCCAGATTAGATTAGTTGATGCTTTCAACTGGAAGATTATCATTTCCGCTGACGGTGTGGAACAGGAGTCCAAAGTATCCACTCTCAAGGGATTTCTTGTTGCGATGGCTATTACCCCTCCCTTTTTGTGATGTCTATACAAAGGTATTTCCATGTCACACAATTAGTTTTAGAACATGTGAGGCCCCCATTTCCTATTCAGGAAAGTTGGTTTTGCAATTGGGAAAGGATTAATTCACACAGAGGATTACGTGGGAGTAGCTCTACACCTGTGGGTGTGAAGAGAGCATCCACTCTCCAGATTTTCTTATCTGAAAATATAATTGTGTACATTTTCACATGAGAAAGAGGAATTCACGAAAGGTTTCCAAGAGTATGACTAGAAACTGAAGGCCGCTGCAGGGTCACATGTGCACTTCTGGGAAACTTTGTGACTTTCCAAAGGTTGTACCTCTTTGCCCATCCAAGGGCGGAATCCTGCAGCTGGAGCTCTTCACCCACCCAAGGGTGTAATCCTGAGCTAGAGCTCTTCACCCATCCAAGGGTGTAATCCTGCAGCTGGAGCTCTTCACCCATCTAAGGGCGGAATCTTGCAGTGGGAGCTCTTCACCCATCCAAGGGTGTAATCCTGCAGCTGGAGCTCTTCTCCCATCCAGGGGCGGAATCCTGCAGATGTCGTTTTTTGCCCATCCAAGGGTGGAGTCCTGCAGCTGGGGCTCTTCGCCCGCCCAAGGGTGGAATCCTGCATCAGAAGCTCTTCCCCATATACGGGTTCTTGCAGCTGGAGCTCCTCACCCATCCCAGGGTGTAATCCTGCAGCTGGAGCTCTTTGCCCACCCCAGGGTGTAATCCAGCAGCTGGAGCTTTTCTCCCGCCCAAGGGTGTAATCTTGCATCTGGAGTTCTTTGCCCATCCCAGGGTGTAATCCTGCAGCTGGAGCTCTTTGCCCACCCCAGGGTGTAATCCAGCAGCTGGAGCTCTTCTCCCATCCCAGGGTGTAATCCTGCAGCTGGAGCTCTTCGCCCACCTCAGGGTGTAATCCTGCAGCTGGAGCACTTCACCCATCCCAGGGTGTAATCCTGCAGCTGGAGCTCTTCGCCCCTCCCAGGGTGTAATCCTGCAGCCTGAGCTCTTCACCCATCCCAGGGTGTAATCCTGCAGCTGGAGCACTTCTCCCACCCAAGGGTGTAATCCTGCATCTGGAGCTCTTTGCCCATCCCAGGGTGTAATCCTGCAGCTGGAGCTCTTTGCCCACCCCAGGGTGTAATCCGGCAGCTGGGGCTCTTTTCCCATCCCAGGGTGTAATCCTGCATCTGGAGCTCTTCGCCCATCTCAGGGTGTAGTCCTGCAGCTGGAGCACTTCGCCCATCCCAGGGTGTAATCCTGCAGCTGGAGCACTTCACCCATCCCAGGGTGTAATCCTGCAGCTGGAGCACTTCGCCCATCCCAGGGTGTAATCCTGCAGCTGTAGCTCTTCACCTGCCCAAGGGCTGGATCCTGCAGCTGGAACTCTTCACCCATCCCGGGGTGTAATCCTGCAGATTTAGCTCTTCGCCCATCCCAGGGTGTAATCCTGCAGATTTAGCTCTTCGCCCATCCCAGGGTGTAATCCTGCAGCTGGAGCTCTTCACCCATCCCGGGGTGTAATCCTGCAGATTTAGCTCTTCGCCCATCCCAGGGTGTAATCCTGCAGCTGGAGCTCTTCGCCCATCCCAGGGTGTAATCCTGCAGATTTAGCTCTTCGCCCATCCCAGGGTGTAATCCTGCAGCTGGAGGTCTTCACCCATCCCGGGGTGTAATCCTGCAGATTTAGCTCTTTGCCCATCCCAGGGTGTAATCCTGCAGCTGGAGCTCTTCACCCATCCCAGGTTATAATCCTGCAGTGGGAGCTCGTCGCCCATCCCAGGGTGTAATCCTGCATCTGGAGCTCTTTGCCCATCCCAGGGTGTAATCCTGCAGCTGGAGCTCTTCGCCCATCCCAGGGTGTAATCCTGCAGCTGGAGCTCTTCGCCCATCCCAGGGTGTAATCCTGCATCTGGAGCTCTTTGCCCATCCCAGGGTGTAATCCTGCAGCTGGAGCTCTTCACAAGCCCAAGGGCTGGATCCTGCAGCTGGAGCTCTTCACAAGCCTAAGGGCTGGATCCTGCAGCTGGAGCTCTTCGCCCATCCCAGGTTATAATCCTGCAGTGGGAGCCTTTCACCTGCGCACAGGTGTAATCCTGCATCTGGAGCTCTTCGCCCATCCCAGGGTGTAATCCTGCAGCTGGAGCTCTTCACAAGCCCAAAGGCTGGATCCTGCAGCTGGAGCTCTTCGCCCATTTTAGGGTGTCATCCTGCAGCTGGAGCTCTTCACCCATCCCAGGTTATAATCCTGCAGTGAGAGCTCTTCGCCCATCCCAGGGTATAAGCCTGCAGTGGGAGCTCGTCGCCCATCCATGGGAGGAATCCTGCAGCTGGAGCCTTTCACCTGCCCACAGGTGTAATCCTGCATCTGGAGCTCTTCGCCCATCCCAGGGTGTAATCCTGCAGCTGGAGCTCTTCACAAGCCCAAAGGTTGGATCCTGCAGCTGGAGCTCTTTGCCCATTTTAGGGTGTCATCCTGCAGCTGGAGCTCTTCACCCATCCCAGGTTATAATCCTGCAGTGGGAGCTCTTCGCCCATCCGGGGGAGGAATCCTGCAGCTGGAGCTCTTCACCCATCCCAGGGTGTAATCCGGCAGCTTGAGCTCTATGCCCGCCCGAGGGTGGGATCCTGCAGCTGCAGCTCTTTGCCCACCCAAGGGCGGAATCCTGCAGCTGGAGCCTTTCACCTGCCCACAGGTGTAATCCTGCATCTGGAGCTCTTCGCCCATCCAAGGGTGGGATCCTGCAGCTGGAGATTTGTGACTGACCTTGAGAATCTGGTCCACATTATTTGATGTCAAAGGAGTGTTCTTGTAAACCTGGGTGTGTTGCTTGAAATGAAGGCAAAGAGGCCAGAGATGCAATGGGCAACATAGAAATGATTGAATATGAATGGGAAGTGAAATATGATACATATAACCCCATGAAGGTGATTTCTCTAAGGAGAGGTGAAGGATTGTTTAGACATTGACAATATTTCCTCTACTCCAGATTGACTTCTATCACCAGTGGGCTACATATTAGGTGGACATGGACCCAACATCCAGATATCCTTACTTCATTCTTTCTGTACAAAGCTCAAGCTGTCCCTCTGTCTGAGCCTGCTTGTCTGCTGTCTGACCACATCTGTGTTAAGTGGAACTGAATGTGTCCCTGTGTGTCTGTTGTCTTTGTGGGTCAACTCCTATGTGTTGTATTGCAGATATGGGTACCTATATCGCACAAGTTGCCCTGGCATGTCTATGTCTACAGTTCTTTACTTTGCATCAGACCCCAATTCTTCATACTCTTTTGCTCTCCCTGATTTGTACCCCTAACTCTCTCCTACCCGTTCCTTCTCACTCCTGCAGCCATGGGCCACCAACTAACACCTCTTTCTTGGGGTGATCATTTCATTCACAGGGCACCTTCTTAACTCCCTCTCTTGTGTTCCTTTCTTCTCACTTTCCTTTCACATCTAGCAGTGTCAGATAACCTCAGAGCACGATAAAATACTAAACATGGACCCAATACTGGACATGGACCCAATACTAGACATGGACCAAACACTGGATATGGACCACCATAACCCGTCTCTCCGTCTGTGTTCATGGGTGACGGCATGTCCGGTGGCGTAGGCATGGGTGCCCTTAGATCTGTGCCCATGCAAGCATGTTTGTCTCCTGGCCAATGTTCATGGATGCCTGAAAGTATGTTGCTCTGCTTGCATATTTGCATTAATGTGTCATGTATGTCAGTGCATGCATGGATACTGTGTGTCTGTATGCATGCATACACTACACAAGTCAGGTCTATTGGTGGTGTCAATGATTGTTTCAGGATATAAAGGCCTATTCTAAGAAAGCTAGGAAGTAGGAGTACTGTACAGTAAGTACTTGGAATTTGGAGAACGATTCGAGATCATATCAACTGCAATGGACGGGGAAGGGACGGGCCGATGACAGCCAGGAGGATCCTTAATGACGAATGACCTGGTGCTCCTCCAAGAGGGGTGTCTCCTGCTCCTTAATCTCGGACTAATCTTTTGATAACTCTATGGCTTGCTTTTGGTTCTGGAGAACTGTGCCTAGGTTTTATTTATATGGCACTTAAAACTGGCATTCAGTCAGTTTCTAATCACTCCCATCTTAGCATGCAAGGTAACTGAGATAAAATCAGTTGCTGAAGATCACACACTGTATGAAATGGGGAAGCCAGGATTAGAACAATGTTCTCTTGCTTCTTCAAATATCACTTCTCCTTTAGAGGGGCACTAGCGAATATATACCTTAACAACGCAGATTTTACACCGCAATACAATCACAATGCGGTCGTTACAACGACCGCGTTGTTACCCCGCAATGCCATTACTACGCAAGTCATTACATCGACTTGCAGTAGATGGCGCCGTAACATTAGAAATGTATAATTTACTATTCCAACTCCAGCCTACGTAAAGTAGGAAAGGTGTTGGAATAGTAAACTATACTACTCCTTATGTTAGAGCGCCATCTACTGCAAGTCGATGTAACAACTTGCGTAGTAATGGCACTGCGTTGTGGTTGCATCGCGGTGTCAAATCTGCGATGTAAAGGTTGTTACCCGCACTAGCACCCTTCCAACCAGTCTGCATCTGTGCTGAATATTCACACTGCAAGGAATCCTCATTCCAAGCTCCTGAGCTCTGAATCAGACAGAACTTATAATTTGTTGGAATGTTGCCCCTCTTATCCACGGCTGAAGTGCAGCATTTCAAACAATGCCAATGAAGACAAATTGCAACACACACACACACCAGAGAACTAAAAATTGGGGTGCAGATTTTACTAAGAATTCACGCAATGCAGCACAGCAAGGCAAGTTGATGCACTGTGTTGTGTGAACGGGGAGAGTTGACGAGTGCCATATTTATAAAGAAATGGTGCTCTTCAACTCTCCCAGCGCTGTGCACTTCTGGCTGTCTTGTGCCAACACAGGCACCCTTGCGCCATACTGCAAGGTGCCTCAGTTACAGCCGGGATTGTTTTGTGCAGGAAGGCACACCTTCCTGCACAAAAACAATCCAAAGAGGCATTTTCGTCTTTCTATGTGTGATACAGAATGCTGCACGCATAGACAGAAGAAGTAACAAGAAGAAATAAACATATTTCTCCTCGTTACACCTCCCTGTGGAAGGCACACCAATCTTAGCACATCTGGAATTGCCTGAAATCCATGGGTGGATGCATGGGAACATTGATGCTCCACCCATGGTACGCCTACCACTAAGAAATGTAATGCAATGCAGCGCATGGAATTACATGAAATCCATGGGTGGATGCATGGGAACATTGATGCTCCACCCATGGTACGCCTACCGCTAAGAAATGTAATGCAACGCAGCACAAGCTGCTGCGTTGCGTTACATTTCTTTACAAAGCCAGGTAAGGCCACGCAGATTAAGCCATGCGTGGCTTGGTAAATCACAAATAAGGCTTCGCGTTGCCGTGCGTCGCCTTGCGCGATGCAAGGGTAATGCAGAGGCTTAGTAAATATGGGCCTAAGTAACAACCAACAATACACCCCATCCGTACAATAGCACAAGTGTCACTCATTAGAAGTAAGTGTCACTCATCTGGATGTTTTATCATGCACGGATAGCCGCAATGGGCAAAATGACTGGTGAGTGCTTCTGTTACGGAAATGT
Organism: Calotriton arnoldi; assembly: GCA_963921515.1. NCBI lineage: Eukaryota > Metazoa > Chordata > Amphibia > Caudata > Salamandridae > Calotriton > Calotriton arnoldi. The sequence goes on from CAWUFW010003506.1 coordinate 315,407, forward strand.
TTGTGTAAGCTGTCATAGCTTTATACCCGAGAAGGGTTGGCTCAGCCTTTCATCCATCTTAGGTCCATATAAGGAGGACAGCTGAGTAATAGTAGGAGTATGTACAGCAATACTGAACTATACTGTTTACTGTATAAAAGCGTATGGTTAATTATGCCTTCTAATTTGGAATCCAACTATTTTGGTTACAATTTCAGAGTTTACTTCACACCAGAAATTCGATTGCAACGTTTCAGTGCAGCGCATTGTGACACAGGTTACTCTATACTAGTATCCAGGCGACTGGTATTTTAAGTCACTGCCTCTGGATACACAATTACGTCTGATAAAGCATACACTAATGCTGGATTTGTTATACAATGCTGCCATCGTGTGTTAGGTTAAGATGGCTGCAGTTAAACTTCGTACAACAGAAAGCAGACGCAAAAACGTAGGAGGCGTTTAAGCGCAAGCGTTATCTGCGAAAGTGGGCCCCAAATTTAATGACAGCAGTCCACAAAAGTTCTGGGAATTCTAGTAATGGCCAGACGGGGGCTTCCGATTCTCTGCGCTCGCGCTAAATGAAGGAGACAGGAGGCACAGAGGTAGTTTAACTCCTCCTCTATTAACACGCCCTGACCTCTAACACCAGGGCAGGGCGTGCGTGCGTGCGCGTATGCGTCACAGCGTGTTGGCGCAGCCTCTCGCTGCGCCTGCGTTACATTCTTCCAAAACTTTCAATGAAGACAACATGCATAGCTGCCAAGGTTTCAGATTGCTATGTGTGACATTTTCATAATTTTAGTGTAATTATGAGTGACATTTCAACAACTATGAGTGACACTTTCTCCCGAGCAAAATCAAGCAATTTAGACGATTGCGATTTACCACCCTTTAACAGTGACCCACAAGTCTCCATAACCACTATCTCTCACTTGCTTTTGTTTTGTTTTTTAGAGCTACTCATACCAGTGTAGGGTGTCAGAGCACTTTACATCACACAGAGACAATGAATCATGCGTGTAAAGCAGTGTATAGGAAATGTTACATAAGAGGTGTAGGAAAGGAGTCATAGGTCATTCATACTGGGTACAGTATAAGAGTGCTTGATCTGGAGAAGCAGAATCTCAGAATTTAAAATGTGCCACCATGGTTGGGGGTTCTCTTTACTAATAAGAATTGATTTCTACCCAAATGAACCCTTTATGCAACATTAGGATAATGAAAAACTGGGGAGAAATCAACTCTTAAACCTATACCTTGCAGTTTGCATGCAGCTGTATGATAACAGTTAATAGCTCACTGTGCTACATTACGATTTTAATTTATAAATTTCAACTATTAAAAGGATCTCTCCAACAAAAGCATTAAGGCACTGAACTATTTAAATTATATGCATTTCTGTGAGCTGCACGGTGCTCGTGCTTTGCAGCAGGCATATTAACCCTCTGTGTAAAATTTCCACTAGACAAAACTCTATCGATCCCCAGGCGCTCCATTAATCACCAGAGTTACTGTTTTCTTGACATTTTTATTGTTGCTTGAAACTTGCTTGGGGCAAGGAACCTGCCTGGTGCCATTGGAATGTGGCAGATATATCGGTGAGCGTGGAATATTGGCTGACATGAGGTCAGCCCCTCCCCAAGGCCAGCAAATGTGCAAAAGGAGGTGGGTACATTACCACCGATCCGCAAGAAGACCCGGGTAGCCTGCGGGGATGAGTCTGCAAGGCGTCGGTTAAAACTCTGGTCAAATCAAATGGAGCAATCAGGTGAGCACAGAACAGCTGTGCACACTGGTCATGTGTGACAACGTCCGTGTGCAAACCTGCTGCCATCTTTACCAAACGTTGCTCCATCTGCGTAATTTGGACAGGGGACTAGGGTTGTTTAAATGACACGACCCTGTGCGCTGCAGTGCGTTTGTTGCTGTGGTGAACCCCTTTGGGTCTGTACCTCAAGGAGGCAGACTCTAACTGCATCTTCAGTTTTCAGCTCAATGCTGTTTCCCCTGCTACCGACCCGGCCCAGCTCCCTCCCATCTTCTCAAAGAATGCCCTACTGGCCAATGCTCCATCCATCTACCAACTCCAGCGCCTTCGATCGGCCTATACTTACAGCGGGTCGAGCCCCTGCACTCTTGGTGTCCATCTGAACGCGGAGAGGCTAAGTAAGTAAGGGTGACTTTACTGTTGGGCCTCACAGCTTGGACCCCCTCCTTCTTTCTCCCTTTCACTGAACTGCTGCTCTCCAAACACACACTAATCTCAAAGGATCCCCTACTGCTGATCGATGCACCATCCATCTGCCAGCACCCCTCCCCCCCTGTCAGGGGCCCTATGAGCCTATATGCATACAGCGGGTCAAGTGCCCCTCTCTGCCATCCCTGCTGCTTGGTGTGCTTCCCTATTACATCGAATTACTGTACTAGGATCACTTGAAAAGCAGTTACTTACTCACTTTGCGAGGCGAGAGTGGCGCAGCAATTAGGTACGGTCCGCCTCGTGGCCACAACGACTCCCGTGGCAAACGTCATCCGTCCGGGCATGATTCAAAGTGACTCTCAGCCATAATTGAGAGTTCCATCGGCCGCCGCGGTCCGCGGTCCGCTCCGGGCGGTCGCGGGTATCTGCATTTTCATTTATTTCAAAATTTACCATGGAGTAGAGCTCTGCCTGCCATTACCAGTGCAGCCTCCCTCCCACAACCACCCGCTCGCAACGCCGCGCTCACCTTGTCATCTGTCAGGAATGCCGCGCGGTTAATAGTGTTACATTGTTGCTCTGCAGCTAGCCAGTCCCCAAGCCTGCCAGAAGCAGCGCCGTGCATGGCGCACTGCTGCTAAATTCAACTTTACTTTCAGTCTGCATTGATTATTGGTGCTTCACAGCCGAGGCGGCACTATTCATTTATGCGTGACTTTCCATTTCAGTGCGGTGATGCGGATCACCACACTGAAATGCGTGAGTCTAGCGCCTGTTGCATGATACTTGGCAGGGCTGAACATGGCACAGTTTAAGCATAATGTAGGACCCCACCTTGGTTCTGTGGTACAGTCATGTGATGGTAGTTCCAGGTTCTACTCACATAAGTAGTCCTCAAGTCTTTTGGGCCTTGAGATGTGATGTCTCAAGTTGTAGGGGTGACTCTTAGCTGGCTGAAATAGACAGGTGCGCTGGGATGTATCTGCAAGTGCTGTTTCTCTTTGGGTAGGTGGGGTTACAGTAGGCAGCTCAGGGCTATGATTGGGTTCATCCACCTCCATTTCATGCGTCTCTTCTCCAGGCACCTGAGCGTGACGAGTTCTTGAACTGAGTGTCCTGCACTTGTAGTCCTGCCAAGTGCCACGCATCACATGTTAGCCTAACGCATTTTAAGGCAAGTCCCCACATTAAAAATAATGATCATGCGTTATAGTGCCTCCTGTCCTTAGCTGTCAAGGCTGGTAGTATAATAAATAACACTGAATAATAACACTCTGAATAAAGCTGTCAACGCCGGTCTGCGCTGCTCACCGCCTGGGGCTAGCTCAGCTGCACAGATACATTCACCCGCAGATTCTGGATCACCTGAGCACGTCATGATTTGCCCAATGGTTGCACAGCCGAGAAAGGGCACTTAAAGGCGGGCCGGGTCGGTGCAGTTATGTGCAGTTTGGTAGCAGCAAGGAAGTGTAAGTTATTGCTCACACCATTTGTGTTGTGCGCCGTGGTGCTAGTAAAATATATAACTTTTGATCAAGCGGTCGCCTGCGCAAGAGAGTGCCTGCAGCTATACTTCATGAGAATGCGGCGCAATTTTGACCAGACTGCGGCTGCTGCGGAGGATTCGTCGTGGCTTAGCTTTGTTACAGTGATGGTGCTCGCAATGTGATATAAATTAGTGTCAAGGTATTTGTCTCCTTTGACACACTTATTAAATCTGAATTTCCTGCCCATCTGGCCCCAAGAGTTATTTGCCGAGTTAAATAATTACAGGAGGAGGCCGGTGTTCGGCCTGTCACCTCCTGACCTCCACACTTGCTGCCTTGCCTGCCTACCTCTGTCGTGGGGGGTCCCTGGGGGTTGTGTCCCATCATAACGTGAGTCTGAGAGCAGGGGCTGAGTGTCTTTGAAAGGCAGAAGCACGGCTCTCAAGACAGCGGTGCCACTTTGCAGCTTGTCTCACCGTTGTTAGTCACTGTGAAATGTATCCGATTCCCAGCAGATGTCTGCAGCCAAGGAGGGTGACAGACTCCAAGAGACTATGGGGACCCATGGCCAGCAGTCTTACCCCTAGCTGCAGCACTGTGACTCAGACTTGGTAAGTGTAAAAAACGAAAGCTGCTAACATTATAAATATTGCTGCTAAGGCTGGAGTTGAACTTTTAATATCATGGTTAGGTATTTGTTTTATGGTGCGATCAGGTTACAAGAGCACTAGGTTAGTGCCCCACCGTTTCTCGTGCTTTTCAGCAGTTTCAAAATCTTCTTAGAGTTTCTCATTGCTCAAATGAGTATAATTTCTGATATATAAGTTTCTCTCATCTTCTTTGCTTGATTTTGGGCGAGAAAGTGTCACTCATAATTACACTAAAATTATGAAAATGTCACACATAGCAATCTGAAACCTTGGCAGGTATGCACTTGCACTGCGCCATTTGGTGAAGGCAGATACAATTCTTGTGAAATATTCTGATTTATTTGTGGTGGTCACCATCTTGCCTTTTAGGGCTACCACAAGAAGCAGGCGAACCTCAAAAGGGAGTTGAAAGTTCCCTCCTGGATGTTGGTCTCATACCAGTACCCAGTCTCCCACACCGATGATGGATGTTTTGGTGCAGCGTCCTAGGCTGGCTCTATCATTTTTCTTAGCTCTCCTTTGTTGCTTGGCTACCACATCGACAGGTTCTGGGGTTCATGTGGTTGCATGGGGTATGTTGTCCCAAACTGCACGTCCAAGCATGATGTCAGTGGGCGCTCTGTGGTATGCGTCTATACGCCCCAAAGGATTTGTGGACTGTCTCCTCAACGATGACTTGTTGTAGCAGCAGTCTTTCCACCTCTCCGTTGCCTTGGGTCACGGTGGTATGACATTCTATGTTCGATTGCCAAGGAGAGTAAATAGTCCCTCAAGACCATACTTTGAAATGGGGGCCTATTATCGCTCTTAAGAGTTTTGGGGACACTAAAAATGGCAAAGATCTTGTCGAGACATCTCCTAGTGTAGTCATATCACGTCGCCTGTATGATCTCAACAATTGGAAACTTGGAGAAACTGTCCGAGATAACCAGCTTGTGCCAACCATTCGGTAAACTCCCAAAATCCACGCTGATGATGCACCATGGCCCTTCGCTCCGGCTGTCAATCAAGATCGGAGGAGGTTTGTCTGGTAGTTTGCTGGCTTGGCACCAGAGACACTCTGCGACCATGTCATCGACTTCAGCGTCCAGAATAGGGAACCATGCTTTCTGCTTTAGTCATGCCTTGGTGGCCCCTTGGTGGCTGGTGTGTGCGAGCGACAGAATCCTCGGTCACAGTGACTGGGGAATGATGATCCTGTGGCCTCGCTGGAGGAGGCCTGGTGAAGTGAAGCTGAGCTCGTGGTGGACATTCCAGAGGGCAGATAGGTCTAGTTGGGTGGCATTGTCCTGCTTCCTCAGGTCCTGGTGGAAATACTTTCACTTCCCAGAGATGGTAGCCTCCTATGACTTTTGGAGTGCATGATCCCATGTGGTGGTGTCTGCAATGTTTTGAAGAGATACTGTGTTACCGCAGGTGAGCTCTTCCAGCCAGCCAGCAGGTGTATTTGCCCGCTTCGAGCGTGTGGGTGGTTGGGCTCTTCTCAGAGCCTGTCGAGGATGTATGAAGAGGAAATCCGCTGGGTTGCCACAGTCGGGTTTGTATATCTCCATAAGTTGATACTTTTGAAGCTGCAGGGCCCATTTCTCGATCCTGGGTGGTGGGTGTGGGGCAGTCCCAGCAAACAGAGACAGCAGAAGTTTGTTGTCTGTACAAATAAAGGTGGACGTAATGACAGCCCCATTTGATGGCAAGGGCTTCTTTTTCAATGTGTGCATAGTGCTTTTCAGTCTTCATGAGAGCTCTACTGGCATAGGTGATCGGGGCCCAGCAATTGTCTCTGGTATGTTGCATGATTACGGCTTCCAGAACAATGGGGCTGGCTTCAACCAGTGGCTCTGAGTCTTTGGTGGGGTTGAAGTATGCCATAACTGCGTCTTGGAGGAGTTCCTTCTTTATAGCTTGGAAAGTATTTTTCTCTGCCGGACCCATGGTGCTGCTGTCCTAATGAGGTGTCTCAGCTGGCCTGGTAATGATGTCAGGTTGTGGATGAATCTCCCACAGTAGGTCATGAGTCCTAAGAAGGTTCATACCTCCGCTGCTAACGAAGGGGCTGCTGCCTTCTTAATGTTGACACACTTTTACTGGTCGACCTTGATGCCATCTTTGGAGAAGATGTAGTCGAAGAATCCCATCTCCTGTTGAAAGAACTGGAATTTTGGCAGGTTGAGGGTAAGGCCGGCGGACTAGATCCTGGAGAGGGCAGCATGCAGGCAACATCGGTGGCTGTCAAGAGTGGGCGCATGAATGAGGATGTCATCGCTGACATTGATGACACACTCCATGCCGTTAAGACTTCGTGGATGGCATTCTGGAATACTTCTGCAGCCAAAGATTGCAACAACTCATCACTACCCCTACCCACAAGGCAGGACACTCCCTTGACCCCATCTTCGCAGGAGGCATCAACGTCCACTTCAGCCACACCATGCAACCCATCTGGACGGACCACTACTGCGTTAACTTCCAAGTCAAAAAACCCACCGCACCCAAACTGGCACCCCGCCCACCACGAAGGAACTGGAGCAAGATCACCGAGGAGCACCTCAACGCCACCCTCAATCGCAAAGCCCCCCTCCCACCACGACCGACGCCAACTCTGCAGCCAAAGAACTTCACAGATGGATCACCAACTGTGCCGACAAGCTCGCCCCCCTCCGCAACCCCAACAGACAGAGACCCAGGAAGGCCTCCTGGTTCACCACCGACCTCCAAGAAGCCAGACGCACCTGCAGACGTCTCGAGAAGAACTGGAGAAACAGCAAAACTTCGGAAGACCACTCCACTTACAAGAACGCCATGACAGAATACCACCAACTCATCAGATCCACAAAGAGGACCTTCATCCGTAACAAAATCCACACCAACACCAGCAACTCCAAGGAACTCTTCAACATCATCTAGGAATTCACTAAACCGCCCAGTGAAGCCACGGACGTCACACCCTCCCAGAACCTCTGCAACAAACTCGGCTCTTACTTCCACCTGAAAATAAGATCCCTCTACGACAACTTCGACAAACAGACACAGGACACCAAACCCACTCTGCCCCCCAGCAAAGAAAGTCAGCCTACCATCTCCTCCTGGACTCCAGTCACCACCGAAGACACTGCATCGACCATGAAAAGCATTCACTCAGGAGCCCCCATGGACCCCTGCCCTCCGCACATCTTCCACAGAGCTGCTGCCGCCATCGCCCTGGAGCTATGATGCACCATCAACACCTCCCTCAAAGCCGGCACATTCCCCGACGACTGGAAACATGCAGAAGTCAAGCCGCTCCTCAAGAAGCCTTCAGCAGATCCAACAGACCTCAAGAACTACCGACCCATCTCTCTCCTCCCTTTCGCGGCCAAAGTCACAGAAAAAATCGCCAACGTCCAACTAATGAAATTCATTGAAGAGAACTCCATCCTCGACCCGTCCCAATCCGGATTCCCCAGCAACCACAGCACCGAGACTACACTACTCGCCGCCACAGACGACATCTGCACACTCCTCGACCAAGGACACACTGCAGCCCTGATCCTGCTGGACCTCTCTGCAGCCTTCGACACCGTCTCCCACTGCACTCTCACCGCCAGACTCCATGACGCCGGCATACAGGGGACCACCCTCGACTGGCTCCGCTCCTTCTTCACGGCAGAACCCAAAGAATCAGACTTCCTCCCTTTCGCTCCGAATCCACAGAGATCAGCTGCGGAGTACCCCAAGGATCATAGCTCAGCCCCACGCTTTTCAACATCTACATGGCCCCCCTCCCTGCCATTATCAGACACCATGGACTCAGCATAGTATTCTACGCCGACGACACCCAGCTCATCCTCTCCCTCACCAAGGACTCCCTCACCTCCAGACTCAGCTTCCAGGAAGGAATGAAGGACTTCGCAACCTGGATGAGCAGCAGCTGCCTGAAGCTCAACTCGGAGCAGACAGAAGTCCTCATCCTCGGACCCTCCCCTTCTGCATGGAACAACACCTGGTGGCCCACTGCCCTCGGCAGCCCTCCCAACCCATGTACCATGCCCGGAACCTCTGCATCATACTTGACTCCTCCCTCTCCATGACTCGACAGATCAACGCCGTCACCTCCGCCTGCTTCAACACCCTCCACATCCTTCGCAAGACCTTCAAATGGATCCCCCCGAATCAAGAAAGGCTGTCACCCACGCACTCATAGCCAGCATATTAGAATACGAAAACGCCCTCTACGCCAGGATCAACAAATCCCTGCTCCGCAAGCTCCAGACAATACAGAACACCGCAGCCAGACTCGTCCTCGGCGTCCCCCGACACAAACACATCACCCCACACCTGCGAGACTTCCACTGGCTCCCTGTCAAGAAGAGAGTAACTTTCAAGATACTCACCCACGCATACAAATGCCTCCACATCATCGGACCCCAATATCTCAACGAAAGAATCGCCTTCCACGTACCCTGCAGTTGGAGCTTTTCACCCGCCCAAGGGTGTAATCCTGCAGCTGGAGCTCTTTGCCCATCCCAGGGTGTAATCCTGCAGCTGGAGCTCTTTGCCCACCCCAGGGTGTAATCCGGCAGCTGGAGCTCTTCTCCCGCCCAAGGGTGTAATCCTACATCTGGAGCTCTTTGCCCATCCCAGGGTTTAAATCCTGCAGCTGGGGCTCTTTGCCCATCCCAGGGTGTAATCTGGCAGCTGGGGCTCTTCTCCCATCCCAGGGTGTAATCCTGCATCAGGAGCTCTTCGCCCATCTCAGGGTGTAGTCCTGCAGCTGGAGCACTTCACCCATCCCAGGGTGTAATCCTGCAGCTGGAGCACTTCGCCCATCCCAGGGTGTAATCCTGCACCTGAAGCACTTCACCCATCCCAGGGTGTAATCCTGCAGCTGGAGCACTTCGCCCATCCCAGGGTGTAATCCTGCAGCAGGAGCTCTTCTCCCGCCCAAGGGTGTAATCCTGCAGCTGGAGCTCTTCACCTGCCCAAGGGCTGGATCCTGCAGCTGGAGCTCTTCACCCATCCTGGGGTGTAATCCTGCAGATGGAGCTCTACGCCCATCCCAGGGTGTAATCCTGCAGCTGGAGCTCTTCGCTCATCCTAGGGTGTAATCCTGCAGCTGGAGCTCTTCACCCATCCTGGGGTGTAACCTGCAGATGGAGCTCTACGCCCATCCCAAGGTGTAATCCTGCAGCTGGAGCTCTTCGCTCATCCTAGGGTGTAATCCTGCAGCTGGAGCTCTTCGCCCATCCCAGGGTGTAATCCTGCATCTGGAGCTCTTTGCCCATCCCAGGGTGTAATCCTGCAGCTGGAGCTCTTCACAAGCCCAAAGGCTGGATCTTGCAGCTGGAGCTCTTCGCCCATTTTAGGGTGTCATCCTGCAGCTGGAGCTCTTCGCCCATCCCAGGGTGTAATCCTGCATCTGGAGCTCTTTGCCCATCCCAGGGTGTAATACTGCAGCTGGAGCTCTTCACAAGCCCAAGGGCTGGATCTTGCAGCTGGAGCTCTTCGCCCATTTTAGGGTGTCATCCTGCAGCTGGAGCTCTTCGCCCATCCCAGGGTGTAATCCTGCATCTGGAGCTCTTTGCCCATCCCAGGGTGTAATCCTGCAGCTGGAGCTCTTCACATGCCCAAGGGCTGGATCCTGCAGCTGGAGCTCTTCACCCATCCCAGGTTATAATCCTGCAGTGGGAGCTCGTCGCCCATCCATGGGGGGAATCCTGCAGCTGGAGCTCTTCACCCATCCCAGGGTGTAATCCGGCAGCTTGAGCTCTATGCCCGCCCGAGGGCGGGATCCTGCAGCTGGAGCTCTTTGCCCACCCAAGGGCGGAATCCTGCAGCTGGAGCCTTTCACCTGCCCACAGGTGTAATCCTGCATCTGGAGCTCTTCGCCCATCCAAGGGTTGGATCCTGCAGCTGGAGATTTGTGACTGACCTTGAGAATCTGGTCCACATTATTTGATGTCAAAGGAGTGTTCTTGTAAACCTGGGTGTGTCGCTTGAAATGAAGGCAAAGAGGCCAGAGATGCAATGGGCAACATAGAAATGATTGAATATGAATGGGAAGTGAAATATGATATAACCCCATGAAGGTGATTTCTCTAAGGAGAGGTGAAGGATTGTTTAGACATTGACAATCTTTCCTCTACTCCAGATTGACTTCTGTCACCAGTGTGGTAAAAATTAGGTGCACATGGACCCAACATCCAGCTATCCTTACTTCATTCTTTCTGTACAAAGCTCAAGCTGTCCCTCTGTCTGAGCCTGCTTGTCTGCTGTCTGACCACATCTGTGTTAAGTGGAACTGAATGTGTCCCTGTGTGTCTGTTGTCTTTGTGGGTCAACCTCTATGTGTTGTATTGCAGATATGGGTACCTCTATCGCACAAGTTGCCCTGGCATGTCTATGTCTACAGTTCTTTACTTTGCGTCAGACCCCAATTCTTCATACTCTTTTGCTCTCCCTGATTTGTACCCCTAACTCTCTCCTACCCGTTCCTTCTCACTCCTGCAGCCATGGGCCACCAACCCACACCTCTTTCTTGGGGTGATCATTTCATTCACAGGGCACCTTCTTAACTCCCTCTCTTGTGTTCCTTTCTTCTCACTTTCCTTTCACATCTAGCAGTGTCAGATAACCTCAGAGCACCATAAAATACTAAACATGGACCCAATACTGGACATGGACCCAATACTAGACATGGACCAAACACTGGATATGGACCACCATAACCCGTCACTCCGTCTGTGTTCATGGGTGACGGCATGTCCGGTGGCGTAGGCATGGGTGCTCACAGATCTCTGCTCTTGCAAGCCTGTTTGTCTCCTGGCCAATGTTCATGGATGCCTGAAAGTATGTTGCTCTGCTTGCATATTTGCATTAATGTGTCATTGTTGTCAGTGCATGCATGGATACTGTGTGTCTGTATGCGTGCATACACTACACAAGTCAGGTCTATTGGTGGTGCCAATGCTTGTTTCAGGATATAAAGGCCTATTCTAAGAAAACTAGGAAGTAGGAGTACTGTACAGTGAGTACTTGGAATTTGGAGAACGATTCGAGATCATATGAACTGCAATGGACGGGGAAGGGACGGGCTGATGACAGCCAGGAGGATCCTTAATGATGAATGACCTGGTGCTCCTCCAAGAGGGGTGTCTCCTGCTCCTTAATCTCGGACTAATCTTTTGATAACTCTGTGGCTTGCTTTTGGTTCTGGAGAACTGTGCCCAGGTTTTATTTATATGGCACTTTAAACTGGCATTCAGTCAGTTTCTAATCACTCCCATCTTAGCATGCAAGGTAACTGAGATAAAATCAGTTGCTGAAGATCACACACTGTATGAAATGGGGAAGCCAGGATTAGAACAATGTTCTCTTGCTTCTTCAGATATCACTTCACCTTTAGAGGGGCACTAGCGAATATATACCTTAACAATGCGGATTTTACACCGCAATACAATCACAACGCGGTCGTTACAACGACCGCGTTGTTACCACGCAATGCCATTACTACGCAAGTCATTACATCGACTTGCAGTAGATGGCGCCGTAACATTAGAAATGTATCATTTACTATTCCAACTCCAGCCTACGTAACAGTAGGGAAGGTGTTGGAATAGTAAACTATACTATTCCTTATGTTAGAGCGCCATCTACTGCAAGTCGATGTAATGACTTGCGTAGTAATGGCACTGCGTTGTGGTTGCATCGCGGTGTCAAATCTGCGATGTAAAGGTTGTTTCCCGCACTAGCACCCTTCCAACCAGTCTGCATCTGTGCTGAATATTCACACTGCAAGGAATCCTCATTCCAAGCTCCTGAGCTCTGAATCAGACACAACTTATAATTTGTTGGAATGTTGCCCCTCTTATCACAGCTGAAGTGCAGCATTTCAAACAATGCCAATGAAGACAAATTGCAACACACACACCAGAGAACTAAAAGATGGGTGCAGATTTTACTAAGAATTCACGCAATGCAGTGCAGAAAGGCAAGTTGATGCACTGTTGTGTGAACGGGGGAGAGTTGACGAGTGCCATATTTATAAAGAAATGGTGCTCTTCAACTCTCCCAGCGCTGTGCACTTCTGGCTGTCTTGTGCCAACACAGGCACCCTTGCGCCATACTGCAAGGGTGCCTCAGTTACAGCCAGGATTGTTTTGTGCAGGAAGGCACACCTTCCTGCACAAAAACAATCCAAAGAGGCATTTTCCTCTTTCTATGTGTGATACAGAATGCTGCACGCATAGACAGAGGAAGTAACAAGAAGAAATAAACATATTTCTCCTCGTTACACCTCCCTTTGGAAGGCACACCAATCTTAGCAGATCTGGAATTGCCTGAAATCCATGGGTGGATGCATGGGAATTGATGCTCCACTCATGGTACGCCTACCACTAAGAAATGTAATGCAATGCAGCGCATGGAATTACATGAAATCCATGGGTGGATGCATGGGAACATTGATGCTCCACCCATGGTACGCCTACCACTAAGAAATGTAATGCAACGCAGCGCATGGAATTACATGAAATGCATGGGTGGATGCATGGGAACATTGATGCTCCACCCATGGTACGCCTACCACTAAGAAATGTAATGCAATGCAGCGCATGGAATTACATGAAATCCATGGGTGGATGCATGGGAACATTGATGCTCCACTCATGGTACGCCTACCACTAAGAAATGTAATGCAATGCAGCACAAGCTGCTGCGTTGCGTTACATTTCTTTACAAAGCCAGGTAAGGCCACGCAGATTAAGCCATGCGTGGTTGGTAAATCACAAATAAGGCTTCGCGTTGCCCTGCGTCGCCTTGCACGATGCAAGGGTAATGCAGAGGCTTAGTAAATATGGGCCTAAGTAACAACCAACAATACACCCCCTCCGTAAAATAGCACAAGTGTCACTCATTAGAAGTAAGTGTCACTCATCTGGATGTTTTATCATGCACCGACAGCCGCAATGGGCAAAATGACTGGTGAGTGCTTCTGTTACGGAAATGTTTGTGTAAGCTGTCATAGCTTTATACCCGAGAAGGGTCGGCTCAGCCTTTCATCCGTCTTAGGTCCATATAAGGAGTACAGCTGAGTAATAGTAGGAGTATGTACAGCAATACTGAACTATACTGTTTACTGTATAAAAGCGTATGGTTAATTATGCCTTCTAATTTGGAATCCAACTATTTTGGTTACAATTTCAGAGTTTACTTCACACCAGTAATTCGATTGCAACGTTTCAGTGCAGCGCATTGTGACACAGGTTACTCTATACTAGTATCCAGGCGTCTGGTATTTTAAGTCACTGCCTCTGGATACGCAATTACGTCTGATAAAGCATACACTAATGCTGGATTTGTTATACAATGCTGCCATCGTGTGTTAGGTTAAGATGGCTGCAGTTAAACTTCGTACAACAGAAAGCAGACGCAAAAACGTAGGAGGCGTTTAAGCGCAAGCGTTATCTGCGAAAGTGGGCCCCAAATTTAATGACAGCAGTCCCCAAAAGTTCTGGGAATTCTAGTAATGGCCGGACGGGGGCTTCCGATTCTCTGCGCTCGCGCAAAATGAAGGAGACAGGAGGCACAGAGGTAGTTTAACTCCTCCTCTATTAACACGCCCTGACCTCTAACACCAGGGCAGGGCGTGCGTGCGTGTATGCGTCACAGCGTGGAGGCGCAGCCTCTCGCTGCCTTACATTCTTCCAAAACTTTCAATGAAGACAACATGCATAGCTGCCAAGGTTTCAGATTGCTATGTGTGACATTTTCATAATTTCAGTGTAATTATGAGTGACATTTCAACAACTATGAGTGACACTTTCTCCCGAGGAAAATCAAGCAATTTAGACGATTGCGATTTACCACCCTTTAACAGTGACCCACAAGTCTCCATAACCACTATCTCTCACTTGCTTTTGTTTTGTTTTTTAGAGCTACTCATACCAGTGTAGGTGATAACGCCAATTCTTATCTAATTATCTATAAGAACCTTCTGGTCGCCAAGATCTTTTTACCTGTTGAATAGTGTAAAGGAGAGAATCTCATCAGGTTATATATCAGCATTCATTTTGTCTGAAAGGACCACTGACTCCGAATTCAAGTTTGAGAATGTATTATCGCCAAAAATAACTGAACGTGCAAGCACCTCAACACGAGGTTAAAGAAATAGATGGGCACTAATACAAATAATAATCTACGCAGGAATCTCATCCGACTCAAGATAACGAGAATAGAAAGTTCTAGAAGGATCAACCAGACTATGATTGCTCCAATTTCTAAGTTGCTCTTCATTGGACTAAACAAGCTTAAAATCAATTGCTGTCCCTACACTAACGCTAAGTGACATTCCCTGCATAACGATTTTCCCAGGCAAGAGTGAATAAAAAGGTGTCAGCTGTGAAGACTTCCTAAGAAGTGCAATCACATAATACCTAAGCTCAGCTCTGTCCTTCTCTCAGGTCTCCCCTACCTCTTCTCTGGCCTCCTCCCTCAGGGCACTATCCCTAATACAAAACCACAATACAATTGTACACGCCTTTGTCACGCCTCCTTGGCCAGGTCTTCTTTCTTGTGCTTTTCCATCGAAACGGTTACTTCATCCTGGACGGTTGCGATGACCTTGAGTCCCAGGCACCTTCTCCGCTGAAAGTATCATCCCTACATTCCATCTAACTCCCCGTACCATGCCTCCCCTCTCTCTAGCTTTTGAAAACAAAGAGTTAGTCTTTACTAACGAGACATGTGTCCTTGCACCTGCAACAAGAGATACGTTCAACAGAAACTTTCTACTGTGCAAATTAAATCTACCGTTTGTGCCCAGAGAGCCTTACCAAGAGAAACTTTTCTCGGCCTACAAAATAAGCTAACATAAGAATAAACCAGGCCTTCCCTAAGCATATATGTAGTCAGGCCTTTACATATAACTTTTAAACACACATCTTACTTTTCCCTATAAGCATTTTCATTACAATTCATATGCAAATAATGAATTACATGTGCAACTTTACTATGGTGCACGTTTAAACTACTGCAATTACATTACACACGAACTAATTCCTCTATGCATTATGTTCACACAATTCAATAAGCATTACATTACATCATTATCCTAACACCATTATGCTGCTGAGTTCACTTTCTCTCAGTGAACTATTCATTCTTTACTAAACATGCATGAGTATACAACTGAATATACGAGTATATGTCTGAATACATGTGGGTGCGGCCTATCAGTGATTATGATGCACCCCTACAATTCACAAGAACATTTCGCTCTATCATAGGGTGTCAGAGCACTTTACATCACACAGAGACAATGTGTGTAAAGCAGTGTATAGGAAATGTTACATAAGAGGTGTAGGAAAGGAGTCATAGGTCATTCATACTGGGTATAGTATAAGAGTGCTTGATCTGGAGAAGCAGAATCACAGAATTTAAAATGTGCCACCATGGTTGGGGGTTCTCTTTACTAATAAGAATTGATTTCTACCCAAATGAACCCTTTGTGCAACATTAGGATAATGAAAAACTGGGGAGAAATCAACTCTTAAACCTATACCTTGCAGTTTGCATGCAGCTGTTTGATAACAGTTATTAGCTCACTGTGCTACATTCGGATTTTAATTTATAAATTTCAACTATTAAAAGGATCTCTCCAACAAAAGCAGTAAGGCACTGAACTATTTAAATTATATGCATTTCTGTGAGCTGCACGGTGCTCGTGCTTTGCAGCAGGCATATTAACCCTCTGTGTAAAATTTCCACTAGACAAAACTCTATCGATCCCCAGGCGCTCCATTAATCACCAGAGTTACTGTTTTCTTGACATTTTTATTGTTGCTTGAAACTTGCTTGGGGCAAGGAACCTGTCTGGTGCCATTGGAATGTGGCAGATATATCGGTGAGCGTGGAATATTGGCTGACATGAGGTCAGTGCCCCTCCCCAAGGCCAGCAAATGTGCAAAAGGAGGTGGGTACATTACCACCGATCCGCAAGAAGACCCGGGTGGCCTGCGGGGATGAGTCTGCAAGGCGTCGGTTAAAACTCCGGTCAAATCAAATGGAGCAATCAGGTGAGCACAGAACAGCTGTGCACACTGGTCATGTGTGACAACGTCCGTGTGCAAACCTGCTGCCATCTTTACCAAACGTTGCTCCATCTGCGTAATTTGGACAGGGGACTAGGGTTGTTTAAATGACACAACCCTGTGCGCTGCAGTGCGTTTGTTGCTGTGGTGAACCCCTTTGGGTCTGTACCTCAAGGAGGCAGACTCTAACTGCATCTTCAGTTTTCAGCTCAATGCTGTTTCCCCTGCTACCGACCCGGCCCAGCTCCCTCCCATCTTCTCAAAGAATGCCCTACTGGCCAATGCTCCATCCATCTACCAACTCCAGCGCCTCCGATCGGCCTATACTTACAGCGGGTCGAGCCCCTGCACTCTTGGTGTCCATCTGAATGCGGAGAGGCTAAGTAAGTAAGGGTGACTTTACTATTGGGCCTCACAGCTTGGACCCCCCTCCTTCTTTCTCCCTTTCACTGAACTGCTGCTCTCCAAACACACACTAATCTCAAAGGATCCCCTACTGCTGATCGATGCACCATCCGTCTGCCAGCACCCCTCCCCCCCTGTCAGGGGCCCTATGAGCCTATATGCATACAGCGGGTCAAGTGCCCCTCTCTGCCATCCCTGCTGCTTGGTGTGCTTCCCTATTACATCGAATTACTGTACTAGGATCACTTGAAAAGCAGTTACTTACTCACTTTGCGAGGCGAGAGTGGCGCAGCAATTAGGTACGGTCCGCCTCGTGGCCACAACGACTCCCGTGGCAAACGTCATCCATCCGGGCATGATTCAAAGTGACTCTCAGCCATAAATGAGAGTTCCATCGGCCACCGCGGTCCGCGGTCCGCTCCAGGCGGTCGCGGGTATCTGCATTTTCATTTATTTCAAAATTTACCATGGAGTAGAGCTCTGCCTGCCATTACCAGTGCAGCCTCCCTCCCACAACCACCCGCTCGCAACGCCGCGCTCACTGATGTCATCTGTCAGGAATGCCACGCGGGTAATAGTGTTACATTGTTGCTCTTCAGCTAGCCAGTCCCCAAGCCTGCCAGAAGCAGCGCCGTGCATGGCGCACTGCTGCTAAATTCAACTTTACTTTCAGTCTGCATTGATTATTGGTGCTTCACAGCCGAGGCGGCACTATTAATTTATGCGTGACTTTCCATTTCAGTGCGGTGATGCGGATCACCACACTGAAATGCGTGAGTCTAGCGCCTGTTGCATGATACTTGGCAGGGCTGAACATGGCACAGTTTAAGCATAATGTAGGACCCCACCTTGGTTCTGTGGTACAGTCATGTGATGGTAGTTCCAGGTTCTACTCACATAAGTAGTCCTGAAGTCTTTTGGGCCTTGAGATGTGATGTCTCAAGTTGTAGGGGTGACTCTTAGCTGGCTGAAATAGACAGGTGGGCTGGGATGTATCTGCAGGTGCTGTTTCTCTTTGGGTAGGTGGGGTTACAGTAGGCAGCTCAGGGCTATGATTGGGCTCATCCACCTCCATTTCATGCGTCTCTTCTCCAGGCACCTGAGTGTGACGAGTTCTTGAACTGAGTGTCCTGCACTTGTAGTCCTGCCAAGTGCCACGCATCACATGTTAGCCTAACGCATTTTAAGGCAAGTCCCCACATTAAAAATAATGATCATGCGTTATAGTGCCTCCTGTCCTTAGCTGTCAAGGCTGGTAGTATAATAAATAACACTGAATAATAACACTCTGAATAAAGCAGTCGACACCGGTCTGCGCTGCTCACCGCCTGGGGCTGGCTCAGCTGCACAGATACATTCACCCGCAGATTCTGGATCACCCGCGCACGTCATGATTTGCCCAATGGCTGCACAGCCGAGAAAGGGCACTTAAAGGCGGGCCGGGTCGGCGCAGTTATGTGCAGTTTGGTAGCAGCAAGGAAGTGTAAGTTATTGCTCACACCATTTGTGTTGTGCGCTGTGGTGCTAGTAAAATATATAACTTTTGATCAAGCAGCCGCCTGCGCAAGAGAGTGCCTGCAGCTATACTTCATGAGAATGCAGCGCGATTTTGACCGGACTGTGGCTGCTGCGGAGGATTCGTCGTGGCTTAGCTTTGTTACAGTGATGGTGCTCGCTATGTGATGTAAATTAGTGTCAAGGTATTTGTCTCCTTTGACACACTTATTAAATCTGAATTTCCTGCCCGTCTGGCACCAAGAGTTATTTGCACCTCTGTGCCGAGTTAAATAATTACAGGAGGAGGTCGGTGTTCAGCCTGTCACCTCCTGACCTCCACGCCTGCTGCCTTGCCTGCCTACCTCTGTCGTGGGGGTCCTTGGGGGTTGTGTCCCATCATAACATGAGTCTGAGAGCTGGGGCTGAGTGTCTTTGAAAGGCAGAAGCACGGCTCTCAAGACAGCGGTGCCACTTTGCAGCTTGTCTCACCGTCGTCAGTCACTGTGAAATGTATCCCGATTCCCAGCAGATGTCTGCAGCCAAGGAGGGTGACAGACTGCAAGAGACTATGGGGACCCATGGCCAGCACTCTTACCCCTAGCTGCAGCACTGTGACTCAGACTTGGTAAGTGTAAAAAACGAAAGCTGCTAACATTATAGATATTGCTGCTAAGGTTGGAGTTGAACTTTTAATATCATGGTTAGGTATTTGTTTTATGGTGCGATCAGGTTACAAGAGCACTAGGTTAGTGCCCCACCGTTTCTCGTGCTTTTCAGCAG
Organism: Calotriton arnoldi; assembly: GCA_963921515.1. Taxonomy (NCBI): domain Eukaryota; kingdom Metazoa; phylum Chordata; class Amphibia; order Caudata; family Salamandridae; genus Calotriton; species Calotriton arnoldi. Next base: position 334,473 of record CAWUFW010003506.1, read on the forward strand.
TTTCAAAATCTTCTTAGAGTTTCTCATTGCTCAAATGAGTATAATTTCTGATATATAAGTTTCCCTCATCTTCTTTGTCTCCTCTGCTCTGACCTCTCCTTTTGCCCCAACATAGAGGGTGAATGAATTGTTTCACTGCAACTTTGTCAAAATCCTATTTTCCTTTTACCTATTTCTAGTCATACTTTTCTTTAAATGTAAAGTTAATTCAGTCCTTAGTGTTGTATTTCTCAAGTTCCATTACAGCACCGTCCCCATTCCATAAAAGGATGGAATATCATTAGAATGAAACTTCCAATCTACATCTGGCATGTCACTGCACAGTTTGTAAACCAAGAAAGCTGGCACTAGCCCCCCCCCCATCCCCCACACACACACACAGATAGCTTTACTATCTGATCAATGTGGCCTGCTGCAAGGGACTAAAGCCAACGTCCCGGCCTAAGACTGGTTAATTGTGAGGACTCAGTTACCTGCGAGGCCTGGGATGGGAGGAGATGCACCATGCTGCGCCTCCTCTGCCGACCCATTGTCATTCTACCCATGAGAATGGACCAGCCTGACTCTGTGGCTTGCTGAGAGTCACACTCGAGCTGTAGCAGCCTTTCGGGTTGTGCGTCAGCCCAGGTATGTGGACCTGCTTTTCCACTTCTGAATGGCCTTGGGTGGGCCAGGATCTTCCTTGACTGCGCTCGCGCTAAATGAAGGAGACAGACACAGGTGTCGTTTATTTCCACGCCTGGGAACTGGGGCATGGGTGAGGTTCTCCTCCATTTATTAACTCGCCCTGACCCAAGGTCAGGGTCTGCGTGCAAGTATGAATCACAGCGTGAAGGCGTGGCCTCTCGCTGTGTTAGAGGCACCTGCCCGCTGCTTTAGCTAAGCGTGCTCTGTGCTGAGTAGTACAAAAAAACAGTGCTTTAAGTCGAATGAAAAAAAGAGGTGGAGGGTGTATGCATAAAGTCTCTCCAAGCAGTGTAGCCACAGAAGCATACTTAGAAATCTATTTCAAGAGGCGGGGCCTATCTAATTAAGGGCATGGCTTAAAACCAGGGTTGGATTGGGCTTACAAATCGGCCAGGGCATGCTAAAAAAAAGTGGCCCACATATGCATATTGCCTTTCCGCAAAACACTGCTTCGGCAAAATTTTATAAGAAAAAGGGGATGGGGGGTTAAAAATGCATGGATTAGTTTACACTGGTGAAACACCTGAAAACAAGTGAGGCCACTTTTGCTCAGGCCCCCTGGCCCGCTCAATCAGCATACATTAATGGGCCGGCCCAGCGAGAGAAAGGGAGTGACACCTCTGCCGTTGATAAGAGGGAAGTAATGGACGCCCATCCGCTTCCAGAAAGGCCACTCAGGCTCCCACTGGGCCGCTGGCGGCATCGAACAACGCAGAAACCGCCCAAATCGGCCCCCCAGGCTGCTCAATAAAGCAGCCCACAGCTGGAATTCGGATACCGGCCCCTCGGGCATTGCCCGAGTGCCCGCGTTACCAATCCGACGCTGATTAAAAACATGTGAACTACATTTTCTATACTTCACAAAGTGTGACACCTGACCAGTATTTGGGTGCCTCTTATTGAGTAATATCACACAACAACAAACATACATCAAACACAAGCCGGACGTATTGCTTCTGGTTGTTAGATAAAGGAATAGTAACAGTGATTCTATTGTGAGTGTTAAGAATTGTAAGTATTTCCATTTTGGAACTAACTGATTCTGTGAAATAAACATTACTGAGGTTTGTGGAGGGAGTAGTGGTTCTTTGCAGTGCCTCAATTACTTCTGTACTCCCCCTTTCATAGCAGTTTCCGCTGCAGTCTTTCACTTTGTTGGAGAGATACACCCTTACACCCTTTCTCCCCAAGGGGCATATTATCAAGAACGGCGTTAAAATTATCGCCGGTTTAGCGGCACAAAACTGCCGCTAAAGTGGCGATAATGGGCTTGATAATATGCCCTGGAGAATTCAAATAGAAGCCCATGTTCTGGTGTGAACATGAGCTTCTATTGGAATTCTCAAGGGCATATTATCAAGCCCATTATCGCCACTTTAGCGGCAGTTTTCTGCCGCTAAACCGGCGATAATTTTAACGCCGTTCTTGATAATATGCCCCCACATCTTTCTGAAATCCTCCACATGCATATCTCACACGTCATCTTTTTTGTCGTCACCACTATCTTTTCACTCCATCCTGTTGAATGTACTTCCTTTTGCCTCCTCCTTCACCATACTCTCTCTCTCACACCCCCACTCCCTCTCTTCACCTATAAACACAGCATTTTCTTTTCGTGGTGTCATTATTTCAACAGCGGTTTATACTTCTCACACACACACTTTCAACTATAATGTTAATTACTATGGGCACACATGTGACCATCTCTCTTTGTGCTCTGCAGAGAGGCCAAGGATTGGAGGAGCACGTCGCGTGAACACCATTATGGCCCACTGACAGGACTGTGAACATTTAGCACGTCTTTCAGTTTCCACAGCAGATGTGTTAATCGTGTCCTGTCATGAACACCCACCCACAACCCGAACTGACACAGGCTCCTAGAGGTGAATCAGATCACACTATGTACTACACAAGACTCCTGCGTGGCATGACAAAAATGACAGAACACACCTTGCAACAGAGACTGCATTACAGCAGACATGGATTACCTTAAAAGCTCTTGCTGTCAGTCTTGAGAAATCAATCAGTGTTGTTGCGTGTGCAGATGGACACGAACATAGGGCCTTATGGAGTTATGGGGACGAGTTTCAAACCCACTTTTCAGTCGCTGCCGGTCTGCGATCCGGCAGGACCCGCTCCATTTTAAGCCCTGACCTAAGCCCTCTCTCCAAACAAGCGCGTATCCTCCAGTGGCAACACCTGGAGCACAGTCCGATAACTACAGAACGATGATTGTAAGTTATTTAAATGCTGAATTTCACCAGAAAGCCACCGCTGGAAAGGAGAACAGTCCAAGACCTTCACAATGGGCCTTTGACAGGTGTTAGTTTTATCTTATTCTGCATATGTTAAAGATTGCTTTAGTGCATTCATAGGCACATGCTGGGATGGCCCTATGCATAGGTGAGGTGGGCAGCAGCTCGGGCACATGCTGGGATGGCCCTATGCATAGGTGAGGTGGGCAGCAGCTCGGGCACATGCAGGGATGGCCCTATGCATAGGTGAGGTAGGCAGCAGCTCGGGCACATGCTGGGATGGCCCTATGCATAGGTGAGTTGGGCAGCAGCTCGGGCACATGCTGGGATGGCCCCACGCATAGGTAAGGTGGGCAGCAGCTCGGGCACATGCAGGGATGGGCCTATGCATAGGTGAGGTGGGCAGCAGCTCGAGCACATGCTGGGATGGGCCTATGCATAGGTGAGGTGGGCAGCAGCTCAGGGCACATGCAGGGATGGCCCTACGCATAGGTGAGGTGGGCAGCAGTTTGGGGCACATGCGGGATGGCCCCACGCATAAGTGAGGTGGGCAGCAGCTCGGGGCGCCAGTCCCAGAGGGGTGCCGCATGGAGCTTCAGACACAGCCGTCTCTCACGTAGAAGCCGCTGGAGAGAACAGCGTTTGCATTCACTGCTATCTTTGCCCTCGTCCTAATCCTCGTTTCCCTCCTCTTCTGCCTCCTCCATCATCCCTTGTATCCACCGTGCCATGGTTGGTGCAAGCCAGTCTTTTCAGGTAGTTAACCTTTTAGGTCTGGCTTAAAAGCTGTCTGTATGGCCTATTGTTACCAATTCTTCAAACTATACATAGAGTGTTCTTTGGCACCACCTAAAGTAGTATCCCTCTCTCACCACATGTCACTGGCTGTTCAGTGGATTATTCCACCTGTTATAGAGTGCTTGCCTCGCCATGCATGAGGGACCATTTCCCATCCCAGTAGCACAATGCATCATCACACATTAAAATCTTTATCTCAGAAAGATACTGTATATAGAAATCAATCCGTTTGTGTTTTCTTTTTCTCCACAGCAGGCTTTTCTTTAACGTTTTGTCGGCAATTAAACCTCACACCAGACCTATTGGCTTTTCCAGTGCTTGTTTATTGGGTTGGTTTATTTTGCTTCTTAGCACATTGGTGAGCAGTGTATCGAGGGCTGGATCACAGTTGGTAATCACTAAAGTTAACATTTGTGTCATCAACACACAGATGTGATTAATCTATATTTCAAAGGCAAAATCTTCGCATTCCTCGGTTTGGCGGGTCAACTCATGCTGATTTCCAGACAGACACATCTAAATTAATCAATATTGTTTTTTTTTCTCTTTCAATTTTACAAAGATACCAACTCACTAGTGAATATATGAAAGGTTACCAGTAGAAATTTTACACTCGCACGTTCAGACTCTGATGGTTTCACCTCCTGGTTTCAGGAGGTGGAGACACATAGGTATACACCCAGGTGTAAATCTACAGTTGGAAATAGTGAAAAGCAAAATAGTCTAAATTTAATTCGAGATGCAAGTGTGAATTTGCACATGAGTAAATCTGCACAGGTAAATTCACTTTTGCGAGTAGGGTCCACGAGAGATTACTGACATTCCACTGTACTCTGCGGACCTGACCTCTGGGGAGAGATCTCTTTTTGGTTCTCGTGATCCCACTCCCATCTGAGTGGGATTCACCACTCCTTCTGGAGTGTTTTGTGGACTCACCTGTGTGTTAGCATTTTTATTAATTTCCTTTCCTTGTAGCACCCTCGGGTGTGGGAGGTGCCTGGCTCCTGTGTTTTTAAAAATCAACCCACTTCCTTTCCTTGTAGCACTTATAGTGCAGGGAGTTGCCTGGCTCCCCTTCCTTTAACTATTTGCGTCTCACGCTATTATTTGAGCTCCCTTCTTTTAGCGACGTGCAGGGGAGTAGCTCTCCTGACGTGTGTGGGGCAGGGGGCTCAGACCTCTGCTGACTGTCTGCCCCTCTCCTCCCGATTGGCGGGAGACTCCGACGCCTCTCCTGAGGAGGCCTATTTCATTATGTCCGACGCGCCGCTGGCGCGCCTGAGGCAAGCCCATCTGTGCCCATCTGTGCTCGTCTGCGCACGTCCGCGGCCGACCGGGGCCTATGGCCAGTCCCCCTGCCCGTTTTAACTTCCAGCATAGGCAGTTCTCCTCCAGGGAGCTCAAGGACCTCCCCCCTATTGATGAAGAGTGCACTGGTTCTATAAAGGTAGGTGAGGCCATAGTACAATGTAGACACTGTGACTTCTCATTCTCACCTAATGCCCTTAATCTATTGAAATGCCCAACTACCCTTAACAATCGGTTTCTCGCTAAAATGTTGCTCACTGCCCAAACACAAGCAGGACATTTTCGACATGCTGAGGAAGATGCGCCCTGATGCCCTCTTCTTGATGGAAACTTGGCTCTCCGAGAATTCCACCCTGGCTATTCTCGATGCCCTACCCCCAGGCTACGGATCGCAAGATGCGACCACCCTTCTCAGCGTGGGGGCGGCAATGTGGTTATCTTCAAACGTTTCTGGACTAGTAATCTGAAAGGGGTGGATCTAACAGACTGTGAGGCAGCACAATTTTCCATGACTCTTTCTAGTAATAACTCCTTAGGACTTCCGATCTATCAACCTCCAGGGCCTGCTACCAACTTCATATCAACCTTAGCCGATGTCATTTCGCAATTAGCCTTGCGCCACAAGGAACTGCTTATACTCAGCGACCTCAGTTTGCATTTAGAGGCGGCTGACTGCACTGCAGTATCTTCCCTAATTAGAGGCCTTGAAACCCTACATCTGTCCCAAATAGTGTCCGAACCTACACACGTATTGGGACATACGCTCGATCCTATTTTTTCCAATAATCCGTCTCTCCGAGTAGCTCTTCCCATTGGACTATCTTGGTCCGATCACTATTTGGCCCCTTTCTTTTTTCCAATGACCCTGACGGCCCCAGTGACTCGCAGCGCCCTTCCATCTCTTTCTAGGAAATGGGCTAGGACCAATCCCGGGAATTTCACTACTGCCTTGATGGCATCCGACCCGGTCATAGGGGAGGACAATGATCTTAACTTCGCGGCTCATAACTTTGATTGGTTAACTAGTGCCATTGACAGCATAGCGCCCATGTCATCTAGACGCGACCGTAGATCTTCTTCTTCTGCATGCTGGTATAATGAACAGCTAGCAGCAACTAAAAAACATTGCAAACACCTTGCACATTAGTGGAGGAAAGATTATAATACGGTCAGTCACTCTCTACTTAAAGAAGCTCTGAAACGATATCATAAGCTCATTAGAGCTTCAGGTACAGAATACTATGCCTTGAAAATCGACTCAGCCAGAAAACCTACTAAATAACTATTTTCCCTACTTAAATCTTTATCATCTTTGGAACAGGTATCAATTAATGCTACTCCTTCTACAGAAAATTGCAATAACATAGCTTCCTTTTTCTCCGCAAAAGTCACTAAGAGTTATGATGCCTTCCCTGTGGCAACACATAAGGAAGACCATCCAGTGATCTGTGAACATTCTGGCGATATGATCAATTTGGACATCCCCTCTCTGGATGAACTCAACGCCCTCTGTTTGATCATCAGGTCAGGCTCAACCCTAGACCTGGCCCGCCCAAAATTCTATGCTTGGGCATCACTGCTATTCTCCCCCATTTATCTAAACTGATTACTAAGTCTATCAGCCTATGCTTAGTACCAAAGGAATGGAAACATGCAATGGTGCTCCCCATTCGTAAAAACCTTTCCCTGGCTCCCTCCGTCTTAGCGAACCTCAGATCCATATCTCTACTGCCTTTTTGGGCTAAAATCCTAGAGAAACATATAAACAATCTTCTGACAGCCTTTATTGAATCTAAAGCAGCGCTCCATTCTACTCAATCTGGCTTTAGGGCTCATTATCTACTGAGTCAGCTCTTCTCCTGTCATAGGAAGTTCTTACACCTAGGGGCCGATTCCGATCTCGGCGGGTAGGGCACCGAATCGGATTCGGCTTAACCGGATCCGATTCGGAGCCCTCTTTCCCGACCGATTCGTACGTGCGTCCGGCCGAGCGAGTACGATGCGAGCGGACGCGAAATCGCCGACCGACTCGTTCGCGGGTCCGAAGCGCTCCGACCGACTCGCACGGACACGACTCGCACCGCGCAATGGAGACGTTCCCCGGCTGGGCAAGTACGATGCGCGCCTCGAGCAGTCCGACTGACTCGCGCCGTCCGGCTCGAAAGAGCAGTCAGAGCCGAACTTTGGGGGTCCGTGTCGGGCCCCCCTGTACGCGTAGCCACGCGAGTCGCACACAGGGGGGACCCATGGGTCCCCCCTACCTGTGTATGTACACCGCGAGTCACCTCGAGGCATACCTGCTGTAGGGGGCGCCCTTGTTCGCCTCGCACCCATTGAGTCAATGGGAGCCCGCGTACGCGTTGTACGTCCGGCTCCCATTGACTTCAATGGGAGTCCGACCGACTCGAGTCCGATTGCATGCGTGCGCATCGTACTCGTTCGGTCGGACTGCCAGAGTCCGATTCGGTCAGAAATCTCTCCGGGTCCGGCTCGGTCGGAGTGATTTCCGGCCAGAATGTGGACAAAGGTCAGACATCTGCCCTTATATTGCTGGACCTAAGCACTGGCTTTGACGGTGCAGAGACAGAATATCATATACAAAATATCGAGTTGCACAAATATGGAGTCATTAATATCGCAGGTCAGAAATATCGACAGTAAGAATATCGTGGTCAAGAATATCGACTTAGGATAAGTAATATCGATTTTAAAAATATCGAAGTGTTTAATATCGTTTGCAAAAATATAGTTAAAAATATCTTTTTTATTATTGTTATGTATTTTAGTATATATTTTATATGTATGTGATGTATTTTTTTTGTATAATTATTGTTTATATTTTTAATATATGTGTTACATTTTTAGTAGTTATAATTTTTTTTTAATTTGAATTTTGCGCTTTTAGGGGGTCATTACGATGGCGGGCGGAAGCACAACCGCCGTGCTGGCGCATGCAAAAACCACCAGTTACCGCCGGCACGCAGCAGTCCACACGCCCGCCCAATTACGATGCGAAAAGTAGGCCAAACACCGCCGGCAAGCCAGCAACACCGTCCGCCATCAAAGTGCGCCCGTACACGTAGCGGCGCAGCCCAACTGACACACACCGTCCGACGAAAACACGTCTCGCCCGGCGTATAAATTACGATGCCGCAAACAAACGGCTCCCACGGCCAAGAGATACCGTACGACAAACCGAAGCGGTAACACGGACGCCGAGCACGGACAACGAAGAAGCGGCTCCCCGAGCATGAATCCAGCACTGCAGGCCCTCCCCATGCTCTTGCTGATGCACCACCAAGGACGCAACGTACCGCGGAGACGCAGGTAGGCACACACACAACAAGTGCACGCAAACAGCGCACACAGTGCAAGGGCGGAAAAGCGGACAACCCCCCCAGCGCGTGTACACTACACATCCACCATTGCATCCACATATGACACACAGGCCAAATCGTAACATCGCGTAACACATGTGTACACACCACCTGGGACTAGGAACCAACGACCCCGTCACGGCCCCAAAGCGGCGATGACGCCGCCACACATGCGCACAATGCAGAGGCCAACCGCAGCGCCATGCATGCGTCGCACACAGACACAGGGACACAACCAAGCAGCACACACATCAGCCCCACCCCGAACGCACATGACACGTGACAGGCCTGCCACAGACATGTCCCCAACGCCCAATTCACGGACAACACCCAACGCCACACAACCGACGCACACATGTCAGTGAAGTCACGCAACAGCAGGACACACCCCAGTGTAACAAACATGGCGAAGCACACAGCGGCGGCAACACCAACTAGGAGAAGCAGGGCCCCTTCGGGAAGAGGAACGCCAGTACCACACTGAAACACCCATACCACCCTGCACATATGAACAAGACATATAAAACGGAACACCAAAGAGCCCGGGGACCGACAACAGGTGGCCCAAGAATAACATTCACACACAAGGCCCAACGCAGAGCGGAAAGGCAGCCTGCCGCCCAAACAAGGGAGAGCAGACAGCACTGAATGACCTTCCATTCCAACTCCGAAACCACAGCCCTACGAAAGAAGCCGGTGAATACAGCCATTGTCCAAGAAAAGACCAACACAGGCATGCCGAGGAGACCGACCACAGGGCAGATAGCGCATATCACAGAAGCACACAACGGACGGGGAAGAAAGAAGAAAACACTCCCCCATGTCGGCCACATGCAAGTTAATTGGAAGGAGTCACACATCACTGACCTTGAACTGTCTGAGAAGCATGTGGGATGAGGGCCCGTGTCCTCCAAACAAGCCAACAGAACACAAGTCCTGTCTCCCTACGACTACACAGAGCTCACAGCAACCTCGGAGCGTGCACATTGCAGACTGCACACACAGCCGGAGCACGCCACCACAACGCACCGCTGCGAAATGGCAACCGCAACACACCTACCCAACTACGCCGGACAGCTCAAGCTGTACAAAACCAACCTGATACATATATTGGGATGCGATCTCCTGTCCCTGCTGAACGTAAGTTACCGACTGACTTACCGCATCACATTGTTCAGCTGTGGCCGCAATGACCGTGGGTGTGGCCGCAATGACCGTGGGTGTGGCCGCAATGACCGTGGGTGTGGCCGCAACGACAGTGGCAGCAGGGGGCTGGGAATGTTCAGCAGCCCTGGATGATGGGTTGGTGGGTAGGAGGGGTCCTGGGGAGCGGCTGGGCCCTGCCACACCAGATGGGCCTGCTTGGTGGTCCGTGTCCGAAGAGGAGGACAGATCCTCCACATCCGTGTGTCCTCGTTGGGGGCTTGTAGGCTGGCTGTGCTGGCTGCTGTCTCCATCCCCAGCATCCAGCAGTTCGTCACCTGTGGAGAGAATGAGATTTGTTATTGTGTTGCACCTGGCGAAGTATGTATTTGTCGTCTGACATTAACAGTTCGTGCAATCTCGTACATGGGTTTCCCGGAGGCGTGTGTGTGGCTGTAGCATTTGTAGTTGTGTGTGCTTGACAATGGGACTGTGTGCTGTGCACATGTGGCATGGGACGGATTGGCCATGCCGATGGGTGTGTTGCTGTGCCCCTACTTATTGTGACTCTGGTGTATGCGGGCTCCTGGCCCATCCTGGGTCTGGTTTGTACTTTGCTTTTGGTGTTCAGATGGGACGCTTAGGAACGCATATGGCAACATGGGGGCCATGCCCCAGATTCGCATTTGGGATGGAATATGCTTTTGGGGTACATGCTGTGAGCCATGGGTGCCGAACGTGACATGTGTTGTGGCAGCATGACAGTGCATGGTTTGAGGTGTGTGCATGCTTGACATGGCCTGCATATTTGCTGTCTGTTGTGATTACTGGACATGGCATTGGACGCATCGTTATGAGTGAGTGATGGTTGTGTGCCAGCCAACGTATTGCAGTTGTCCCATCTCCTTGGTGTGCGTGCTGCCCTGTGCCATGTGCATCACTGCAGTGCTCGGGGGTGTGGCCCATGTTGTGTGTTGTTGCTCACAGTGTGTCGTGCGCTTCATTGACTTCTGGCACATGGTTGGTCATGGGCATGTATCTTAGCGTGACTGCTGTATGTGTGGCAGCTGTGCGGATGACATGCCTTTCATGAGACTGGGGCTGACGGATGGGATGGATGGTATGTTGTATGTGCATGGTGTGTCTGTGTGTTTGATGGGTTCAGTGGTGTTCGTGTGCATTTATGTTGTTCCGCTCTGTTGCGTCTTGTGTTGTTTGTCTTACATAGGCGTAGTTGTGGGGTGTGTGGTTGACAGGCAGTAGGGGCTACATGGACAGGACTTCAATGGTGTTTCGGTTGTGTGTGATGGGTTGCACAGTGGCTGCCGTGTGGTACTATATTCAGTGTGGCTTGTGCATGCAGACGTGGCTCCTTGGGTGTTGCTGTGTTTGTGATGGGTCATGTGGGGTGTGAGTCTGTGGTTCATGTCCGTGTGCACATTGTTCACTTGTTCGTGACGGTGGGCGGTGCTGCGTGTTCGTCTGCTATGTGACATGTCCCATGTGTTGGTCGTGTTACGGTCCTCATGCCTCCAGTAATCCAGCCCTGTCCAGTTTCCCACCTGCAGGTTGTTCGTGCGTGCACTGTACTGGATGCCACATGGTTCTAAGCGGGGGTGCTCCATGTTGCAGGTCTGTGGGGGTGGGGGGTGTTGTGGGTCGTGGTGGTGGCTGGACACCCACTGACACCGATTGCTGTGGACCGTGATGTCTACCTTTCGGCTGTCGTTGTGCACTGCGGTGGCTGACACGTGGCTGTGGGGTGTGGGGGATGCTCCTCCTTGCTGTGCTGTGGGACTAGGGGCATGGTGTGTTTTGAACTTGGGCTGTCCACCCTCCCACCCACTGCACTTTGTGTTCCTGCCACTTACCTGTTACTTGTCGGTTAGTGCAGCTATGGCGGACACATGGGTGTGGTGGGTGCTCATTGTGGCGCTTCTGGCATATTTGGGGACCTGTTGGTGGTTACGTGGCTGGCTGAGTGTACACATGTCCCCACGCATCTTACAGTTGTTCGGTTTGGGCTGTGTGTGGTGGTGTCTGTTGCATGTGTGTGTGATGTGTTGTGTATTGTGTGCTGGACATGGGGGTGTTTGTCCCTGGGAGCTGTGGCATGGTGGTAGTGCATGTGAGTACATAGCGGTGTGCTGGTATACATTAGTTTGTACTTACCAGCCTCCACTCCCCCTGCTAATCCGGCGAGGATCTCGGGATGTATGATGACTCGCACCTTCTCCTCCCACGCTTTGAAGGTCTTGAAGAGCGCGGGATTCCCTCCGCCAGTGACGGCAGCCAGCTCTCTGTTCTTGCTCTCCTTCTTCTTGACCAGGCTCTTGACGTCATTCCACCGTTTGTTTATTTCGACTCTGTTCCTGGGCAAGGTCCCGACTGCATTGACCTGGTCTACGATCCGGTTCCACATTCTCTTTCTGGTGGCTAGTGGTGTGTGCTGGACCAGGTTCCCATAGATTTGTGGGTGCACCTTGATGATCTCGTCGACCATGACCGTCAGCTCCATGGGCGTGAACTTGGGCATTCTTTGTGGTGCCATGGTGTTTGTGGTGCTGGTGCGGTGTGTGTTGTGTAATGTGCAGGGGGTTTGTGGTGCCGGTGTTTGGTGGTGGTGGTGGTGGTGGTGGTGGTTGTGATGTGTGCGTTTCTGTGGTGTGCTGCTGTCCTTGCTGTGTCACTGTGTCCTCTCCTCTCCTCTCTAGTTTGCAATGTTGCAAGGGGTTGTGGTCTGTGGGAGTGCTGCTTTTGTACTTACCTATGTGGGTGTGTCCTCATGGTCTGTTGTTTTCAGGTGTGTTGTGTCTGGGGTTCTGGCCTTTGTAGTTTTTGTTTGTCCAGGGGGGGTGTTTTCGGGATGTGTACTGTGCTTGTGTATTTGTGCGTGCCTTGCTGTGTGGACTTGTTGGCCATGTTGTGTGCGATTGTTTTTGTCAGCGGATGGTTTCTGTGCAGGGACGTGGGCGCCATGGCTTCTGCCGTGTCGATTCTCATCGGCGTTGTTTGCGCTGGCGGGCGGTATATTTGTAGTTTTCCCGCGCTCATGGCGGTGCGATCGTAATCTCACGTGCGGTGTGTCGGCCGTGAGGGCGGGCGGTTTTGTGTTGTCGTGCGTGTTTCCGTCCGTGGCGGGCGGTTTGACTCCGACTCGGACGATGGCGGGCGGTATCTTGTGTGATTTTTCCGCCGATGGCGGTTTTCGGTTTGTGTAATCGTAATGGCGTGGTCGGTGTTCAGACGGTGTGTGCGGGCGGATTTTTGCCGCTTCCATGCCTGGCGGATTTTTTTACGCCGGGTATCGTAATGGGCCCCTAAGTTCCTTAGCGGGTTGTGGGTTTATAGGGGAATAGGGTGGGAAGTAATTTAATTATATTAAATGTATTTTTTTTTATTGGATTTTTGAGTTTTTAGTTCCGTATCTGGTTGTGGGTTTATAGGGGAATAAGGTGGGAAGTAATTTAATTATATTAAATCTATTGATTCATTTTTATTTATTAATATTTGTTTAATTGAGATGTTATAGTCTTAAATGTGTAAAGTATTTTTTATTAACTAATTAATAATTGGTTGTTAATTAATTTTAATTAATTAATTGGTAACTAATTATGGTAATTGTGTAATTAGCTTTAGGTGTATGTTGTGGTGTTTATAGGTGTAAAGTGTGGGAAATAATTAATTTTTAATTTATGAATTAATAATTGGTTGTTAATTAATTTTAATTAATTAATTTGTAATTAATTTTGGTAATTGTGTAATTATTTTTAGGTTTGTGTTGTGGTTTTTATAGGTGTGAAGGGTGGGAAATAATGTATTTTTAATTTATGAATTAATAATTGATTGTTAATTGTATTTTATTTAATTAATTGGTAATTCATTATGGTAATTGTGTAATTAGTTTTAGGTGTGTGTTGTGGTGTTTATAGGAGTAAAGGGTGGGAAGTAATTTATGTTTAATTAATATATAGTTGTTAATTAATGTTAATAATTAGATATTTATTTTGGGTAATTGTTTATTTTTTGTATGTTGTTTTTACTTTTAAAGGGGTAAAGGGTGGGTATTAAATACATTTGAATTATTTAATTATTAGTTGTTAATAGTAATAGTTTTTAATTTTAAAATAAGTTTTAATCGTGTTTTATTATTTTATAGTTTAATTTAGGGGTGTGTTGTGGATATTATAGTGTTAAAGTGTGTGTAGTCAATTAATGTTTATTGATTTGTTTATGAATAATATTTTTTAATTGATTAATAATTATGTTAATTATGTAAATACATTTATTAAATATGTTGAAGTGTTTTGTTATTGGTGTGGTGTTAGAGGGTAGAAAATAATATAAATATTTTTATGTTTTAATTAATCTTTTTGTTTGTAAATATTTTCAAGTTTATAAGAATTATTTTATTGTAAATTTATTTAATTTTATATAATATTTGTAGGTTTTTGTTACGTGTAATTAATATTATAATATGTGCTCTTTTTATATGTTTAATATATATATCTTTTAAATATTGTTTATTCATTTTTTCAATTGTTTTTTAATATATATCTTTTTAAGTGTTTGAGTGTGAATAGTAATTTTTTTTCTAAAGTATCCAACACTTTCCCTACTGTTGCATTTACTGGAGTGGGAATAGTATTTTTTACCCCTTCGCTATCCAGCACTTTCCCTACTGTTGCACTCACTGGAGTTAGAATAGTAATTTTTAACCCTCTGCTATCCAGCCCTTTCCCTACTATTGCACTCATCGGAGTGGGAATAGTAATTTTTATCTCTCCGCTATACTGCACTTTCTCTACTGTTGCACTCTTTATAGTGGGAATAGTAATTTTTACCCCTCCGCTATCCAACACTTTCCCTACTGTTGCACTCTTTGGAGTGGGAATAGTAATTTTTACCTCTCTGTTATTCTACACTTATCCTACTGTTGCACTCTCTGGAGTGGGATTAGTAATTTTTACCCCTCCGCTATCCAACACTTTCTCTACTGTTGCACTCACTGGAGTGGGAATACATTTTTTATGCCTCCGCTATCCAACACTTATCCTACTGTTGTATTCAGTGGAGTGGGAATACTAATTTTTACTCCTCCGCTATCCAACATTTCCCCTACTGTTGCACTCTTTGGAGTGGGAATACTAATTTTTACCTCTCTGTTATTGTACACTTTCCCTACTGTTGCACTCAGTGGCGTGGGAATAGTAATTTTTACCCCTCCGCTATCCAACACTTTTCCTACTGTTGCTCTCACTGGAGTGGGAATAGTAATTTTTACCCCTACGCTATCCAATACTTTCCCTACTGTTGGACTTACTGGAGTGGGAATAGTACTTTTTACCCCTACGCTATCCAACACTTTCCCTACTGTTGCAATCACTGGAGTGGAAGTAGTAAGTTTTTCCCCTCCGCTATCCAACACTTTCCCTACTGTTGCTCTCACTGGAGTGGGAATAGTAAATTTTACCCCTCCGCTATCCAACACTTTCCCTACGGTTGAACTGACTAGAGTTGGAATAGTAAATTTAATTATTTTGCTATCTAACACTTTTCCTACTGTTGCAGTGATTGTATTGGCAATTTAAGTTTAAATATTTTTTCATAGTTTAATGTTTTCATTTATTCTAGAATGTTTTTTTAAAACTTTAAAATTATTTATATATATATCTTTTTTATTTTTATATAATTTTAAAGTTTTAAAATAAATTAAAGATAATAGTTTATTAATTATTTTGAAGTAAATATATATATATATATATGTATAAATTATTAAGCTTGTGTGTTTGTTTTTAAATTGAGTTTATTTGTAATTTAAAAAAATGTATATTACATTTAATTTGTTTTGTTCAAATTAATATTTAATATATTTAATATATATTATTTTATTTTACATATACATGTATTTAAATTGATATTTTTTACATCTATATTTTTTACATCAATATTTTTGATTCAATATTTTTGTAGTTACCTGTGTAGGTATGGGAGTCGATATTTTTGTAGTCTATATATTTTTTCCAATATTTTGAACATCGATATTTTTAACATCGATATTCTATCAGTGAACCGGCTTTGACACCATATCCCACAGGATCCTTATTCATAGACTCCAAGAATGTGGGATAGGCGGTAAAGCGCTTAAATGGTTAAAATCTGACCTCCAGGATTGAACCTTTCAGGTTACTCAAAAGCCCTGTGTGTCAGAAACGTTTGTCTCAACTCAAGGCGTTCCTCAAGGTTCGATCCTGAGTCCAACCTTGTTTAATATCTATATTCAACCTTTAGCAGATATTATTAACAAATACAAAGTTCAGGTGGTGTCGTATGCTGACGACACCCAACTTATTGTGAATCTCTCAGAACCTAACATCATCTCAGCAGATTGTTTTAGATCTTGTCTGGCTGAAGTCGCCACTTGGATGATGGACAGCTGTTTAAAATTGAATGCGAATAAAACAGAACTCCTGATAGTAGGCAAAGCCCCCTGATTTAGACCTTCGCTTGGTGGCCTGTCTCCCTTGGCCAGCCTCCAGAACCCAAACAGAAAGTGAAAAATCTAGGCGTCTGGTTTGATTCCAAACTCTCCTTCGAAGATCAGATTAGAAACATTGCGGGTAAGTGCACTGGCACCCTCAAAGCCCTTAGAAAATTCTTAGACTTAATTCCAACCAAATCCAGCAAAACCATTGTGCACTCTCTAATTACCTCCTAATTGGACTATGGTAATGTCCTGTATCTCAGAGCCACGAAGGGGAGTATCAACTCGCTTCAGAGAGTCCTACATGCCGCAGCTAGACTTGTGGTCAATGTTCCCAAAAGACCCTCTGCATCGGCAGCTCTTAACCAGCTGCACTGGCTCCCAGTGTCCCACAGAATTAAGTTTAAGGCCATGTGCTTCTGCCGCCGCATCCTTCACGAGCAAGGCCCAATATACCTGCATTCGATGATACAACCTTACATCCCAGGTCACGTTCTTAGATCATCTGATGCTAAACTAGCCAAGAAACCGAAGATAATGAAAGTCAGACTGGGGGCTCGATCTTTCTTCTTTCTGGCCACTAAAATGTGGAACTCCCTTCCTCATGATCTGAGAGCATCTCCCTCAGAGACAGCGTTCGGAAGTAAACTGAAAACCTGGCTCTTCCGCTACTCTTGTTAACTCCCTGATCTTGATTGATTTTGTTTCTCTCTTCTCAGTTGGTCTGGGCCTTAGCACGGGAACACACCGTCTAGGTGTAACCATGCGCTTTACAAAATTCATTATTATTATTACTCTTAGATTGGGTATCAATAAAATTGTTTGTGATTAAAAAAAAATCGAATTCACATGCATCACAAGTGTAATTTATGAATTGACTAAGGTAGGGTGTTTTGTCAATAACTTTTTCAAACAGGCACCCAAATAGTTGCTTGCTGAACAGAGCCAAAGTTGTTGGCTGAGTTTTGTGGCACCAACTGGTGTTAGCCTGTAGACCACACCCACCGTGCAGCTGACAGCCCAGCAGAGGGACCCTCTATTGCGGGCAATAACACTAGAGCCACCCTATCGCCCATGCATGCTGTGCCCAGGGAGTTCAGCAGAGGGACCCTGTATCACTGTCCTCTAGCAATCTACAATAAATATACAAAAGAAAGCAGGCTGGCAAGAGGGAGCTGTCCCAGGGTTTGCCCCCTGTTATTCTCACCGATGACCACCTGCCCTGTACTTCATCCTCCCGTTGTTCTTAGCCTTAGCAGTAGAAGCATGTGAGGCCGCCTCAAGGTGACCTCAAGGCAGAACCCAGTGGCATTTCTGCTCACTGGGATCTCTTCTCCTGTCCATCCCTTAATTCAAGCCCTGCTTTACTTTACAGACATAACAAATATTTCAAGCAAATGTCTTTCTCCCAGGAGCCTTGAAAGTTATTGGGTCTTAAAAACCAAAGGCCACTTGTGGCCGTAGGGCAACATGGAAACTGCATATCATAATTAACCCTGGGCGTAGTGGGCATAGCGGGGCTACGCGGAGGGCCACGGAGTTGAGAACAAACTCCGTGGAACTCCGTGGAGCTCTGCTACGCCACCTTCCTCCCA
The DNA here is from genome assembly GCA_963921515.1 of Calotriton arnoldi. NCBI lineage: Eukaryota > Metazoa > Chordata > Amphibia > Caudata > Salamandridae > Calotriton > Calotriton arnoldi. The sequence continues at coordinate 352,120 of CAWUFW010003506.1, forward strand.
CCCCCCCTATTAACAATTGATTAAAACTTAAATAAAAAGACTTTAAAATAAAGAAAAACCACTTACCTTGGCTGCGGCGTCCCCCCTCCTCTTCATCGCCGTCTCTAGGAAAACTGCGCATGCGCACGCGCCCGCGCATGCGCATTTCTCACGAGGGATGGACAGGCTCCTACGTTTCAATGGAGGGGCAACGGGAAGAGAAGCCAGCGGTGCCCCCTTCTGTTGACCCTATGGAATTAGGGGGTTGTGTTGCCTGCTGACGGCATCGGCTGTCATCCAGACAGACAGCTTTTCTCCTTTGTTTATTAGCTTCCCTCAGTGAGATGGGTTCCTTTCCCTCTCACTGTTCCCTAAAAGGCAGGTGAATAGCATAATACGGAGTGTGTCAGTCCCAGATGACTGGAGAAGACAGGCCAGGTACTCGCTCCGCAGGCTGCGCTTATAAGATGAGAGGGTCGAGCAGAGCAGGGACCCACATGGTATAATATTTTGATGTGTTGGGGGACAGGCTGGTTCTCTTCCCCCTGACACCCTTCCCTGGCCTCAGTCACTGCTGGTGGTTTCACACACTATCCGAGGGGTAGAGCAGGGCACAGACTCTACCCAGGGAGGCATTGTTCTCTCTCTTGCTTTTGCCAAGGCTCAGGAACTCTTGCTGTCACTCAGCCCCCACTACCTCAGGCTATCCCAAGGATGACAGTGAGGTAGAGACTGCTCTTTGAACCTGACAGCCTAGACACCTGTGAGCACCTGGTACAATGTTCATGTTTGCCTGGGAGGCAGAAAGAGGAAAAGTGGGAAGATGTCAGGTTCCGAGTTCATGGACACTATGAAAAGGTCGGATGCCCTTAAGTGTCTACGCTGACAGCAAAACAGAGCTTGTTGTCTACAAGAGGAATGCAAGCAAACCAGGGAAGGGGAAAGAGGGAGATATGTAAACACCAGAGTGGACTCTCTTTCAGAACCTCAGTGATTCACTCAGGGCTCGTTAGCTCACAGACAGTTGTTGATGGAGTTTGCGAGATTGACTGTTGTACGACAGAAAGGCATTGGTAAGTGTAGCGCAATAGGTAGGTAGGAACGTCAGATAAAACAAATCTACAAACAGAAAACTTACCGATCTCAGCAGTTTTGACTCTAACGAGCTTAAGGCAACTAGGGAAACAGCTGATCGCTCCAGGATGCTGCTGACAACACACCGGTCCAACTATGAGGAGTACATTTAGAGAGACAAGACCAAACACAAGAGAGCAAGGGACAGATAAGAGGAAAGGGACTGGAAACACAAAGGGGACTAAACAGGATGAGAACAACAAAGGTGAGGGAACAAAGCACTGGTGCTAACTACCGGTAAACGAAGAGCCAACGCAACTAACAACTTGTTGCCAGAGAAGGTGCATGAGTCCTTGTAGCTCTGATATAAGGCTCTGCTGCCAGTGATCTAGAACTGACCTCAGACCTCCCAAGCGAATAGTGCAAGGTTCTGCAGTTAGCGGTCTAGTGTTCCGAATCTTGTAAATTTCCACTCACCCATCTTCCTTCACCCCCTGCTGCTGAGCAGGTCGGGTATTTCTGCCCCAAGGTTTAATCCTGACAATAGAACAGGGTCAGGTCTTAACACTGCAGCCTGGTGCAATGTCACAGTTTGCAAGCTGTCTTTTACTCCAAGTTGTCTCTTTTAAGACTTGTTTGAAGTGCCAGAAAAATGCAACAAATGTGCTGTATTTGGAGTACCAAAACTGTGTCACTCACATTTTACCTATTTAAACAAACGTAGTGTTACTCAATTATCGAAAAAGCTATAATTAAAGTACAGTGAGTGCAGAAAATCCAGGAAGGTTAACACCATTACCTCCTACACACATAAATGCAGAAACCTAGTAGTAACTGATGTCTCAAAAAGTTATTCACAATTACGTTAATGTGTTTAGAATATGCCTGTGCTCGGTGGCCAGTTGGATGAAACAACTCTCAAGCGAAATACAGACAAGACGGAGGTATCCATCTTTGATAACCCTTCAGCCTGGCACTGAGGCTGCTCTTCGGAATCTCTCAGTCCCCTCCGTACTAATGTCTCCTCAGAACACAACTCAGGCATTATTTTTATGATAAGCTGACCTTCGAGGCACAGATTAACAAACTTACCTCAACCTGCTTTTTAAAGATGAAAGTCGTTAAGGGAACCCCCCCTACTTCTTAATTCGTCCTGAAAATCCTAGTTCAAGCTCTCAGCATTCCAGGTTGGATTGATGTGATGCTCATTTGTGGGGCTGCCTGCCTTCCCCTTCCATTGATTTCAAATGATACAGATCTTTGCTGCCTGACGTATCCTTGTCCTTATCAAAAGGACCATCAATTCTCTCTATGTCGCCCAGTTGCGTTGACCTCCAGTGCATCAATGATGTCTCTTTAAAGCCCTATACTTTCCTCATGTAGCCCTCTACAGTTTGTCTTCCAAGAAGCACATAACCTCTCTTGTTTTCCGTACGTCTCCCTACTAGGGCTCTTTGTTCCGCTTCTCCTCACAGTATCCACACCCCAAAGGTTTGGAAAGTTTGTATGGGCGAGCGAGCCTTCTCTCTGGTTATGGACAAGGCTTGGCATGCCCTTCCTTCAAACCTCTGTGCTGAGTACGTCTTATCGGTTTTGGAAACTTCTCAACACTCAGGGTTGTCCACCAAATTGACTTTCTTTATATTCCTTTGCTTAATGCATTTCTGGTAACTTCTTTCTATGTTAGGTCAAGCGCCAGGACACCCTCTTTATTAGGTAATCATGTGCACTATAAAAATGTTTCATCATCATCTTCATCATCTTCAAGAAAGTAAACCAAATCTGGAGGGACAGCACACATCCAGTACACAGTGATATATTTACTGCCTTAGGTATATTCCACAGAGCCACCTCTCAGCTCTAAATGATGGCAGTTTTGCCTTTCTTCGTTGTTTCTTTTGCAGGTTAGGGCATTATACACCAGTCTTCTAGGTACGTAAATATATCACATGCTGGGTACACTGTGCATTGTGTGAAGAGGCATTAAGGGTGCCAGTCCAAAGTGCCAATGGTTAGTTGGAACTGAAGCCTCTGTAATATTGGACAAAAACCCTTCACTAACACAAAACTGCGCTAAATTCGTTAAGCATTTCTCCAGACTGCCTTCCTTTTCTCCTCCACTCCTCTAAATGCTGTAGCTTTGGGATCCCCCATAATTACTGTGCCCTGTAATCTTTGCTGGCGATGGCTTTCTCGCTCTCGCTAGATAATCTGCGGATTGTGTTTTTCTATTATTTCTGAAGATGAGTTTTTGAGGATTACAGCGCGTGGCAAATATTAAAAGATCATTGAAGATTTGGAGAATTTGTTTTGTCGCTTGAGTCACTTTCCATCTCCGTGACACACTAATCCGCTTTCTAAACACCCTGTGAACGCGTGTTGCCCTGGTCCATGATGTCTTCTGGTGGTGGCTCCTGCAAAGTCCTGCTTTTGGAAGGGTGGGCAGATTTCTATCAATATAAATAACAATAAAGAATGAATTAGATACATTTAGGTCCTTTTTTGGTAACTTAAGACAAATTCACATGATTTTTTTCTAGCTTATTGTTGGTACCTTACGCAGGCTCCTTAGGAAAGTAATCAAAATGACTAAAAATAATGATAACATAACAAGAGTCAGAAGGCACTTGCATGAAATGACAACTCCAGACAGAGAAATAGGTTCTGTCACAAAATCCTCATTTATTCCGAGAGCTGCATTGGCAGTAAAAGTAAGTCAAGATAACTTGTGACGCCAAGTGCCAACCCTCTCGTATATATATATACTCCCCCACAGCTTGAATATACACACACCTTCCACGAGCAACAAGCTCGTTCACGTAATGGAAGGCATCTTCTGAAATAGGTACGAGCGTTACACAGGCGTGTCATGCTCGTGTCTATCTCATTACAATACAGCATCATATGAACATCAACAACAACGCACAAACATAACATGAGATGTCACGCTCATGCATCCAACAATAAGCATATATTTTTCATTGGTTTGAAGAAAGTGTAGAATTTAATCAAGGATTTAAACAATGACTCTCTTAAAGGCAAACACATCTTTCAAGGCATGTGCCAGTGAGATCCAGCGATTCCTGGCTTGCTTGTTATCTGTTAATAAGAAGCCAGTTGGGAAAGGAGAAGAGATTCTCGCTCCTACAACCCCAAAAGATCTCCCGCACTGGTGACTTTTTATGTTCTGGTTTGACAGCAAATCTGTTGCCAGGCAATTATGCGAGAATCACCAAGAAGGGGCTTTGACTCCTCCCACATGTTTAGATAGGGTAGAAGTTATATGCTTCCACAAAAAGAGTGCTTGCCTTCCCAAAAAGCTGTGATCATTTGGTTTATTTATCCAGGTGCCTAAGCGTGAAGTTTCAGGACCACAAACATGCCATTGTGATGCTATTAAAGTGTCTCAGATATCTAGATAATTTATGGAGTTTTCTCTTGCAGTGGCACAGATTAGTGGAGGGAGATTCTTAAAGTACATGGATTAGTGAAATGAAGTACACAACGCCCAAGGTAAGTGCTTCATTTATTGTGTCCAGTCGAGGCGACTCCCGGGCAGCAACTGCCGTCCAAGGAACATCACGCTCTAGAATAGAATTCCCACAGCATGAGCTCACACACGAGCTCCAGATCCCAACACACCCCCCTTCCTTCACAATAAAGAACAAGAAACACAATGGTTAAAAGAGATGAGCGAAAGAGGAAGAAGAAGAAAAAAAAATAGAGAAACATAGTGTAAGGCAAGAGACATAACTTCAACTATGGTAATACTAGACAATAATGCTGCAACCATGTAAGGCAGAAATTTCTATACAAGGTAAGAGATTACAACATCATATAATCTTGAAATTTGGAAGGAACAGATTTCACTCTTGTGGATGCACATCTGGTGGGAACATGGCTAGAAAGAACCCGTTCCCTTCCATGGATCGCAGTGGGTACTACCACAGGGGAGGAGTGAACACCCAGTTTCCTATTGACATAACCCAGCATAGACTCGGGTACCACGGAAACAACACTTTTGTTCCAAACCTTCCCATTCTCCAATACCACAACATGATCTTTCACCGCAGACACTCTCTTGGGAGCAAAAACCGAGACTCGCCCTTGCGAATAAGGCCAGGTCTCTTGATTCTCACCCAATCACCCACCTTCACACACAAGGTACTGCGACTCCCAGGTCTGGTGTCATACTTTGCTTGAGCGGCAGCCCTGATATCAACCACCTCAGCCAACTTCTCCATGTCCACCACTCTCCTGGACATCCACTCTTTGTTCAGTTTAGAGCCCGCTACTCTCCCCCTTAGTAAGGTAAAGGGAGCTATCCCAGTGCTAATGTGCGGGGTGGTCCTCACAGCCCATAGCATGTCGCTGACAGCACGCCGCCAATGCAAGCTATTGACCAAGGCAAGTTGCAAGTGTTCTTTCACAACACGGTTGAAGCGCTCGACTAAGCCGTTGCTGCGGGGGTGATACAGGGACGTACAAATATGCTTTACACCAATGTCCTTGAAAAAGGCCTGCATTTCATTGGAGACTAGCTGGGTTCCATTATCCGATACCAATTCTTCAGGAACACCTTCCCTGAGGAAAACATCATGAAAAAAATTGATGATGGCCAAAGAATTGACATTGTCTACAAATCGGACTTCAGGCCATTTCGACATGTAGTCAATAAGGACCAATGCATATTTGGGAGAACTTCCAATGAGCCCGAAGGGACCAGCAATGTCAAAGGCTAATTTGGACCAAGGGGCGTTTTTAACCACTACTGGTTCAATAGGAGAAGGATGAGTAACTTGAGATTTGTCACTGGTGACGCATACACAACAGTCTCTAACATAATGTTCAACATCCTTATCCAACGCGGGCCACCAAAAATCCTGTCTGACCCTACGTTTCATGGCCCGAATTCCCGGATGACCTTCATAAGCTAAATCCAAAATTCTTTTGTGCATGGGCAAAGGAACCACTAGCAAACCGCCTCTCCTCAATGCTCCATCCACTACAGACAACTCTTCACTAATTTTCCTGTACGGAACCAGCTCAGGAGGGCAATCTTTCACATTAGGCCATAATCCGGCTAAAAGGTCAATGACCTTAGAGACCACTGCATCCTCGGAAGTACCATTCAACCACTCTCGTTCAGAAAGGGCACCACCAATAGTGTTCTCCAAGGAACAAACTGCACACACTATTTCCAAATCGTCATCCGCCAACACATCCTCATCACGAGAAAGTGGTAATCTGGATAAGCAATCAGCAACAAAGTTCTTAGCTCCAGCCACGTACTCGAGACGATAGCGAAACTCACTTAATCTGTATTGCCATTTGGAGATGCGTGGTGTTGCTCTCCCACCACCTCTGGTGGTAAAAAGATCAACTAAGGGCTTATGATCTGTTCTCAAAGTAAACTCGTTACCCCATAAAAAGAATTTAAAGTGTTGGACACCCCACCACATGGCCAAAGCTTCTTTTTCAATGGTCGAGTAGGTGCTCTCGGCACCCCTTAATGTTTTTGAGGCAAAAGCTATAGTTTCTTCCCGACCATCACCCCTTTTTTGCATGAGAACTGCTCCTAGACCCACATTGCTTGCATCAGTAGAAATGATGCAGCGATCATTGATGTCAAAGAGCTTGAGCGGACCAGCATGTACAATCTCTTGTTTGATTGATTGAAAGTTGTTGTTACAATCGTCATCCCACACATATTTAACGTTTTTTTTAACAAATTACGCATGGAAGCAGTTTTGCTGGAAAAATTGCTGACAAATTTGGAATAATACTCCACCAACCCCAAGTAAGAACGAAGCTGGTCTTTGTTCGCAGGTGCAGGTGCAGGTGCACCCTGAATGGCTTCAATGATCTTCAATTTAGGTTCAACCCCCTTGTGTGAAATGTGATGACCAAGGTAATCAACGCCTTCTTGAAGGAATTTGCATTTATCAACCTTTAGGGTTAGACCACTAGATCTGACTATGCTTAGAACACGCTTAACCCTCTCATCATGTTCCGCCTCGGTCTTCCCATATATCAGAATGTCATCTTGAAAAAACACAACGCCAGCAATCCCTTCAAACAAGTTGTTCATCAATCTTTGGAACACAGCTGAAGCGGAGGCAAGACCGAAAGGCATCCGTATATAGCGATAAGCCCCTTCAGGTGTGACGAAAGATGTGAGATGACGGGATTCCCTGCACAACTCAATCTGGTGGTAGGCTGAGGAAATGTCTAGGGAGGTAAAGAACTTCGCACCACCCAACGTAGCCAGCATTTCATTGATGTTGGGAAGAGGTTGACGATCAACCCAGATGTTGGCGTTGAGATCTCTCAAATCCACACACATTCTCAGGGATTTATCGGATTTACGTGCCAAAACAATGGGAGCCAACCATTCAGAACCTTCAATAGGCTCAATGACCCCCGCAGCACAGAGACGTTCCAACTCAAGCTTAAGTTCACCCCGCAGACTCAAGGGCACTTTGCGTACCTTATGAGCAACAGCTTTAGCGCCATCCTTGAGTACGATGCGATGTTGGAAACCCTTAAGTTTGCCAAGCTCGCTCTTGAACACATCAGGATAGATGTGCATCCATTTGTCATTAGCAATTTGGGCAACAGTAGGGACACAGGAGGAATCAGGAGAAGATGCATTGTAGAAGTGAATTAGTGCGTTACGGGACACCACCATATCGGGATGATTAGGGTCCAGTATAATGTTAAGAGCCCCCTGCTCGTTCCACCCCAACAGGTTTGCCCCCTCTCCTACCACAAACACTTTACTCCTTGTCAGATCAGTACCAAAGGCTAGACATCCTTCAAATTTTCCCAACACATCCACTCTTTTACCCCCATACGCAAAGATCTTGATGTTGGACTGTTGCAAATGGAGACCCTCAAGTTTGCTAAAATCCTTCATGTTGATGAGGGTAAAAGGAGAGCCAGAATCAGCAAGAAAAGTAAGACTAACTCCATTTACCCCGATTTCGCATGAAGGAGATTTCTTCTTCAGAGACCCACCCAAGGAAGATAGTTCTACAACACCAGTGGTATGAGACAACATTAACAATTCGTAATGCTCATCATCGGAATCCAATGGATCTTCTGCAATGGCTTTCACTACATGTGAGGGACTTTTTTTTACTGAGACAGCCTTACACATTCGAGAGTAATGACCCTTTTTCTCACAATTATAACATGTTTGGTTTAAAGCAAAACAAAATTTGGCATTTCCCAAATGAGATTTGCTCCCACAACGGAAACACATGGCTTCACTTTGTTCATTTCTGGATTTGGGAAATTGTGTAGCTGGACGTACCACACTGGTGTTGGACCCCTTCAACGATTTAGCGACAGGTTTGGCATTTAATAGTTTAACTTCGCTAGAAGGGGCTGTACAACTCATTTCTTTTACACAAAATTGAGCATGTTCAATACTCTTGGCCAACGTGAGTGCAGTCTCTAAATCAGGATCGTCCGAAGACAATAACTTTTCTTGGATTTTTTTGTTGGACGTCCTTTCAATTAATTGATCGCGAATGATTTCGTCCCTGAACTCCCTGTAGTTGCAAGTAGCTGCTAGACTTCTAAGAGCGGCGACAAAATCGTCAATGGACTCGCCAGGAGTTTGAGCGCGTTGCAGAAATTTGTGGCGCTCAAGGACAACATTCCTTATGGGACTAAATCTTTTGCTCAAAGTTCTTACAATGGAGGCGTAGTCGTCAACAATGAAGGATTCACCATCGTCACCACTACTTACACGAGTGCTTACCATTTCTAGAGGTAGTGTTTTCAGAATGTTCCTACCCTCGGTACCTAAATTGTAAATTAGTAACGCTTTCTTTTTTTTTGAAGTGAAGGTTTCACCATCAATCGCCTCCAAATATGCGTCAAATGTATCCTTCCACTGTTCCCACTGAAGAGGTGGTGAACCCGCAGCTTGCAAAAAGGGTGGAGGAGCGGTAATATGATCCATAACTTGGCGTGGGTGAGTTGCTGCCCAACGTCAACACGACAATTTCTGGATACTAGGAATAAATTATCATGCAGATTGAGAGTAGATAAATAATTACAGCTCGTAATAACACTTGTAGTACAGGTATTGTAAGTGCTGAATTTATGTGCAAGGGCACGACAAAAACATAGGAAGATAACTGAAGACCATTGCACCAGCTGTGCCCATCAGCGAAGGCTAACAGGCAATTTTCACAAAGTGGAGTAGAGATGGTCAATTGAGCTGTGCCTATCAGCAGAGGCGTGCAACGTTGCTTCCCGCATTGAGAAGATATGAATTACAGCTGTGCCAATCAGCGAAGGCACGACAAAAACGCTATGTCCAGTATCTACGTTGCCGTGGTGATTGGTGCTCAAAATGGCCGGCGGGATGACGCTGCGTGGAACGGAGCCAGGCACGTCAGGCAAAATTCTTCTGCGGTGCGCGTCATGCGCAGTACATCCCGACTTACAGGGGAGGCGCGAGGAGCTCACGGCGATCTCGTGCCCCCACAGCCAACAACGAGAAAAGTACCTGGAAGGAGGGCGAACCCCTCAAGAAGTCCAGCGGTGGGAAGCAGAAGAGGAACGATCAGCACGGGCAACACCACAGCTGTGAGCCACGCAGGAGAGATGCCGGTCGGCAAGTTCACAGGACACGAGTCGGGAGGCTCACAGGATGCCGGTCCGCATGTTCACGGGAGGCCGAAGACAGGACAACACTACTCGTCGCCAATGAAATGAAGTACACAACGCCCAAGGTAAGTGCTTCATTTATTGTGTCCAGTCGAGGCGACTCCCGGGCAGCAACTGCCGTCCAAGGAACATCACGCTCTAGAATAGAATTCCCACAGCATGAGCTCACACACGAGCTCCAGATCCCAACAATTAGGTCTGGATTAAATTTGAAGTTTAGGACTGGCAGAAAGGGCGTGGACAAATACTAGCAGCTCCTTTTATAGGAGTGTCTTTAAATGATCCTCAGAGTAGGAAGGTGGCTCGCCCTCAAAGCTTACGAATAAGTGTGTCAGTCTATAGGTGATCTGCTGCTGACCTGGAAACCATGCATTTTCTCTGTCGAGGGTAAGATATGGCAGCTTCTTGGTATACTGGCCCTGTTGTGGCTGAAACATTTAGTTTTTTCTGTAGACATTTAAGAAAGTTATAAGAAAACCCAAGATATCGCTCATTGCCATTGACAACCTGGATCCATTCACTGTTTTGGCTAACAAGACCCACACTTATCCCTCGATAAAAGCTTGCAATCTGCACAGCAAGTGAACATTAGATTCTCCATCGACAGTGTGGGACTCATCTTAACTCCCTGGCCTTCATTTAATGAAGCTTCAGTATTTTGTAGTAATATCACAACAATTACAATAATTGTGATTCCACTACTACTAACCATGATATTACAACCAATTTAGTTGCATGTGGTATTAGGTTGTGGTTGCACATTTTTAGAGATGTGAAGTGAGCGCTGTGTTTTTTAATGGTGCACGCATAGATTTCCTTGCAGTTAAGTGGTAGAACCGCATGTCATGATGCAGTCATAATCCTTTCCGAGCTCCCAAGCACTATGCACTTGTGCTTCCATTTAGTGAATACCAATTCTTATTTATTCAACTGTTTGTGTCCATTATAGGTCGGAGTGGCTAGATCTATGCTATATTTAGGATAAACACTGGGGCCCAGATTTATAAAGAATTTGAGTTGACTTTTTATTACTATTCTATTGCAGACCCAACGCAAAGCAAAGCAAAGCCCAGGTTGATAATTACAATGTAACGAAAATCACAATGTGTGTTGGTTTGTAACCAAAAGTAATGCAGCGCAAAACACTGCCTTGCGTTAGTTTGCACGAAGCCTATTCCATGGGTGCTGTATGGGCGTTCCTATGCAACCACCTATTGGTTTTGACACAAATCCCTATATACAAATTGAAGTGAAGTCCATTTAGATTACTTGCATGTGCATGTATCCACTATGGGTTTTTTGAAAATATGCCATAGATGCAACCTTCATGGATGAACAGTGGACACCCTTGTGATATAACTTCTTCTCCCAACGGATGAATGTGAGCAGGAATGGTCTGGTCCCAGTGAAAGGCAGGCCTACAATCCTGTGAGTGTTTGAACATCACACCTGAGCTCCTACTTCCTTTACAGAAGATTGCAGAGGGGTTAGGAGATCTATAGACTCAAAGGGTGAGTGATCCTCCTCAGTTCTGGAAACATTCTGTGAAGTGTTAGATCATGTGACTTTAGAGACCGATCCAGAGCAAGCAGACAGTCCTGCTTCACAGACCACACAGCTCAAGGAGCAGAGTTTTGTGATGAGGATCCGTTACCAGCTGGGGGAGAAGCACAGTTCCCTTATCCAGTAGGAAACATATCTCTTTCTTGCTGTGATCCGGTTTTTCAATTATATATTGTTTTGATTGAATAAAATAATAACTCTTACTATAAACTTTAAGTAATAAAAAATACTTATATTTATAACAATATATACACACACACACACACACTGGGGAAAAAAACAAAGGTTACAGGGGCGTTATAGTTAGGCTCAGATTTCACTCATACAAAACTAGTGAAATTCACTAGCTATAGTTACCTGAGCTAACGATAACTTACGCCCCTGCAATGCACTTCTTATGACCTCACATATTACATCACTTATGAAATGGTCAGACTCTATTTATATTACCTACTGGCGGTAACCAGTAGGTAGTTATAGTTAGGAGCATGCTTCCATAGAAAAAGCGTTTTTTGATTTGCCTATATCTTTGGCGCCGGTTGAAGGTTTTTCAGCAAATTTCTAAGGATCTTTTTGACTCTATTTTCTAACTTTAACAAACAACCCTGTAACCTTTGGTTATTTCTGTAATATTTCTAAAAATTTTCAAATTCTATTTCTTATCTATAACGCCCTTGTAACCTTTGTTTTTTTAAGTGAATTTATATGGTTATTCAACTTGTAGTCTCGTTTGCAGAGTGATGGAGACTATCTCTCAGGAATCCTGCTGTGACAGACTTACTGGGCCCACAAGAACCCTCAGCATCCAAGAGGTCTTCATCCCCCAACCAGCAGTGCGCCAGGAGGCGTGTTTGCAGAGTGGTGGAGAAAGGGGGCGTGGCCTTCGAAGTCCTCTCAGCAGTCGCACTCTGTGGGACTTAGTGGAGGTAACAGGAGGGCTTGTTGGCCCCCAAGGATCCTCAACATACAAGAGGACTTCATCCCCCCACCAGCAGTGCACCGAGAGGCGCGTTTGCAGAGTGGTGGAGAAAGGGGACGTGGCCTCCGAATACCTCTCAGCAATCCCGCTGTGTGGTATTTACTGGAAGTAACAGGAGGGTTTGTTGGTCCCCAAGGACCCTCTGGAGCCAAGAGGACTTCACCCCCCAACCATCAGTGCACAAGGAGGCACCTTTGCAGAGTGGTGGAGAAAGGGTGCATGGCTTCCAAAGTCCTCTCAGCAATCACGCTGTTTGGGATGTGGTGGGTTGTATTTTTGAGTTGTGTTTGGGGCTGCGGGAGAGTGAAAGGACAGTTAATATAGATAAGTGTCCTGTTTTTATTTGCAGTGTCAGAGGAGGGATAGGAGCTCTTGGTGGTAGACATTGTTTTAAAATGATAGTCTTATATTCATTTAAATTACTGGAGGTGAGAGAATATCAATGGGAGGCGAATGAGTGAATAAATGAATGAATGAATGAGAAATATTTATAGAAATCTCAGCTACTTCTAGGAGTGTCCCGGTGCAACAGAACTAATGGCCATAAATTGAGACACTGAACAGTTATGCTGAGGCAAAAAGTCATGTTTTTTTTTAGTAATTTTCTGAACTGTGATTCATTTTTGGATGCTACGGAGATTGACTGGGAGCTGATTCCAAGATTCAGCAGCCAGGAACGTAAAAAAGAGGCACCCTTTCTTATTCATCTGACTTTTGGAATCACCGTCAACTACACGTCAGATCAGTAGAGTTCTCTAGATGGTCGATAGCGGATAAATCTTCCCGAAAGGTACTGGGGTCTAGTTCCATAGCAAGCTTCATGTAATTGCACCAGGGCTTTGAAAAGAATGAAAAGAATCCTTTTCTTCACCTGCAACCATTCCAGGGCCCTATGATGAGGAGAAATTGCGGTAAGAGGGGGAATTTTTAGAAGTAAGCGTGCAGCTGCATTTTGTACTACCTGCAACCGCTTTATGTGCTACAGGCGTGAACAACAGTTTTCTGGGAGTGTAGTGAAAATAAGAAGAAGATATGTTTCAGAGCCTATAGCATCGCAAAAGAAGAGCATTCTACAGCTGCCACCTGGGGCTGAAAAGCGAGATGTTGGTCAGATTTCACGCCTAGATTCTGTGCCACTGTAGTGAGTGGGGAGAGGGGGCGGCAAGTTATCTGCTCAGCCATTCTCCCACCACCTGGAATGGAAAGTTCACAAACAGCAGGAGTTCAGTCTTATCTGAGTTGCATTGTAAGTTACAGGCACACATCCAGTTCAAGGCTGATACTAAATTCATCTTGAAAGAATCTTGAACTGCAGATGACCCATGAGAGGAGCAGCTGGGTGTCATCTGGGGAGAGTATGTGGCTTAACGGCTAAAGTGGCTGAAGTTGAAGCTGGGGAACCAGGTTTGAGTCTGGCGGGAAGCTCAAACATCCTGTGATTCTGGACAATCACTTATTCTCCCCGAGCCTAAAAATGAATTCGTCCATCTTTAATGCAACTGGTGCTCATGTAAAGCGCTCTGATACCTTCGGGTCGAGTTTGCGCTATATAAAACTGCCCCCCCCCCAAAAACTAATCTGCACTGGATACTACCTTAAAACCAAAGGACTCCATCAAGGTGGCCAGTGGAGCCATGTAGATATTAAAAAGGATAGGTCTTGTGTCCTCACTGGTCTCCTCTTGGTGCACCCCAGGGTTGTCATGGAGTGCTTTTGAGGCTATTACATGGCCCTGTACTTGGCAGAACTGGCTACCAGCCCTGAGCAGATTGAGCACTTCCTTTCTCCTTTACGTCTTCCGACTCTGACCGATGAGGGCTGTGCAGTCCTGGAGGGGGTGTTCACAGAAGAGGAGTTGGCGGAAGCCATCTCTGGGCTCCTCACCTGCAAGTCACCAGGTTAAGATGGGTTTAATGGTGAACTCTACAAGATTGCCAGTGATATCATGGTTCCCTATCCCACCAAGGCCTTTAAAGAGGCGATGTAGGGTAAATCGCTGGGATCGATATCCAACAAGGCAATATTTACGCTTCTCCCCAAAGATGACAAAGGCCTCTTGGAATGCACAAGCTATCGCCTGATCTCCCTCTTCAATGTGGACCATAAACTGATGGCCAAAGTCCTGGTGCTGAGGCTGGGCAGAGTGATCCCACATTTGATCCACAACTCTCAGGCAGGTTTTGTACTGGGCCGTAGTTCCCGCAATCATATGCAGACACTCTCTCATCTCCTGTGGTGTATTACGAAAGACCCCGCAGAGATGCTGACACTCTCCCTGGATGCCAAAAAGGTGCTCGACAGAGTCAAATGGCCCTACCTGTTTCAGGTAATGTCCTGTATGAGCTTGGGGACGAATTTATCCAAAGGGTCCGCCTTCTGTATGTATCCCCCTCAGCTGCAGTTTCTTGCAAAGGATTCCTTTCCAATCATTCCAGGTTGACCAGGGCACCTGGCAGGGCTGCTCCCTATCCCTTCTCCAATTCCTCATGGCTGCACTCCTTAGATCGCCAGGGTTGCTGGGGATCCCTGCTGAAGCCGGGAGGGGGGGGGACAAGATCCTGCTCTATGCACTCGATCCTGCTTCTTCTCTTCCAACGACGGCCATGTCTATCATCTAGGATTTTTTTGGAGCTCTCGGGTTATTAGGTCAATTTAGCGAAGAGTGAAGCTCTCCTGATGTCAGGGGTCACCATGCTTGCATGTATTCATGGATATCGCCTGACGTGGGTGCTGCATGGGCTTCGTTATTTGGGTATAAGGGTCAAAAGAGGCCTCCTTCGTATGGTGCAGGGCAATCTCTTTCCCGTGCTGGAACGCACATGACAAGATTTTTTGAAGTGGTCTCATCTTCTTAATATGTCCCCTCGCTTCCAATACATCTTTGGTATGATACCCCTGTGGATGCCCAAGACTTTGCTACCTGGATCGAGACCGACATCTGATCATATGTGTGGAGTGGGCAGAAACTGTGCATCCGGGCAGCTAGACTTTGGGCGGACACATGAAGCTACCCTTGCTCACCTCATATCACTTGGCCTAACACCTCTCCCAGGATGCGACCCACCTGCTCTCTGACCAGGATGCCTCGTTCTGGTCACACCTTGCATGCCTCCTCCTCACGCACTCAGAAGGTGCCTCTCCCAACATACGTCTTACCTAATGATCCAACAGTGGCCTCACACCAGATCCTGGCAGCGACCTCTTGTGCGTGGAGAAAGCCCACCAACTTCTGAGAGTGGCTCCCAATTTGCATCGACGAGCTGGCACAACTCCGCGATTCAAATAGGAATGCGTCCGGTCTATTGGACGTAAGTTGAGGCTTCCGATGTCTTGACCAGGCCCTCAATGGTGGCATGTTCAAGACTTTCGATCAGTTGCGCACTGAGTTTGGACTCCACACGGAGGAAGCCTGGCATTACTGACAGCTATCCCACTGCTTCAGAGCGACCAGCGTCCCCTTTGCAGAAGACTTACCGCATTGGCCCCTACTACAGAATCGTTGGGCCTTCAGTCGGTGCAGGGGTCTGGTATCTGGTCTGTATGCGACTCTCATTAAGGGTCAGCACTCTCTCCCAGCCCTCTCAGCTACCAGGCTCCCATGGCAACCTATTCTGGGGAAAGCGTACTCCCTGAAAGACTGGGCCTCTTCGCTTGTGGACCATCATCAGGCATTTGAGAGCACCATCTGAACTTCCTTTACTTTAAAATACTGCAAGACTGGTACTGGATCCCCAAGAAGCTCCATATAGCCAAGCTCTTACCGCATGACTTGTGTTGGCGGTGCTCCGCCGCTCATTGTGACCTGCTCCTCGTCCTGTGATCTTGTTCTGCTATGGTCCCATACTGCTCCCACTTCTGGAGGCACCTCCGACAGTACAGTCACATCCAGATTATCCTGTCGAAGCATCTATGATTTCTTGGCCCTCCCCAGCATGACCTCCTATGACCGCCGAATGCTAGCCACATCCCTTGTGAAGGCTACACTCTGTATCTTACTCCACCGGCGGTAGCCCCCTCTTCCCCTGTAGACTGAATGGCTCCTGAAATTTTATTGCATAACAGGCTACAAGAAGATCACCTAAACTTTGAATGACCAATTACATATCTTTGAGGCAGTTTGGGGCCCTTTCATGTCTGGGGTGTTGGACTCCTTATCCCTAACGCCACCCCAGCCTGCGGTATACTGACACTGTATACTGAGCTTCGCCCCTGTCATTTGCTTGCGGACACTGTTTGCACTCTGCTGGCTCTCTGACACATCTGCCCCTTAGCCAGTCCTCTTCCTCTCTCCCTGCCTTCCTCCGCCCGCCCACTTTCCCACTACCTCCTACCACTACTAGTGCCTCCCCATCTGCCTGAGTGGGTTTCTCCACTCCCCCGAGATCATGGTCCTGTGTCATTTATGATGGTGAGTGAGGTGATGTCTATGCACCCATTCTACACTGTGCAAGTGCATCATCATTTTCATGCTATACTCCTCTTGATTACTGTTGGGTTTCCACTGATTCCCCTCCCTGTTTTCCTCATCTCTATTCTGTACCATCACATGTGTCACTGCGCGTCACGTATGATCTCTCTATGCCTACCTGGTGGTATACTGGTCCTCTGTATGCTGTACGTTGCTGAACTTTCAATACATAAAAGTTGAAAAAAGAAATGGTCGGGCGTAGTCTTGAACTCTCTGGCACCTCTTGGTCAAGAGCCCTGGAAGCAGAGGAGCATGGAGCCATACTCACAGCTTGACCTCTATTGGCTAAGAAGGACTTAATCCATCCTGGCCACTGACCCCAATTTCCTCGAGCCGCTGAAAGAGGATGGGATAGGAGACAGTATCAAATGCCGCTGAAAGAGGATGGAATAGGAGACAGTATCAAATGCCGCTGAAAGAGGATGGGATAGGAGACAGTATCAAATGCCGCTGAAAGGTCTAATAAAATCAAGGTAGCACTTCTCCCTTGATCTGTTATCCGTTTCATGTTATTGGATATCTCCAAAAGTGCTGTCTCAGTGCTATGCTGGGGGCGGGAGCCCGACTGATGGAATGAAGGAATCGGAATTCTCCAGATAAGCTGATAATTAATCAGCTTCTCCAGCATCTAGGAAGACTCAGTCAGGAGAAAAATGAGTCTAAAATTGGACAGCCGGGCTGGGTGAGCCATAGATTTTTTTGGTAATGAAATTACTTTAGCCTGCTCACAACTAGGTGGGATCAATGCATTAAATAAAGAAGTGTCAAAATTGAAGGTGGACAAAGAACAGCAGGAGAAGCTGACTAGCACTCCAAAATAGCCCTTCCTGACTCATTTTGGGAGATAGCATGAAACTAAGGTAAAACGCATTGCCCAGAAGACGCTAAGTGCCTCATTTATGGGGATTAGACGCAGGGCATCGCAGCAAGTCACCTTGCTGCGCTGTCCTACTTCAAAGTGAAATGGCAGGAATGCACTGTATTTACATAATACAGTGCATTCCGGTGCTTTCCTCAGTGCTGGCGCTGTTCCTGCAGCCTAGTGCCATCGCAGGCACACTTGCACCATGGTGAAAGGTGCCTGTGTTTTTGGCAGGATTGTTCTTGTGCAGGAAGGAGCACCTTCCTGCAAAAAAACAATCCTGAGAGGTATTTTCCTCTTTCGATGTGTGCTGCATTTTGCAGCACACATGGAAAGAGGAATAAACGAGGAGAAATAAAATTATTTCTCCTCGTTATGCCTCTCCTCAGGAGGAATAAGGGTTGGATGCTTCCCAGGTTTACATGTTTTTTTAAAATCTGGGGCAGCATCAAAATCCATAGGTGTTGCGTGAGAACACCCACCGAAATGCCCATGGAATGCCTCATACAACAAAGTGTAAATCTGGGATGTGTCAGAAACCTGCTCCTCCCCAGGGGTGGTGCAAGGGTTGTTTTTGTGAAGGACGGTGTCCCTTCGTCCACAAAAAACAACCTGATTTCAATGCATACACCTGCATTGGTGCTAGGCAGACATTTGTGCACCAAGACTGTGAATGAGGAAGTAATGATGTGACACATTCCTGCCCTTTTCTTTTGACACAGGGCAGTGTAGCAAGAGGCCTTGCAGTGCTGCCCTGCGCCAAAATATTATAAATGAGGGCCTCGGATTGATGCTCAATTCTTGGGATGCTGTGATGTCCCAGCTACATGCGTTCAGGTGTAGAAACTTCTTTGAAATTTTGGAATATTTGAAAGGTTTGTTTGAGGCAGCCTTCCTTGATTTTACTCTCAGAATAGGCGGCTTGGGCCAGCTTTACTGCAGCATAATAGGTTTTTTTCAGGGCATTTTTGTAAATGGCCCCATCAGCAAGTAAGTAGTGTCTCCACCACACTCTTTCCAGATTCTTATAGTACCGTTTATCATTGGCCAGGGATGAGGAGAACCAAGGGGCTGAAGGGACGCGTTTATGGTTGGAGGGGATTTTAAGGGTGCCAGTTTATTGTAGGCTACTTGTAGCCACTTATTCCCAGCCTCCACATCAACCACTGTATCAACCGGGAGATGAGGGGCAGAGTTTGGAAGACTAATTAGTTCATCAAGCTTGACTTTATCCCAGTCACGAAAAATGGTGAGTTTATCCCAGTAGTTGAAGTGGGCGCGATCGGAGGGGCACGACGTGCCCTTACTTTTTAATTTAAGGAAAACAGTTTCCCTACTTTCTGTGAAAAGATAACCATCCCGGGCCGGTTAATTCCGAGAGCTGAAATGCTTCAGCTGCAGTGTAAGGCAGGGAGTCTCCTGTGCTATGAAACCGAAGGCAGGCAGACAGCTAAAAAAGCCATCCTGCCCGGATGCCTGCTTCTCTGAAAGGAAGGCAAATATGTACAACGGGTCAGTCTGCAAATGTAAAGGGAACTCAAAAGCCGGTATTGGCTTTAATTTAGGGAATCACTGGACACTTCCTGATGACACAGATTTGTTATTTTTTAATAGTATTGGAAAGGAGTTACCAGCTGAGCTGTGAAGTGTGTGCTTTTTAAAATGTGGCGTAACATAGGCCCCTGCGCCGAAGGGGCCTGTGTTATGCCCTTAACTATCCTCCAGTGCTCCAACCAGGTTTCAATTCTGTGGCTCGATGGTTACACAGAGACCTCTGCAGTGCATTAACTAATAAAGGTTTCATAAAGTACGATAGTGCATTTACCACTGATTAACGTAACTTGCATTTATTTTACATTTAACCTGTGTGTTATTTTATATGCACATACCTGAAGATGAAAGAAGGAAAAAAGTTACAAAATATTTTGGTTTTTTTAGCCACGTCTTTAACCCCCCCCCCCACGCTTACTCGCCCTGCCCTCATTGTCCACAGTGTCACAGTTCCTTGCTTTTTTCAATGCACTTGGACCGCTGTGGAATCCGGATGTCTTGCCTGAGAGTATCCTGCCAAACCAATTAAAAGGGATGCAGAAGTGATCAGATACCCGCCCGAGGCTTCCCTGCTGCTCTTACACTGTTTGACAAAATAAGGTTGATAGTGGGCCCCGTTGCTACATGTGTGGCTCAAAGACCACCTGGGTGAGATTCCGCGAGGTAAGCTCCTCTAATATCGAGATGGCAAGAACATCGCTAAAGTTATCCATGTGCAAGTTAAAACCTTCCAGCAGAGCAAACTTATCAAGCCTAATATGATAACAAGGTAACTCTCTATGTTCAGTGCCCGCCACTTTCACTGTAAGTAAACCCCCTACCTCCAACATTGCTTTGCCAGAAAAGTGAAGTCTGGTTGAGCCGCACTGTATAGCATTTGAGATGAATACTAACAAACAGTCCAGTTTTCTTTAGATTGCCAGCAGTAATGCAAATCTAGGCGCCTGCCAATAATGTCACCACTGGGAGCAACTCGGCGGAGCGCATTTACTAGTGGGCACTAGGTCCTGCTTTTGTAAAAGGCGGTATCTTGCTGGTAGAGGCAGAATTCACCTCTGTGAGAGCACACAGGAGCACTCTAGGTAAAGCAATGTTGTGTTTGGGCGTTGAGTGCTGCTCTCTGTAGTTTGGGAGTTGAGCGTTGCTTTCGCTATTATGAGGGTTGCGTGCGGCTCTCAGAAATTTGGGAGTTGAGTGTTGCTTTAAGTGCTATGTGAGTTGAGGGCTGCTACCCGTATTTTGTGAGTTGAGTGCTATTCTCTATGGTTTGGGGGGTTTTGTCCTGCTACCCGTATTTTGTGAGTTGAGTGCTACTCTCTATGGTTTGGGGGGTTTTGTCCTGCTACCCGTATTTTGTGAGTTGAGTGCTATTCTCTATGGTTTGGGGGGTTTTGTCCTGCTTGCAGTATTTTGAGAGTTAAGTGCTGTCCTAAGTAGTTTGTGTGGTAAGTGCTGCCCTCAGTAGCTGGTGGACTGAGCTCTGCTTTAAGTAGTTTGTGGGTTGAGTACTGCTGACTGTAGTTGAGCAGATGAGTGCTGCTGTCTGTAGTTTGGAAGCTAAGAACAGCTCTCAGTAGTTTGTGACTTGAGTGCATCTGTCGGTATTTTGAGAGTTGATTTCTGCTCTCTATAGTTTTGGGGATTGAGCCCTGCTCTCCCAGTAGCTTGTGGCTGCCCGCGGTCTACGCAGTGGGCCCCCATAAGAGGGCGGCCGCCTTAGTGCCACATGATGGCACACGGCGACAGTCTAGTGCTGTAGGAACCCCCTCTGGGTCCGGCGTGCCCCGCGTCATTTCTGGTGCGCTGGTGGGCAGGGAGCCAGGTATAAGTACCTCTCCCGCCCACCTGGCGCTCTCTTTGCTGCAATCCTTCACGCCGTTACTGGTCTGGCGACGGCGGCGTGCTGGTTACATCCCCGGTCTCGTGGTCGGCTTCTTCTGTTGCGGTGAGTCGTGCCCATATCTTCCCGGATGTGCGGTCCTCAGGGGCACCGCATTCTCGAGTGGATGGGTCTCGTTCGCTTTCGGGGATGTGGAGCTGTAGCTCAGAGGTTGTGCTGTTACTGTAGAGTGGCCAGTAGCAGAAGAAGAGCAGAGACAGCATCTGTCTCGCGTGCAGGGGCCGGCCTCGTGGCCTCGTGGGGTATTTTGCGGTGAGTCAAAACCCCCCCCTCCCCCGCCACACCTCGGCACAAACTCCGGTGTGTCCGTCTCGTGTCGCGTCCCTTGGTCGGGACTAATAAAAAAGTGTTTTGATAATTTAAAATGGCCGTACGTTACCCCACAGAAAGCATTATAAATCCCCTTCTTTCTACTGTTGTGAGCCTCTGAGCTGATGCACCATATGGTCATGGTTGTAACCGCTCTAGGGTGTTTGCTGTTCTTCCTTTTCTGTACACCTGAGAATATTCTGGTAAACAACCACTCTGAGGCTGTTACTTCTTTTGTATTCAAGGATTGCAGCGGTCTTGTTTTGGCTGGTGGCTCGACCCCGGTCTGGCGGTGCGAGGAGTGGTGCACACAGGTGGAACAGTTGAGTCAGGGCCGGGTGGCCCGTGGCCCCATCGGGTGCACGGGCTCCAGCTGGTGTTTGCTATCGTTGCAGGGCACACACTCTACAGTGCCCCCGGCTCCCTCCCGGCCCTGTGCTGAGTGGCTCATCGTGGCAGCTGTTTCAGGGGTTGTGTTCCTGATTCCTCCCCTCACGCTCGAACTGGTACGCAGCAGTTCATTCGATGGCCCGCTGTGCCTCTTTGTCCCCCCCCCCGCTGGACACGCTGAGCAGGACACTTGTGCGGCCGGTCCAGAATTGCCGCGGGGGTGGTCGTGTCACATGGTTCGGAGATATGAGGGCGTCGGGTTGGCTACGGATGGTGCGGGCCATTATGTCGTCCCTCTATAACACTGTGGATCTGACCCAGTGGCTGCCCAGGGGAGGGGCTTTGGGTTGTCCTGCGTGCCTTGGCCCAGACTGTGATGCGCCGGGGGTATGTTGTTCAGGTCGGGCTCACTTGAGCACTAACATGAGGTATTGAAGGGGTTTGTTTACGCAAAAGCAACGTGGGCCTCGGTCGTCGCTTATTTGCTTGGTAATTATTGCCCGCTTGACACGCCGTTCGGAGCACGGACCTCGATTTGAGGCTTGCGTTTCCTACGGGCCTGGGAGGGGAACAGAGGGGCTGCTGTGGCCGAGGGCCGGTGTTCCGTCGCTTTCCACTTCCCGTCTGTGGGCGCTCCCCCCTCGGTGACGGCTCTATATTCAGCGTTTCTCTGAGCAATGGGTGAGGGCTGCGTGCAATGAGTGAGAGCATGCACAGCCAGTGTTTCTCGGAGCAATGAGTGAGATCCCTTGCAGTGAGTGAGGACTGTACAATGAGTGAGGGCTGTGGGCGCTCTTTGTGGTACATAGAGCGTTGAAACCCCTGTGCATGGTTTTGAATGTGGTGCGTGGTTAATTTATATTTACAGCTGAAACTCCATGTTTCAGAAGGCGTCCCGATTTGCAGTGGAGAGGTAGTGTTGGAGGACAGCCCCGGTCCAAATACAGTTCATGTTATTTTGACAATTTTGTTTGTGTTGCTGCAGCACCATTGACTCGCCTTGTGGGAATTATTTATGCAGTGCACGCGCTTAAAGTGTGGTTTGTCCAGAAGTCAAGTGGGGATCTTGTCCAGCTGGCACAGGACCAGCCCGCGCACTCTCCTCATCGCTAACACTGTGTGACCTGCACAGTGGACAGGCTCGGTTTCCGAGTGGCGGGGTGTTGGTCTGCGGTTCTGTGCCTTCCGCCCTTGGTCTCGAGGTGGACTGCCTGGCCCCGCCATGAAGCAGCTGAGGCACCCCCCCCCCCTTTTCATTTTGATTTAGACCGTTCAGGGGCCCATACGGGATATGGTGTGGGTGTGCTTGTCAGGGGGGCCGTGTGTTCCCTGGCGTTGCGGATGGTGCACTTGCCGGGCAAGTCTGCGGGTGTGCCCAGATGGGGTCTCTTTATTTGTGGTGGGCTGTGCTTGCCTGCTGCCTTGTATCGCTGGGGGAGCCGGCCTCGCGGTGCAGGTTGCGCTTGCTGGTAAGTAGCATGAAGTAAAGAGGGCAGCAGGTAGGGGCTGAGATGCCGCCTTCAAGGTGGTATGTTTCATCGTGTCAGTTACGGAGTTAGCAGTGAGTGCATGGCACACTCTGCGGGCACACAGCACATAAAATAATTCTCTAGACATAGTTTGCGATTTTATTACTCACAACGAGGGCGAGCACTTTCGGATTGAGAAGGGCCGTGCCCAGTATGCGCAGTTGAGACCTGCGCATCGCTCGGGGGATGGGTCCCGTGGGGGTTGTTTTGCGGGCCATGCCTTGGTGTCATGTTATAATAAAGCGCAGGGCGAGCAGTTTCTGAATTAGAAGGGCCGCCCGCGCTCAGTATGCGCAGTTGAGGCCTGCGCACAGGGACCGACCCAGAAGAATTCAGTGGTATCCCAAGGGAAAATTTCACCAAACAAGGCAGGTCTCTAGTAACTTTAACAATGGGTGTACACCACCAATTCTTGCTACGAAGCCATAGTGGTCGAGTATTCTCCTTATGCATCTATCAAACATTGTCAAAGTCAATAGTCATGGCTTGCTTGCGAGGCTGTTCCCATGTTTCGTGCAGTTTGTCTGGCGTGCCTGTCGTGGGGCAAGGCACTTGCAGCCCCGACCCTTGGTGCTGCCGGGCCCCACCGTGTAGACGTCCAGTGGTTGTACGTGGGGCTGAGGGGGGTCGTTTCCGGCCGTGGGATGATCGTTGGGTCAGGCGCAACATGCTCCATGAGAGCTGAAGGATTTGGGCATTCACAGGGCCTCCGCGGGCGCCTGGCTTTGCACCGCTTTGCGATGGGGCTCCCCGTGCGGTGCATGGGAAACAAGTTGAGTGGACCACACCGAACAATAGCCAGAAAAGTGACTATGGGTTTCACTCTGAGTAGTCTAAAACAGCATTGTGATTTGTTTAACAAGGCATTTTAAGATGAATATGCATCCGTTTGTCATAACGCAAAATCAGTGTGACTGCCGCCAACTGGGATTCACAACACTGCTCTGGGTGGCAGAACATGGCAATTATATGTTTTAGGACACAGCACGAATGCATTTTGTTATTACTAGTAAAGAGGAGTTGACAATTAGGGTGACAGGTAGGGGTATGTGTCCTTGGGTTACGCAACTGGTGGTCACAGGTGAGGAAACAAAGGGTGCCCGCCATGTCTGGGCTCGCCAGTATTACCTAACACATCTTACTTTTGGCAATACACATCCTCATTCGTGACTTGCAGGTGGCTCAGACACGTGGCCTCATCACCTTTAAGTATTGCTTTAGTCCTGGTAGCTGTTGGAATTAGTCTGGGGTCCATCACAGGCCAGAGGGTGGGTGAATTCCATTATACCCTCTGGAGGGAGTAGGAAAGAAGCAGTTATTTGGTCAATAATGCAGCACTGTTCCTAGCAGGACAGCACACACAGGTTTGGATCGTGTTGCTTCCAGAAGTGAGTATATAACAGGCACATTTACATGCGTGACATGTGGGCAAATGTCACAGCTGCATTCTCCAATGCATTAAAGTCAGGGGAGGCAGCTTTGTCCTGCAGAGTCTTACGCTAATGACCTTGAATAAGTCTTAACTATATTGCTTTAAACGCTCGCAAAGCCACAAAGGTCAAGTGTCGGGCCAACTCTGTCAGGCATTTGTGTGGTGCTGCCTGGGGAGTTGTGCAGGGAGGGAAGGGCCCTGCAGCGTCAGTCAGGCATGTGTACAAACGAGGGGGTGTGGGGTGCCTCCTTCCAGCACAAGCTATGTTGTGTGCAGCAGTGCATGGCAACACCCTGTTGGGTAGGTAGGGATGCAGCGGCTTCCCAGAAGAGCCTTATTGGGTGAAAAGGAGCACACGGAGGGATGAAAAGAGCTCAAGCCTGTTAGTTGTCTCACAGTTTAATTATCTCGCAAAGCACAGCCAGTCATGTTGTTATCGCATTTCACACTAGGGTGCACCTTTTACTGGATGAGACCAGCGTGATGTCATTATCTGATGGGCCTGCTTTGTCACAGCTGGTTTAGAGGCTAGGATGGACAGGTGCCTCAGCAGGGTGCAGCGAGTGAGCCTGAAGCTCGGAGGCAGGCAGCCCTGCAGATGTCTTGGGAAGTTCCATGGAGGGTTACTGTCATTGTAGGCCAGGGATAGAGACTTACATTGTTTGGGGGGGGCCAAAATCCCAGCGAACGATTTTATATCTATTTCAACTGCAGCTTCAGCTGGTTTGGGGCTAAAATCTCAGCAAACAAATTTCAGATTGAATTTCAAATGCAGCTTTTGCTGGTTGTGCTCAATGAGAGTTTCTGTGGTGGAGTGGTTGTTGCCACGTCTAGCCACATGCATATGTTCCTGTTCAGGACCAAGAGGAAGCAGATTTTGGGGTCAGCTGGGTATACCGCCAAGGGGTTGTTTTCAGATCTGATGGTCCTTTCTGACCTCGATGGCTGCTTGGCATCCGAAATCTCTTGCTTATTGCCTGTCTTGTGTTCTCCAATTGCATCACCTCAGAGATATTTAAAGGTATGTCCTGGTTCATTGTGCTGCTTATTAAGGTTTTCATTACTAAAGACATCCATTGTGTAAGGCCACTTGCTCCGAATTGCATCAGAAGCTGGGCAGGCACGTAGCATAGTGGGGACAGTCACCAACGTATAGATGGTCTTGTGGTCCACGGTAGAAAGACACGTACGCTCAATGTATACTAACTGGAGCAATAGGGGATAAAGTGTGGAAAAACAAGGTTTCTTTAAGTTGTCGAGAAGGAAGGGATGCAGTGGCTTCCCAGTTGAGCCTCATTGTGGGGGAAAAGGAGCACACGGTGAGGGACGAATAGAGCCAAAGCCTGTTAGCTGTCTCCCAGCCAAGTAGGTCCACCCAGCCCCTCATCCTCCTGAGGTCGATGATTTTAGTATCATCAAGTTCAGTAACAGACAACTGTCATCCAGAGCCAAGATACCTTTTGGGTGTTGGGCACCCAAATACAGGTTTGGGTTGCCACAGCTAGGGTCTACCTCAATGCTTGTTGTCTGGATGAAGAAACATTGCTCAATAATGGATAACACGGGAGAAAGCTTTATACAGGGGATACCCGGACCACATGTATTGCAAGGTGCCCTTATGTCAAAGGAAGGTGAAGCAAGAATTTCAGACAACGGCCTTGGATCACACAATGTAGTCCAGCAGGGTATAGGGGCCTCCATTCTTAAG
The DNA here is from genome assembly GCA_963921515.1 of Calotriton arnoldi. NCBI lineage: Eukaryota > Metazoa > Chordata > Amphibia > Caudata > Salamandridae > Calotriton > Calotriton arnoldi. The sequence goes on from CAWUFW010003506.1 coordinate 378,552, forward strand.
GCCCTCCTATTAGAAGGTGTGCCGTCATGTATAGACTCAGCCAGCAGCAGCACGCCCAGTTGGTGCTAGCCGGTCTTGAGTCACAGGCAAGGTGTCAAATTAGCTGAACCATGACCTAGGTCACGCACATTAGGCAGAGGGGTTCCAGTAGGATACACATACATGGGGACGGCACCAGTACATGTAACTATAGCAGTTAGATCCCGACACAATGTAACCACACCCGCAGATTGTTACAGTTAATCTGACTTTGAGTAAGATCAGCTGTGTGCTTCGGTCGCTAGCAGCTGCTCACATGGTAGCAGTAAGCAGCCTGGGTTGGCTGGGGGGCAAACAGCACAGATAATCGGAACAGGCACAATTCTGTAAGAAAGGAGGGATTCACGGCAAGTACACGAGGACTCCCTGCTTATGGTCACATATTTCTAAGCTCATCACCTAAGTGAGTTAGGTTTATTGCTGATTCAAGCAACAAGGGTCACAGAGGGTTAGCAGGTAGGGTGCAGCTGGGATTGGACTGCAGTTAAGCATGCCTGGTGGGCGGCATAAACTGTCACTACAAGTAGGGGTGCGTTGTCAGCAATAGTGGGCACAATACACACTTTCCCTACCAGATTTGATACCATTAATGTGTTTGCCTGGGGTTCAGCGACCAATAGGGCGTTGCTAATGTCTAGTCAAACACAGCAAAGTATTGCACCATGGAACTGAAGGTAGTTTGCAGGCTGCTCCAGTTAAGCAAGAAATCCCCAGCCCTGCTAGCCTTAGTAGCTAGGCTGTATGGGGAAGTGTCAGTGGACAGGGTGCTGCGGTCAAGCACTATAAGGCTACAATGTAATAAGAATACTGGGCATGTCCATTATTCAGGTAAATTCTAATTGGAAGGAGCAGGTAATCTTCCACTGCTGGGGCAGTATACGATTATCAGTGTGTACCCCCAAAGTTTGGGGAATAAGCAAGTACGGGGGTAAAACAAGGGCTTAGTCTTCAGGGCTGAGGTGCGCTGGAGCACCATGTGTTAATAGGTGAGCAGTACGACTTTCGAGCAAACTAAGCGCAATCTGGCGTAGCACCAGGTGCTAATATGCGTGCAGTGTGAATTTTGAACAAACTAGGTGCACCTTGCGTAGAACCTATGAAATTGTGTGTAGGGGTGGGCTACTACTTGGGTGGGGTCTCCAGCATGGGACCAAGCATCTGTCACAAGTCTCCCCCTGTCCCCGCCTGTTGACCTTTCCCAGGGGTTCCATAATTTTCCTGGTACCGCACATGGTCATCACTGAACCTCCAAAGTTGTACTTGCCAAGCAAGGGGGTATCCAAGGGCTTGGTCAACCCCCCATATGGAACTGCACATAATGGCACACAGTGAACAAGGGAATATACCACGCAGATGCCTGGTCAAGAGGAAAGCACTACTTTTAATTCCTGTGGTAATATCGCTGGCTGGCGCTGTACTCACATACAAGGGAGGTCAGCGGGTAGAGAGAAGGGTATTGTTCGGCCACGATTAATAACTGTTAACAATTTACCGATGGCCTGGGGGCCAGGACGTGTTTAGCAACCTTGCATTTCTTTAGTGTGCCAGGGTCAAAGGTCTGGGTGATTGGCCATTTGTGCGTCTTCAGAGTGGCACGATGGGCAGAAAGCAGGAAATGGAGGCATGGGTTTTCCGCCACTGAGATAATTTGGTTGGGGTTCCCAGGCATGCGCTGGAACAGCTTGCTGAAGAAGCTGCAGCACAGACTGGGGGTGGGGGGTGTTTCCCCTCCCAACATCCTAGTCATACACCTGGGAGGCAATGATTTAACTCTCATGGGCAGGAGGGAACTTCTGCAAGATATGAAATCCTCCATGTGTAAGTTAAGCAACCAACTGGGGGCATGAGAGTTATGGTGGTCAGAGATAACCCCACGTTTAGTGTGGCGAGGGGCCCGGTCAGGGGATGCCGTGGAAACCTCATGCAGGAAAATTTGCAGTGCCATGCGCAAATTCACTGAACGGGGGGTTTGGCTTTACCAGGCATGGTCTGCTGCATGCCAAGTCCACAGGGTGTTTTGAAGAAGATGGGGTTCACCTGTCGAGAGTGGGAATGGACTTGTTTTTGCTGGACCTGGGCGAGGCCCTGGAATCAGCAGGATGTAGGTAAGAATGCCTGCCTTGGTGGGAGGCCCTGGGTGTGACGGTCAATCAATCAATCAATCAATCACAGAATTTGTAGAGCGCACTACTTACCCGTGAGGGTCTCAAGGCGCTGGGGGCTTAGGAGAGGGAAGGGGGGGGGATGCTGCTACTGGTCGAACAGCCAGGTCTTGAGTAGCCTCCTGAAGGTCAGCAAGTCTTGGGTCTGTCGTAGGCTTAGTGGAAGGGTGTTCCAGGTCTTGGCGGTGAGGTGTGAGAAGGATCTGCCGCCGGTGGTTGTTCTTCGAATGCGAGGGACGGTGGCGAGGGAGAGGTCGGCGGAGCGTAGCTGGCGGTTGGGGACGTAGAAGAAGAGTCGTCTGTTGAGGTAGGCTGGGCCAGTTTTGTGGAGTGCCTTGTGTGCGTGGATGAGGAGTTTGAAGGTGATCCTCCTGTCGACGGGGAGCCAGTGCAGGTTCCTCAAGTGGGGGGTGATGTGGCTGTGGTGTGGTACGTCGAGGATCAGGCGTGCGGAGGCGTTTTGTATGCGTTGCAGTCGCTTGATGAGCTTGGCCGGGGCTCCCGCGTAGAGGGCGTTCCCATAGCCCAGTCTGCTACTGACGAGGGCCTGGGTGACTGTTCTTCTTGTGTCTGTCGGGATCCACCTGTAGATCTTGCGAAGCATGCGGAGGGTGTTGAAGCAGGAGGAGGAGACTGCGTTGACTTGCTTGGCCATGGAGAGCGCTGAGTCGAGGATGACTCCCAGGTTGCGTGCGTGGTCGGTGGGTGTCGGGGCTGCTCCCAGCGTCGTTGGCCACCAGGAGTCGTCCCAGGCTGAGGGGTTGGAGCCGAGGATGAGGACCTCCGTTTTGTCCGTGTTCAGCTTTAGTCGGCTGATCTTCATCCAATCGGCGACGGCCTTCATTCCTTCATGGAGATTGGCTTTGGCAGCGAGGGGTCCTTGGTGAGGGAGAGGATCAGTTGAGTGTCGTCGGCGTAGGAGATAATGTTGAGGTCGTGTTGTCTGGCGATGCGTGCGAGCGGGGCCATGTAGATGTTGAACAGTGTTGGGCTGAGGGACGATCCCTGGGGTACGCCGCAGATGATCTCGGAGGCTTTGGATCGGAAAGGTGGGAGGCGGACTCTCTGGGTTCTGCCGTCGAGGAAGGAGGTGGTCCATTCCAGGGCCTTGTCTCGGATCCCTGCGTCGTGGAGGCGTGCGCGTAGAGTGCGGTGGCAGACAGTGTCGAAAGCGGCGGAGAGGTCCAGCAGGATGAGGGCTGCGGTCTCACCATTGTCCAGCAGGATCCTGATGTCATCGTTGGCGGCGATGAGGGCAGTCTCAGTGCTGTGGTTGCTGCGGAACCCTGATTGGGATGGGTCCAGGATGCTGTTTTCTTCGAGGTATCGGGTTAGCTGTTTGTTGACGATCTTCTCGATGACCTTGGCTGGGAACGGAAGCGGAGAGATGGGCCGGAAGTTCTTGAGGTCTCTCGGGTCCGCCTTGGGTTTTTTGAGTAGGGCTTTGATCTCTGCGTGTTTCCAGCTCTCTGGGAAGGTCGCGGTCTCGAAGGAGAGATTGATGATGTTGCACAGGTGGGGTGCGATGGAGCTGCTGGCTTTGTTGAAGAAGTGGTGCGGGAAAGGGTCTGACGGGGAGCCGGAGTGTATTGTGCTCATGGTCTTGATGGTGTCCTCGATGTTCACGCTGGCCCAGGCTGGCAGGGGGTCGTGGTCGATGGTGTGTGGCGGGTCTGGTGCATCGATCTTAGTTGGGGCTGTCTGGGTGTTGAAGCTGTCGTGGATGTCGGCGATCTTGCGGTGAAAGAAGGTGGCGAGGGAATCGCACAGGGGTTGCGACGGCAGGATGTCGTTGGTGTTGGAGCTGGGATTGGAGAGTTCCTTCACGATGTTGAAAAGCTCCTTGCTGTTGTGTGCGTTGTTGTCGAGGCGGTCTTTGAAGGAGATTCTCTTGGCGGACCTGATGAGGTGGTGGTGGTTACGGATGGCGTCTTTGTGGGCTGTGTGGCTGTCCGGTGTCTTATCACTGTGCCATTTCTTCTCTAGTTTCCGGCAGGTACGCTTGGAAGCTAGGAGTTCCGAGGTGAACCAGCTGGCTCTTTTGGTGGTGTCGCTGTAGGTGAGCTTTTTCAGCGGGGCGAGGGTGTTGGCACAGTCGTCCATCCATCGTCTGAGGTTGCAGACAGCGTCGTCGGTGTTGGATGGGTCGGAGGGAGGGCTGAGAGCGAGGGTTGCCCGGAATTGGTCTTCGGTGACTTTGCTCCAGCAGCGGCGTGGGATCTGTTGGGTGCGGTGGTGTGTGGTGGGTTTCTGGAAGGTGAAATGGATGCAGCGGTGGTCGGTCCAGAGGAGTTCCGTGGTGTGGCTGAAGGAGACGTGGGAGCTTGAGGAGAAGATGGGGTCAAGCGTGTGGCCGGCGGAGTGGGTCGGTGTTGTGACGAGCTGGCTCAGGCCGAGGTTGGCGAGGCTGTCGATCAGGGTGGTGGAGTTGCTGTCGTTGTTGTTCTCCAGGTGAAAGTTCAGGTCTCCGAGGAGGATGTAGTCGGTAGAAGTCAGGGCGTGCGTGCTGATGAAGTCGGCGATGGAGTCGCTGAACTGGGGTCGGGGCCCAGGGGGTCTGTAGACAAGGGTGCCTCTAAGGGTGGTGTTGGGGTCCGTGTGGATCTGGAAGTGCATGTGTTCGGCGGTGCTGAGTGTCGTCGGTGCTGGTCGAGACCCTGATGGTGTTCTTGTGGACGAAGGCGATTCCTCCTCCTACTGCGTTGATGCGGTCTCTGCGGGTGATCTTATAGCCGTCTGGGATGGCTATGGCGATGTCGGGGGCGGAGGAGTCGTTCATCCAGGTCTCTGTCAGGAAGGCGACGTCTGGTGATGATGTGTCGAGCAGGTCCCAGAGCTCGACGGCGTGTTTGCGTGCGGAGCGGGTGTTCAGTAGGATGCACCGGAGGTGGTTGAGGTCCTTCTTGGCGGGCGCCTCGGTGGCTCTGAGGCTGGTGTAGCTGCAGTTCCGGCAGGTGAAGGGACCATGGGTGCGTTTCGGGGCGGCCTTGAAGCAGTTGTGCGTCCGTCCGGGGTTGAGAGCGTGGAGTGTGGTGGCATCGTATCGGCGTCGGTCCTCGAGGCTGGAGCGGGGGGCGCACGGTCCAGGGGTTCTGGCGCTGGGCGCGGTCCAGTCGCGGACGGGCGCAGACGGGCTTGCCTTAGGCGCAACTTCGGCGCGCCAGCGGCGCGGCCGCGCGGCGGCCGCCATATATGGTGAGGTGGGAGGGAGGAGCAGCTGGGAGGCAGGGGCAGCAAATGGGCAGTCAGGGGGGCGGGGCCGCAGGGGACGCAGCGGCGGGAATGGAGAGAGGCAGCGGAGGCACAGAAGGCAAAATGGACGGAGAAAAAACAAAGAAATACGGGCACAGTACAATGGGGCAGCGGGGGCACAGAAGGCAAAATGGACGGAGAAAAAACAAAGAAATACGGGCACAGTACAATGGGGCAGCGGGGGCACAGAAGGCAAAATGGACGGAGAAAAAACAAAGAAATACGGGCACAGTACAGTGGGGCAGCGGGGGCACAGAAGGCAAAATGGACAGAGAAAAAACAAAGAAATACGGGCACAGTACAATGGGGCAGCGGGGGCACAGAAGGCAAAATGGACGGAGAAAAAACAAAGAAATATGGGCACAGTACAATGGGGCAGCGGGGGCACAGAAGGCAAAATGGACGGAGAAAAAACAAAGAAATACGGGCACAGTACAGTGGGGCAGCGGGGGCACAGAAGGCAAAATGGACGGAGAAAAAACAAAGAAATACGGGCACAGTACAGTGGGGCAGCGGGGGCACAGAAGGCAAAATGGACGGAGAAAAAACAAAGAAATACGGGCACAGTACAATGGGGCAGCGGGGGCACAGAAGGCAAAATGGACGGAGAAAAACAAAGAAATACGGGCACAGTACAATGGGGCAGCGGGGGCACAGAAGGCAAAATGGACGGAGAAAAAACAAAGAAATACGGGCACAGTACAATGGGGCAGCGGGGGCACAGAAGGCAAAATGGACAGAAAAACAAAGAAATACGGGCACCGAGGCCACAAGCGGAAGGGCGAGCTTACCAGCAGCAGCAGCGGGCGGACAGCACAGGCGGAGCTGTGTGGTGGGGGAGCGACCTACCTGGCAACACACAGAGCAGTGGCGGAGTTACAGGGCGATCCAGAGGCTGAAAGGTACATAGGGGTACCCTCTTCAGGAGCACAACAAGGGTACAAAGGCCAAATATCCCCAGGAAGTCCTCGCGGTGGACCCTGGAGGAGCGATGGTGCCCCGTTAGTCCTACGGGCGGTTGTAAACCTGAGCAACCGGGGGCTGCCTGGTACGCTCCACCCCCCTCAAGGGGCGTGAGTAATTGGGTGGACTGGCGGTCCACAGGAGGGAAGGGGTAAACCCTCCCCCAAAAAATTGGTAACCACTGATTGGTTAGTGCCACGGTGCAATTTGGCTCTTCAGGTGGGCAGGCTGAGGAGGGGCTGCCCGCCCTTGGATCGCCCGTAAGTTGACCCACCAAGTTGGCATATTTCGGTATGCAAATAAACCTGCAGCAATTTTCTCCACGAAAAAAGGTGTCTTGTGTGTTTATTTCATCAGGAGATTGCTGTATGTATGATGGGGAGTGTGTTGCCGATATTGGAACTATGTGGCTGCACGCGGTCCACGCAGTGGACCCCCATAAGAGGGCGGCCGCCTTAGTGCCACATGATGGCACACGGCAACAGTCTAGTGCTGTAGGGACCCCCTCTGGGTCCGGCGCGCCCCACGTCATTTCCGGCGTGCTGGTGGGTGGGGAGCCAGGTATAAGTACCTCTCCCGCCCACCTGGCGCTCTCTTTGCTGCAATCCTTCACGCCGTTTCCCTCCCTACCGCTTACCCGGCGTATATACAGGGGGTGGGAGAGGCTGTTAACTCGTTATTTTGTGCTGCAGGCGGAGTTACAGGGCGATCCAGAGGCTGAAAGGTACATAGGGGTACCCTCTTCAGGAGAACAACAAGTGTGCAAAGGCCAAATATCCCCAGGAAGTCCTTGCGGTGGACCCTGGAGGAGCGACGGCACCCCGTTAGTCCTAAGGGCAGTTGTAAACCTGAGCAACAGGGGGCTACCTGGTACGCTCCGCCCCCCTCAAGGGGCGTGAGTAATTGGGTGGACTGGCGGTCCACAGGAGGGAAGGGGTAAACCCTCCCCCAAAAAATTGGTAAGCACCGATTGGTTAGTGCCACGGTGCAATTTGGTTCTTCAGGTGGGCAGGCAGCGGAGGGGTTGCCTGCCCTTGGATCACCCGTAAGTTGACCCACCATGTTGGCATATTTCGGTATGCAAATAAACCTGCAGCAATTTTTACCACGAAAAAAGGTGTCTTGTGTGTTTATTTCATCAGGAGATTGCTGTATGTATGATGGGGAGTGTGTTGCCGATATTGGCGCTATGAGAGTTGAGTGCTACCCTCAGTAGCTTGTGGGTTGGGTACTGCCCTCGGTAGTTTGTGGATTGAGGGTTGCTCTTAGTAGGTTGTGGGGTGAGTACTGCTGTCAGTAGTCTGAGAACAGATTGAGAACTACATGAAAGTGTGATATGTGACATGAAGACGCAGGTGCAAGGAGCAGAGGAGCGGAGCCGGGTGAACGAAGAAGCTGCTGTTGCCTCTGCCATACCTGCGCCTCCCGCCCCCGTTGCGAGGGCCCGATTGCTGCTTTACCGCTCTTGTTGCTCTTGTTGCAGGTCCCCTGCTGTGTCCCCTGTTGCAGCTCCCTCAGTCCGGCACTGACAAGGTGTAAAAAGGCGGAGCTTGCGCTGAGCCTTCTGCCTGCAGTTACAACTCCTGCTGCAGTGCCATCAGACGTGAATGTTAACATGGTGCAGCAGCGCAGACGAGTGCGGCGAGTGCGGCTGCCAATAGTTGGCGGCCGCGGAGTGAGTGCCCCAGGTGAACCACGGAGGCGGCCGGACTAGGTTCGGGTGCAGCCTGTGGTTCCTGCCTGGCGGGCCCCACTCGCAACAGGCTCAGCATCAGGATCGGCACCGGCACCAAGCACAACACCAGGCTCAGTACCAGGTCAACAGAGGTCAACATAGGCAATAAGGGGCGGAAAAACTTTGCCACAGGAACTCCCAGGATTCCTAGGACTGGGAGACTAACCACCAGCTTCAGGTGAAAAGGTACTTGGGAGCTGGGAGGTAATAGGGTTCTCCAAGGACTCTCTGCTTATTAATTATTGCTCTACTATTGTTTTCTCCCACCACAGGCCCCTCTTTGGCCACCCCAGGTTGTTGGCCTCTCCTATGGGTTTTTATTAGCCCTCCCACACACTGCGCTGGGCATAGTGGAGCAACATTCATCTAGTCCTGTCATTAGCCCCAGATCAGCTACAACTAGCTACCAGTAGTAGGGACGGAGGGCCTGCAGTAACTACAGTGGAGTGGCCAGCTGGTAATAGGGAGAAATAAAACGGGAACCCGGTGGGGGGATACTGGTGGCCACTGGAGGACAGCGTGGCCATAAGGTCAATCTAAGGGGCACTATAGCGAAAGTGAAGAGCCCGTACAAAGTGCTCACTGGACATATAACACCAGGTTACTGGTTGCCCCATTTAGGTTAACATTTCCATTTGTTTGCCTATCCTTAACAGTCTGATAACCACAGGAACAGCAGCAACCTTCTTTAAACAAAAAGAGCCATGCGCTCAGGTAAATAAAGAAAGCTTTTTTTTTTTCCCCTAGTAAGAAGAAAAAAGAAACTTCAAGCTTCAGCAACATCAAAAAAGTTGAAGTAAAAACTATAGGGGGAAACCAACTTTTAATCTCACCAATTACTCATATGTTTGAAAAATCAATGACAATTCATCACAAATTTGACTTTATGAAAGACCCAACCGGAGCAATGTTAACCCTGCAAACTGAAACGGAAACACATAGCCTACAATGTCCAATGAAACCAGACAGTAAGACGCTAGCTGTGTGTCAGGGACAAGATTTGCAAGTCTTGGGTATCTCAGATTACCAGGTGATAGAGGAAAACGAGGGCTTTCAAGGGGAGCACATAACTGACTTGGAGATGTTAACATTAGCTTCAACAACTCAACTCTTACAAGAATATTCTAACTCACCTGAAAAACCCATAAGTAAACCTAAAAAATTGCTGATATGGGGGCACCGCTCCCTCTGAAAGTAACAGTAGAAATAAAAAAATGTAAAATTGCAATGGATTCTATGCCCCGCTCTCCTCAAATAAATCAGACAAACCAAGATCCACCAGTGCCAGGTGGCCAGGAAGCACAGTATAATACATTCAGCGGAACCATGAACCATCCTCACTTAAAATCCGAGACTAGGCTAGATATGGAAAACTGTTTAGGGCCTTACGAGATCTTCAAAGGGGGAAAGATTATCAAGAACATAAGGGCGAACCCCAAATAAAACCTGATAATCTGCAGCTTTGGAGTACACCCTATGACAAAAACAACCGCAACAATAGCAATCAATTCATTCAGTCAAAAATGAAAGACGAGGGGCAAGGGGGGCGTGGTCTGGGAGCCGTGCAAGATGGCGGACTCTCGCGGAGCTCCGACAACCGACTCCGTAATACCCTAAAAATCTGTCCATTTATCCGATCCTGCCGGCGTTCTGATACAGGCACTGCGCTGAGGACCCCCACGGGCCAGCCCAGAGCAGTGCCGAGCCTTGAAGACACCACCGACAAGCCGCCATACGCATCGGGCGAGTGTGGCCTGTGCGACGCCTGCTGACGCACTATCACAGAGGAGAGCGAGGCACGCTAGCGAGGTAGCCGCTCACTACCCCTACAGCGAGGCAGAGCTCCACACCAGTCTGCGACCTACAAGGCAATCCCTGCTCGGTCGGCCCGAGACTCAGAGCTCAAGAGTGAGGGGCCAGAGCGGTAGACCCGCGGACCCGGGACCGGCGACTGCGGAGTAAGTCAGGGACTCCGCTGAAACATCGGCCGGGTGACCCCATGATAGCACAGGGCAGAGCGACATTCAATGATGTGAGCCAGCAGACTTTCTCCACACCGCCTTGGGCCTAATTTATGCCACCTGTGACGACGAGACGGGGATCGACCGCACCACGTGAAGCCGCTGGTGCTGCGAGGCCCTCCCACAGTGCTCTCAGTTCAAGCTGCGTGTGCGGCCATTTGGCCGGAGTGAGCGGCAGCGACAGACACGGTGGGCCCCGGGAATAGAGACTGGTCACTGCAGTGAGGGCTGGGGTGGCTACTTGTGATCCAGTGTGAAACGCTACTCCCAGTGGAACTGACACCCAGGGAGAAAGTGGAGCGGTGCGGTTGAGGTTGGGGTGATCCCCAGTAAATAGGTGCTGCAGCTGTGAGGGATACCGGTGCCCGCCACAAATAGCAGGGGGAGAGGAGCTTGCACAAACTGTGACCGTTGATGAGTGAGTGGGCGATCGAGGTGTGCAGAACCCGGGGACGCCACAGAAGATGCGTGACTGTGACTACGCACCCACAGTGAGGAGACACGACAGCGGTGGTAAAAAAGGGCTGGACCCCCTGGGTGATAAGTCCAACACACGATCCCAGGAGGGGCCTTTGCTCACTGGGGAAACCAGAACTACTCTGCAGTGCTGACCCCTGATGTCCCCACGGGGAGTGAACAGATCGGAACGGTGGTGTGAGTCACCAAAGAGCCCGACTCGAGGGGATCACCTGCGAGGGAACCGTCGGCGACACTGGGCCCTCAGATGAAGCCCAAGGGGCAACCCGGGATGCAGACGAACAAAATGGACAAGTACGCTGTCCCGAGGTCAACGGTTGTCGCCCCGGAACAGCGGCCGGAGGACACGACGGAACCCTCCCTGAGTGCAATAATGGCAGCAATTGCAGATCTAGAAGGCACGATAGAACCCAAGTTGGATGCCGTAACTGTAGATGTGAATCTCCTGCGGGCTGATTACCACAAAATGGCCAACAAAGTGGCTGCTACAGAGACAGAAGTGGCGCACCTGCAGACCTGGAGGAGCAAGTTCAGTCCCTTATGAAACAGCAAGAGGCGATGGCGGCTAAGCTAGACGACCAGGAAGGGCGGGCAGGAAGGAATAATATCAGGGTGGTGGGAGTCCCGGAAGGTATGGAGGGACCGAGTATCGATCTGTTTTTGGAAGATTTAATCCTCAACCACCTGAAGCCTCCACGGCTCTCTACATATTTTACTATAGAATGTGCACACAGGGCGCCCATTCCCAAGCCAAAGCCTGGAGCCCCGCCCAGAATAATTATAGCACGGCTCCTCAACTATCGAGACAGAGACATTATCCTGCAGACAGTGCGGGCACATGGAGATCTGCAACATGAGAACGCGGTGATACGCTTCTTCCCGGACTTCAGACTGCAAGTTCAATGGCAAAGAAGAACATTCAAGGGAGTTAAAAGAGAAATGCGCAGCAAGGACATTAAATATTCCATGTTATTCCCAGTGAAGTTGAGGGTGGTCGCCGAAGGGAAAACGTGGTGCTTCAGCACCGCTGAGGAAACCTGGGACAGGCTGGAAGGTTGGCGCATGGTGGGCCGCAACTCCCAACGTGAGAGATGATGGGGACCAGCGAAGGACAAGCAAAAGGGACCAGCAGAGGATGGGTCCCAGGTTTCGGACTCAAGTATATCCAGAAAGGGGGTCTGGCTCCAGCAGGTAATGCGACTATGCAGCATTGGTACCTAGGGACACGCGGGTGGACACCGTACACTAGGTGGAAGGTGTGATTGTGTATAGGGGACCATACCCACTGGGACATACAACTGCCCGAGGGCCTGATAAGTGCCCGGCAGGACTGGAACAAAACTGAGGGAACTTTGGGATGTGCGGGAAGTCGGGGATGGTGATCTAATCTGCTCAGCGCCTGCCAACCCCGAGTAGTTATTCAGATAAGGGTGACAGGCACTCTACGAGTTGGGGAGGTGGGTGGTTGTTCCACTCGCCAGCAGGGTAGCAGGGAGGGAGGACAGGGGGTCAGGGTATGAAGGGTTGTTATAGTTTTCTTAGAGATGTATATATCTTGTTCGAGAAATGTTGGTATGCAGGATTCATGCAGTGCTTAGCAGCTGAGATGATGTGGGTGATATCTAAATGTACAATGAAGGTGCTATTTCATTCTGAATGGAAGACCAAAGTGTGAAGGGGCTGCGCCAGGGGGAACATTGGAGTGCCAATAATCTTAGAGTTCTGTCCTGGAACGTTAACAGTTTGGGAAATTGCATTAGGCGCACTGTAGTCTTGCAATATCTCCATAGACACACCCCAGATCTGGCGCTGATCCAAGAAACGCACCTTAAAGGCAATAGGTACAAAGCACTGGATAGATACGGCTATAAGCTTGCAGCACACTCAGGTTACACAACAGGTTCGAGGGGGGTAGGGATAATGGTCAGGACTGGCCTCCCACTGGTAGTGAGGAAGATTTGGCACGACCCCCTAGGAAGGTACGTGATGCTTACTGGAACCTGGGAGGGACAGACGCTGAATATAGTCCCGGGCTACATACCACCAGCTCTACACGCGGCGGCACTGTCAGCACTAGGAGCCTTGTTGGTGGACCTCCCACCGGGTATTCTACTATTAGGGGGGGACATGAACTCTACTATGGATCCGGAGAGAGATAGGGAAACCAAGGCTACCAGGGGGAGGGGGATGGAGCCACTTCGCACCTTTGTAGAGGCCATGGGCCTAACGGATGTATGGTGCCTTCATAATCCCTGGGAGCGACAGTACAGTTTTTACTCAGCCGTGCATGGCAGCTACTCTCGCCTCGATCATGTCCTAACCCTTCGGGGTAGCGAATGGTGGTTCCGTAATGCACACATCAAGTCGCGAGGAATCTCGGACCATTCGCCAGTGGAGGTGACCCTACAGGGCCCGATGAGAACTAATGTATTGCCACACAGAATAAACACCTGGGTTTTCACGAATAAGGACCAGGCTGATCAAACTAGAGAGAGGGCGAAACTGTACTTCCAGGAAAATGAGGGATCAGTAGACTCGACATGCACCCTTTGGGAGGCATTCAAGAGGGTAATACGACGGCATATCCAAGCCCACCTTGGGGGCTGTAAAAAAGAAAAAAAGATTCAATGGGATACGTTAGAGACCGAAGTAGCCGCAATAGAGGCTAGGATCCTGGCCGGGGAGGAGGGGGCCCCACTACTTACGCACCAACTTGAACTTAAAAAGCAAGAGATGAAGAGCCTTGCAGATAACTCCGCGAGGGCAGTTGCCTTAGCAACGCAGCGGCGGGTTAATGACCTCGGTGATAAGGCCAACAAAATGATTGCCTGGCTGGAAAAGAGGGACAGAGAACGCAATTGGGTGGCTGAAGTATGTGACTCGCAGTGGACAGCACACATAACTGGGGAGGGGATAGCAGAAACATTCGCGGAGTATTATGAGGAGGTTTATGCCTCCAACCCCATATATGTAAAAACAAGGGTACCCCTGACGCCAATTCCTAACTCAGGGAAGTAACTCAAATGTAAATATCACAGTATAGGAATATCATAATTACTCGTGGACCTAAATAATACATGTCCAACCATAAACATGCAAACTCTGTTTACTGATATCAAAAATATTTTTTATTATTTTTATTGTTACACATCATATTTACTCAATATGTACATTAAAAGGAAATGAGTGAACCTCTGTATACAGTGTTATACTGTGAACGGGCAATAGAATTTAGAAAAATCAGTTGTTATATTGGCCCATTATCAAATATATAGTGCACAGTATCAATAATGCATGTTATTACAATGAAGATATTCACAATGTTTAAATTATTTTCTCTTTTCTTTTTCGAAACATACAAAATTAATAGATCATCAATTCATTATATACAGAGGACATTAAATGTAGGCATGGCTCTTGGAATTCTGTGTCCTACGCGCGTTTCGGCAGTACGCCTTCATCAGGAAGCCATGTTTTTGTGAACGAAAACCTAAACAGAGTGCATATAAATGTAACATGTATCAATATTCCCAAAACGGTCCTACTAAATTCATTTTATTTAAAAGCCCAAGAATTGGGTCTTAAACATAGACTTAACAACAAGGAAGTTTAAAAACACCAATTCCAAATCAATGAAAATCACATTGAAACATGTAAAACCATAATAGACTTAATACAGTGAACATCGTAATAGAATTCCATCACCAGAGTTTGTAGAAAAAGATTTGAGTATTCACACATCTGAATGTGACATTTAAAATAGAAGATGTCGTAAATAGAAGAAAAAAACCCAAGTGAAGTCAAAAAGTACCATAAATTACAAGTGAATGAGGAGGAAATGAAAAGATTTACACGTCTGGTCTCCCAAAACTTTCATATAGTACTTAAGTGCAAGGTTAATGATTTTATAGACTAAAACGATTACCTCATTGTATTCAACAGAAGAAAGAGTTTCTAGGGTAATGATGAACCTCAAAGTCGATATGAAATAATGCGTTCTAATAAGGGACAACAAGAAATGGGAGAAATGAGATATGGCGAGACTGGGCCAGGAATAGTTGTTAATTAATAGAAGACATATCACTAAGATGAATGAATTACCTTTCGTCTAATCAGATCAAGGATGGCTTGAACGTGTACTGTACACATCAAACGGTCCAAAATAGGGGACCAAATGCTGGACAATGAAGGTGCCAGATAGTAGATAACTATGGTCCACTATAGGAACAACAAAAGAAGATAGTTGAAACATTAAAAATTACATATATTTAGAGATGTATATACTTAATCTTCATCTGATTAAATTAATCAATGATTAAAAATAGATGGATCTAAGTGGATTAGGTATCTATGCTAGTAGGTGAATTAAAGACCTAATTGCTAATGGAGTGATCACAGTCACATGACAACTATAGTATGTGCAGTAATCTTATCGATGTCTTACGAAATCTATGGTCATCATAGTATCACAGGAGACAGGAGTGTTCCAGAAAATTTTAGTATCACAGGGAACAGGAGTGTGGCGAAGAATCTAAACATAAATCAGCGGTTATGTACGTTAAATACCTACTTTAGTAATGCTTGAAGAATGTGGCTGATGATGTTAAAAGGAAGCGTATGGTCAATAGAGCCGGAAGATTCACAATGTTACTATAGGTAAAAAGAAATTAACTGATGTTAACAGGCATCAAAGAGTATCATCTAAAGAAACCCTGAACCAGACTCATGCTACGATATATGCACAGCTGAACTTACCCAGTCTGTCGGCATAACCCAAAGGAGGCAGCAACTGAAGTCCCAGAATGTTAAAACACAATAGATGTGTGTAATCACACAACTAGTGCGGGAAGCCGCCCACAAACATCACAGCACGATGGGCGTCGCGTGATGTAGAAAAATCGAGCAAGAGGTGAATATACCAATCGTGACTAGCGCTTATATAATCCTGGCGACCGGATGAAAAACGCGCCAATTCGGGCAAGCAGTCACGGCGTCAGACGTGAATGGTAGAAAGTGAAGACGGTAAAGGGATATGTTAAAATGTCACACAGATGTATGTGAGTGTTGTCGCCATCTTGGAATGGACCAGACAGACAGCCTAATTCTATTCAGTGGCTCTATAGTTAGTTGAACAGAGCCCACTAGATGCTGTAAAACCAGGAATGTAATCTTGGTTGTATAAAAGGTGGAACAGAAAAAAGTCAATTAATGAATACACAAAAATAGAAAGTCCATGGACGAGCAGTTATTATTAGCAGATGATGCCCACTAGATACTGTAAAACCAGGAATGTAATCTTGGTTGTATAAATGGTGGAACAGAAAAAAGTCGATTAATGAATATACAAAAATAGAAAAATAGAAAGTCCATGGGCGAACAGTTATTATTAACAGATGGTGACGGACACGTCTGTATGAAGAAATTCGAGATGACTAATCCGAAAGCTAATGAATAGCCCCTGATCAGAGTAGAATATAGTCAGAGGCACCAAACTTAATGTGATGCAGTGCGCAATCACTACAGAACTAGGACTATGAATGGTGAGAATTCAACCCGGGTTATGTTTAATCACCTGGTCCCAGGGAATTTCATTGTTCATCCCATTCAAATAGGTATCCAGAGAAAATATCCAGTAAACTTCTCTGCACTTACGGATATTAGTGCTGGTAGTACCACTATTAATGCGAATTTTTTCAAGTATGATCCAGCGTATATCATCCGGGGTATGTTGTTTTTCTATATAGTGATGCACAAGTGGGGCCTGTAATTTCTGTGTACGAATGGCTGACCTATGCTCCGACAGTCTTGTGGACATTGTGCGTGCCGTTTCGCCCACATAACCTTTATTACATGGGCACAAAATTAAGTAGATGATATTCGAAGTTTTGCAATTCGTTAACGTGTTCAACGACAAATTAATGTTGTTGAACGAAAAGTCTTTTGTTTCAATAGCAAATTGGCATGCCACACAGGTCATACACTTAAAGTTGCCTGTGGGGAAAGTGTGACTTTGAATAGATGATTGAATGATGTGACTAGTCTTAACTGGCATACGTGATTGAACAATGAGATCTTTAAGGTTCTTATTTTTTCTGTATGCAAATAGAGGTTTGGGCAATTCATTGCTTTTGGTTTTGGTGGCATTTAAAATATGCCAATTGGAATTTACTATTTGGCGAATTCTCTCATTCATGGTGGAATGTCTTGTAACAAAAACTAGTCTAGAGTTGGGATGTTTTGTTTGTGGTGTAAGTAGATGTTGTCTATCATAGAATCGAGCCCGTTTATAGGAATGACGTACCAATCTCTTGGGGTAGCCTCGAGCTATAAATTTAGTTTTCATGTCTATGGCTCGAATATCAAAGTCTTGAACATTGGTACAGTTCCTGCGAAGCCGCAGGAACTGTCCAAACGGAATGCTGGTCTTTTGCATCTGCGGGTGAAAACTCTCAAAGTGTAGTAAAGTATTGCGAGCTGTGGGCTTGACATACAAGTCGACTTCCAAACGGCTTTCTATGTGTTGTATAGTGATATCTAAGAATTCAACCTTGGTATTACTTGAGTTGGCTGTGAAAAGAATATTGGTATCACAAAGATTAAGCCAAGAAACGAACTCCGTAATGTCTTCAGGGTCAGCTGTCCAGATAAAAAAAACATCATCTATGTATCTGGACCATAGATTAACTGACTCACTAAATGGGGCAATCTCATTGTAGATATAACGATTTTCATATAGAGCCATATAAATATTGGCTACTGTTGGTGCGCAAGATGCGCCCATGCTAACTCCCTTAGTTTGTTTAAAGAGAGATCCATTGAATTCGAAAGTATTTTCTGTCAGAACTATGTGAAGGCATTCAAGGACAAACGATCTAGGACAGTCTATATCATAGGTATCCATAAACCAAGTGACAGCTTCAATGGCTCCCGTCTGTGGTATGTTAGAGTACAACGCCTCTATGTCCATTGTTACCAGAGTGTGAACTGAAGCATTAAAATGTAAGTTTTCCACTTTGGTAATAATATCTCGTGTATCACTGATATAAGAGGGAATCTTGCAAACAGACGGTCTCAGGATGGTATCTACATATTTAGATAAAGGTTCTGTGACTGACCCAATAGTGGTAACTATGGGTCTGTACGGGGGTCCTGAGTATGTTTATGTATTTTAGGTACCCCATAAATGGCTGCCATTTTAGGTTGTTTGATGTTAAGATATTGCCATTCTTTGTCACAGATCAAATTCTGTCTGAGTGCCTGTGTGGTGATTTGGAGCACTGATTTTTGGACACTTTTGGTGGGATCTTTTAAGATGGGGATATAATGAAGTTTGTTATTTAACATATCCTCCATTTTGGAGATATATTGATCACTGTCTAGTACAACTATGCCTCCCCCTTTATCACAGCATTTGATGGTTAAGTTCTTATTTGCAGCAAGAGATTTAAGTGCCAAGTGCTCTTCAAGAGATAAATTATATCTGGGTGGAGGAATATATTTTGTAGCTGTAATGAGTTTGTTGAACACCACGTGTTCAAAGATAGATATTTCAGGACCCACTTGTGTGACATTTTAACATATCCCTTTACCGTCTTCACTTTCTACCATTCACGTCTGACGCCGTGACTGCTTGCCCGAATTGGCGCGTTTTTCATCCGGTCGCCAGGATTATATAAGCGCTAGTCACGATTGGTATATTCACCTCTTGCTCGATTTTTCTACATCACGCGACGCCCATCGTGCTGTGATGTTTGTGGGCGGCTTCCCGCACTAGTTGTGTGATTACACACATCTATTGTGTTTTAACATTCTGGGACTTCAGTTGCTGCCTCCTTCGGGTTATGCCGACAGACTGGGTAAGTTCAGCTGTGCATATATCGTAGCATGAGTCTGGTTCAGGGTTTCTTTAGATGATACTCTTTGATGCCTGTTAACATCAGTTAATTTCTTTTACCTATAGTAACATTGTGAATCTTCCGGCTCTATTGACCATACGCTTCCTTTTAACATCATCAGCCACATTCTTCAAGCATTACTAAAGTAGGTATTTAACGTACATAACCGCTGATTTATGTTTAGATTCTTCGCCACACTCCTGTTCCCTGTGATACTAAAATTTTCTGGAACACTCATGTCTCCTGTGATACTATGATGACCATAGATTTCGTAAGACATCGATAAGATTACTGCACATACTATAGTTGTCATGTGACTGTGATCACTCCATTAGCAATTAGGTCTTTAATTCACCTACTAGCATAGATACCTAATCCACTTAGATCCATCTATTTTTAATCATTGATTAATTTAATCAGATGAAGATTAAGTATATACATCTCTAAATATATGTAATTTTTAATGTTTCAACTATCTTCTTTTGTTGTTCCTATAGTGGACCATAGTTATCTACTATCTGGCACCTTCATTGTCCAGCATTTGGTCCCCTATTTTGGACCGTTTGATGTGTACAGTACACGTTCAAGCCATCCTTGATCTGATTAGACGAAAGGTAATTCATTCATCTTAGTGATATGTCTTCTATTAATTAACAACTATTCCTGGCCCAGTCTCGCCATATCTCATTTCTCCCATTTCTTGTTGTCCCTTATTAGAACGCATTATTTCATATCGACTTTGAGGTTCATCATTACCCTAGAAACTCTTTCTTCTGTTGAATACAATGAGGTAATCGTTTTAGTCTATAAAATCATTAACCTTGCACTTAAGTACTATATGAAAGTTTTGGGAGACCAGACGTGTAAATCTTTTCATTTCCTCTTCATTCACTTGTAATTTATGGTACTTTTTGACTTCACTTGGGTTTTTTTCTTCTATTTACTGACATCTTCTATTTTAAATGTCACATTCAGATGTGTGAATACTCAAATCTTTTTCTACAAACTCTGGTGATGGAATTCTATTACGATGTTCACTGTATTAAGTCTATTATGGTTTTACATGTTTCAATGTGATTTTCATTGATTTGGAATTGGTGTTTTTAAACTTCCTTGTTGTTAAGTCTATGTTTAAGACCCAATTCTTGGGCTTTTTAAATAAAATGAATTTAGTAAGACCGTTTTGGGAATATTGATACATGTTACATTTATATGCACTCTGTTTAGGTTTTCGTTCACAAAAAACATGGCTTCCTGATGAAGGCGTACTGCCGAAACGCGCGTAGGACACAGAATTCCAAGAGCCATGCCTACATTTAATGTCCTCTGTATATAATGAATTGATGATCTATTAATTTTGTATGTTTCGAAAAAGAAAAGAGAAAATAATTTAAACATTGTGAATATCTTCATTGTAATAACATGCATTATTGATACTGTGCACTATATATTTGATAATGGGCCAATATAACAACTGATTTTTCTAAATTCTATTGCCCGTTCACAGTATAACACTGTATACAGAGGTTCACTCATTTCCTTTTTAATGTACATATTGAGTAAATATGATGTGTAACAATAAAAATAATAAAAAATATTTTTGATATCAGTAAACAGAGTTTGCATGTTTATGGTTGGACATGTATTATTTATGCCTCCAACCCCACCAGAACAGAAGCAGAGTGTCGGGTACTGCTGGTTGACGTCCAGCTACCCACGCTGTCCGATGAGGACAGGGAGGGCATGGAGAAAGATATAACGGCCGAGGAGATCAAAGTTGCAATCCAAGATTTACAGGCAGGGAAGGCCCCCGGGCCAAATGGGAGCTATTCAATAACATGACGAGCGTTTTGGCGCTGCATATCCTGACTATGTTTGAGGAGGCTAGAGGCGTGGGTTGCCTGCCATTGGACCAACGGACAGCCACCATTGTTGTTATACCCAAGGCGGGCAAACCACCGGACCACTGTAGCTCATACAGACCCATATCCTTATTGAATATGGAAGTTAAAATCCTCGCTAAAGTCTCTGTGAACCACCTTTCGGGAGTGATCACATCACTGATACATCCTGACCATTCCAGCTTTATGCCACGCCGGAGCACCAGACTAAATCTGCACCGTCTGTATGGCATGATGCATCTGGCCAAATCCCGACCGGATGAGGAGGCAGCGTTACTGTCATTGGACACGCGTATGGCATTCGACAGCATCGAATGGCATTACCTGTTCGCTGTCTTGGACAGATTCGGGTTTGGCCCCCAATTCCAATCCTGGATTAGACTACTCTACAAAAACCCTTTGGCTAGGGTATTAGTGAATGGCTCCGTCTCCCGCTCCTTCGCCTTGCACAGGGGGACGAGACAAGGGTGTCGACTATCCCCCGTGTTGTTCGCCCTGGCTCTGACGGCGTGGGTGCGGGGAGACCCAGTGGTCTCCGGAATCATAGGGGGTGGACAGTGGGAAGAGAAAATGTCCTTATATGCTGACGATGTCCTTTTGTATGCAACTAGACCTCGTTTTACAATTAGCCGACTCCTACAAATTTTTCACTTATTCGGGGGGTACTCTGGCTATCAAATTAATTGGGATAAGTCCCTTATGTTTATGCTCTCAAACGGCCCGCCACCCGCTCTCCCCGAGGGGATACAACTCCAACTGAAATACAGCTTCAAATATTTGGGTATCACTGTAGGAAGGTGGAATCTGACTGCATGGTTGCCCTCACTTTTTTCCTGGTGTTTTGCTGGTTTTCGACTTAGTTGGACTGGGATCCTGCTATTCAGGGCCCCAGTTTATCTGCTTTCTCTTTAAAATGGATTCCCTGTACCTTAGGTACACCACAGACTGGATTCTGGGGTGCCCTTATAAGTCCCTAGTATATGGTATACTATGTACCCAGGGCATAGGTACCCCAGAGGCCTACCAGGGGCTGAAGCATGTATTATGCCACCCCTGGGCAGCCTTCCAAAATGACACCACAGGACTGCTACAGCAGCCTGAATAAGGTGGTGCATGCACCCCTTACTGAGATATAGGTTCACTATATCTCACCCTATCACTGCACATATAAACTTATCAGTCACCCCTATGGCAGGCCTTATCAATCCTGAAGGCAGGGTGCTTGGTTTTATGTGAGAGGGTGCCCCTGCATGAGCAGAGCCCCTCTGCAGCCTTTTGGAATCTATCCTCCGGGGGTTGTCTGTGAATGCAGCCTGACCATATACTCTTAAGTGCATTATAGCTAAACGGTAAATGTTAACTTTGGGATGGCTGCACGGAAACATGTCGCGTTTGGTGTCAAACACCTTGGAATCATACCCCCACACCAGTAACTGGTGTGGGAGTATGATCCCACCCTTCTAGAGGGAGAGACATGACAGCACCAGTATACCCGGTACCAACAAACAGAGCCCTGGCATCACAAAATGGATGCTGCAGCCACAGACACGAGTCTGGCCTCCTGCTGCTGACCGAAACTTCGGCAGGGGAGGCCTGGACAATAGGTTTCCTGTCACAGGGAGGTGTTACCACCTCCCAGACAGGCTTTAGTGTATTGGGGCTGGGTGGGTGCACTCTCAGAGTGCTTTGAAGTCCTGCACTGGGGGCACATTTGGTGTCCCTGTGCATAGCCCAGTTCAAACCGGTTGCAGGGGCTACCAGCCCCTGCTCTGGCACGAAACTGGACAAAGGACATGGGTGTAGCCACCCCTCTTTCCTGACCCTCCCATAGGTGGGTCCCCAGAGTATGTCCAACCCCTTCTTGGGTATAAGAAAGGAACCCCTGGCTACAGGACTTTAGATATCCCTGGACGAAACTCTGAAACTGAATCCTGGACCTTCGATGATCTGTTCAACGCCAGATGACTGAAGAATCTCCCTTGGAGTAAAGGAGTTACTCCCCTGCTTGGCAGGCACCAAAGATGCATCTGACCAGTCTGCATCTCCGAAGCTCCCGCCGGACGCCGAAGACTTTGCAACCCAGGAGGTGGGTTTCCAGACTTCCCAGAGGCTGACCCGAGTCCCCAGCAAAGCTGAGACCCGTAGTCCTTGTGGGTACCGTGGAACCGGAACCCCTGAACACCGTGCACATTTGCAAGTGCATATGCTTTTCGTCGATCCTTGAGGCTGTGCTTTGGGTTACTTGTAGCCCTGACCCCGAGCAGTGAATCCACCAAAGATTGCCAGCCTACCCACTCCGAGTGACCCATGGGCCGCCATTTTTTGATTCCACTCGAGGTCCCTTTGCAATCCCTTGTCCGTCGACTTGTGGGTCCCTAAGAAGGGTAACTTTACTTTGATTGGGCTTTCCTGGTTGTCCAGACGTGCCCTGACTCTCCATCACTTGGGGAGTCCCCAGGACCTTGCTGGTCCGCACCGAAGCATCTTTCCTCTTCCTGCGTGGGTTGCTGTTGCCAAGGCTTGTTGTGTCCAATCCGGGCACCGACGCTGCAGCACTCGACATCCTTTGTGGGACAGCTCGAATCCAGCTCCTGGTCGTCATCGATGCCTCCTGGTCCTCGTGGCTGAAGAGTCAAGCTTCACCTCTTTGCACCTGAAACACCCGACATCGGTGGGCATTCGACTATCGTGCCCCTGGTCACTGGCAAGTGGCCCAGACTCTGTCCCCTCTGCTTTCAGGTCCTGCACATCTTCGATCCAGGCTTGGATCTCTTCGGACACTTCGCATCTTCCCGGCAGCAGCACTTCTCTGCAAGCTGTCATTGAAAACGACGACGCGACCCGACACCATTTGACACCTATGCACCCGGCTTCCCTGGGTGAGGTAACCCGAGTACTCCGGTGCTCCCGTGGGTGTTGACCCTAGAACTATCTAAGTCCAAGAGGGTTTGGTCCTAGTCCATTTCTAAGTGTCCTTTAACTTTAAAAATCTAACCGCGACTTTCCTCATAGAAGCTAACGGAGTCCCGCGGCTGTGTTCTCACACTGCACACGTCCTCCGTGGGTCCCCTGTGTCACTACCTTGGGGGGTTCCTTGGGGGACCAGCGATTCTACAGGCTCGAGGCCTTGTGTCTAGTCAAGTCGTGGTTCTTATACCACTTACTTAGTATATGGTTTGGTCTCCCCCTGGAGCCTATCGTGTATTGTGCTATTTACTGTTGATTGAATGCTTGTAACTTGTGTGCTTTGACCTCTAGCCTCATAAAGAGACTAGTAGGTAGTGTGTTAGAATAAATACATATATTTTATATATATACCTGGTGTGGTTCTCCTTTCATTTGGTCATTCATGAGATTATAGACTGGTAAAACAAACAGCTTTACACTCTTTCAAGACTTAGCCTGAAGGCTGCTCTCCATAGCTACCACTAGGATAGCTTTCAATAAAGGTTGTCTTTAACCTATCACCTCTAAGGGGCTGTTTGGACTGGTTCAAGGTGCCCACTATAACTAGTGGACAGCATATACCAGGCCAACTTCTCACAATCACCGTCGCCAAAACCGAAACAGGATTCATAGACCGTAATTTGTTGCCCCAACTGGAACGCCTGAGAAGAGATGTGGCGCATTGGAGGACGCTGCCGATCTCCCTGATGGGGAGAGCGGCTCTGTTCAAAATTATATCACTACCACGTATGATATATGTCCTCCAGAACACTCCATACAAGATACCTGACGGATTCTTCAGAGAGGTAGACAGTGAATTGCAGAAGCTATTGTGGGACGGGGTGGTGCGAGAATAGCATTGGTCAAACTCCAGCGAAGTGTATATGAGGGTGGCCTGGCTGTACCAGACCATAGGAAGTACTATTGGGCATCGCAGCTGATGACTATAAATGACTGGATCTTTGGGGCTAGAAACGACTCGGCATACCGATTTGACCACCTTGTGATAGGCACTAGCGTCTATTCAGCCGCACTGTATCGTAAACAGGCTGGGAAGTACATGCCCTCACATACAAAGACGGTGTTGGATGCATGGAAAGGGGCTAATAAGTTCCTTGGGTGGGACAATAAACTGACAGAACGCACCCCGCTATGGGATAGTGATATGTTAGAGGAAGTCGGCAAATTACAGGGCTTCGGTAAATGGAAACTGCTGGATATAGCCCACCTAGGTGATGTATGGAGGGGCCCGGCGATAATCTCATTCGAAGACCTACAGAAGGACTTTCAGCTAGCGGAAGCGGAAAGGTATAGATATATGCAGTTGGGGCACACACTCCGTAAGCATATCAGAGAGGGGGAACGCATTCAGGAATATAGTCCCTTGGAAGACTGGCTCCTGCTAGACCAAATCCCAGAAAAGGCATTATCCCTTACATACAAGAAGATTGTTAACAATTCACCTGATCCCCTGGGGCTGCTATGGGAGGCCTGGGAAACTGACATTGGACTATTGGAGGATGATGACTGGATAGAGGCCATACAAAGTCCAAGAGAAGTGGCAGTCAGAGCGAGATTCATGCTAGTACAACTAAGAATCCTCCATAGGTCCTACTCTACGAGTATGCTCATGCACAAACTTGGGCGCATCCATACAGATAACTGCATAAGGGGCTGTGACTGAAAAGGTACCTTCTTCCACATCATCTGGGGGTGCCCAGTAATACATCACAATTGGGGGAAGGTAATATGGGTAATGTCAGAGGTCCTAGGACAAGAAATACCTATAGATGCCAGATGGCACATATTATGTGTAACGGGGAACAGACATGGCCGAAATACCAGAAATTCAGGCTAATGGTGGCAGCAATGGTGGCTAAGAGAAATATTGCCAGGGCATGGGGAGCTGCCCTTCCACCGAAGCTGGATCAATGGAAGGCCGATCTAGATTGGTGTTGTGCTGCAGAAAAAGTAGTATATGAGAGCAGGGGTTGCCCTAAGATATGGGAGAAAGCGTGGCACCAATGGGAGGCATATAGGGATCTGTAGGGTTGGGAGGGGAAGGGAGGGAGGACGCCCTGACGCCAGATGGTGAAAGTGTTATCACATGAGTGAGGTTAGAGATGTAAGATCCGGAATGTCTAATGTACCAAATGATTAAGAAACTGGAACTGTATGCCTTGATGTCTTTACCATCCATTCTCCATGGCTATTGTACTGTATACTGCATATGATATAAACTCAATAAAAAGATTTGTTTAAAAAAAAAAATGAAAGACGACGAACACTTAAACACCTAATTTTTTACCAAAAGTACATCACAATGTAACTCTGAATGCTTTCAAAGTCAAAACCTGCTGATCTCGGGAACACCAGATATAGGGGCCATATGGGACATATTGTACAGAACTTCACATCTAACATTGGAAGCTCTAACATATCAATCTAATAAAGTGGATGTACAAATTGATCTTCTTAATGTTATGGCAAATTCTGTGGCAGGTATAGACCAGAAATTGGCCACCTTAAACAACTTGATACTGTGAGCACAAACACAAGCTACAGTTCCATACTTAGATTGCTCATTGTGCTCCACTAATTAATAAATTGGCCACAATACCGAATGTTCTGAGCACTATACTTGAGGACTTAAAAATGAGTCTTCAAACCTTAGGGACTGATAAAAAACCCAGAAAAGAACAAATAGAGAAAACAGGAATAAGTAAAAAGAAAACATTATCAAGTAACCCAGAACCATCGGAATCATTGGACTTACAGGGTGAAAAACTGGAAAAACAAATCCTAATAACAGAAAAATGTCTTGATCAGCAAGAAAGGGAGGTATTCAACATTAACAAAAAGTATATGGTCCCACTTAAGGAAAAAGTAGGAGATCAAGTAGACAAACAGTCAACTACTCCACCCTTTACCTTGATGAAAAACAGAGGAAAAAACAACGTAAAGCAAGAAATAAGGTCAAAAGTAACTCAATAATTACTACACCTCGAAAACAAACAACAAGATCAATGGGGGATCGTATAAATAGTCCTAATCAAAATAAAAAAATATTTGGGAATCAGACCAGCAAAATTAAAGGAAACAATGAAAAGTATTTCTCATTATTTTACAAAGACCAAAGTGAAAAAATTCCTATTAAGCAATGCAAAGAAAAGAGTGAGCTAATTGAACAACAAATATATGAATCACCAGAAAAACAAAAAAGCGAAACCCAATGTCACAGACTCAAACTCGGCACAGAAGGGATGAATATGAATGGAATGAAGAGAGAAACCCTGTTGTGTGACGCCCATAGACCAACACCCAATGTGATCGTCCGCACGAACCACGACACACCTATTAAATTGGATAAACTAGAAAGATCATATGACCAGCAAAAAATCGAGGAGGGTCAGTGTGATGATACAGATGGATGTACCATTGAAAACCAGATACATACAAATACAAAGAATAATTAAGGTTCAACAAAGTCCAAAACAGTGTTACAGGAGAACCGCAGTGGGCACGCATATGGAACCAATTTGCTTGATAGAGTCAACAAACCTGCAGATGAGTTCATTAAAGAAAGAAAATATAACCATCTCAGTAGATAGAAAGAAAAAAATAATCAACGAACGTAATGATGGTAAGATCCAACTTATCTTCACACCAGAATATCAGTCAAGGGGTAAGCAAGTCAATCTGAATCGGGGAAACTCTTTAAAGCAATTCCTTCTCTTTGAAAAATCGCAAGTGAAAATATAGAAGCTATTGAATTTCTTCCAAATGAAGAAGATAATCAAGAAATGACACTAATAACTTTGAATTCCACCCGTCTATTAGAACTAATCATCAATGAATACAAAATGTTCTTAAATTGGGGAATAAAAATCAGCAGGCCCCCTCAATGTGTATACCCAAGCCCATTTACATTACAAGATAGAACAGAATACCAAGGGAAAGACATAAACAACCAAGTATTTTCAATATTGAAAAATCCTATAGGTAAAACTACTAATTTACCAACAACAAAAATGAATCAAATTGAAGAAGAAAAGCCTATAAAATTAAATCAAGGATGGCAGACCGCAGGTCTTCACGGGGTAGTACAACATTGACAAGAAAACCCTATAAGCCATATTATCAAGAACGGCGCAAACATTATCGCCGCTTTAGCGGCAGGAAACTGCTGCTAAAGCGGCGATAAGGGGCTTGATAATATGCCCTATAGAATTCCAATAGAAGCCCAGGTTCTGGCGTCAAGGACATCAAACCTGGGCTTCTATTGGAATTCTATAGGGCATATTATCAAGCCCCTTATCGCCGCTTTAGCGGCAGTTTCCTGCCGCTAAAGCAGCGATAATGTTTGCGCTGTTCTTGATAATATGGCCCCAAGAGTGTTAAGGAGGAAGCATCCAATCAAAGAGAAGCTATAAGACTATGTTCGTGGAATATAAATGGGGTACACGCTAAAATACAAAATGCGTACTTATCCTCAATGTCATGTAACTTTCAGATTATATTCCTGCAAGAAACCTGGGCAACCCAATCGCTGATGTTAGTCGGTTTTACAGGGTATTTTCTGCCGGCGACTAAACAAAGCAAATATGGGAGTCCCAGTGGGGGTCTAGCAATATTTATAGCAATAGACTTAAAATTGGAGCACAAACAAGTAGTCATAAATGATAATAACATCTTAATAGTATAATTACATTACATGGAGAAAAAAAAGTAAAATTACTATTACTCATAAGTGTATATAAACATCTTGATCTAAGAACTAGGAAGATTATGGCTACTAATCTTACAAGCATTGTATTGCAGCAAGTGATTGAGGACCTACATGCCGAATTTATTATTTCGGGTGATTTTAACCTGAATCTGTTATGGTCATAAACTAGAGACGATGCAATATTACAACAGGACCATCTATTGGCAATAACACAACAATCATTACCACTGATGAATAAAGCCTCAGGAGGAGTAGTAGGAAAAAATCTTTTAAAAGATCTAGAATCCCTGGGCATACCGCCGGCATGGAGGTACCATGCACACGGTCACAAATCAAGAATCGACTACACAATAGTATCCCTGAACTTATTCCAGATGATATCATCCTTCCAGATTGAGAAAACAAATAGAGGTGATCACGGCCAACAATTACTGGACCTACAGCTCCAATGCACAAGATACCAAAGATTTAGAACTCTTCCTGGGAAGACTGGAACAGTTAACTATAGAAGACTGTATTGGAAAGAAGACTCCAAAGTATCAAACCAGTAAATTGGCACTCAAATTGATTAAGGAAAGTTTTGAATGGAATTCTCTCACTGTAATTGAAAGTTGTGAGCTTTTCATAAAAGAAATTAGTTTCCGTCTATGCATCAAAACCTCATAACAAACAACAATTGAGTAGGCAAGTGGAATCATGCATTGAATCAAGCTATCTTACGCAACCCGCCTTCTAAAAAGAAACCGCAACAGGCTATTGAGACAGACAAAAAACATGGCCAGATAATACAGCCCTAAATTCCAAATTAAAAACTATTAATTTTGACCTGAGAAAATTAATTTGGGAAGACAAAAACTCAATAAAAACAAACACTCTGGGCAAAAGCATTACACACAAGTAAGAAAAACAACTCAAGAAATTTCTGGAAATTGATAAATGGCCTATCTAGAACTAGCAAGACACCTGTATCGTCTATTCTAACTGAAGCTGTTTGGATAGGAGTTTTAGCAAGGCACTTTAATAGTAATCTGGAAGTTACACAAAATGAAAATACACTTAACGATATAGGAATGGAAAAAATGAATTTTGAAAATGAATTAGTTATAACTGAAGATCAAGTATGTAAACTAATTTGAAAACAAAAAGATGGAGACCGAAGCCCAAACGGATTCCATTTACTTTATACAAAAAACCCTGCTCTTTGGGCAGAATATCTTACAAGAGTATTTAAGAAATCAGCTAAATCATCAGTAATTCCGGAAACATGGACGGGCTCATTAATATCATCTATATACAAAAGTGGAGACTGGGCACAGCCAGGCAATTATCGATTAATCACATTACACGACAGAAATGCCAAACTTTTTGCAGGAGTCCTACTGTCAAGGCTATCTACATGGGCAACTGAGAAGCAGATAATCCCGCCTAATCAATCAGGTTTTATGTAAGGGCTGGGGACAGAGACTAATATATTAGTCCTCTCAGTACTAATAGACAAATACATAGCAAAGAAGCAACCATTATATCTGTGTTTCGTGGATTTTAAATCTGCCTTTGAATGTGTGCACTGGCAGTTACTCTGGGAAAAGTTGAAGAAGCAAGGAATGCCATCATCCCTTCTGAAACCGATTCATCTATTATACTCGAACACCTGGGTTAGAGTAGGTGATGGCTCATGAGTATCAAGAAAAATTGCAACCTCCCTGGGCCTAAAACAAGGGTGCGTGCTTGCCTTATGCCTTTTAAACTTGTTTTTATCAGAACTAACACAAGCCACGGATGAGGTGAATGCTTACCCTCCTAAATTAGCTGGAAGTCACATATCAAACTCATTATATGCGGACGATGTTATCCTATAAGTCAAACAAAGATAGGGCTACAACGCTTGATAAATAGTATATCAAATTATTCCTTGGCAAATGGCATGATTATAAACGACACCAAGACCAAAGTAATGGAAGTCAACAATAACATATTGACAAAGTACAAGTACAAATGGTACCTCCAAAATTGTCAACTAGAGCAAGTAAGAACATATAAATACCTGGAAGTACGTTTTTATGATAAAGGATCATTCCAACCACACAAGATTTATATGCAAAGGAGAAGTAATATCCTATTAACTGGATTTCAATCCTTGCAGATGTCCCTAGGGGACCTAGTTATCTCCCACTTTTAAAAGTGATAAATGCAAAATTATTGCCAAATATAACATATGGGGGCCGATTCCGATCTCGGCCGGTAGTGCTCCGAATCGGATTTGGATTTACCGGATCCGATTCGGAGCCCTGTTTCCCGACCGAATCGTACGCGGGTCCGGCCGAGCGAGTACGATGCAAGCTCCCGCGAAATCGCCGACCGACTCGTACGCTGCTTCAACACGCTCCGACCGACTCGCACGGACACGACTCGCACCGCGCTATGGAGACGTTTCCCGGCCGGGTAAGTACGATGCGCGCCGCAAGCAGTCCAACCGACTCGCGCCGTCTGGCTCGAAAGAGCTGTTGGAGCCGGACTTTGGGGGTCCGCGTCGGACCCCCCTGTACGCCACGATGCGCATGGACGCGTACCCGCTGTAGGGGGCGCCCTTGTTCGCCTCGCACCCATTGAGTCAATGGGAGCCCGCGAACGCGTTGTAAGACCGGCTCCCATTGACTTCAATGGGAGTCCGACCGAATCGAGTCCGATAGCATGCGAATGCATCGTACTCGTCCGGTCGGACTGCTAGGGTCCGATTCGGTCGGAATTCTCTCCGGGTCCGGCTCGGTCGGAGAGATTTCCGGCCGGAATCGGAATCGGCCCCCTGGTAGTGAAGCACTGTGCGGAAAGGACTCTATAACATAAATAATGCCTTGACCAAAACCTTCAAGTTACTTTTCCAGCTCCCACACAATGCATCGCCCGCACAAATTAGATTAGAATTTGGGCTATCTAACCAGCTTATTGCTAGGAAAGGCCAATTCATAAAAGTGTGGAAAAGAATAAAAACAGACAACAAAAACCACAAGCCTGTTATGGCAAGAAATTCAAACAAATCAGAAATCTCAATCTTGGTAGTATTTACTAGCTGTCTTAGATGAATACTCAGCACACGCTATTTGGGATATGCCTATAATGACAGAATCTTTTAAAAAGACTATTAATAAAATAACTAAAAAACTATCGATGCATAAAGATAAAGAATCCCTTAAAAAAAGATTGCATACATGGACACTCATGAATGAGTACAAATCGGCCAAACCACAATCCTACTTAGAAACTCCTTGGTCTATAAATTTAAAAAATATTTTTTTTAAATCACGACTTAGCCTTTTCCCAGGATCATCTCACGCAATGCCATGGCTGCGTACACCAGAACTGATGCCTTGTCGATTATGCAAAAAAGGAGAAGAAAATATTATTCATTTGCTTTGTATATGTCCAAAGATGAAGGAAGAAAGAAGAGTGACACTTAAGAGGCATTTTAATACCCGCAGAATACGGTCTTGCAGAGAAGCACTTATAAGATGTCTTAAATCAACTGACATAGTTTTGAACTCTTCTTCTGTAAAATGTATTTTAATGATGAAAAAGGAATTGGACTCCGATGACTTGATGTAATCAAGGAGTGCAAATGAGATATGTTTAATAGTGAAATTACACAATAGGATTTGCTTTATACAGATATTGGTTAAAAAGAAAATTACAGTTAACTAGTGGAATTTTATCAGTGTTATGACGATTTGCTACATTTTAACACGTGGATTTTTCAATCAAAATAATGAGTAATACTTTTTTATCCTACCTGTGATTTTTTAAATATGGATTGCTGTTGCTTTTATATATTGTATGATTTAAAATAATAAAACAAAAAAATAATAATATTAAGTAGTCTGAGAGGTGAAAACTG
The DNA here is from genome assembly GCA_963921515.1 of Calotriton arnoldi. NCBI lineage: Eukaryota > Metazoa > Chordata > Amphibia > Caudata > Salamandridae > Calotriton > Calotriton arnoldi. The sequence continues at coordinate 410,561 of CAWUFW010003506.1, forward strand.
TCCTCAGTAGTTTGTAGGTTGAGTGCTGCTGTCAGAAGATTTGAAAGCTCCTATTAATAGTTAGGAAGTTGAGTGTTTCTCAGTTTTGGGACTTTGGTACTGCTCTCAGTAGTTTGAGAGTTTAGTGCTTCTGTCCCTGTTCGGCTGGAGAAAGGGAATACGTTTACTGATGGCTTGTGCTGCGTTTTCTAACATGTCTTAATAGTAGGAAATCTTTGGGTGGAGCATGGGTATTCCTGTGCATCCACCCATGAATATCATGCCATTCTAGATTTACTAAGGTTTGCAATCCTGCCCATAATGCAGGCACCCTTGCAGCATGGCCCAAGGGTGCCTGTGTTGGATCACTGACATAGTATTGATGTAGAAAATATTGATTTGCAATATTATTGGAAAATAAATATCATTTACAAAAATATTGTCTTCCTATACTTAACTAACAAAAACAGAAATATCAAGAACCAAAATATTGCTTTCAAAAATATCCATTTTCACTTATATTGATAACAAAAATAACAGAAACACAAATATTGTGACAGTTAAATTAACATATAAATAGTAAAAAAATATCAGAACAAAAAATATCACCTATATTAATATTGGAAAAATCAACAGTTTTAATACAAAAACATCAAAATAATATTGTCTTAAAAATGTGTTTTTAATCTATAAATTTTCCAATTACATTGTAACAAATTTGCATTACTAAAATAAACATAAATAACCCAGAAATGCACTTCAGACTAATATTAAATTAATATATATATATATATATATATATATATATATATATATATATATATATATATATATATATATATATATATTTACAAGTATTAACATTTAGGCATTAAACAACAATAATTTGTAATATATAAATAAATAATACATTTAATTTAAAAGAAATACACCAAAATATATAGCATACATTATAAAATGAACATTAATTTGCATTGACCATAAAAGGCAATAACTGAAAAAAATATCAACCTAAAAGAACACTCACCAATTCAATCATGCCTCAAACAAAATTAACCAATACCAGTATACACTCAATTAAATTAACAGTGTAAATGGCACACAAAATATAACTACTTACTACTCCAAAAACTGAAAAATCTGAAAGAAGACGAAACTCTGCTGGATTTTCCAGATGGGACCAGAAAACAGAAGTGGAAAAATATATACAACTACCTGCAAAAGTCTGTAAAACATTAATTTGTACTAACTTATACATTAATTAATTTTAAAAGAGTAAAATAGCAAATAACTGACTAAACACTCTACTGCTTTTATGTTTTTAAACATAGATACCACAAAGAAATTTCGACAAAGTCAAGAAACTACTCATCTACAGAAAAACGACAAAAACCTATATGCCTGCAAAAACGTAATCAAAAAGTAAGTTATTTAAACTACTTAGTAAACAGAAAGTAACTCTACAACAGTTATACTCTTAGAAATCACCTTCAGCCCCCACTAACTACTAACAAACAAATGTTTAAAATAAAACTAAATGCATTTTTTTCTCCAACAAAAAAGGAGGTACCTGACCAACATTATAAAAACCCAACGGAAAGCCCGTAAATTAGGACTGCAATTTCCTGCAAGAATCCCTATGTAAGTATAACATAGAAAATGGGGTACCCAAATGTTGCAAGTCAATATAAAATGTATTATACATTTTCAAACATTTAATACTTAATAATATTACACTATTTTCAGCTATAATGACAGAAAGAGCAAGATACGTCATATCACTGAAAGGGAAACCATTACATTCTCACATAGGATACACCTACAGCAAAGAAAGTACAAGCACTAAAACTACCAATTAGAAATTTACTAAATATTACTTTAATGTTTGCTATGGGACCACCACTACAAAAGATGACGTTGTTATTAATGTAAGGAAATAGAACCATCCACCAAATGTCATAGAAATCGAAGTAAGACATGTACCGCAAGATTTCAAAGAGTCATGCACTAGTTCCCAAGAATCCACAACTAAAATATTGAAAGTTGTACTTCTCAAAGTCCCAGACCACATCAGAGACAATCTACCACCTATAACCACCTTAAAACGCTCAGTAGTAAAAAACATATTTCACTAGCCTATGTCCCTGCCACAAAGGTAGCTAACCACTACAACTTACTTATAGATAGTCCATGCTACCAGCAAAACAAACACAAACTAAGTCCCCATATGGATAATTTTGAAGACTCCTGGGTTGGCAGACTAAACTGCTCAGGACACAGATGCCAACCCAAATTCCAAATACTATGGTGGAATGGCTGCAATATCACCATGGCTCAGGAAGCCCAAACAAGAAATGTAGTGCAATGGTGGCGCAATACCAGTGCTGTGTGGGTCCTATCCCCAAATCTGCTTTAATCTCTGCTTCCCCCCCAGCTTGATTGTCCCCTTGTCCACCCTCCCTATGGTCTCGGGGTGTATGTCTGTGCATAGCTTGGCTCTACATATGTTTCCGTTAGTCCCAACTGTTGTCGCTCCGGTGCTGAGTTAAGTGCCCCGTATTTAGGTATTCCATGCCTATTCGTCTGTGGTGTGATCGCACTGTTAGGGCGGTCTGCTGTCATTTTTTACTTTTAGATTTGTAATGTATACATCCCATATCAGCGCTATAGGGCCTTGCCTGTTTTGTAGTTGGTGTAGAGTAGCTGCGGCAGCTTCTGCTTTAGTATAATGCAAAATAGGGGCCCCCTGTAACTATTCAACGTTCATAGGACAGGGAAATGGAAATAGCAGGACTAAATCACTAGGCAACATGTAGGTCATGTAGGTCAAGCGCTGACATCAGCGGTTGCAGAATCAGAGCCACATTCATGTACTTGTTTATTGTTGTGTCTTTCTATTTCTAGTAGAGTGGTTTCATTTTGTTTAGGTACATGTATTATTTCAATGTCCTTTTGATATGTCCTGTATTACCATGAGCATTTATATATACAGTGTGTAGTGATATTATTCATCAAATAAGATAGAGAGTGAAATTATTATCATTAAGAATCTAATCTCTGTGCAGAGGAATTAACACACTGACTTGCTATTTACTAATTGTATTGTCTGTTGTAGCCTTTCGCCACCTTTTTAACGATTTTGTAATAAAAATAAAATAGTATATTTTCCTAACTTTTTGGTACATTGAGTTGATCTCTTTTATCAAAATGTATTTGAAGGTCTGTTATCATAGGTGCTGGACCTACATGGTGCCTAGGGATCTAGCCCTGCTATTTGCAGCTTCGGCTTTAGCCCATTTCAGTCATTCACCGAACCATAGTGTTACTTCTGGGGCGGAACTTGCCTTCCAGAACCTTCCAAAGGGGCGCTTACAGGGTACAACTGGTAAATCTATGAATTTATAGAGCAGTTTGTCCCATACAAAGCACATAAATTATTACATAAAATAATAATATTATACTAACAAACACAACCTAAGCCTAACACAACCACTAGTAAACAAAACCTCAAAAAATACCAATAAACCTTCCAAAAATCAGAAAATAACAGTAGAACTACCATCTTTCGATGACTTACTACCCAGGAAATGAACCAAAAACAAAACAAATAGACTACAAAAGAAAGTAGTGGTTGAAAAATATGGCTACTAAATTAAATGAAAAAGATTATCTCCCTATAAAACACTAATCAGATATCAGATCCACTGGTACCTGTTTCTTTTCCATTCACAACCTGTCCATCTTTGACCCGGGCAGTTGTTCCTTTAATAATACAAAAGATGAAACTTTGGTATCAGAATTCGGAGTAATGTAAATTGCCCATAAAAGATTCTTCAACTCCAAATCACTGACCAAAGACAGTTGAATGTTTTCTTTAATTACTTTGTTGCATGGCTCTGCACGGCCATTACTTCTTGGATGATATAATGAAGTAGTGATATGCTTAATACCATGGCTGTCAAGGAAAACCTCAAATTCATTTGAGGCAATGTATGGCCCATTGCCAGTAACAATTTAATCTAGGACTCTTTCCCTAAAGAACACATTTTACAAAAATACCTTCATCTCATATGTAGTATTACCTGCTCACAAACCCTCCTCTGTCTATAAAGAATAATAATCTATGGCTACAATGCCACATTTGGTTTAACCCTTCAAAGCACCCAAGGGACCAATTATTTCAATAGCTAGTTTAGAGCATGCTAGGTCCGAAATGGGATCCGATCCCACAGAGCTGGGCACCGTGACTTGTGACTTATCACTTGCTGCCCAAAATATACATTGTCTCACAAATTCCTCAACTGATTTGACTAATCCTGGTCACCAGAGTAATTCTCTAGTTCTCCTCTTCATATCATGTATCCCAAGGTGCCCCTCATATGCCAGTTCCACCACTTTGAATCTTAGGGACCCTTGCGCTCCCTAACTATCTAGCCATCAAAGAGAACCACTGTCTGTTAATAGTGCAGGTGTGATATGCTGAAAAGCATCAACGCTTCCATCAAATATTTTCGAATTTGGCAAATCCTTATTCATACTTTCCATCGCTGTTAGAATAGCCTGCTCCCGTTCAAAGTTGATGACTTTCCAGCTTCTGAAATCGCACCTTTGGTACACGTCAACTCACAGGCCACAATTTCATCGTCCTCACAAATGCTGTCACGCGGCCAATGGGGCCATTGTCTTCTTCCCTGAGTTAGCATGAGCACGCTGCAGATTGCACGCTGCTTTGTGCACGTTACTACATGAGTTTATTTTGCAAAAGCCTCTTTGGTTAGTTTCACATGAGAACCTATTGCTGTTTTCACGCTTTGCAGGTTCCTGGGATTTAGTTTGAACATTGTGAACAAGGTTGAACAACAATGCTGCTTATTATTCTGTTCTGGGCAGGCCCCAGCACCTAGACAAAACACGCAGATGCAGCTGTTGTTTGAGAATACGTACTGTGGTCTTATTGGAATACACGGATAGGTAGAAAACACTTGGAGAGGGACCTTTCCAGGGAGAAGAGCATGACAGCACCTATGATGTAAATCTACCATCTATAGACTGAGGTACGGGGTCTGCAGATAACGCCCAGAGCTCTTCTAGTATATAATCATCCTGCTTCTAGGTAAGAGGAGGGAGGTTAGGCTACGCTGTCTTCCACTATGACAGCTCCTCATGATTTACAGATTACTTGCGATGCTGACCGTCGTTGTGTTATGCATTTTTCTGCTTATTGTGGCACGTATAATGCATACTAGAGCACGTTAGTTAGAATAAATATTGTAAACTTGCTTGTGTCTCTGTCAGATCTTATTGTGGACAAGTGCAGGAGTGTGAGCGAAAGGGTGTGTCTTGCAACCGCGATTCCTGACAGAGTCGGGAGTATTGTGTTCTGTGGTGTCTAATCACTTGTTCCTCTGTGAGTGAGTAGGAGGATAAGTGAGACACTATAGCTAGTCGGTCCCGGGCTTGATGAGTACTAAGGTGGTAGGATGACTCAGTCCCTATATACTAAGGTCCCATAATGCTATGCATAGTTCTGTGCTTGCGCAGAATCCCTACAACAATGTCTTCATTCTTCTAATCAGATCAGAAGGTGCAGGAACGAAGGTAGAATCTGCACTCACAAGGTTGTCCTAAAGTATTGGCACAAAGGATGCCTGAGCTGCGATGCGCTCTATACTTCCAAAATAGCCAATTACTAATATCAGCAAGACACAGAGTGGCAATCAGTTGAGTTGTGTCACTCCTTCTCTCCATATTTAACCTTTCTATGCCACAGAAATTAACATCACATGCATTTAACCTATGTGTGTTGTCTGACTGCATGGGTGCCTGCCTGTATGTGTGTTGTTTCTCTTTTTATATGTAGGGCAGATCCCTGCAGTCTCTGCGGCCAAGGGGCACCCATTCAACTATATGAATATATTTGAGGTATGGGAGTCTTAGCAGTGCTTAATTTGAGCCGGTGATTTCCGTGCTCTGCACTTAATTGTCAACACTCAGCCTTCAACATGGCTGCGCTGTTTGTCTAATTTTGTGAGGAGCAGAACCACAGTTGTTTAATAATTCAATATACATTAAACATGACCATCACTTGCCTCCCAAAGCTGTAGGAATAGCGTGGGCAACACTGGGTCTCAGGGGCTCCTCTCCCCATTCTACGGGGTTGAGTGGCACCATTTTGCGTTTACCCACTATGGCGTGCTAGTTCACGTGCTTGTATCACACAGCATAAATGTAGTAATGTAGTCCACGCTGGTAGATGTAGTTTAAGTGGGTTTATTCAAGTTACACAAAGCAGTAGTTGAGCTCTGTAGAGCAGCCCCACCTGCTAGCTGCTCAGCCCTTCCACCAACTGTCACCACTCATACCCAGTCACTCAAACATCCCACACACCAACATTCCACACAGAACACTCACACTGGCTGAGCAGCTAGGAACAAGATAACATAGAACATAATAACACAACATGAAGATACTACATTATCTCCTTCCTATAAAATAGAAGAATAATGAAACTAAACTTTAAAACTATAAACAACAATATACACAAAAGTAAATGGTCCATAACCCAGGGATGAAAAGTAGAAACCACATCACGAGAGGGAACAGAACCACACCAGGAGGAAAGACATAAGAATTCCCCATCCTCCTCCTTTAATAAAGAAACGAAAACGAAAGAATAATGTGTAAACCCCCATGTACGGAGAACAAAAATGAATGAATGTGGAAAAAGGGACTAAAACCCAAATTCCGGCCCAAAATAAGGGACCCAAGGGACCAAAACCCCGTTGAAAGGTAGTTAAAAGCATCCACTACAACAAAAACTAACGTGCGGCACAAGGTGGCTTACGCACACAAGGAAAAAACCTTGCAACAAATGGCCAAAGATGTACATGGGACTGACACCCAAAACAACACAGTCTGTGTAGGACGGACGTGCGGCACATGGCGGCTTACGCACACAAGGAACAAAAACCTTGCAACAAATGGAACTAAAAATCCATTCTCTGTGTAAAAAAAAAAACCCTGTAAGATAACCCTCAAGTAAAGGTGCAGTGACGTAATGTATGGACATGGGACAAAACCCATTCCTAAAGTGAAAGGGAATAGACCCCTTAAGCCAACCCTCATGTCTTACAGCAAAGAAATAGGACTATAACCCATCCCTGCTTGAACTGGAAACATATGTGAAACGGAAACAAAACCCCTAAGCCAACCCTCATGTAAGGGTACAGTGTTTTAAAGCGAGGATATGGGACTAAAACCCATTCCCATCCCAAAGTAAGGGATACATAAATTGTAAAAGGCAAGCCAAAACACATCAAACAAGTCGCCCTCATGTAAGGCTTGAAACACCCACATACATTAAAAAATGGGCTTAATTAAATACAATTGAACAACAAATCTGCTCCAAACACAGTAGCCTTACCCACATTAAACTGGATAGTAGGCTAACCATTAACTTAAGGTGCTACTCGTAACTGGCAGGAGCACCACCCATGTGTATAGCAAAAGTCTCTTGAAGAAAATGTCTTGTAAATACAATAAACAGTTGGTTCAGCCCACACGATATCTAACATTTCATGGAGGAATAATGGTAGTCATTACCAAAAGTGCTGCATGTTGATTGCATATTGCTTCAAGAATAGCAATATTCAATAGCTGGAGTCATCTTATGTCGCATTGCTTGTGTCCCATGGAAAACTAGTAGCTGCTCCACAACTGTGCACCAAGTAAAGGAGAAAGTACCCGTAATATCCCGCTGCTCCATAAGACCATTCACCTACAGACAGGAAGAAATGAAGTGAAGCTAATGTCCACACAGCGACGTTCCCGGTCAGCTGAAACTTCCAATTAACTTTATTGTAAAGCAAAACAGAAACACAAAATGGCGGCACGCAGTGTTGACGTGCGCCGGATGGCTCACACCACGTCTATGCTGTCAAGCGACCTCTAGCAGCTCACCGGGATCCAAGGTGACGTAGACTTTGAAGCTGGAACTCCGCGCGTGTAAAAGATGACAGTAGGTGTGCGCATGCAAAACGCAACTCGTGCCTCCGTTTGAAATCAGTTGAAAAGCGGTCCAACTGGCATTGTCATCAGGATGGCTCAAGTAACAACCAACAATAAAAGACAAATAATGTCTCACCACTCATGTCCCAATAGATGCGCCGGCACCAGGAAAATTTTTAAACATGCTCCATGTAGCAAGACGTGCCAAACCAACGTCATCAAAGACACTCCCAACTCGACAAAAAGTGCTTGATATGCTCATGGTGAAAGGCCCGCACTGTGACCCTGACACTGGGCAAAATCTGTGCGAGGCTCCCTGTGACAGTGTCTGACAATATCACGATCCAGTGAACCAACATTTAAAAATAGATAAGTCTCGTGCCATGAATATTAAATTAGACAGTGACGGTTTACCTGCCAGGAACAATGTAAGTCTTGTGACAATTTTAACTTTTCACTGGTGAAGGCCAATGAACACGCATTTAAAAATAGAGTTTCTGACCTTTTAAATCAGATGCATCTGCATTCAGATAGGAAGACTCTGACCTTTTAGACTCAGAAACGTCGATACTCCTCACCTGATGTGTCTAATATAAACACCTAAACCACCATGGCTTCATGTAATTCTCAAAATGTCAGTTTTTGGTGAGCTGTGGATGCAGCATAACACTCCAATCACATGTCCTAGCACAACGTTCATATTAGAGATGACAGAAGGGAAGACAAAAATGATGTTGATTACTTTCCTTGAAGGCGCAGAACTTGTCAAAATGTGCCAGATGAACAGAGTACAGCACGCTTGGGCTGGGGCTGTCCGATGTAATGGACACTGGTGGGGCTGCAAGGCGTGCTGCTCCATTTTCCTTCGTTTTCTTCGTGGCTTCTTTTGTTTCCGTGTTGCCTCCTGTGACCCAGACTTTGTTTGAACTTTTTCCATGTGTTGTCTGACGCTTCTTTCACTGTAGAGCGTGAGCAAATCCCATCCTCGTCGCCAAAATAAATGTAATAATGTAGTCCACGCTGGTAGATGTAGTTTAAGTGGGTTTATTCAAGTTACACAAAGCAGTAGTTGAGCTCTGTAGAGCAGCCCCACCTGCTAGCTGCTCAGCCCTTCCACCAACTGTCACCACTCATACCCAGTCACTCAAACATCCCACACACCAACATTCCACACAGAACACTCACACTGGCTGAGCAGCTAGGAACAAGATAACATAGAACATAATAACACAACATGAAGATACTACATTATCTCCTTCCTATAAAATAGAAGAATAATGAAACTAAACTTTAAAACTATAAACAACAATATACACAAAAGTAAATGGTCCATAACCCAGGGATGAAAAGTAGAAACCACATCACGAGAGGGAACAGAACCACACCAGGAGGAAAGATACATAAGAATTCCCCATCCTCCTCCTTTAATAAAGAAACGAAAACGAAAGAATAATGTGTAAACCCCCATGTACGGAGAACAAAAATGAATAAATGTGGAAAAAGGGACTAAAACCCAAATTCCGGCCCAAAATAAGGGACCCAAGGGACCAAAACCCAGTTGAAAAGTAGTTAAAAGCATCCACTACAACAAAAACTAACGTGCGGCACAAGATGGCTTACGCACACAGGGAAAAAACCTTGCAACAAATGGCCAAAGATGTACATGGGACTGACACCCAAAACAACACAGTCTGTGTAGGACGGACGTGCGGCACATGGCGGCTTACGCACACAAGGAACAAAAACCTTGCACCAAATGGCCAAAGATGTACATGGGACTGACACCCAAAACAACACAGTCTGTGTAGGACGGACGTGCGGCACATGGCGGCTTACGCACACAAGGAACAAAAACCTTGCAACAAATGAAACTAAAAATCCATTCTCTGTGTAAAAAAAAAACCCTGTAAGATAACCCTCAAGTAAAGGTGCAGTGACGTAATGTATGGACATGGGACAAAACCCATTCCTAAAGTGAAAGGGAATAGACCCCTTAAGCCAACCCTCATGTAAGGATACAATGGCTTACAGAACAGAAATAGGACTATAACCCATCCCTGCATGAACTGGAAACATATGTGAAACGGAAACAAAACCCCTAAGCCAACCCTCATGTAAGGGTACAATGTTTTAAAGCGAGGATATGGGACTAAAACCCATTCCCATCCCAAAGTAAGGGATACATAAATTGTAAAAGGCAAGCCAAAATACATCAAACAAGTCGCCCTCATGTAAGGCTTGAAACACCCATATACATTAAAAAATGGGCTTAATTAAATACAATTGAACAACAATTCTGCTCCAAATACAGTAGCCTTACCCACATTAAACTGGATAGTAGGCTAACCATTAACTTAAGGTGCTACTCGTAACTGGCAGGAGCACCACCCATGTGTGTAGCAAAAGTCTCTTGAAGAAAATGTCTTGTAAATACAATAAACAGTTGGTTCAGCCCACACGATATCTAACATTTCATGGAGGAATAATGGTAGTCATTACCAAAAGTGCTGCATGTTGATTGCATATTGCTTCAAGAATAGCAATATTCAATAGCTGGAGTCATCTTATGTCGCATTGCTTGTGTCCCATGGAAAACTAGTAGCTGCTCCACAACTGTGCACCAAGTAAAGGAGAAAGTACCCGTAATATCCCGCTGCTCCATAAGACCATTCACCTACAGACAGGAAGAAATGAAGTGAAGCTAATGTCCACACAGCGACGTTCCCGGTCAGCTGAAACTTCCAATTAACTTTATTGTAAAGCAAAACAGAAACACAAAATGGCGGCACGCAGTGTTGACGTGCGCCGGATGGCTCACACCACGTCTATGCTGCCAAGCGACCTCTAGCAGCTCACCGGGATCCAAGGTGACGTAGACTTTGAAGCTGGAACTCCGCGCGTGTAAAAGATGACAGTAGGTGTGCGCATGCAAAACGCAACTCGTGCCTCCGTTTCAAATCAGTTGAAAAGCGGTCCAACTGGCATTGTCATCAGGATGGCTCAAGTAACAACCAACAATAAAAGACAAATAATGTCTCACCACTCATGTCCCAATAGATGCGCCGGCACCAGGAAAATGTTTAAACATGCTCCATGTAGCAAGACGTGCCAAACCAACGTCATCAAAGACCCTCCCAACTTGACAAAAAGTGCTTGATATGCTCATGGTGAAAGGCCCGCACTGTGACCCTGACACTGGGCAAAATCTGTGCGAGGCTCCCTGTGCCACTGTCTGACAATATCACGATCCAGTGAACACACATTTAAAAATAGATAAGTCTCGTGCCATGAATATTAAATTAGACAGTGACGGTTTACCTGCCAGGAACAATGAAAGTCTTGTGACAATTTTAACTTTTCACTGGTGAAGGCCAATGAACACGCATTTAAAAATAGAGTTTCTGACCTTTTAAATCAGATGCATCTGCATTCAGATAGGAAGACTCTGACCTTTTAGACTCAGAAACGTCGATACTCCTCACCTGATGTGTCTAATATAAACACCTAAACCACCATGGCTTCATGTAATTCTCAAAATGTCAGTTTTTGGTGAGCTGTAGGTGCAGCATAACACTCCAATCACATGTCCTAGCACAACGTTCATATTAGAGATGACAGAAGGGAAGACAAAAATGATGTTGATTACTTTCCTTGAAGGCGCAGAACTTGTCAAAATGTGCCAGATGAACAGAGTACAGCACGCTTGGGCTGGGGCTGTCCGATGTAATGGGCACTGGTGGGGCTGCAAGGCGTGCTGTTCCATTTTCCTTCGTTTTCTTCGTGGCTTCTTTTGTTTCCGTGTTGCCTCCTGTGACCCAGACTTTGTTTGAACTTTTTCCATGTGTTGTCTGACGCTTCTTTCACTGTAGAGCGTGAGCAAATCCCATCCTCGTCGCCAAAATAAATGTAGTAATGTAGTCCACGCTGGTAGATGTAGTTTAAGTGGGTTTATTCAAGTTACACAAAGCAGTAGTTGAGCTCTGTAGAGCAGCCCCACCTGCTAGCTGCTCAGCCCTTCCACCAACTGTCACCACTCATACCCAGTCACTCAAACATCCCACACACCAACATTCCACACAGAACACTCACACTGGCTGAGCAGCTAGGAACAAGATAACATAGTACATAATAACACAACATGAAGATACTACAATCATACAGTCATCTAAAGAGAAATGTAACTAATAATATACACGCCTGAAATAAGCCTGACCTTTTGACTTTGTCAATGTTTGTTTACTCATAGACCACTTTGATGTCCCCAAGCCATATTTGCGGTATGGGAGGTAAAACCACACAAAAGTCCATGGGGCAGATTTACAAGCCCCCTGCGCCACCAGTACGTCACTTTTTGTGACGTACTGGAGGCGCATTCCACTTCTCCATATTTACAAGGAGAGGAAAAGCCACCCTGCATGACTTTTCCTCTCCTTGTAAATATGGCCCCTTCACAGCCAGCACTTTGCGTGGAAGGGGCGTTCCATGGGTGTTGCTGTGGGTGTTCCCAAGCAACACCCATTGAACGAGACACATTTCCAGATTTACAAGGAATCGTAAATCTGCAAATGCGTGTCAATAGCGAGGCGCAAGGAGGAGAAATGCTTTTAACATTTCTCCTCGTTTTTTCCTCTTTCAAAGCGTGCTGCATTCTACAGCACGCATTGGAGGAGGAAAATGCCTGAAGTGATTGTTTTTGTGCAGGAAGGAGCCCCTTCCTGCACAAAAACAATCTCCCCATGACGCAGGCATCCTTGCACCATGGTGCAAGGGTGCCTGCGCCGGTGCATGGCAGCTGTTTGTGCGCCAGCGCAGGGGAGAGCACAGGAATGCGACATATTATTGTAAATATGTCGCATTCCTGTGCTTCGGAAGTGCCGCAGCGTGGCGCAGCCAAAGGGCTTGCGTTGCCGCGCTGCGGCACTTCCTTGTAGATCTGCCCCCATGAGTTCAGATTTGGAACCATCTGGCTGTATCTCGCAGGACATTTTGTACAAGCTTCAGTTGTCCACACGGTGGCAGCATCGTCACAATAAACACCGCTGCCGACACAGGTTTAGCAGAGGACAGGCGTCAAGGAGCTGCTCTTCTCATACCGAGGCTGATTTCACAAAAATGTCATCTCATTTCACGCATTTGTATCTCGGAGCCCGGTCCTGGCACCTCTCGCCCCCGGGCAGCGCCTGGAAGGACAGGGTTCAACGCAGACGTCTCAATCACAAGGCTGCAGTGCCTTGTTTCTGCTACTAGAACATTGCAAAGAATTCAGGGTTGGATTGGGATTAAAAATCGGCCCGGGCACGCTAAAATAAAGTGGCCACATTTGCATATTGCCTTTCCACAAAACACTGCTCCGGCGAAATTTTATAAAAAAAGGGGGGGGGGGGGGAAGGGAGCGTTAAAAAAATGCACAGATTAGTTTACACTGGTGAAACACACCTGAAAACAAGTGAGGCCACTTTTGCTTAGGCCCCCTGCCTCCGCTCAATATGCATTAATGGGCCGGCCCAGCGGGAGAAAGGGAGTGACACCTCTGCCGTTGATAAAAGGGAGGTAATGGACGCCCATCTACCTCCAGAAAGGACACTCGGGCACCCACTGGGCCGCTGTCCGCATCGAACAACCAACGCAGAAACCGCCCTAACAGGCCCTCCAGGCTGCTCAAACAAGCAGCCCACAGCTGGAATTCGGATACCGGCCCCTCGGGCATTGTCCGAGTGCCCACGTTACCAATCCGACGCTGTGCAAAGTGTAAGCGACGCGTCAAGGCGCGCATAAGGAGCGCGTTGGGGGGGGGTGGCCGTCCCGGGGTGCTGTGGGGGTCAGCTTTGATGCATGTGCGCTGCATCGCCCTTCCAGCATCACCACATGAGGCCACTCTGCCCTGCCTCGCTGGCTGCTGACAGCAATGTGTTCAAAGCCCTGTATCTTGGGCACACCCGTACTGCCACCCTAAACCCGTCTCCTGCCCCAACCCCAGCCGCCCTCACTGCCCCCAACACTTCAAGGGTGCCCACCTCCTCTCCTCGGATTGGCCTTCCTAACAATAAATGCACAAGGTCTGCTCCAGAGCAGAGTATAGCGGGGCTGGCTTTTTTTGGGCCAGTATAGCATGGTTTTATAGCAAACGCGGGTGGGGTGAGGGGTCTGGTTTGTGCAATGTAATGCACAATTTTCCACCAATTTGCTCCAAAAATTCCTTACAGGGCCAGGGCAATCTATATAGCCCGATGCATTAGAATCTTGAGAAATTTCGAAAATATTTTATCACTGAATTACAGTGCGCGATGTGACACTCATTCTTCGAGACTGAGTCCCTCAAAGCAGTGAGTCATGAACTGTACCAAAGCGGCTACTTTTCTTTGTGACGCCCCCTGTGTCAAACCTTCACCCGACCTTAATGTATCCAAGCACAATAATTTAACAGCCCCCTCCCCCCAACCCCCCGTGCAGATGGGGCCTGTCTTCCACCCACAGAAAAGTGGGCATCGTGAATGCGGCATGGTACAGCACGTCATAAAATAAATACATCTCACCACACCACAACATTCTCAGTGAACCCTGGGGTGAAGCCCCTTAGTGAGCCCCCTCTGGCGTCAGCACAAGGGATCGACGCCTCCCACAGCCGGCGATGCTGTGTTTGCCGTCTACAGATCGAAGATCACACAGAGAATCCACTCATCAGCGCTGTGAGCAGCAGAAGTACAAGCAGTCTACAGTCCTAGAAGCACGTAACGGCAAACCACCTAAAAAGAAAACAAACACAGCCAACCACTCTATACAGTACCAAACCCCTCCTTACCACGACGTAACAAACCTTACCTTACCAGACCATGCTGTGCCGAGAATCGTATTGCACCGTACCATATCTTATCAAACCGTACCGTAGTATACCACACCGCACCGCACCGCCGTAAAACCTACCTTAGCAGACGATACTGTACAATACCGTACACTACCGTATATTCCCTTCTCAGACTATACCTTACCAGATCATACTGCACTCAAGCAAACCATACCATACTGCACCTTAGCTTACCTTATCAAAGCGCACGGAGTATACCACACCGCAAGCAGTAACACTGTACCATACCGTACAGTACCGTATATTCCCTTCTCAGACTATACCTCACCAGATCATACTGCACTCAAGCAAACCATACCATACTGCACCCTACTGTACCTTATCAAAGCGCACGGAGTATACCACACCGCAAGCAGTAACACTGTACCATACCGTACAGTACCGTATATTCCCTTCTCAGACTATACCTCCCCAGATCATACTGCACTCAAGCAAACCATACCATACTGCACCCTACTGTACCTTATCAAAGCGCACAGAGTATACCACACCCTCAAGCAGTAACACTGTACCATACCGTACACTACCGTATATTCCCTTCTCAGACTATACCTTACCAGATCATACTGCACTCAAGCAAACCATACCATACTGCACCCTACTGTACCTTATCAAAGCGCACGGAGTATACCACACCGCAAGCAGTAACACTGTACCATACCGTACACTACCGTATATTCCCTTCTCAGACTATACCTCACCAGATCATACTGCACTCAAGCAAACCATACCATACTGCACCCTACTGTACCTTATCAAAGCGCACGGAGTATACCACACCGCAAGCAGTAACACTGTACCATACCGTACACTACCGTATATTCCCTTCTCAGACTATACCTCACCAGATCATACTGCACTCAAGCAAACCATACCATACTGCACCCTACTGTACCTTATCAAAGCGCACAGAGTATACCACACCGCAAGCAGTAACACTGTACCATACCGTACAGTACCGTATATTCCCTTCTCAGACTATACTTCACCAGATCATACTGCACTCAAGCAAACCATACCATACTGCACCCTACTGTACCTTATCAAAGCGCACGGAGTATACCACACCGCAAGCAGTAACACTGTACCATACCGTACACTACCGTATCTTCCCTTCTCAGACTATACCTTACCAGACCATACTGTACTCAAGCAAACCATACCATACTGCACCTTAGCGTACCTTATGAAAGCGCACGGAGTATACCACACCGTAAGCAGTAACACTGTACCATACCGTACACTACCGTATCTTCCCTTCTCAGACTATACCTTACCAGACCATAATGTACTCAAGCAAACCATACCATACTGCACCTTAGCGTACCTTATGAAAGCGCACGGAGTATACCACACCGCAAGCAGTAACACTGTACCATACCGTACAGTACCGTATATTCCCTTCTCAGACTATACCTCACCAGATCATACTGCACTCAAGCAAACCATACCATACTGCACCCTACTGTACCTTATCAAAGCGCACGGAGTATACCACACCGCAAGCAGTAACACTGTACCATACCGTACAGTACCGTATATTCCCTTCTCAGACTATACCTCCCCAGATCATACTGCACTCAAGCAAACCATACCATACTGCACCCTACTGTACCTTATCAAAGCGCACAGAGTATACCACACCGCAAGCAGTAACACTGTACCATACCGTACAGTACCGTATATTCCCTTCTCAGACTATACCTCACCAGATCATACTGCACTCAAGCAAACCATACCATACTGCACCCTACTGTACCTTATCAAAGCGCACAGAGTATACCACACCGCAAGCAGTAACACTGTACCATACCGTACAGTACCGTATATTCCCTTCTCAGACTATACCTCACCAGATCATACTGCACTCAAGCAAACCATACCATACTGCACCCTACTGTACCTTATCAAAGCGCACTGAGTATACCACACCGCAAGCAGTAACACTGTACCATACCGTACAGTACCGTATATTCCCTTCTCAGACTATACCTCACCACATCATACTGCACTCAAGCAAACCATACCATACTGCACCCTACTGTACCTTATCAAAGCGCACAGAGTATACCACACCGCAAGCAGTAACACTGTACCATACCGTACACTACCGTATATTCCCTTCTCAGACTATACCTCACCAGATCATACTGCACTCAAGCAAACCATACCATACTGCACCCTACTGTACCTTATCAAAGCGCACGGAGTATACCACACCGCAAGCAGTAACACTGTACCATACCGTACACTACCGTATATTCCCTTCTCAGACTATACCTCACCAGATCATACTGCACTCAAGCAAACCATACCATACTGCACCCTACTGTACCTTATCAAAGCGCACGGAGTATACCACACCGCAAGCAGTAACACTGTACCATACCGTACACTACCGTATCTTCCCTTCTCAGACTATACCTTACCAGACCATACTGTACTCAAGCAAACCATACCATACTGCACCTTAGCGTACCTTATGAAAGCGCACGGAGTATACCACACCGCAAGCAGTAACACTGTACCATACCGTACAGTACCGTATATTCCCTTCTCAGACTATACCTCACCAGATCATACTGCACTCAAGCAAACCATACCATACTGCACCCTACTGTACCTTATCAAAGCGCACGGAGTATACCACACCGCAAGCAGTAACACTGTACCATACCATACAGTACCGTATATTCCCTTCTCAGACTATACCTCACCAGATCATACTGCACTCAAGCAAACCATACCATACTGCACCCTACTGTACCTTATCAAAGCGCACGGAGTATACCACACCGCAAGCAGTAACACTGTACCATACCGTACACTACCGTATATTCCCTTCTCAGACTATACCTCACCAGATCATACTGCACTCAAGCAAACCATACCATACTGCACCCTACTGTACCTTATCAAAGCGCACGGGGTATACCACACCGCAAGCAGTAACACTGTACCATACCGTACACTACCGTATATTCCCTTCTCAGACTATACCTCACCAGATCATACTGCACTCAAGCAAACCATACCATACTGCACCCTACTGTACCTTATCAAAGCGCACGGAGTATACCACACCGCAAGCAGTAACACTGTACCATACCGTACACTACCGTATCTTCCCTTCTCAGACTATACCTTACCAGACCATACTGTACTCAAGCAAACCATACCATACTGCACCTTAGCGTACCTTATGAAAGCGCACGGAGTATACCACACCGCAAGCAGTAACACTGTACCATACCGTACAGTACCGTATATTCCCTTCTCAGACTATACCTCACCAGATCATACTGCACTCAAGCAAACCATACCATACTGCACCCTACTGTACCTTATCAAAGCGCACGGAGTATACCACACCGCCAGCAGTAACACTGTACCATACCGTACACTACCGTATCTTCCCTTCTCAGACTATACCTTACCAGATCATACTGCACTCAAGCAAACCATACCATACTGCACCCTACTGTACCTTATCAAAGCGCACAGAGTATACCACACCGCAAGCAGTAACACTGTACCATACCGTACACTACCGTATATTCCCTTCTCAGACTATACCTTACCAGACCATACTGCACTCAAGCAAACCATACCATACTGCATCCTACTGTACCTTATCAAAGCGCACGGAGTATACCACACCGCAAGCAGTAACACTGTACCATACCGTACAGTACCGTATATTCCCTTCTCAGACTATACTTCACCAGATCATACTGCACTCAAGCAAACCATACCATACTGCACCCTACTGTACCTTATCAAAGCGCACGGAGTATACCACACCGCAAGCAGTAACACTGTACCATACCGTACAGTACCGTATATTCCCTTCTCAGACTATACCTCACCAGATCATACTGCACTCAAGCAAACCATACCATACTGCACCCTACTGTACCTTATCAAAGTGCACGGAGTATACTAACCGCAAGCAGTAACACTGTACCATACCGTACAGTACCGTATATTCCCTTCTCAGACTATACCTCACCAGATCATACTGCACTCAAGCAAACCATACCATACTGCACCCTACTGTACCTTATCAAAGCGCACGGAGTATACCACACCGCAAGCAGTAACACTGTACCATACCGTACAGTACCGTATATTCCCTTCTCAGACTATACCTCACCAGATCATACTGCACTCAAGCAAACCATACCATACTGCACCTTAGCGTACCTTATCAAAGCGCACGGAGTATACCACACAGCAAGCAGTAACACTGTACCATACCGTACAGTACCGTATATTCCCTTCTCAGACTATACCTTAGCAGACCATACTGCACTCAAGCAAACCATACCATACTGCACCCTACTGTACCTTATCAAAGCGCACGGAGTATACCACAACCTCAAGCAGTAACACTGTACCATACCGTACAGTACCGTATATTCCCTTCTCAGACTATACCTTACCAGACCATACTGCACTCAAGCCAACCATACCATACTGCACCCTACTGTACCTTATCAAAGCGCACGGAGTATACCACACCCTCAAGCAGTAACACTGTACCATACCGTACAGTACCATATATTCCCTTCTCAGACTATACCTCACCAGACCACACTGTACAGTACTGGAGAAAACCAGATCGCACTGCACCTTTCCGCACCTTGTCAAACCGTTCCGTAGTACACCACAATGTACCAGAGAAAACCATACTAGGCTGTACCTTAGCATACCTTATCAAAGCGCACGGAGTATACCACACCGCAAGCAGTAACACTGTACCATACCGTACAGTACCGTATATTCCCTTCTCAGACTATACCTCACCAGATCATACTGCACTCAAGCAAACCATACCATACTGCACCCTACTGTACCTTATCAAAGCGCACGGAGTATACCACACCGCAAGCAGTAACACTGTACCATACCGTACAGTACCGTATATTCCCTTCTCAGACTATACCTCACCAGATCATACTGCACTCAAGCAAACCATACCATACTGCACCCTACTGTACCTTATCAAAGCGCACGGAGTATACCACACCGCAAGCAGTAACACTGTACCATACCGTACACTACCGTATCTTCCCTTCTCAGACTATACCTTACCAGACCATACTGTACTCAAGCAAACCATACCATACTGCACCTTAGCGTACCTTATGAAAGCGCACGGAGTATACCACACCGCAAGCAGTAACACTGTACCATACCGTACAGTACCGTATATTCCCTTCTCAGACTATACCTCACCAGATCATACTGCACTCAAGCAAACCATACCATACTGCACCCTACTGTACCTTATCAAAGCGCACAGAGTATACCACACCGCCAGCAGTAACACTGTACCATACCGTACACTACCGTATCTTCCCTTCTCAGACTATACCTTACCAGCTCATACTGCACTCAAGCAAACCATACCATACTGCACCCTACTGTACCTTATCAAAGCGCACAGAGTATACCACACCGCAAGCAGTAACACTGTACCATACCGTACACTACCGTATATTCCCTTCTCAGACTATACCTTACCAGACCATACTGCACTCAAGCAAACCATACCATACTGCACCCTACTGTACCTTATCAAAGCGCACGGAGTATACCACACCCTCAAGCAGTAACACTGTACCATACCGTACACTACCGTATATTCCCTTCTCAGACTATACCTTACCAGACCATACTGCACTCAAGCAAACCATACCATACTGCACCCTACTGTACCTTATCAAAGCGCACAGAGTATACCACACCCTCAAGCAGTAACACTGTACCATACCGTACAGTACCGTATATTCCCTTCTCAGACTATACCTCACCAGACCACACTGTACAGAACTGGAGAAAACCAGATCGCACTGCACCTTTCCGCACCTTGTCAAACCGTTCCGTAGTACACCACAATGTACCAGAGAAAACCATATTAGGCTGTACCTTAGCGTACCTTATCAAAGCGCACAGAGTATACCACACCGCAAGCAGTAACACTGTACCATACCGTACAGTACTGTATATTCCCTTCTCAGACTATACCTCACCAGATCATACTGCACTCAAGCAAACCATACCATACTGCACCCTACTGTACCTTATCAAAGCGCACGGAGTATACCACACCGCAAGCAGTAACACTGTACCATACCGTACACTACCGTATCTTCCCTTCTCAGACTATACCTTACCAGACCATACTGTACTCAAGCAAACCATACCATACTGCACCTTAGCGTACCTTATCAAAGCGCACGCTGTATACCACACCGCAAGCAGTAACACTGTACCATACCGTACAGTACCATATATTCCCTTCTCAGACTATACCTCACCAGATCATACTGCACTCAAGCAAACCATACCATACTGCACCCTACTGTACCTTATCAAAGCGCACGGAGTATACCACACCGCAAGCAGTAACACTGTACCATACCGTACACTACCATATCTTCCCTTCTCAGACTATACCTTACCAGACCATACTGTACTCAAGCAAACCATACCATACTGCACCTTAGCGTACCTTATCAAAGCGCACGGAGTATACCACACCGCAAGCAGTAACACTGTACCATACCGTACAGTACCGTATATTCCCTTCTCAGACTATACCTCACTAGATCATACTGCACTCAAGCAAACCATACCATACTGCACCCTACTGTACCTTATCAAAGCGCACGGAGTATACCACACCCTCAAGCAGTAAAACCTACCTTAGCAGATGACACTGTACCATACCGTACAGTACCGTATATTCCCTTCTCAGACTATACCTCACCAGATCATACTGCACTCAAGCAAACCATACCATACTGCACCCTACTGTACCTTATCAAAGCGCACGGAGTATACCACACCCTCAAGCAGTAACACTGTACCATACCGTACAGTACCGTATATTCCCTTCTCAGACTATACCTTACCAGATCATACTGTACTCAAGCAAACCATACCATACTGCACCCTACTGTACCTTATCAAAGCGCAAGGAGTATACCACACCCTCAAGCAGTAAAATCTACCTTAGCAGATGACACCGTACCATACCGTGCAGTACCGTATATTCCCTTCTCAGACTATACCTTACCAGACCATACTGTACCGGAGAAAACCCTATTGTACCTTATCAAAGCGTACCGCAGTATACCACACTGCAACGTAGTAAATCCCACCTTACCATACCGTACAGTACTGTATCTTCTCTTCTCACACTATACCATACCAGACTATACTGCACTTCATTAACATTATTTCCTACAGTGTTTTATTTTAAGCCCATACCTCCATTCTTTTCAATGAGGGTGTTGCAGTACCAGTGGGTGGCCATGTGTGGTGTTGGACTTCCTCCTGCTCTGAGCTGGAGTGCATTTATTACAGTTTGGGGTCCTTTTTGGCTGCAGTAACTTTAGGAGTGCAATTTGTGAATATTAAGGTTCCTACTTTTTATGGGTGGTGCAAGTCCCTCCCTAAATCCCCTCCTTAGCCTCCTTAATCCCTCCCATTTTGGAGTAAATATTCCCCATTTTCACACCCCATCTCTCCCACATTTACTACTAAAACGTATAACTATGTCTGCGGAGAATCCGCAGTCGGAGTTGTGATCTCTGCACAGAAAAAGATCGGCAAGGCAGAGGTGGAAGCTCTCAACCTAGGCTTGTGAATAGCATTTTGTAGTACTGTCTAAGTACTGTAGTAGCACTAATAACATACTGCAAAATGCAGTTTCTGTATAGACTCCACAGTGTCCATTTATGCTTTCCACCTCCTGCTACTACCACTGAGCTGGTGGGAACTTGAATAATTTCAACAGTATCAGAGAGCACGTTCTTAATGTGTCACGTCAGTGTCTCAGAAAGCATTTGAATTTCCCTTTGTTGGCAGTCACATAGGGTATCCAATTGCTTGTTTTTTTCATGAACATGTAATTGTATTTATATAGCGCTTACTACCCCGTATGAGGCGTTGTATTGCTTTACAGCGAGTACAACGCTACTCTGGAGCCCAAGGTTAGGGGTTAATCTCGTGGTCAAATGTCGGTTATTGCGATTCGTCATGTGCCCTCAAGAAAAGACTGCGTGCCTTTACTCCAGTTACTTTGTGATAGACTATGTTAAAACCAGATAGCTGGGATTATTACTGGGGGTGATGTGGTTTCAGGTGAATTGTTGGTGAGATAGATAGGCTAATGGAGATTAGGTAATGTTAGGTGACAGAGATAGGGATTTAAAGAGGAGAGGTTCTGATCTATGAAATGAGGTGTCAGGTTTTTGCAGAATTGCAATAAGAGAGAATAAGACAAACATGCATGAGACAGAGAGGCACTAGAAATAGAAAATAGAAAGCATGGTGAGGATGGAAGGTACCAACAGGGTCACTAGGAAGAAAGAAAGGAGCGGAATAAAGTGGAAGTAAGTCAAGTTCAGTTTTTCATGCAGCGTTTTAGGAGTATAGTGGAAGGCGGCTTTCTGAGACAGCAAGCAATCTAAGGATGTAAGTGGTAGAAAGCAATCTAAGGATGTAAGTGGTAGAAAGCAATCTGAGGATGTAAGCTGTAAAATTAAAACATTATACATAGTGCTCCAAATCCGGGGCAGACAGCTTAAATCATAGAAGTTCTATTGTACACATCACTTAAACATTAAGGGCCTAATTACGAGTCTGGGGGTCTGAGGACCGCCAGACTCACGAGGGCACGGCAGTGGCAGTCCAGCCACTGCCGCACTGGCAGTCTGAACGCCCAATTATAACTAGGGCGGTCGGACCGGCATTGCACCACCGCAACCACCAGGGATCAGGGATCCCTGGCAGTGGCGCAGCGGTCTTGAGGTCGCAGTATGCTTGGGAGACCGCCGTAGTCTCGCCACGCATATTATGAGTTTACTCTCTGCCGCGGATTTCATGGTGGTTCCTACTGCATGAAAACTGTGGTGGAGAGGAAACAAAGAGGGCCCTACAGGGCCCCCTTGTGCCTCAGGGCCACTGGGTGCATGCAGGGGGGCACATGTTGTGCCCCCCTGTGTGCATGCACCCCAGCACCTGCACGGCATGGACTGTACCAGTCCATGCCGTGCAGGTACTGCCTTTGACGTTCCCATTGCAGTGCTTATTTCATAGGCACCGCCATGGGCTCGCCAAAAAGTCACAATCTGGCAGGCGGTGCGCACACAGGTTTGGCAGTGCGGGAGCGGGCCACCTTTATGGCGGTCCACTTCGGCACGGCCAGACTTGTAATCAGGCCCTAAGAGTGTAGCCTGCTGTTCGCCACCTTAAGACAGCCCTTTTAAACATATTCTGGATTATGCCACCCTTGGCACGGAGTCTGTAAGCTGCACGATGCCAAAGCATAGTTTATAAATCTTCCATAAAATGGGGACATATCTTCACAATCATCACCTCCTGAATATAAAGTCCTACTTTAGATATTGAATAATCAAAGGCACTCTTAGTCACACATCTTTTGAGCAGTGTCTTTCCTAGTCTTATCTTTTCTTGCATTTCTTGTCTTCCATGAACTGTTTGTCCTTATCTTGCTCCTTCTCTCTTCTGAGCAGTGTTATCATCGAGTGCAAAACGGTTATGGAAACCATGGGCTGCCCATTGTTAATGTGTTTCTCTCATTCACACTCTGCTGTAAAGTGGGACCGCAAGTACCAAACGTTAGTGAAACGGCAACTCATTCCCAACTACACAATATTGCAACGCCCAGCCAAGATGGTGGCATATGGTGAACAATGGCCCATATTTATCAAAGGGTTTCGCGTGTTTATGCGCCGCACAATGTGCTCCAAAAGCAACACAACCCTTAAGATATGATTTATCAAACCATACAAGGCTCCCTTGCGTAGAGTGGCTTGATAAATCCACAATAACACAATGCAGCAAAAATTGCTGCGTTGCGTTACTTTGCCCCAGGGAGGCATTCCATGAGTGGTGTGTGGGTGTTCCCATACAACACTCATGGATTTTGGTTCTTTCTCAGATTTACCATAAGTGGTAGACCTGGGAATGCACCAAAACTGCTACGCATCCCCAGGAGAGGCGCAATGGGACAAATACCTTTATTTCTCCTTGTTTTTTCCTCTTTCTATGGATGCTGCATTTTGCTAACAATGATCACACTCTGCATTGATAATATTGAAGACATTCTTAAGAAATCACAAGGTGAGGGAAATAACAGATTTATATAATTGGTTGAAAATATTATGTGCAGTTCTAAGATATTTGATAGAAATATTCTGGCCTTACATTAGGAATTAAATCCCAAAGAGAAAAATCAATGCAGAACCGATTATTGTGAATATGGAGTCTGTGCATTTATGTTTTTGCCGAACGTTCTAAAAAATATCCAATAAACATATGAAAACAAGGGCAGCACCCCTCAGCTCCACAGAAGGTGATGCTGTAAATCCGGTGACAGCAATACATCCACTTCTTTTTAGAATCAATCAATCAATAAATACCTAACTGAAAACTGTATGACAAATACTGAAAAACACTCAACATCAACTCTAAAAGAAGAAGAAGAAGAAATGTTGGTAGCCAGAGACATACCAGGGGTAACAAGACTGTGTTGGAGGAAAGATCAACGAACCCAACAATATTTCAGTCTAACGAAGCGCTTGTTAATTTGTCTGACTACTCTTTAAATCATTTTCACAATATATTGCTTTATGATTTTTTTTTCTTTTGTCCATCTCTTAAATAGTATTCTGTTCAAACCAAGGTAGAGCTCTTTAGATAAGTTTGAAAATTAAGACAACCATTTTTTGAGGTATTGCCCTCTAAACCTCAATGTCCGTAAAACAGTGGAATTATCAACTGATTTCAAATCTCGATTATGGAAACAATATTGACATATAGCTTGATAGCCAAGATCTAATTACATTAATTACTAACTATTGTACTTATAAATAAGAATTGTTTGCAGTACTGAAAATATAGATTTTTTTAAAAAAGATACAGATCTGAAGTAACCTACTCACTAATATACTAAGGGCTTATTATGATTACAGCGGTCCACAGGACTGCCATACTCGCGATGGCAGTCCGACCACCGCCACCACTGCGAGTCTGCCCACAGTGTTCAAAGTGTGGAGGTGGGACAACCAGAGGACCGCCGCGTCCGCTGGGGATCCAGGATCTGGCGGCAGTCGCGGAGTGGAAGGGAGCAGCAATATGCTGGCTGTGCCGCTGTGGCACCGCCGTGCATGTTAGGAGTTGCCTGGTCACTGTCCCTTTCATGGCTGTGAGCCGGCCATGAAAAGGGTGGCGGAGAGGCAACTAAGGGGGGTCCTAACAGAGTCTCCTGCTGCTCCTGGGCCTGGGTATGCTTGCGGGGGGCACATGTTGTGCCCCCAGGGAATTGCATCCCAGTTCCTGCACGGTGTGGCATGCATGAACGTACTGCTTGCGCTGTCACGGCAGCACCTGCAGTTAAGGCTGACCTATGAGCCTTATTCAGCCGACTCCGTAAGACTGCCGCAGTATTGCCCGCCATGGAATACAGCTGTAATCCAGCGGGTGGGCGCTCAATGGGCTTGGTGGTCCTCCTGCTGGCGCAGCTGTGGCGGGCTGATAGGAGGACTGCCAAACTCCTAATATGGCCCTAAGTATCTCTTTCACCACTCACAGTAATGTTCTAATGCTCTTAAGTGTTTTTTTTTATATCATTCCTTATTGATATTTCAGAAATAACATTATGAATACATTACTGTTGACGAAAATGTTACAGTAGATGTTTACAGAACGAAAAATGTCCCACATTCCTCATGCATTTCAATTAAACAATATTTTGTAAATCGGGTCTTTAACTCATATGATTCTGTGAAACATACCTGTGTGTTCAAGGTCTCAAGTTAGAACCTAATTCTGCCACTGTATGTTCGGAGATGGTAGTTTTTATCACTACATCAGTGCATGGAATATTGCTTTTGGGTTGAAAATCTTACTTTTTGTTGGGGCCGAGGTTAGGTGGTGTTGGACAAAATATTGAGTTGTCGGGAGACAGAAATATCGGAAATAAAATATTGTTATACAAAATTATCGTGATGGAAGAATATTGTTGTAAAAAATAATGTTTTTTTAGGTTAGTAATATTGTTTTTAAAATATTGTTTTTTTTAGCATTTTCAGTAACATAGCTGTAAAATATATTGTTTTTAAATTATTTTAACGTGTTCTAGGTCATATATTAATTTTATGTATTAATATTGTTTGTATAATTGTTATTGATGTTTTTAACTATAGCTTGTAATTTTAAGTGAGTTAGAATTTTTTATGTAACTGTTACTAGTAATATATAGTGTTTTAGCGGATTGCTGGGTTTGTAGGGGAATAGTGTGGGAAGTTAACCAAGTTGTAATTAATCATTAATTCATTGATAATTGTATATGATTGATATTACTTATCTTAAATATGTAATATTTATTTCAGTTATATTTTAGCTGTGGGTTGCTGGGTTTGTAGGGGTATACAGTGGGAAGTTAATTAAGTAATAATGAACAAGTAATGATTAAATATTAATTAATCACTTATTTATGGAAATTGGCTAACACATATGCTTTAGCTATCTTTTAGGGATGGGTCACTGGGATTGTAGCGATATAGGGTGGCAAGTTAATAATAACTATTTCATTTATTATCAATTACTCGAATTGTAGTTTACTTATTTATTTTGATTTATTTTAGTTGTGGGCTGCTAAGTTTGTAGGGGTATAAGATGGGAAATTAATTAAGTAATAATTAAATAACATTTGTTTTTATTGATAATTCATTATTTAATTGATTGCTAATTAAGAAAATTGTTTAATTGTTTTTTAAGCTTTAAATAAAATGTATAATGTTTATATTAAGGGGCCGATTCCGATTTCGGCCGGAAGGGCACCGAACGATGGTCGGAGCCCTTCCGACCGAATCGGAACGTGCCGCTCGGATTCCTTTCCGACCGAGCCATTCCGATGGGCTCGGTCGGAAAAGAATCCGACTCGGATTTCCGGATGGCTCACGACGGGTTCGGAGAGCCCGTCAGCCATCCGGAAATCCCTCTGTACTCCCCCAGCTTCCTCTTTGCGACCGAGGGAGTACGATGGCAGTTTTTCACTGCCTTTTCGTGCCGGTCTTTCCGGCACGAAAAGGCAGTCGGTCACTGTCTTTGGGGGCCCCCAGTGGGACCCCCATGGGTGCAAGGTCGCCGAATGGTGGCCTGGAGGCACCTATGGTGCCCCTCTGTTGAACCCTGCACCCGGTGGCAGGCACCTTGGGGTGCCGGCCACAGGGTGCAGGGTTGAACTGCACCCCTGCTTTCTCCAATGCCAGCATGCATTCCGTCCGGAATGCATGCTCCCATTGTGGGAGATACGAGTGCGACCGAACAGGGTTCGGTCGCATCGTACTGCCTGGGCCGTAACCGACGACAGCAGGTCGGTCGGTTACGGCTCCGGACCGATGTCGGACGGACCTGAGTCCGTCCGACATCGGAATCGGCCCCTAGGAGTTTAATATTTTTGCTAAATTGTTCAAATATGTAATGTGTTTGAAGTGAAGTACTTTCCCTACTGTTGATTTGACTGGAGAGGGAATAGTAAATCTAACCCCTCCAGAGTACAACTTTTTCCCTATTGTTGCAAACACTGGAGCGGAAATAGTAAATCTTACCCCTCCGAAGTTCAATGGTTTCTCTACTGTTGCACTGACTGGAGTGGAAATAGTAAATCCTAACCCTCTGAAGTCCAACACTTTCTCTACTGTTGTGCTGTCTGGAGTGGGAATAGTAAATTTAACCCCTCCGAAGTCCAACCCTTTCCCTACCTTTGCAGGTACTGGAGTAGGAATAGTAAATGTAACCCCTGCAAAGTTTAACACATTCCCTACTGTTGTTTAGATTGGAGTGGGAATAGTAAATCTAACCTCTCCCTACCTTTGCAGTGACTGGAGTAGGAATAATAAATGTACCTCTCCAATTTTTAGGATCTTCCCTACTGTGGCTTACACTGGAGTGGGAAAAATAAATGTAACTCTTCCGAAGTCCAACACTTTCTCTACTGTTTGATTAGACCAATGTCGGAATAGTAAATCTAACCCCTCCAAATTCCTACGTTTTTCCTACTGTAGCACTGATTGGAGTAGGAATGGTCAATTTAACCCCTCTAAAGTCCAACACTTTGCCTACTGTTGTGCTGTTTGGAGTGGGAATAGTAAATTTAACTCCTTTGAAGTCCTACACTTACCCTACTGTTGAATAAACTGGAGTTGGAATACTATTTCTAATGTTCCCAGACTGCAGTAATTTTCTTAATATTGGGTACATATAGTTTTATTATATATTTAAAAAAATATTTTTAATATTTTTTGTAATTGTTTTGTTTTGTTTTTTAAATTGTTTATATTGTAATCATTTGGTAAATTATTTAATATTTTGTAATTGGATTGATAATATTTTTTAAGTTTTATTTAAATATATATATTTATATAAAGATAGATAGATAGGTATGCATATATATATATATGTATATATATATATACATATATATATGCTGTGCTATTCATAGCAGTAAATTAGAAAAATACATTTAATATAATGCAAAATATATATTTTTAATAATTGTTCCACTATATAAGTATTTATATAGCTATATAATAGATATATATATATATGTATACGTGCGAGCAAGGCTTCATTGCCGAAATGCGTAACGTAGAAGCGGATTAAATCTTTGCTGAACTGCATATTGAAAGCGTGTCCTGAGAGTGCATTATTTTCGCAACCGCGAAAGGAACTTTATTGATATTACGAACCGGGTGCTCTACCGGTACATGCACCAGCTTTCTAGGGTCCAAGGTCTGGATTGGAGCGTTTGTTTGAGGAATATATGTATATGTATATATATAAAAGAAAAAAAGAAAAAAAGAAACAAATAGAAAAACAATCAGTTACTTTTGGAATACAGACTACCTTTTCGCAGTATTTTGTTTATGTCTACACTACATGTGACACGAAGGGTGATGAGGCACAGCATTATAAAACAATGAGTTGAATGACATGTCCGTATGTGAACAAGGACACTGTGTTGTCCGAAACGCGTCGTATTTGGCTTTATATGAAATAAATTACCTGATTTGCCACTCAGACTGGAGTCCGTCTCTCACTCGTCGCCGAAAGGAAGCTGAGGAGACTGTTCTGTGGTTTTTATATATATATATATATATATATATATATATATATATATATATATATATATATATATATATATATATAGATACACACACACACACACCCACACACACACATACACATTTGTGTGTTTATATAAAATATATATTTATACATAGTATTACGTTTTAGTGGAATTTATGTAATTTACTTACATTAATGTTATGTACTAAAATAGTTAAGATTTACAACTTTAAACTATACATCTTAAAAAACAATATTTGTGTTTGTTTTTGGACGATATCAGTGTTAAAATATATTTTATTTTCGATATATTTGTATTTACCATCATAAGTATAGGGATGCGATATTGTGGTAAACTATATTTTTTAGACGATATTTGTGTGAAACGATATTGTACCTCAATATTGTGTCAGTGATCTGGTCAGGCATCAAGCCAGCATTGAATGTGAGCCGAGAGTACAGTCGACACATCATCTCCCCGGGGCTTCTGGGTGGGAAGATTAATCAACCTTGTCATGATAGGTTGGGAACAAGGTCGCCTCCACCTAAGGATGTGAGACAAATCAAAGGCATTTCATCGGGTTTCTTTGTAGCTGATTCCTATAAATGTAAGTCCCTCGTCGAGGCCATGTACCTTTAGCACAGCTTCACCGTTGAGTGACAAGGAATGAATTCTCTGCTTCAGGTCCTTTCAGCAGCTCATTCACTCAAACTGAGATACTGGGGGATGGGGAGACTTCCAAGGCACAGCTCTGTGACATTTGGCGATCAGAAGGGTCAGACCTGCAAATCTGCAGCTAATCTTCCATCTTTGGGTCAGGGAAGCTCTTAAGTTATCTTGGCTTCCAGGTCCCTCTGAGGGATTCTACAAACGCGGGTCTGGAAGTGTCTGCCAGCGCTGTAGGGAAAAGACAAACATGTTTCGTTTAGCATCTCTGAAACTTTTTCAATTCACAAATTATTGAACTATAGAAATCATTTTTATATAGATGTCCTGATCAGTGACTATGCAAAAATATCAGTCAGGACCACTATTGATCCGCTTAAAAAGCAAAAGAGCGTTCGAGGGCGGGGAGACATTGTTGAATGGTAAGTTCCTTCATATCACAATAATAACCATAATATACATTTTTGGAATCGAAGTTGATAGTTTAAAAAAAAAAAGACTCTTGTGGCATATCCCTGCAAGAAAAAAGTAACCAGTGTACCGATGTGGCAAGGCCAGAGCATTTGACTTTGCCAACGTTTGTTTGTAGTCTATCAAAAGCCGAAGTAGTCCTCTTAATACAACAAGTTAATTTGCATACTATAGAATAAAGAATTGGCAAACCGATTGAGATCGCTTTACTCTCACCGTTCAGTTTGAAAGACAGCCTGTCGGTGACTTAGAGGCCAGTCTGGTGCAATAGAATGAAGCGGTCTGCCCTTTGAACTGGCTCCCAGTTCTTTTTCCGGTTTGCCTATTATAATAATTGAAAACCTAACCCGTTATGATGAAATAACATTATCTTGGACTGTCTCAGAACCTAACACCATTGACCCATAGGATCTATTTATGAGTGACCCGGGGCTGACGGGAAAGTAATACATCCGATAAAATGTGACACCCCGGTGTTTGGAATTTATGGTACTGTTCGCCTAATCCAGGTTTTGCATGAAAATGGGGCATAACGTGTGGATTTAGGTCGTTTTCACTCTTTAAATGCCATCAGGTGTGGCCTGTCCAGATGTAACATTGCACCACCTATAACTGTGCTCCCACTGCAAACAGATGTTTGCACAGGGGTCACACTTTACCAGGCCAAATAAACGTACCACATTATAAATATCTCATGTCATTGTTTTGAAGTCGGATAGCTTATCACCTACATTTGTATGTGACATCTTTTACTGTAAACCCAATCATTAATGCCTTATTTTTATGTTTCAGCCCCAGGCGAGGGACACAAGGTGGCAACAGTAACCTGCACTCCTGACCGGCCCCTCGGTCAGTAATGGTATTGCCTGATGGCGGACCAGCGCTCTCCACCCTCCACCATGAGCTTCTCACACTTAACATGAGAGCGTCATCAGAGGTGGGTGTTGCACATAATCAATATTCATACATGTCTCTTCCCACTTGTCCCAGCCCCTCCCTTACTGTCTGCTCCTTCATCTAGGGAACAGCTGCAAGGGGTCTTGTGTCTTTCTTTAAGACATGAGTGGAGTGGTCCCGCCCTCACATGACGTGCTCTTCAGCTTCTAGAGGCTAAACTAGTTGCCTCCTCAGAGTGATTTATTGTCAAGCTCCGGGTGCAAGCTGAGGTGTCTGTCTCCTGTGAGTGAGGGGTTGTCCTGTTTATGGAGGCAGAAGTGGCTGCTTCCTCAGTGGAGTGCTGAGGTGTCTGTCTCCTGTGAGTGAGGATTGTCCTGTTTATGGAGGCAGACGTGGCTGCTTCCTCAGTGAAGTGCTGAGGTGTCTGTCTCCTGTGAGTGAGGGGTTGTCCTGTTTATGGAGGTAGAAGTGGCTGCTTCCTCAGTGGAGTGCTGAGGTGTCTGTCTCCTGTGAGTGAGGGGTTGTCCTGTTTATGGAGGCAGAAGTGGCTGCTTCCTCAGTGGAGTGCTGAGGTGTCTGTCTCCTGTGAGTGAGGGGTTGTCCTGTTTATGGAGGCAGAAGTGGCTGCTTCCTCAGTGAAGTGCTGCATTCCTGACTTTCACAACTGAAGTTGTTGTCTCCTCATTATGAAGTAATAGCTCTCACCAGGTGCAGGCTGGACTGGCTGCCACCTTGATGTGAAAACTGTCTCTAAACAGGTTAACCTCTAACCCTAACCTTATACTCTAACTTTATCTCCAATGCAGTCCACTGGTACCTTTGCTAAAACCTATGCTTATGTTAATGGTAACCTCTCGAGCAGGCCCTACATAACTCAGACACTAGCCTCTAACACTATCTTTGTGCTAGTACTAACTCAAATAATATTCTATACTCCCTAATCCAGTGCAAACCATGATAGCCAGTAATCTGGCACCCTAGCCAGAACTCAAAATATTATTTTCTAAAACTCCAACTCAAATATTAATCCCAACAGCAGCCTTAAATGCCATTACTAGCTCTTAGACTGCCCTACAACCCTAGTGATAAAATATAACACTAGTCCCAGCACCAACGTTTAATGTAATCTTTACTATATCACTCTGCTCTAACTTTAGCGCAGGCACTATCTCTCAACCCTAACTCTCCAACTATCCCTAAACTCTAACCTCATCTCCTAATGAACACCCTCCCCCTGATGGCATCATCTAAACCTAAAACTGTTCAGGTCTTCAGACCCTGATGGACAACCCACAGGCCTGCCCAGTCGGTGGGGGCTTTTGCCTTCACACCCCTGGCTGAGGACCACCCATCATACTGAGGGGGCCTCTAAAGGACCACCCATCCTACTGAGGGGGCCTCTAAAGGACCACCCATCATACTGAGAGGGCCTCTAAAGGACCACCCATCATACTGAGGGGGCCTCTAAAGGACCACCCATCATACTGAGAGGGCCTCTAAAGGACCACCCATCATACTGAGGGGGCCTCTAAAGGACCACCCATCATACTGAGGGGGCCTCTAACGGACCACCCATCCTACTGAGGGGGCCTCTAAAGGACCACCCATCCTACTGAGGGGGCCTCTAAAGGACCACCCATCCTACTGAGAGGGCCTCTAACGGACCACCCATCCTACTGAGGGGGCCTCTAAAGGACCACCCATCCTACTGAGAGGGCCTCTAAAGGACCACCCATCATACTGAGGGGGCCTCTAAAGGACCACCCATCCTACTGAGGGGGCCTCTAAAGGACCACCCATCATACTGAGGGGGCCTCTAAAGGACCACCCATCATACTGAGAGGGCCTCTAAAGGACCACCCATCATACTGAGGGGGCCTCTAAAGGACCACCCATCATACTGAGGGGGCCTCTAAAGGACCACCCATCATACTGAGGGGGCCTCTAAAGGACCACCCATCATACTGAGGGGGCCTCTAAAGGACCACCCATCATACTGAGAGGGCCTCTAAAGGACCACCCATCATACTGAGAGGGCCTCTAAAGGACCACCCATCATACTGAGAGGGCCTCTAACGGACCACCCATCCTACTGAGGGGGCCTCTAATACTTGGCGAGGATCTCTTTGTGGTAAGCGCACCTACCGCTGCGATGGATACACTTCATGGCGATGATGTTTGCTAAGAGAAGCATCGTGTTTTTTGGCCAGCTCAGCATTCTTTTTCTTTTTCAGAAACAAATCCCCTTAGTGTGTTGGTGATTTAGAAGCCTTGGGCGACAAACAGTCTATACTGACTGAGTACCTTAATTGCATTCAGAGACATTCCTTCCTATCCCTCATATTCCTCTTTTATTCAGTCACTAGTGTCCTTGTTATGGAGTCTCTAGCTAGAGTTAAGTGTAGTCTCTTTCCAATGTCTTTCAATCTTTCCCTCTCCAAATCGTAGTAGGGGTCTCCTTCCTAAGGGAAAGAGAAGGCAGGCTACACATCCGCCTTACAGTAAGTGAACTCTCCTCCCTCCTGCTTCTCCCCCTGCAACCTTGTTCAGTTCCTCACACCTGTCACCTGCCTGGGATAAAGAGACAACAGCAGCCCCATCCTCCATTGTTGGACATGGCCTTTTCAGAGGAATTTATGCCAAAACGTTTTGCTTTTTCCTCCTAGTCCTTGTTGACTCTCTCCGCCCGACCTTAAGAATCAGGGGACTTTACCCCTGTGGTGCAAAAGGAAGGTGAACGCACCCGCCTCGGCCGGAGGGTGCGTATGCTATAGGTTTAGGTGCAGTACTGCTGTGCGCCCCATAAACAGGTAGACCACATACCCGGTGTGGGTACGGCACTGGCTAGAAGTGGGTTGTAGCACTAAGTGTGCCACCCACAGGATAGCCTGTCAACCATGCATCGGGCCTGCCAGCACAGGCCTGTGGAGAACCATTGCGTCCCTGCCAAGATTGGCATTGCCTACGCCTCAGCTGACCCTGAGCGGGCCACCCCTTGTCATGAGGGTAATCCCCTGGGAGACTTAGTAGGGCACAGGGGGCGGGGGGGGGGGGTGAGAGGCTGAAGGCTGTGTGGGGAAATATGGATGTTCCCTGCCCAGGTAGTGAGGGACCCCCCATGGGGGTGCTCCGCCTGCCTTGGAGTTAAGCTCTTCCCATGGGATACTCCCGGGGGGGTTGCCAATTCTCTTACATGGCCATCAGGCTCCAAGCACATCCTTACTGTTAAGGCAGTGTGGAGGTGCGTGCACCTTCCTACACAGATTAGAAAGAGGTGCTGACACAGGGTACAGGAACATGGGCCGGTCTGCCCATGCAGACCTAGGAGTGCGCGCTTTCACCGGTGGGGTGTTAACCAAGTGCACTGACCCTTATGCTGTTTTTGAATACGTGTCCAGCCTGCCATGCAGGCTTGAGGATGCACTTTGGCACCTATGGCATTCTGGATAGGTGCCCAGGCTGCCATGGCGGGCCGATGAGTGCATACCTGCAGCCCCGTGATCTAACACCCGGGTCAGGCCTGTGTCCTTGCACTGGCACCCATGGTGCTCTTCTGCTGTTCTGCTGTTGCAGGCCGGGCAGGCGCAATCGCACCAATAAGCTGTCAACCCGTGTCCAGCTGGGCAGGGTGTTGTGCACGCACTCGCACCTAAGGTGCTGGTGCCTCGGTAAGCCCATGTGCCTCACCTGTCATTGCAGTGCGGTGTGTGCTCCCTGGCTCCTAAAGGTGCTAGGGCACGGGTAAGCCCATGTTCCCGCCTGTCATCACAGACCAGTATGTGTGCACAGGCATTTAAAATGATTACAATCATGAGCAGCCTGCCAGTGCAGGCAGCTGTGTGTACGCACCTGCACCTATGGTGCCTGTGATTGCATGTGCAGCCTGCCATCACAAACCGTGCGAGAGCACTGACTCCCGTATTAGTTAAACCCATGTCTAGTCTGTTGTTGCAGACTGGTGTGGGTGCACTTGCACCCCTGGTGCTGGGGACTATTGGGCAGATTTACAAGGAACTGATGCATCTGATGCGTCAGTTTCCCTGCGCCAGTCTGCGATACCCTTGCGCCACCATGGATGCACCGTATTTACAATACAGCGCACCATGGCGCAAGGATTGACAGATGCGTTCGAAATTCTGACGCATCTGATGGCGCAAAAGTCATGCGTTCCGTCCATCATCCCCTTTTGTATCGCGCTGGAGTCGTGTCGCAAGCACAACGCAACTCCATCAATGCACAGGGAAGCCTATTCCCAATACACTGCATCACTCCTTACGCCTGCTCCAAGCAGGCATAGGGTTTTGAAGCAGAGGCGTCCTAGAAGTGACACAGTGGAATCTTGTAGATTTCAATGCGTCACTTCTACGAGGCTTTCCTGTGTGGGAACGCCCACCCTGCATACATTATACCTGACGCAGGTATAACGTGTCTCAGGGCTTTACAATGTGATGCATCTCCTTAGATGTGTCACGTTGTAAATGGGCTGCAATGTGGTGCACTGTTTACACCTCCGATGTGTCACAAAAAGTGATGCAACGGCGGCGAAAAAGTGTCGTAAGGGGCTTGTAAATCTGCCCCTATGTGTCCGACCTGCCATCGCAGGTACATGTGCGCCCAGGTAGTGAGGAATACCTGTGGGTGTTTTCACTTCCTATGAGGTTTGCTCTTCCCATAGGTTTACATGGGGAGGTGGTTGAAATTACTTCGGACTGCAATAGTGGATTGCAGTGGAGCAGCCTCACGATGTTTCATATTGATGGATTTACTGTGCCAAACCCTTTCCGTTGGTAGAGATGGTTTTGGCATAACTTACTTAGAAATGCCACCTACAGAATATGGGCATCTCTACACTCTAAGATTGTCATGTGCCGTGGTGCCTGGCTCCAGTGGACACCAGGGGTCAGGGGAGCACATCTGTGTATTCCCCAGCAACAGCCATAAACCATGGACTTACAATGGGACCGGCAGACCTCTGTCTTTTGAGGGTCGGATGGAATAGATAGATAGGAGAGCGAGGTTTGGACACTTGGCCTCTAGGGGCCGGATCATGGCCCCACTAAATATTAAGATCTGCATTCCACGACCATATTGCAGACAGCCCTACAATTTAGGGGAGACATCTGTGGTTCAAATGGAAACCCATAAACTGCCCCTAACTTCAAAGGTACACTCTAGTATAACTATGGGTGCCATCCTTCAGCAAAGGTTGAGATACGCTTGTGGGGATGAGGGACTGGAGAAGCGGACTGCATGGTGCACACTGCCAGAGGAATCTGTTGTGTACATGAAGGATTACTGCCATTGAAGGGGACAGAGTGCCCTTTCTGAATAATGGCTGGCTGGGCTAAAGACCTGCTGAAGTGTGGCGCCCTGAAGTGTGCTCTCCAAGGGCCCGTCTGTGGGCCTCCTGTTCTCTCTGAGATCTCAGGAACATCAAAGATCTCCCACGAGGGACCTACACCATCTACCTTACATCTACAGAGCAGTGCCCTCTTAAGTGCCCACGTCGGCTGCTAAATTCCAATGGTTAGCACGGTGTGAGCGTAGGACT
Source organism: Calotriton arnoldi (assembly GCA_963921515.1). Taxonomy (NCBI): domain Eukaryota; kingdom Metazoa; phylum Chordata; class Amphibia; order Caudata; family Salamandridae; genus Calotriton; species Calotriton arnoldi. Next base: position 448,166 of record CAWUFW010003506.1, read on the forward strand.
AAGACTTGTGCCTGGAGATGAGATTGTCTAGTGCGGAGACCCAGAAATCTTGTCCGCATCTAAGACGTGTGGTTTCCATAACGCAGGAACCCTGACACTCATAAGTGTCTTGTTGATGGTGAGCGGATTCACGGGTTGCGGGATCGAAGGTGGCTCACTTCGTAGATCGGGCTGCATCTCTCTCGTGCGGCACGCTGACTGCATGCTCATTGCGTGCAGTGTCCAAGTCATAGGGTGCAACCCTCGAAGGTGGGGGTGTACCCGTAGTAGTAGCACATTCTACCGTTTGTGGTTCAGCTGAACTTGCACCTGTGTGTGTGACCGGACTGGTCTGGTGCAACCCTGATCATCATGCACCGGACGAGTTGCCTCCTGTCCAGGGATGTACTGAATAAGCAACTATTTGTTGTGTGTGACCGGAATTTCCTGGTGGGACCCATATCAATGTGCATTGGTCATAGTGCCTCATTGTAGAAAAGTATTAGGTTTGATAGTTTTCCCATACCTATTACCACTTTAGCAAAGTGGTAATAGGTGGGGAAAAATATTTATATGTGTATATATATATATATTTTTGTTTTTAAATTGTGAGTATGCAGGAGTACCATGGTACCAAAAAAATGAAAAATTGTTTACATATTTCAATATGCACAAAAAGTGTACAGAGTAGTGCGTTTATTAGTAATAATAATTTCCACACTACTTTAAATAAGTGCTCTTCCCTGTACATTGGTATAAAAATATAAAAAAATGTACAAACAAAAATGTTAGTCATAGACATTTTTTGGGGGTACTGCAGTACTCCCGCACTACTCTGTAGTATAAAAAAATAATCTAAAAACGTATAAATATTTTGCTCTATTACCACTTTACTAAAATGGCAATAGTTAGGGGAAAATACCAAACCTAATACTTACCTACATCGGAAAGCTTAACGCATAACATGGGGAAAGTGTACCTAAAACCAACATGTCTGCCTTTAAGTTATTGGCTTGTGATACAGTGGTACTACCGCAAAATACCCCCAAATTTCACAAAAATGCCACAACAACAAATATTATTAACTTTAAATACATTCAAACTAATAAAACTCTTACATTATTTACCTGCAATACACAAAGTACACGTGTGCACCATAATACTTAATCCTGCCAAATTTAAACAAAATACGACTCCCGGGTTTTGCGCGACACAAAATTTAACAGTGTATGTTAAATATATTTAATTTAAGCATCTTTTGGGACCCCATTTTTTCTTTATACCCCCTTCAGCCAACCCTGCAAAAACTTTACTCCTTCCTGATTTAAGCCATTGGAAGAAATCTGCCAAAATGTGCGAACATTCTTCAAGTGGGTGCAAAGTTATTATGGTATAAAAAGTTTTTAAATGCATAGGTCGATAATATATACAATTTTCGAAACAAAAACATTAACGTATTACTACTTCATGAAAGGGGTAATAGGTTGTTAACAATAATAAAGCTTAATAAATAACTATATGTAACACCCTAACACAAAAGTTAGCCAAACGCTGACCGTACAATAGTGCAAATTTGTCTTAAAAACAACATGGCATATTTCTAACTTTGGTAACCACAGAACTCAACCAATTACATCACCAGTTCTAAGCCCCATGCACTCTGGTACTCTGTAAACTTTGCATGGTATTGACTTAAATCATTAAGGCACCTAGATGGGCTGTGTTATGAGACAGTTTAACTAAAGGGACCAGATCTTTAAGCCTCCTCCCCTGTCTACTTTAACAACTAACATGCAAGGCCCCATGTGTAGCCACAAAACGAACACTGGGTGTAAAATATCTTTTTTTAGCTGGAGGGTTTTTAATATTTTTGTCTTTGCTATGCCTTTCATGATTATTATTAATACTTTTTTAAAGCGTTTGGATTGATTATATCATTTTAATTCTGTTGTGCTCCAACGACTATATTACCATTCATGAGCTCACATGAAATGCATAGTATTTTCCATGTTTAAAAATCTCATATGGTTCTAGGAGTGTGAGTTTTAAAGTAATCGATATATATGGATGTTTTATATAACTTATTCTCAATTTTGTTTTATATTGTGTTTTATGATATCGTAATATTTTACACTGTCTATGGGCGAGAGTTTTTAATGTATGTATTTGGTTTGATGTGCTTTTAAGGATTTCTAGCTTAAAACCGAATAAAGTTTGATTTGATTTGATTTGAGTTGACTCTATGCCACTGCACTCTCCACTATTTACAGTATGCCACTCCACTTTATGACACTACACTATACGCTATTAAATTCTTCGTTAATCTAATGTACGTTACTCCACTCTACTCCACCCAACTCCATTGTGCAGCACTCCAGTCTACACCACTATACTTTACGCTGTTATATTGTTTACCACTGTATTCTATTACACTTTCGTGCATGCCACTTTATTGGTTGACCCTACACAGTACTGCTTGCAACTGTATCCTATTTCACGGTACGCAACTCCACTTTACACTATTCCACTATATGCTATTCCACTATGCTCCCCTTTATGGTACACTACTGGAGTGTAAGGTATTCCAGTGTAAGCTACTCCATTCTACTTCACTCGATTCTACTAAAATGCAGTGTACACCACTGCAGTGTACCACAATGTACTGTGTACTATTTTACTTTACAAAACTACATTCTACGTCGCTCCACTAAACGACACTTCAGTGTATGTCATTAGACTCTACGCTTCTATAAATAACCCTATTGAATTGTACAACACTCTACTGTATGCTACTCCACTATATGCCACTCCAATGTACGTCACACGACTTAACACCAGTAAACTCTACGTTACTACAGTAAACACTACTTAATTGTATGCTACTCCACTGTATGGCAATACACTTTAGGCTACTCCAGTATACACCATTGCACTGTACCCTATTACGCTGTACACCATTGTAGTGTACGCTATTCTGCTCTGTTCCACTGCACTGTATGGCACTCCAATATATGCCACTCCAGTTTATGCAATTGTACTTTACAACACTGCACTGTATGACCCTCGATGTTACGTAAGCCCGCTATCCACTACTCAACTGTACGCCACTCCACAGTGTGGCACTCCACTGTACCCCACTCCAGTGTACACCATTCCAGTTTATGACACTTCACTGTACCACACTCCATTGTACGCCATTCAACTGTACTCTGCCTTAGTATATGTTATTCCAATATATGCCACTACACTATACAACACTCCACTCTATAGCACTAGGCCTGGGAGGAGCTCGAGGAGTTTCACTTTGCAGAATTCTGCAGGGTTAACGAAAAACTCCTCCAAATTGCACGGAGTTCCGCGAGCAGGAGGAGTGTTGCTCGGCCACCCCTAGTAAGTAACTCTCCACTCCCAGAAGGTCCGCTTTATAATGACATTGAGCTGGGCATCCCAGACAAAGTCACCCCCAAGGGGCAGCATTTCGACAGACATTATATTTAAAAAATCATTATATAGCTTTGCCATATTTAGGCCGTGAGCGCACCAGTAAACTCTGCCCCACCGGCGGTTAGCAGAGTTGTTTTGCTGCACTCCAAGCTGAGCGTGGAGTGGCAAAACTCAGTGAACTTTGCCGGCGGAGAGGAGTTTACAGCACACCCCTTTATAGCACTCCACTGTATGCCACTACAGTCTACACAAATACACTCTACAATATTTACAGGACATAACTCCACTTTACCACACTCCACTCTATGCTATCCCACTGTATACCTCTGACCTCTACTCCACTACACTCTATGTCACTGCAATATATGTTACTCTACTTCAGTGTACTCCACCCCACTGTATGCGACTCCACTCTACACCACTTCACAGTACACCACTCCAGTATACCTAATTCAACTTTATTCCACTCCAGTATACCAATACACCATCAATACACCAACTCCAGTTGTTTGGGAGCAGACTTTGTGTTTGCTCTCGCTTGGCAGGAGATTCAAAATGCTCCCACCAAGCTGGAGTAAACACAGGTTTCCCCACCTGCTACCACTATGTCCCGGGGGTGGGATCCCTGGGACATAGCCAGTGAGCCAGCCCCAGGGGATGGGGGTCCTGGGGCCCTGGAACGCACCCTCCCTTTTACAAAGTTTTGCGGCTGTGGGGGATGGGGTCCCTGGGGTCTTTAGAGGCTCGGAGACAGGGACTGGGCGGCCAGCTCCCCTTAAAAAATGCATCAGACCCCAGGGAATGAGGGCCCCGGTGCTGAAAATGGTCCAGCGAGATGGGCTGCATGCGACCCTCCCCCTCAAAACTATATCAGGCCCCAGGGGATGGGGTGCCCGAGGCTGAAAACATCCCAGGGAGGTTGGCCACATGCCCATCCCCCCCTGAAAAATATATATTGAGCCCTGGGTGATGGGATCGCAGGGGCTGAAAACGGACAGCAGAGGTGGGCCATGTGCGCCCCCTCCCCAAAAAATAGTAAGCATCGTTCTCCCAGGCCCTGGCATACCCCGGTGGGATCCTCTGCAGCATGAAATATAAAAAAATTCAACCTTAATTTCTCCAAAACTACTGAACGGTTTTAAACCAAAACACAAAAAACACTCGTTCAGGACCTAGATCTAGCTTTCTGTCAAATTTGGTGAAAATCTGTTCAGCGACTTGGGCTGTAGCACGTCTAAAATTCCTGTGGAAAAATAAATGGGGAAAGCGTGATTTGGGACCTCCCCTTTTTCTTGGCCTCCGCTTGACCCTGAAACTTACCATGTGCAAACTGGTCAAAGTAGGGCTTTTTTAGAAAGCTTCGTGGAGAATGGTCAAACGGGGCCAAAGTTATTAGCAACACAAAAAATGCATTTCCAATGGAAAATAAGCCAAACTATAACTACCCAGCGGCGACCGTAACTGGGATATATATATATATATATATACATATATATATATATATATATATATATATATATATATATATATATATATATATATATACATCTTTCAAACAGTCCAAATCCACTTGGAAAGGAGGCGGCACACCAATTCAATCCACGGTTGATTTATTGTGCAGAAAACAACGCTTTTCGGCCGGAACGGCGTTTGTCAAGTTACTATACAACCGCCAGCGGTGCCCTTAAATACGTCATCATAGAAATAAAAAACATACTATAATGCGCGATTTTAGCGATCATCATAATATCATCCAAAAGACAGATATTATCAGAGAAATTCATCAAAATTGCTAAAAGACAATTATAGACAAATAATAACAACATAATCGCAAGAAATTGACCTTCTTCATGCGACATTGAGGACCGGCATTGTTTACGTTCCGTAACCTTTCACCTCTCAATAGACATGGTAAAAGGATTCAGTACTTCCCACTACTTCAGGCACATGAAAGAAGTAATGATTTCACTCCGGGCCATAGATAATTGAATTGCGAGCCATACATGAGTAAAGTGCTTACAATAATCAAAAAAATATATATAAAGCATAAAATACATCTAGTGTGGGGGAACCCAACATAATTTCATCTATTGGCTCAGACCGATCATCAGTTCTAACGAGATCAATTGCATAAATATAGATCATGAGTACAATCACAGAAGGGATGATTATGATCAGATGAGAATTGCTAGCATATGGTAGGCGTGATCCAGGCACATGGACAGTGTATATATGGAAGAATATCTATAATATACACAATAGGTGACAAAGTGAGAAAAATATATGTGTGTTATAATATTATATATGTATATATATCTCTATTGTGAGAACGGACCACTGGGGTAATACTGAGATTCTCTAAATAGTTAATCTCCTTCATCCCTATAAGGAGTTGCCCATATAAGGAACCAGTTTCTAGAAGAACCAACCGATTCAGAAAGCAAATATAGGGCAAGTGCCCATGTACCTTACCTAGATATCAACAATCTAGGAGGATACAACCTCAATGAGATAAGACTTAGTGCACCCTATAATATTAATAAATGATGTCAATAAAGAAAAACTAAGAAGAAACCACAAAGAAAAAAATGTTAAAATCAAGTAATGGGTGCATCGGACAGGTAGGGAAATTACACCCCTATGTGTGTTGCCAGTTCCTCCTCTTTATTCAATCCAAAGGGTATTCTGGTATTTAAATCGATGATATACCGGGACTCAAGAATCCGCAGCTGTTTTTCCCTGTCACTGCCTCTAATGTGTTTGAATACCCTGTCCAACCCTACATATTTAAGCAATTTATTGTTGCTGTCATGGACATTATAAAAATGTCTGGCTACAGGATAATTGAAATCCAGATTAGTTATTGCCCTCTGATGTTCGAGTATCCATTTTTTTACCGGCAATTTGGTACTCTCTATATAGCGGAGACCACATGGACACTCCAGAGCATAAACAACAAAATCGGTGGTACAAGTGATGAATTTAGAGATAGATTTTTCTTTGCCACTAAATGTTCTATAGGTTTTACAACTCTAGCTATTCCTGCATGCCTTACAGGCATAGCATTTATGAAATCCTTTGTTCATTTGTAGCCAGGTAGTGGTAGATTCAGTTTGGTAGTAACTTTTGACCAATTTGTCCCGAAGAGAACTTGGTCTTCAATAGGTTATTGTGGGTGAGTTGCCTATACTCCTTCCAATAATGGGGTCTGCCTGAATGAGACCCCAGTGCTTTCTCATGACTGATTTGAGTCTACTCGATCGGTCAATATAAGTGGTAATCATTCTGGGTACATTGGTTAGACACTTGTCTGGAGGTAATTTGTCTTTATTGAAAAGAACATCTTTGTGTTTTACATCTTTCAGCTTAGTAGTGGCTCGAGACAAAATTTTGTCTGAATAGCCTCTTCCTTTAAACCTTTGTAACATAGTGTTACATTCTTTTCTATATCCACTATCGGTACTACAATTTCTGCGAGCCCGCAGTAGTTCACCATAGGGAATGCTATTTAGGAGAGAAATGGGGTGATGGATGCGTGCATGTAGGGTACTGTTTCCCGCAGTTTCTTTCCTAAACAGGTTGGTTATCAGTTTGTTATCCTGTACTGTGACACGTATGTCTAGGAAGTCACATTGTGTTTGGCTGATTTTGTGTGTAAAGCTAAGGTTTAGATTATTGGATGACAGGGACTCGATGAACCTCAGGGCTTGTTCTTTATCACCATCCCAGATAATAAAGAGGTCGTCGATATACCTCAGCCATAATGGTACATGATTAGTGAAAACCTCGTTGGAGTCAGTCCATACCACATGCTCCTCCCACCAGCCCAGGAACAAGTTCGCCAGGCTGGGGGCAAAGCAGGTGCCCATGGCCGTGCCTGACTTTTGACGATATAACATTTTGTCAAACAGAAAAATATTTTCCTTTAAGCAATATAGCATCATTAATTTCAACATTATCGTGTGATCATATAAATCAATTGTCCTTCTCTGCAAATAGTATAAACAAGCATCTACTCCTTGCTCCTGATTAATACAGGTATAGAGTGAACAAACGTCCAACGTTATTAGTAGGAAGTCCTTTTCCCATTTAATGTCATGAATTCTTTTCAGGAAATCAGTACTGTCTTGGCAGTACGATCTCAGATCCTTGACATAGGGCGCCAAAAAATGATCCAGAAAGATAGAGGTGTTCTCGAGAAGTCCCCCATTGGAGGAGATGATCGGTCTCCCTGGCGGTTTGGTCACATGTTTATGCACCTTTGGCAAAAGGTATAAACAGGGAACACGAGTATTGTCATTTCTTAAAAATTTGAGTTCATCGTAGTCGAGTAGACCTGCATTCCACCAGTTGTATAACATCTCATGATATCTAGTAATGGTATTCTCATAAATTTCCCATGTTATGTTTTCATAGCAACTTGAGTCGCTGAGTTGTCTCATGGCCTCCGCTTTATACTCAGTTGTATCCATTAAGACAACGTTCCCCCTTATCTGAGGGTTTTATTACTATAGAGGAATCCTGTAAGAAATTGTTCAAGGCATTTCTTTGATTCCTTGTAAGATTGTCGTTGATTCAGTAATTTTGATGACCCCTCAGGCGTACTAGTTCCTGAATAATTACCAAATGAAATGCCTCAATGTTGTCATGTGGGACATTTGGATTGAATCGTGACTTAATCTTCAGGCCACTTCTACAGGAGGAGTCAACTGCAAATCCCAAAGTATTCAAAGTGTCTCCCACATCATTGCTGGTTGTGGTTTCTAGATTATTTTCCAGTTCATGGATGTCAAGGATAGAACTTACATCGTCAAGTGTGAAAATCGTCGACGAACTTGTGACTTGCTGTGAGATATTAGTGTAATTGTACCGTTCTTGTTTTTTCGACATTTGATGTAATTTCATCAGTTTGAGTTTTCTCACATAAAGGAAAAGATCAATTCTCGTATCGAAATAATTCCAATCGGTTGTTGGGCAGAATGATAGCCCCAATTTGAGTAAAGATTCTTCTTCCGAGGATAAGCAGCGTAGAGAGAGATTGATGATGGATTTATCTATTGTGTCACCATTGGATACGTTTCTATGCCAGAATTTGTTGCGGCCCCCTCTCCTGTTCAATCTTTGTTTTTCTTTTTATTTGCGCCCCTTCCTCTTGGTCTTCCCCGTCCCCTTCCTGCCACTTCTTCTGAGCTGGAATCTGTGGAGGTCTGATCGTGTTGTCTTTGTTGATGGATAAATTGTCGATCGCGTTGGGCCCAGTCAAACCACTTTATCGCATCTTCATATGTCTTTAGACGGCCCTCCAAGGAGACATATGAAGATGCGATAAAAGTCAAAAAGCAACGTAACTTTTTACGTGACAAAAGAGACTATGCAGAGGGTAGAATCCTAACCTATGCTAAGCGTTTTGACTGGGCCCAACGCGATCGACAATTTATCCATCAACAAAGACAAAACTGATGAAATTACATCAAATGTCGAAAAAACAAGAACGGTCCAATTACACTAATATCTCACAGCAAATCACAAGTTCTTTGGCGATTTTCACACTTGACGATGTAAGTTCTATCCTTGACATCCATGAACTGGAAAATAATCTAGAAACCACAACCAGCAATGATGTGGGAGACACTTTGAATACTTTGAGATTTGCAGTTGACTCCTCCTGTAGAAGTGGCCTGAAGATTAAGTCATGATTCAATCCAAATGTCCCACATGACAACATTGAGGCATTTCATTCGGTAATGATTCAGGAACTGGTACGCCTGAGGGGTCATCAAAATTACCGAATCAAGGACAATCTTACAAGGAATCAAAGAAATGCCTTGAACAATCTCTTACAGGACTCCTCTATAGTAATAAAACCCTCAGATAAGGGGGGGAACGTTGTCTTAATGGATACAACTGAGTATAAAGCGGAGGCCATGAGACAACTCAGCGACTCAAGTTGTTATGAAAACATAACATGGGAAATTTATGAGAATACCATTACCAGATATCATGAGATGTTATACAACTGGTGGAATGCAGGTCTACTCGACGACGATGAACTCAAATGTTTAAGAAATGACAATCCTCATGTTCCCTGTTTATACCTTTTGCCAAAGGTGCATAAACATGTGACCAAACCGCCAGGGAGACCGATCGTCTCCTCCAATGGAGGACTTCTCGAGAACACCTCTATCTTTCTGGATAATTTTTTGGCACCCTATGTCAAGGATCTGAGATCGTACTGCCAAGACAGTACTGATTTCCTGAAAAGAATTCATGACATTAAATGAGAAAAGGACTTCCTACTAATAATGTTGGACATGTGTTCCCTCTATACCTGTATTAATCAGGAGCAAGGAGTAGATGCTTGTTTATACTATTTGCAGAGAAGGACAATTGATTTATATGATCACAAGATAATGTTGAAATTAATGATGCTATATTGCTGAAAGGAAAATATTTTTCTGTTTGACAAAATGTTATATCGTCAAAAGTCAGGCACAACCATGGGCACCTGCTTTGCCCCCAGCCTGGCGAACTTGTTCCTGGGCTGGTGGGAGGAGCAGGTGGTATGGACTGACGGCAACGAGGTTTTCACTAATCATGTACCATTATGGCTAAGGTATATCGACGACCTCTTTATTATCTGGGATGGTGATAAAGAACAAGCCCTGAGGTTCATCGAGTCCCTGTCATCCAATAATCTAAATCTTAGCTTTACACACAAAATCAGCCAAACACAATGTGACTTCCTAGACATACGTGTCACAGTACAGGATAACAAACTGATAACCAACCTGTTTAGGAAAGAAACTGCGGGAAAGAGTACCCTACATGCACGCATCCATCACCCCATTTCTCTCCTAAATAGCATTCCCTATGGTGAACTACTGCGGGCTCGCAGAAATTGTAGTACCGATAGTGGATATAGAAAAGAATGTGACACTATGTTACAAAGGTTTAAAGGAAGAGGCTATTCAGACAACATTTTGTCTCGAGCCACTACTAAGCTGAAAGATGTAAAACACAAAGATGTTCTTTTCAATAAAGACAAATTACCTCCAGACAAGTGTCTAACCAATGTACCCATAATGATTGCCACTTATAATGACCGATCGAGTAGACTCAAATCAATCATGAGAAAGCACTGGGGTCTCATTCAGGCGGACCCCATTATTGGAAGAGGTGTAGGCAACTCACCCACAATAACCTATTGAAGACCAAGTTCTCTTCGGGACAAATTGGTCAAAAGTTACTACCAAACTGAATCTACAACTATCTGGCTACAAATGAACAAAGCATTTCATAAGTGCTATGCCTGTAAGGCATGCAGGAATAGCCAGAGTTGTAAAACCTACAGAACATTTAGTGGCAAAGAAAAATCTATCTCTAAATTCATCACTTGTACCACCGATTTTGTTGTTTATACTCTGGAGTGTCCATGTGGTCTCCGCTATATAGGGAGTTACAAATTGCCGGTAAAAAACGGATACTCGAACATCAGAGGGCAATAACTAATCTGGATTTCAATTATCCTGAAGCCAGACATTTTTATAATGTCCATGACAGCGACAATAAACTGCTAAAATATGTAGGGCAGGACAGGGTATTCAAACACATTAGAGGCGGTGACAGGGAAAAACAGCTGCGGATTCTTGAGTCCCTGTATATCATCGATTTAAATACCAGAATGCCCTTTGGATTGAATAAAGAGGAGGAACTGGCAACACACATAGGGGTGTAATTTCCCTACCTGTCCCATGCACCCATTACTTGATTTTAACAATTGTTTCTTTGTGGTTTCTTTTTAGTTTTTCTTTATTGACATCATTCATTAATATTATAGGGTGCACTAAGTCTTATCTCATTGAGGTTGGATCCTCCTAGATTGTTGATATCTAGGTAAGGTACATGGGCACTTGCCCAATATTTGCTTTCTGAATCGGTTGGTTCTTCTAGAAACTGGTACCTTATATGGGCAACTCCTTATAGGGATGAAGGAGATTAACTATTTAGAGAATCTCAGTATTGCCCCAGTGGTCCGTTCTCACAATAGAGATATATATACATATATAATTTTATAACACACATATATTTTTCTCACTTTGTCACCTATTGTGTATATTATGGATAATCTTCCACATATACACTGTCCATGTGCCAGGATCACGCCTACCATATGCTAGCAATTCTCATCTGTATCCGAAAACAACGGTTCTAGCGGGAATACAATAAATCTATACTGGTAATTAAAAATGCACAATCGCGATCAATTAGGGTTAAGGATGTCAGAAAAGAGAGCCTCGCAGACTTGGTGTTCATAATAATTCTTTTTTATCCAAATTTTTATAATTCAAAAACAATACATACACCGACCGAGAAGAACCACAATAGTGATTATATGTCCCAAGCAAATGAAACCATCTAATACATTGTGAACAGACATGTGATATATACAGAACTTGGTTTCCACAATTATTGAAAAGACAATGACCACAACATGAATTGATAATAATTATAGCCTCTGTGTACAATAGTCAGAGCTATTTAAAATGGTTCGCTATCAATCGAGTCGACGACGTTTTGACCCTCTTGCAATACGGGGTCTCCTCAGGACCAAGGGGTAAGGGACAATCTGATGGTAGTATTACAGCCGCGTGAGAGGCACATAAAGTGTGAGACACCCGTGAAATGAGAAAGAAGAAATTAATACTCACACGGGGACTCGGTCGAGCACCCCGTGTGAGAGCCGAAGGGCTGTGAACTGGTATTAATCAATTGTGGCTCAGTCACAATAGTGGGAAGGATCAACACCACTCAATGTAGTGGTACCTGAGCAGGATCCTCCGCTGGATAGATAAAGTCACGGGACCGGTAGTGCCACGGCAAAGATTGTTACCAGGCAGACGACCAGAGCAGTTCTCATCCTATGTGGCATATTTCAAAAGCCTTATTCTCCTGCCGTGGCACTACCGGTCCCGCGACTTTATCTATCCAGCGGAGGATCCTGCTCAGGTACCACTACATTGAGTGGTGTTGATCCTGCCCACTATTGTGACTGAGCCACAATTGATTAATACCAGTTCACAGCCCTTCGTCTCTCACACGGGGTGCTCGACCGAGTCCCCGTGTGAGTATTAATTTCTTCTTTCTCATTTCACGGGTGTCTCACACTTTATGTGCCTCTCACGCGGCTGTAATACTACCATCAGATTGTCCCTTACCCCTTGGTCCTGAGGAGACCCCATATTGCAAGAGGGTCAAAACGTCGTCGACTCGATTGATAGCGAACCATTTTAAATAGCTCTGACTATTGTACACAGAGGCTATAATTATTATCAATTCATGTTGTGGTCATTGTCTTTTTCAATAATTGTGGAAACCAAGTTCTGTATATATCACATGTCTGTTCACAATGTATTAGATGGTTTCATTTGCTTGGGACATATAATCACTATTGTGGTTCTTCTCGGTCGGTGTATGTATTGTTTTTGAATTATAAAAATTTGGATAAAAAAGAATTATTATGAACACCAAGTCTGCGAGGCTCTCTTTTTCTGACATCCTTAACCCTAATTGATCGCGATTGTGCATTTTTAATTACCAGTATAGATTTATTGTATTTTCGCTAGAACCGTTGTTTTCGGATACATATGACTTACCCTGGATCCTAGTGAGTAGGGTCCCCCTTGTCCTCTTTTTAGCAATTCTCATCTGATCATAATCATCCCTTCTGTGATTGTACTCATGATGTATATCTATGCAATAGATCTCATTAGAACTGATGATCGGTCTGAGCCAATAGATGAAATTATGTTGGGTTCCCCCACACTAGATGTATTTTATGCTTTATATATATTTTTTTGATTACTGTAAGCACTTTACTCATGTATGGCTCGCAATTGAATTATCTATGGCCCGGAGTGAAATCATCACTACTTTCATGTGCCTGAAGTAGTGGGAACTACTGGAATCCTTTAACCATGTCTATTGAGAGGTGAAAGGTTACCGGAACGTAAACAATGCCGGTCCTCAATGCCGCACGAAAAACGTCAATTTCTTGCGATTATGTTGTTATTATTTGTATATAATTGTCTTTTAGCAATTTTGATGAATTTCTCTGATAATATCTACAAGGTTCTTCATTTTGATCAATATCTGCCTTTTGGATGATATTATGATGATCGCTAAAATCGTGCATTATAGTATGTTTTTCATTTCTATAATGACGTATTTAAGGGCACCGCTGGCGGTTGTATAGTAACTTGACAAAGGCCGTTCCGGGCGAAACTCGTTGTTTTCTGCACAATAAATCACCCGTGGATTGAATTGGTGTGCCGCCTCCTTTCCGAGTGGATTTGGACTGTTTGAAAGACATTTGTGGCTTCTGCCGCCACGGCTAGCATCGACGATTAATGGGTAGGCGTACGGCGTACCAGGCACACTTCTGGATTTGTGTAAATATATATATATATATATATATATATATATATTCACTGAAAAAACCATAGGTTTCAGGCACGTTATAGTTAGAAATTAGCATTTAAAAAACCTTAGAAATTCACTGAAAAAACCATAGGTTTCAGGGACGTTATAGTTAGTTGGACATTTCACTCGTATAAAACCATAGAAATTCCCCCGTTATAGTTAGTTCAGCTAAGTATAACTCGCGCCCCCGCAATGCACTGCTGATGACGTCACATATTACATCATTCATGACATGGTCAGTGACATCACTGATGACATCACTGATGACATCTCAAATGACATCACTGATGACATCACTGATGACATCATCCAGTGACTGTGTGTTTCTGTAAAGTTTAAATATGTTTTATATATATGCCAAGGTGTATTGAAGAATGAGTGGGTGTATAAGTGTCTGGATGAAGGATTTAGTAGGTGTGTGACTGACTTTATAAGTGAGTGATTAAATGTGTCTTACTGAATATATGCGTTAGTGACTAAACTGTCTGAATGTGTGCATCAGTATGTCTGTTGTTGTGTAAACTGCTGCATGTGTTCGTCAGTAGCTACATGAGTGTCTATATGGGTTATTGATTGGTTGCCTGAGTATTTGTATGGGAGACTGAGTGTGTGTGTGGGTGGGTGGGAGGTGTGTGAATCTGTGCATAGATGTGTGAGTGGTTGATTCACTGGATGTATGGGTTCAAGAATGCACGTGGAAACAGCTGTATGGGCGGGTGAGTGTGTGTATGGGTGTGTTGGTGAGAGATTGGATGTCTCAGTGGTACATGTCCAAGTAACTACATATGTAAAAGGCAGTGTATGTGAGAGTTGGAGTATATAAATGACTGTATGTGAGAGTCAGTGATTGTGAGAGTGGCTGTATGGATGAGTGTGTACTTGTCTCAGTGATTGTATAAGAGAGTAAGTATGTGTTAGTATATGTTTGAATAAGTGAGGTGGTGTGTGTATAACTGTATAGCTGAGGAAATGGGAGTGTGATTGATTCTTTGCATGACTGACTAGGTGTGTGAGTAACTCCATGGATGAGTGGCGGTGTGTGAGTGTCTGTATAGGTGTATGAGTGCATATGATAGTGTTGTATTGATGAGTGACTGTATGTATGAGTGATTGTATGGGTAAATGAGTGGATGTGTGTGTAGACCTAGGAATCAGTGAGTGCGTATGTAGTAACTGGTATTGGTGTGTCGATGGTTTCGAAAATGGTAGTCTGTATTTTACAGTGGGTGTATCAAAGGTTATATTAGAGTGTGAGGAGGTGCATTAGATTTTCACGTGGATGATGTCATCAGTGATGTCATCAGTGGTCATTTGAGATGTCATCAGTGATGTCATCAGTGATGTCACTGACCATGTCATGAATGATGTAATATGTGACGTCATCAGCAGTGCATTGCGGGGCGCGAGTTATACTTAGCTGAACTAACTATAACGGGGAATTTCTATGGTTTTATATGAGTGAAATGTCCAACTAACTATAACGTCCCTGAAACCTATGGTTTTTTCAGTTAATTTCTAAGGTTTTTTAAATGCTAATATCTAACTATAACGTGCCTGAAACCTATGGTTTTTTCAGTGAATTTCAAAGGTTTTTTAAATGCTAATTTCTATCTATATCATAGCAGTCGCGTTTGCAGAGTGGTGGAGAAAGGCGAGCGTGGCCTTCAAACACCTTTTAGCAATCCCACTGTGTGGGATTTAGCGGACGTAACAGGAGGGATAGTTAGCCCCCAACGTCAACCTTGGTGGCCAACTACCCCTTTTATTACCTCCAGTAAATCCCACACAGCAGAATTGCTAACTTGTTATATCAGGCCCGACCCCCTCCCTGCAGCACTCTGCAAACGCGCTCGCTGGTGCGATCTACGTTGGGGGATTAAGTCCCCTCCAATCCTGAGGGTCCCTGGGGGCCAACTAGCCTACCATGTACCTTCAATTTGCGCCACAGAGCTGCGTTGCAGAGAGGTGGTGTGATGCCATGCCCCTTTTTACACCTCTCTGCAACGCAGCTCTGTGGCACAAACTGAAGGTACCTGGTGGGCTAGTTGGCCCCCAGGGACCCTCAGGATTGAAGGGGACTTAATCCCCCAAGTTACTACGCGCCAGGGGGCTCATTTGCACACTTGCCATATCAGGCCCCGCCCCCTCCCTGCACCACTGTGCAAACGCGCCCCCTGGCGCGTTGTAAGTTGGGGAATTAATTCCCCTTCAATTCTGAGGGTCCCTGGGGGCCAACTAGCCCACCATGTACCTACAATTTGCACCACAGAGCTGCGTTGCAGAGAGGTGGTCTGAGGCCACGCCCCTTTTACACCTCTCTGCAACGCAGCTCTGTGGTGCAAACTGAAGGTACCTGGTGGGCTAGTTGGCCCCCAGGGACCCTCAGGATTCAAGGGGACTTAATCCCCTAAGTTACAACGCGCCAGGGGGCCCATTTGCACACTTGCCATATCAGGCCCCGCCCCTCCCTTCGCCACTGTGCAAACGCGCCCCGTGGCGCGTTTTAAGTTGGGGGATTAAGTCCCCTTGAATCCTGAGGGTCCCTGGGGTCCAACTAGCCCACCAGGTACCTCCAGTAAGCGCCACAGAGCTGCGTTGCAGAGAGGTGTTCAAAGGGGCATGGCCTCGGACCACCTCTCTGCAAGGCAGCCCTGTGGTGCATACTGGAGGTACCTGGTGGGCTAGTTGGCCCCCAGGGACCCCCAGTATTGAAGGGGCACCACAGGGCGCGTTTGCAGAGTGTTGCTGGGAGGGGGCGGGGCCTCAGCACGATGCCGGTCTTTTTTTAAATTTCTTTTTTTTTAGAAGGGGGGCTGTGTGGCCCCCCTTCTTTTTCCTCTTTTTGGGCCCTGGGGACCCCATCCCCCAGGGCCTAAACCCTTTTTGTAAAAAAATTAAAAAATTTCAACGGGAAGAGGGCCGCGTGGGCCCCCCTTCCGTGGCCAATTCCGGCCCCGGGGACCCCATCCCCCACGGGCCCCGCATATATTTTTTGCAAATGCCCCCGGGACCTGGCCCACCCAGGGGCCTCAATTAAATGAAGCGCGGGAGCCCGCGCTTCATTTTTTTAAAAATTTCGGCAGGATTCGCGGACGCAGCGCGAATTTCGCCAAAATTAAAAAAAAAAAAATGCTTTTTTGGGACCCCCTGAGCAGGCCTAGGGGGTCAAGGTGTTTCTACCCTGCCCCCTTTTCTTGTTTTTCGCGTTTGTTTCCCTGTTTTCTTGTGACTCGGTTCTACCGAGTCACAAGATGGCTGCCAACACTTCCTGGTTTGGAGTGTTGACAGCCAATTAGAATAAAGCTCGTGGTCGGGAGGGTCCCGGATCCACCGCGCCTCTAGATATCGAAACTTTTATTTTTTGATTTTCTCAGCAACTACTGAACGGATTTACACCATTTAAAAAAAGGGCTCTTTCTGAACCAAGAGCTACCTTATTGCGAAATTTGGTGTAATTCCGTTCAGCAGTTCGAGCTGTAGCCGTGTCTAAAGTTTCCTATGGGAAATTGATTTTCCGACCTCTTTTTTTTTAATTTCTCAGGAACTACTGAACGTATTTACACCATTTAACAAAAAGGGCTCTTTCTGAACCAAGGGCTACCTTTTTGCCAAATTTGGTGAAATTCCGTTCAGCAGTTCGAGCTGTAGCCGTGTCTAAAGTTTCCTATGGAAAATAACATGGAGAAAACACGTTTTGGGACCCCCCCTTTTTTCTCGGCCCCCGCTTGGCGAATCACCACGAAACTTTCAGGATAGGAGCTGACCGGAGCGGGCCACAAGTTTTGAAAATTTCGCGAAGATTCGTCAACCGGCGCCAAAGTTATTGGGAAAAGAAAAACGCTTTTCCTATGGAAACTAGGTCCTAACTATAACTAACTACTGGCGACCGCCAGTAGATAATATATATATATATATATATATATATATATATATATATATATATATATATATATATATATATATATATATATATATATATATATATTTGAAAAGATGTGCCATCTTGTGAGATGCACTCCCAGGAAGTAAGCAGACACAGGAACTGGGATATTAAAACACACTGACCAGCAGTTTAATGCGACGCGTTTCAGGCTTACGCCCTTCTTCAAAGCCAACTGCTCTCCAGGACGGCCAAACATTTCTGCCAGCATTTTCCCTTCATTTATTCAAGACACGCCCCAAGTGGGCTTCAAGTCACGCCCCAAGTGGGCCGGCAAATCACATTGCCTGCAAAGCATGATGGGGCTGGTAGTTCCTTACCCATGTGGGTCTGTTTGTAGCCATCACTGGTTTTCAAAGTTCTTTAAATGGTGCTTTAAAACAAAAAAACACAGCTCTCTTTACAGGCCGCTCCTCCTGTTCCACCCGCAGTCAATATTAAACAGCAGGCGGCCCCGCTTGGGATCTTGCGGTGGTGCTTCTCTCGACCTAGGCGGGCCGAATTATTTATTTGAAAAGGTTTGCCATCTTGTGAGATGCACTCCCAGGAGGTAAGCAGACACAGGAACTGGGATATTAAAACACACTGACCAGCAGTTTAATGCGACGCGTTTCAGGCTTACGCCCTTCTTCAAAGCCAACTGCTCTCCAGGACGGCCAAACATTTCTATATTACCCATATATGTGTGACATTTGACGTTCTAGTGCACACTATTTCTTTCCAATGTCAAATACAAAGGCCTTGATCTTCAAAACTGTCCTGCATCGAGGAACAGCACCCAAAGTTGCTTTGCTGCATTGTGTGAGAGGGAGAGAGCAGGAAAAGTATATATCTGCTAAGACATGGCACTCTTCTCCTTTTTCCCTACTGCAGGTTGCCGAGCCCCATGCACACAGTTCTGCATCTTAGTGCATAAGTGTGACTGTAAGCCTAACATAAGTTTTGTACTGGTTGGGCACCCTTCCAGTACAAAATACCATGCTTGGACGGTGCATCACACATGCACCATGAGAAAGTTAGGAGAAATAAAAACATTTCTCCTTTTTAACATCTGCTTTAAAGTAGCATTATTTTTGGTGCAAAATACTGTTCACTATTTTTGGTAGACAGGGTTTTGCTTCAAAAACCAGGGGTGGTTGTCACTGGCAGCAGGAAAGGAAGCACACAGGCTCCCAGACTCTCCCAGCCAATCATGATGCTGCTTTACAGCAGCATTGTGATTGGTCTGAGCGCTGTGGTTCGGCGCTCAGAGTGGGACTGGGGGCCGGGGCATGTTCTTCACCAAGGCCCTGCATTACAGCCTGGTGGAGAACATGCAAAGTGTACATGACTTTTTGGTCAGCCCAAAAGGGCCGGCCAAACCGTCATGCGCACTTAGGGAGTGCAAACCACTCCTCCCTCTGCTCTAGCCAGCCCCGCCCTTACCTGGCTCAGAGTCCGCAGTGAAAAATAAAATGATAATAACGTCATGTTATTATCATTTTAGTTTACTTTTTTTGCACTGCTCACAGAGCAGTGAAGCGACGCTCATCCGCCTTAGCGGAGGAGCCGCCACCGATGGAACGCCTCCTTGAGGCAGAGTAACTCAAATCATCGCTATGCACTGCTTTGCACTTTCTGGCAACTCCCCAGTGCAAAACTAGTTCTGTTCTGGTAAGTAAATCCAAACAAAACATTGTGCGCAGGTGTGTGTCATTTTGTGTTGCAAACTCAGTGCAAAGTGTGTCAACTCGATATTTTTTGTTGACAGTAACTTTGACAACATTTTATCACACAACCGTTCCACCGATTTTGTTTTTCCCCCAAACAGTGAAGCGCATCCTCTCTCCAATATTGTCTCATGCTGCCTGTTGTATTGTTTCCTGCAGGGGCCTTGCCTTGCATTTCCCTGTTCCATTCCTTTATGGTATTTCCAAATCAGATCATTCTTAATACGTAATTTAAAAGGAGAACCTAAAAGCCAATTTAACCGAAGGCGAGATTTGTCAACTCTGCAGCATGATTTAATGATCTCCTCTCTCTCATTATTAAAAATGATTCCAAGAAAGTCTAAAACAGTGATGCATGCTGGAAGAGTCTTTTTTTAACAAGCATTGGCAAACCAATAACCATGTCTTTTTAAAAAATATAAACATACGTAAGTAATTACAAATATGTTTAAATATATATGGTTCGAATAACTTTTATTTAAATTACTTAGTTCAGTAATTTTCACCATAAAACAAATTGACTGAGAGTGGAGGGGTGGATGGTTTGGCATTTGTTTTTGTGTAATGGTTTGGGCATTCAAGGTTTTCCTGTGTTTTTGCAATGCGCTGCATATCACCTTCCAGGAGCTTCAGGGCGCTTTGTTATAGGGAGGCACATAAGAGGGAATTTGGGTAACAATCCTGGGGGTTGAAGAAACCAGTCCAATAGCCAGCAGTAGGATGGTATCTGCTGGTGGGAACCCTCATCAGGGTATGTAAAGGTAAAGTGTGAAGGCCTCGATGAGGAACCTACAGTGTGCTACTGCTGCCTGGACTGGTTGTGGCAATAGCCAGTCTCAGGCACTGACTGGCAGGGTCAAGCCACAGGGAGGCAATTCTGTGGATTCGTATGTGGGCCATACTAAAACTACATGTGAAGTGGAACAGGTTGAATGGGTGGGTTTCAAAGGATCTCCTGGATCTGACAAATCTATTTTTAAACACACAAAAGGTGATAGGAGGAATGCTTGCACATACTCTAAATCGCTGTCTATCACTTTGGGTGGCATTCCAATCCATCATTTTTCACCCACTGTTCCACTTTAGGCTGCGGCCCACCTTATGCAAGTCACTACTGACAGAAACCAGCCCAGGTTGCTTGTGTTCCCTGTTGCAGGGGGCCTTGACTTGCAGTTTGGGATGAACCTTTTTCATGCGTACCAGGGTCAGTATTGATATGTTAAAGGTGGGTGCCTTTCTGGATGGGCATGGAGTGAACAACAATGGGATGAAATGCTACCGAGTGCAATTGCCAGTGGCGTAGATTACTTGCAAGCATTTCGCCCTTTGAATTATGTGTGTTAAATGTATTTTCGCGTCTCCCTGCACGTGCAGTGAACTTTCTCACACTTTGTTGTGTTTTGTGAGCCATCTTGTCAGTAGATTTCAAATGGAAGCACTTAGACTTTTTGTTGGAATGTATGCAACAAACAAGCTAGCAAGGTAATCGTGTTTGTAGGAGTAAGCGCATACACACATTCACCCAATTAGTGACACATATATACATAATGCAATCAAAGTCACAAACACGAGACATGACAGCAAACCACAAAACACATCCCTACACTCACAACCAATACCCTTCACCTATAGTTTAACCAACACACACTGGGCTAGATTTAACACTGGATTGCGCTGCCCTTGAGTCAGGCATGGTGTCCAAGGGCGACGCAATCCTAAAGTCAGATTTACCAAGCAACGGAAGGCCACCTTCCTAGACTCTGTGCTGCTTGGTGAATCTGGAGTAGTGCAAGGCTAAGCAAGTCTCTGCTTTGTGGTACTCTGCCTCGGAAAGGTGTTCCATGGGTGTACCGTGGGTGTCCCCACGCATCCACCCATGGATTTTGACGCATTTCCAGATTTACTAAGACTGATAATGCCGGAAATGCATCAAAATTGAACGTCTTCCCGATAGAGGTGCTATGAGGAGAAATATCTTTATTTCTACTCGTTGTTCCCTCTTTGCAAGTGTGCTGCGTCCTACAGCACACTTAGAACAAAGAAAACGTTTGTAAGGTTTTTTTGTACAGGAAGGTGTCCACCACAGGCACCCTTGCACCATGACGCAGGCGTGCCTGCGCTTTTGCTAGGCTGCACTGAGTGTGCCAGTGCAAGGAGAGAGCAGAAATGCTCCATATCTTGATAGTTCTGTTGCATTCCTGCCCTCTCCGTTTGACACAGCTCAGCGCTTGAAGTTGTCCTGCTGCGTTGCCCTGCGACAAGTTTGATAAATCTGGCCCACACTGTACACAATCCAAACCTATAATGCATTTTTTTCTCAGTAATATCTGGTTTCATCTAGTAAAGGAAATGTACATTGCTTGTAGACACCACCAACCAAAACCATCTGGTTTCTAGGTGAAGTCCAGCGTAACACAGGACAGGAGCGAGCAGCTCAGGCACTGGCACAGGCAGAAAGTTGTTTAGCAAGGAGTGCATGTGAATACCACCAAAGCACACACTTTCAAGACAAAGACCCATGGAGCAGTGGTCATGTAGGGTGCCACTTCCACAAGGGGATGAAACCATCCTTGGAGGAGAACCATCATTTTGTGGAGACACACGCTCCGTATTCACAAGGACATGATTGACCCTGCGCTTGGTCTACAGAGCCAGCACACATGTAAAACATGTAAGGTACATGCTACATACTGTCTTTGGCACACCACCCATCACTGAGCGAGAGCAAGATTCTAGTTGAGGAGGGCAGCACAGATGTTAGATACTGGGAGGCCCTCTCCCCTCCTGGACTACAGATGGAAACCCCATTGCCTCTGAGACTAGTATCAGCAACCCCAAACTGCCAGCCTTCTTGTAGCCTTGTAGGGAGAGGTGTGGCGCAGCTGCCAGAGCGGCTGACTCCGGAGCTCGGGGCTTGGGGTTCAATCGCCGGCAGCAGCTCAGCTCAGCATCATGTGACTCTGGGCAATAGCTCACTTAATCTCCCATTCTGGACTACTGATGGAAACCCCATTGCCTCTGAGACTAGTATCAGCTACCCCAAACTCCCAGCCTCCTTGTAGCCTTGTACACAGGGAGAGTAACCAGCCTCTCGTACAGGTGAGGTACGTCATGGGTGTAACCCCTGACCAGTATAGCCAGGGTGACTACTGGGCGTCACAATAACACAGCGCACCTCAGGTGGACTCAGATTTTGAGTCCATCTAAGATGTGACAGGTTACCATCTAAAACTTGGGTTTGTGACCTTTGGTCATAGCCTTTAGAAGGATAACATTATATGGGGTTTATTTGATCATTTTCTCATATTATGAAACCTTATAGGTTTTTGATTTTTTTATGTGCTTGGGTAGTATTTATGTACCATTATAGATGTTTCCTTACTTTTGGTCTGAATAGGACACATGGGAAACAGATCTGTCATTGCCAGTATGTTTTCTATCTATATAATGTGTAATATGTGTATAAACCTCATGCCTTATTCTCACAAACAACTTGGGAAAAGGTCACCATTTGTTCGCATCTTTTTATATCCTGAGTAACACAGTCTAAAAGGTACTTTTTTCAGTTTGTAGCTGAAGAGGAGACCTGCAGTGCTGTGTTAAATTCTGAAGGATGTGTTTTTTCTCAGCATATGGAGTTGAAATACACTTCACTCAAACCAGACTGAGCGGAGAGGTGTGTGGGGTGTGCACATTTCTCAAACCAGACCATGGTTTGTGGGGCTGTGTGCATTCCTCAAATCAGACTATGCGGAGAGGTGTGTAGGGCTGTGTGTATTCCTCAAACTAGACCATGTGGAGAGGTGTGCGAGGCTGTGTGCATCCCTCAAACCAGACCATGCGGAGAGGTGTGTAGGGCTGTGTGCATTCCTCAAACCAGACCATGCGGAGAGGTGTGTGGGCTGTATGCATTCCTCAAACCAGACCATGTGGAGAGGTGTGTGGGCTGTGTGCATCCCTCAAACCAGACCATGCGGAGAGGTGTGTAGGGCTGTGTGCATTCCTCAAACCAGACCATGCGGAGAGGTGTGTGGGCTGTGTGCATTCCTCAAACCAGACCATGCGGAGAGGTGTGTGGGTTGTGTGCATTCCTGAAACCAGACCATGCGGAGAAGTGGGTGGGCTGTGTGCATTCCTCAAACCAGACCATGCGGAGAGGTGTGTGGGCTGTGTGCATTCCTCAAACCAGACCATGCAGAGAGGTGTGTGGAGCTATGAGCATTCCATAAACCAGACCATGTGGAGAGCTGTGTGGGCTGTGTGCATTCCTCAAACCAGACCATGCGGAGAGGTGTGTGGGCTGTGTGCATTCCTCAAACCAGACCATGCACAGAGGTGTGTGGAGCTATGAGCATTCCGTAAACCAGACCATGTGGAGAGGTGTGTGGGCTGTGTGCATTCCGTAAACCAGACCATGTGGAGAGGTGTGTGGGATGTGTGCATTCCTCAAACCAGACCATGCGGAGAGGTGTGTGGGCTGTGTGCATTCCTCAAACCAGACCATGCAGAGAGGTGTGTGGAGCTATGAGCATTCCATAAACCAGACCATGTGGAGAGCTGTGTGGGCTGTGTGCATTCCTCAAACCAGACCATGCGGAGAGGTGTGTGGGCTGTGTGCATTCCTCAAACCAGACCATGCACAGAGGTGTGTGGAGCTATGAGCATTCCGTAAACCAGACCATGTGGAGAGGTGTGTGGGCTGTGTGCATTCCGTAAACCAGACCATGTGGAGAGGTGTGTGGGATGTGTGCATTCCTCAAACCAGACCATGCGGAGAGGTGTGTGGGCTGTGTGCATCCCTCAAACCAGACCATGCGGAGAGGTGTGTAGGGCTGTGTGCATTCCTCAAGCCAGACCATGCGGAGAGGTGTGTGGGCTGTGTGCATTCCTCAAACCAGACCATGCGGAGAGGTGTGTGGAGCTGTGAGCATTCTCAAACCAGACCATGCGGAGAGGTGTGTGGAGCTGTGAGCATTCCTCAAACCAGACCATGCGGAGAGGTGTGTGGAGCTGTGAGCATTCCTCAAACCAGACCATGCAGAGAGTTGTATTGGGCAGTGTGCATCCCTCAAACCAGACCATGCGTAGAGGTGTGTAGGGCTGTGTGCATTCCTCAAACCAGACAATGCGGAGAGGTGTGTGGGCTGTGTGCATTCCTCAAACCAGACCATGCGGAGAGGTGTGTGGGCTGTGTGCATTCCTCAAACCAGACGATGCGGAGAGTTGTGTTGGGCAGTGTGCACTCCTCAAGCCAGGCCATGTGGAGAGGTGTGTGAGGCTGTGTGCATTCCTCAAACCAGACCATGCGGAGAGGTGTGTGGGACTGTGTGCATTCCTCAAATCAGACTGCACGAAGGGGGGTGGGGGTCTGTGTGCATTCCTCCAACCAGACTGTGCAGAGGGTTGGGTGGGGCTGTGTGCATTCCTCAAACAAGACCATGCAGAGAGTTGTGTGGGGCTGTGTACATTCCTCAAATCAGACTGCGCAGAGGGTTGTGTGGGGCTGTGTTCATTCCTCAAATCAGACCGTGCGGTGGGGGTGGGGGGCTGTGTTCATTCATCAAATCAGACCGTGTGCTGGGGGGAGATCTACGCATTTCTCAAACCAAACTGTGCAGAGAGGTGTGTGGAGCTATGAGCATTCCATAAAGCAGACCATGTGGAGAGGTGTGTGGAGCTGTGTGCATTCCTCAAACCAGACCATGTGGAGAGGTGTTTGGGGCTGTGTGCATTCCTTAAATCAGACTGCACAGAGGGTTGTGTGGGGCTGTGTGCATTCCTCAAATCAGACTGTGCGGTGGGGGTGGGGGGTTGTGCGTCTGTGTGCATTCCTCAAACCAGACCGTGTGGAGATGTGTGTGGGGCTGTGTGCAATCCTCAAACCAGACCATGTGTAGAGGTGCGTGGGGCTGTGTGCATTCCACAAACCAGACTGTGTGGAGATGTGTGTGGGGCTGTGTGCATTCCTCAAACCAGACCATATGTAGAGGTGTGTGGGGCTGTGTGCATTCCACAAACCAGACCGTGTGGAGATGTGTGTGAGGCTCTGTGCATTCCTAAAAGCAGACCATGCGGAGAGGTGTGTGGGGCTGTGTGCATTCCTTGAGTAAGATCGCGCTGAGAGGTGTGTGGGGCTTTGTGCATTCCTCGAGTGAGACTGCGCCTAGAGGTGTGTGGGGCTGTGTGCATTCCTCCAATCAGACGATGTAGAGAGGTGTGTGGGGCTGTGTGCATTCCTCAAACCAGACCATGTGGAGAGGTGTGTGGGGCTGTGTGCATTCCTCAAATCAGACTGCACAGAGGGTTGTGTGGGGCTGTGTGCATTCCTCAAATCAGACTGTACGGTGGGGGTGGAGGGGTTGTGAGTCTGTGTGCATTCCTCAAACCAGACCGTGTGGAGATGTGTGTGGGGCTGTGTGCAATCCTCAATCCAGACCATGTGGAGAGGTGCGTGGGGCTGTGTGCATTCCACAAACCAGACTGTTTGGAGATGTGTGTGGGGCTGTGTGCATTCCTCAAACCAGACCATATGTAGAGGTGTGTGGGGCTGTGTGCATTCCACAAACCAGACTGTGTGGAGATGTGTGTGAGGCTCTGTGCATTCCTAAAAGCAGACCTTGCGGAGAGGTGTGTGGGGCTGTGTGCATTCCTTGAGGAAGACAGCGCTGAGAGGTGTGTGGGGCTGTGTGCATTCCTCGAGTAAGACCGCGCCGAGAGGTGTGTGGGGCTGTGTGCATTCCTCCAATCAGACGATGTAGAGAGGTGTGTGGGGCTGTGTGCATTCCTCGAGTAAGACCACGCCGAGTGGTGTGTTGGGCTGTGTGCATTCCTCGAGTAATACCGCACTGAGAGGTGTCTGGGGCTGTGTGCATTTCTCACCTAATGGAAAAGGAATACAGGTTTCTGTCAAGTATTTTATAAGATGTTAGATCTATGTTTAGTGATCTCAATTTTATTATTCACCTTTAGAAATGCTCTAATAATCATGACTATAATTACTTGACATTTTTCTACTCTAGGTTAGTATACAACAGAAATGATACAGTACCACTTAGTCATATTCCATTGACTTCTTGGACCCAAAGTAATAGGGCACATGTAAAAATAACCCTATGAGGGTCTCCGGCACGTCCAGGCAGATGCAGATGGGCCAGTGAGACCGATGTTAGTTTCCTCCACTGTGTAGATCCAAAAGTTTGGGATCCAGGAATAATCTACGGACGGGGCCCAGATTTCTGGCCCACATCAGTCAAAACCTAATGCAGGAGACGAGGAGGGTTGGCTAGAAAATGGTCCAGTCAATATCCCTCAATAAAGATCACTCTCCAGCCTGAGATACAAACTATACAACATGCAGGCCTATATCTGTTCTTTCCATCAATATCACAGTAACTGTGATGGACAACTATAAAACCAGATGGTCCTACCACCTTCTGGAATCAGGTTGCTAACAATATGTCAGTATAACGTCACCGCATGTAGTCATTGTTTGCTTGCTAGGCGCCATAAGATGTTGACAACTCGTGGTGACCATATAAACGGTCTCCAGGATGCCTCGTATTCTATTTGTGTCTTCAGGATCCGGAGTAGCGCGTTCGTTGATGTTGTGATTGAATCAATCCACCTTCTTGCGGCTCATCATCTTCCTCGTGTTGTTTTGACTTTCCAAGTAACAAAGGGGACTATTTACACGGTGGTTTGCGCTGCTCTTGCACCATGCAATGTGGTGCAAGAGCGACGCAAATCTTAAGTCAGGTTATGAAGCCATGCAAAGCTACTTTGCGTGGCCCTGAAGTGCTTCATAAATCTGGAGAAGCGCAACGCAGTGCAAATTGCTGCATTGCGCTACTTTGCCCTGGGCAGGCGTTCCAAGGGCATTGCATGGGTGTTCCCACGCAACCCCCCCATAGTTTTTGACGCATTCCCTGACTGACCAGAACTGGTAAACCTGGGAATGTGCCAAAAAGTTACGCCTTCCCAAGGGAGGCGTAACGAGGAGAAATATCTCTATAGAAAGAGGAATATACCTCCCAGGAAGGTGCCCCTTCCTGCACATAAACAATCCTTCACGCAACGCAGGCACCCTTTCACCATAGTGCAAGGGTTCCTGCGTGGCGCATGGCAGCCCATTGTGCGCCAGTGCCTGGGAAAGGACAGGAATGGGTTTAAATACGGCGCATTCCTGCCCTTTCCATGTCACGCAGTGCAGCGCAGCAAGGTGACCTGCTGCACTGCACAGCGCTGCACTGCGTGACTTCTTCATAAATTAGCCCAAATTGTTTTCAGGGAATTCAGTCTTCCCATTATGTGTCGAAAGTATGGCAGATTCAAGCTGGCCGTCTGTGCTTTGGGTGAAAGTTCTGTCGTCATTTAATCAATAAAACCTCTGTTTTCCTGTCTGTCCCTCGTACTCTTAGAGGTTTCCTCAGACACCACCATTCACAACATCTATTCTCTTCCTGTCCTGTTTCTTCATTGGCCAACCTTCGCATCCATACAAGGGCATGGGGAGTACAATCACTTGTACCATCGTGACCTTTGATCTTACAGTGCATCAGTGCAATTATAATCCTTTCTAAGTTTTTCATCACAGCTTTGACCACTGCTAATCGGTGACGTATGTCTTGCTTGCTGGGACCTTCATTATTGATGGTTCATCCCAGAGGCACTACTGTAGTTCACATTAATGCTGGGGAAATGATTTCCCTAAGCAATGACCTCTTGACCTCTGGGATGTGTCCCGGGGCATGGTAATGTGCTCTCTTGACACTTTGAAAACAGTCTCTAAATCAGAGTTCAACTGTGGACAAGAGAAACTATCTCTAGGCAGTGCAAGAAGAAATCAGGCTTCTTAGTGTCTGTAACTTCAAAGATACATAGGGGCAGATTTACGAGCCCCCTGCGCCACCAGTACGTCACTTTTCCTGACGTACTGGTGGCGCAGGGGGCTGCTCCATATATACAAGGAGAGGAAAAGCCACCCTGCGTGACTTTTCCTCTCCTTGTAAATACGGCCCCTTCACACGCAGCACTTTGCGGTGAAGGGGCGTTCCATGGGTGTTGCTGTGGGTGTTCCCACGCAACACTCATGGAACGAACACATCTCCAGAATTACGAGAAATCGTAACTCTGGAGATGCGTCTGAAAGCTACGCCACCCTAGAGGTGGCGTAGCGAGGCGCAACGAGGAGAAATGTTTTCATTTCTCCTCGTTTTTTCCTCTTTCAATGCGTGCTGCCTTCTACAGCACGCATTGAAAGAGGAAAATGCTTGTATTGATTGTTTTTGTGCAAGAAGGTGCCCCTTCCTGCACAAAAACAATCTCCCCACGACGCAGGCATCCTTGCACCATGGTGCAAGGGTGCCTGCGCCGGCGCATGGCTGCAATTTGTGCGCCAGCGCAGGGGGAAGGACAGAGATGCGACATATTGTTGTAAAAATGTCGCATCCCTGTGCTTCAAAACTAACGCAGTGCAGCGCAGCAAAATGACTTGCTGCACCGCGCTGCGTTAGTTCAACGTAAATCTGCCCCATAGTTTCAACAGTGTCTATGTGAGCTCCATTGTAGCCACATTGTAGCCAGGGAGGTCAGTAGCCAGGATTTATGCTTCGGAGCAATGGTGGCTGGTAAATTGTGAAAGTGGTGGGGCACAAGACCAACTCTATAAGCTACGCCCCATTTTAGTTGGCTCGAAATTGTAATAGCCGAGCAATCAGCATAGCATGGTGCCCGCTACAGCCAGTCTGCCCGCATGCATCATGCTTTGTCCGTAATTCTTAAAGGACAGGATTAGAGATGTGGCCGACAGGCAGACATTTTGTTTTTGGCATTGTTAATTAAATAGCACAACCAAGGCCTTAAGCGTGCTTCTTATCAGTGTTACATGTTTTTTTCGGCCTACAGAGATTTGCCACGAGTTACACCATGCTGAACTGAGGCCAGGATTTGAACGTATATGGCTACAATACGAGTGCCTGGAGAAGGTGATGGTTAGCACACCTGTTGAAAACCAATACGCCAGAGTGGAGAATTGTGTAATAAATGTAATTTATTACAATTTTGTGCCAACTAAAAAGGGGCGTTGCTTATAGAGTTGGTCTTGCGCCTCACCACTTTCGGCCACATCTCTAATCCTGTCCTTTAAGCATTACGGACAAAGCATGATGCATGCATGGCGGACTGGCTGCAGCCATGGGCGTCCGCAGAAATTTTTCCAGGTGGGGGCTAACCTGGCAAATGAAGGGGCGTGGCTAATGTTAATCAATAGGGGCAGGGCTAAAATGGCAGACAATCAGGATCGGGTAATGCTCAGGCCAAGCTGAGAAAAAAAAGTGGTGAATTCTGCATTTGAAACTGGACAACAATTAGAGCACACATGAACCCTAAAATTACCCCCCTGGCCCCTTAAAACTCATACATTCCCTGATCCCTAAAATTAGCCCCCTGGTACCCCAAAACCCATAACCCATACCCGCCCTGACCCCTAAAATTGTCCCCCTGGCACCCCAAAACCCATACCCGCCCTAAACCCTAAAATTACCCCCCTGGCCCCTTAAAACCCATACCCACCCTGAACCCTAAAATTACCCCCCTGGCACCCCAAAATCCATACCCACACTGAACCCTAAAATTATCCCCCTGGCACCCCAAAACCCATACCCA
Organism: Calotriton arnoldi; assembly: GCA_963921515.1. Taxonomy (NCBI): domain Eukaryota; kingdom Metazoa; phylum Chordata; class Amphibia; order Caudata; family Salamandridae; genus Calotriton; species Calotriton arnoldi. The sequence goes on from CAWUFW010003506.1 coordinate 478,379, forward strand.
CACTGAACCCTAAAATTACCCCCCTGGCACCCCAAAATCCATACCCACACTGAACCCTAAAATTATCCCCCTGGCACCCCAAAACCCATACCCACACTGAACCCTAAAATTACCCCCTGGCAAACCAACACCCATACCCACCTGGAACCCTAAAATTACCCCCTGGCAGCTGGTACCCCAAAACCCATACCAACCCGGAACCCTAAAATTACCCCCTGGCACCCCAATCACTAACCCACCCTGAAACCTAAAATTACCCCCTGGCACACCAACACCCATACCCACCTGGAACCCTAAAATTACCCCCTGGCAGCTGGTACCCCAAAACCCACACCCAACCTGAACCCTAAAGTTACCCCCTGGCACCCCAAAAGCTGAACACTACAAGCTCACACCACATTTGCATATTTGGAGGGGACTATCCTCCATGAAATTTCCATGCATGTAAGTCTAGAACACTGTTCACTTAGAGTAACCTAGATATGCAGCCAGTAGGTAATGCTGATGCTGTAGAATGCATTAAAGTTACTGGAACTTACTTAAAAACCGCTGCCTGCTCTTCTGATACTACTCAGTGGAGTCGGGCTGATCAGCAGCACTGTCGTCCTGGCATCCAGCCCCTCCCGAAGGTCTCACTGTGTAGATCAGAGGTCTTCAAACTTTTTTAGGCCACGCCCCTCCTGACAATATTTTTTAGGAGTGGAGGCCCCCCCAATCACTTAAATTTCTGGAAGTTGGGATTTAGCATCTTTGGCAACCATTTTTACCCCGAGATGTTATCTGACAACTAATTTTCACAATTTCGAAACAACATTATCAGTGTTTTGTAAATTTAAGATTTGTGAGTTGTAAATCTGGCCAAAAATCACAGAACTCATGCAACAACATTTGACGGGAACTTTCTTTTGAGTGAAAACTGCCACAAGGTCAGTGCATGCAACCCCAACTTTCAGGACCCCATCTAGTACTGTGCAGCCCGATCCAGCAAATAATCAGAATGTTGGCAGACTTGGCAACCACATCATTCTCTGGGCAAGGTCTCTGCTCTGAAGATACAACTCAATCTATGGAAATTCCCACTGCCATATATGTTTATTTTGTATTATCCCACTAAAGCAGTATAGATGCCTTGGGCCCTGGTGCAAGCAATGAAAATGTCCTTCTGGACTAAAGCTGGGATTATCAGGGTTTAATGGGCCGGATGTAGCCGCGGTCCGTGCAGGTAAAAGCGGTGGGGCCGGGTATTTCGACGGATGATGACGAGAGAAAATTAAATAAATAATTAATTTTCACTCGTCATTGTCCATCGAAATCCCCCACCACCCCCACCGCTCTTACCTGCACAGGCTGCGGCTGCCGGATATAAATTAAGGCTGTTGCAGGCAGTTACTTGACAGCACTATCACAAATGAACAGGAGGAAGTGAAAAACTGCAACAAATGGCCTAAATTTGCCTTGTTATTATGGGAAATACTTTGACAAAAGATAAAATGTAATTTTGCCTAAGACTCTGAAATTGCCTACATCACAGCAGATTTGCAGAATCCAAACTGCTGTTGGCTAAAACGCCAGGACTCACAGTGATAAGTCTCTCAACTGGGGCCTCTTGATAGCAAAGTGCAAGGACACTAGGTCATCAACATTTGCACAGCGCAATTATGCTGTATGTAAGACCCCATAGCGCCCTATCTTTTTCAGCTTGTTTTCAGTTAATGGTTCCTTTTTGTCTGATCATCAGGGTGTTGCTCTGCCTTTTAGAAACATTCTCAGGAAAGACAGCATCACCTGGACCATGAGCGGCAGAGGGGACTCAGAAGCACCTGTTTGTAAGTTAATAAAATTTCCTTGAGGAAAGAGAATGCAGGCACCTCCAGTATCTGCCACCATATAGTGGTTGTTTGCGTGATTTAACATCTATAAATAGATTTTGACTGGCTGATGCTACAAAAACCTGTTTAGCTAGCCCATCTACTGCTGCCTCTGCGACCAGCGTGACTAGTGCCATCCAGCCTGTAGTTCTAAAGTGGACTTTGTGGCACATGGCCCAAGTGAGTGTCAACTTACCATAACTGCAGGACTGGAATCATCTGTAGTAACAGAGAACAGATCTAATTTTTCAACTGACAAGGGAGAGACAAAACCCAAAACTTATTGGAGGTTTAAGAGTTGAGGGGAGATCCCTCTCTGAATTCTAAGGAGGGGGAGAAGTGTTGGGAGACTCAGTCAGTGTCAGACTGGAGTAGAAAAGGCCCGGATACCAAAATAAGAGGCCCCACTTATGAACTGGGTTCATGAAGCAGAGATGAAAAAGAATGGGCAAGACTCGGAGAAAGAGAGAGAAGTGTAAGGTGGTGAACAGAAGAGGCGTGAGCTGGAATCAAGAGTAAGCAGCCTTGGTATTTGGCCACCCTGGTGTTCAGCAGTGCTGCTGGCAGCTTCTAAGAAAAAAACATTGGGTCCCTAAACCTATTTATTTACTTTTTTACAAATTAAGTACTGGAAATAGCACTGGAAACAGTACTATAAGAAGACCAAAAGAGAAATGAATATTGGGAGAATCGGATAGAAACATATTCTTCCTGGTTTTATGTAGTTTGTGCACATTGTACAGTAATTAAGCCAGATCCAGTGCAAGGACTGAGAAAAGTACCCTCGAATGATCTGGAAAGTAGACACCCCTTCCTCACAATCAGACAGCAGCTGTAGTTTTTTGGCCCTTATGTCAGAACTCAGAGCAGTGGATTCAACAAAAAGAGAACACCCACTCTATCCGAAAGCTTCGGTACGAAATCATTGGCAATAGTAAGCAGTACACAATATAGTTAGTTAGTCTCAGATCATCGTGAAATGTCTGAGTACATCCACTCGGCCTCTCAAGTAATGTTACTTGCACTTGTAATCACAGTCATACTCATAGCCGGTTAGCCTCACATACAAATTCCAGTGATCCGTGGTGTACAACGCACGCCACTCTCTGGCCTGGTAGAAGCATCGGATGTAGCTTCAGTTTCGATTTCGGAGCGGATTCGGAGCACAGCAGAAGGGGTGGTGAAAATATATTTAGTCCCAGACCAGAGGCGCAACTAGAGCCCAAATTTCGGGGGGGGGAGGCTACTACAAATTTCGGGGGGGGCTAATTCTTCCAGCAATAGGCACAGTGGAGATGAAGGGGTGAAAAAACAACAAAGCCTCACAAAAAGCCTCGTTAACACGTAAATGGTCTTTTAAAGACCTGTGAAGTACTCGGGTGAAGTACTCGGGTGCAGCTGCAAACAAGACGGTCGCCAGCCCGAGAAGCTGTCTCAGCCCGGGCTGACACACACGAGGGGGGGCAAGGAGGGGCGCTCAAGGGGGGGGCAAGCGCCCCTCCTTGCCCCTCCCTGCGGACGCCCATGGCTGCAGCGGGCACCAGGCATTTTCCCGATGGGCCAGAAGGATGGGGGCCGGTTTTGGACCGGTGGGTGCTGTTTTACGTACAGAGGGGCGGTTTTGCAGCAGTTCTGCAATATCGGCCCCCTATACCAAAAGCAAGAGCAGCAGCAGCAGTGGTTCCCACCAGACACCCCCAGGGGTGTCCGGTGGGAAATACTGCTGACTGTGCATCAGCCCCTCATCCTCTTCCCCAAGCACTATACACCATAGGAACTGGTAGTAAGCTAATCACTTGGCTGGTCAGGGCGAATCTGCAACACACGGTGATCCCTTTACCTCACCTTTGTTCCAAATGGGGCGAGGATATTGGGCACTTTCTATGTGCGTATGACTGTTTGGCCGGCCAAACAGTCATACGCACTTTGCATGTTCTCCACCGGCTGTATTTTATAGCCTGGGTGGAGAACACACCCAGGCTCCCAGTCCCTGTCTGAGCTCCGAACCACGGCACTCAGGCCAATCACAATGCTGCATGCAGCGTTTTGATTGGCTTAGGGGAGCCTGGGTGCTTCCTGCTTCTTGCTTCCATAGAAGGAAGAGGATAGAGGAAAGGCGGCAACAGGCCAGGCGGCCGGCCGGAAAGTAAGAGATCTTTTTATGTTTTTTTCAAACCCCCTCCCCGCCCCACTACTGCTTCCCGGGAGCAGCCGCCACTGGTGCATTGGTGCGACAGTGAGCTGAGACAAAGGCTGGAGCCCACAAACACTAATAAATAGGGGAGTGCAAATTTGATTTGTATAATTATGCTAAATTTCAGGAACAGAATTCAAACCTACACATAATTAGGTGAAATGTTAATCCATCATTCAGCGCTACATTTTAGCACAAAATTTGTCCTTGTGCCAAATTTTGATGCAAGGAGCCATTTTGTGCTAAAATATGGCGTGAAAAACACACTTGCCATTAACAACAGCCACTGGTGTTCTGATTGTTTGTATTGTTCCAGCGCTATAATTTTCCCATAATTGGTGGCGTAATTATGCAGTGGGGTGTAATGTCATCATTTCAAAATTTTGTGTAACGAGCCTAACATGAAACTCCCAAAATTATGCACATTGCGATGGTGTGATTTAAATTTTGCCTGGGTCTACTAATAAGTAAAAATGGCTGAGAATTTGTGTTCCTGTTGGTGAATGTTCTTGTTGCATCACATTAATCATTACACATAGCATTCATATTTAATGAATATGTGGATAAGATTTATTGTGTTTTCATGAAGAAGCCTTAATGCGCTTTTGATAACCATGAGACAAACAAGAAATTGTTGGAGGCGCAAACTCTGCATTTGCATCTTTGACTGTGTCAAAGAAAAGATTCATTCCTGCATCAGGACCAAACAATATGTACTTTAACTGAGATGTGCATTCTCTGTATGAGTGAAATTTGTAAACGTTGTGAAGCATGTGGGAATCTCTTACCACTGAAGCATATGGAACAGTTCCAGTTTCCAAGTGATTCTTTACTTGTTCACATGTATATTCATTATGCCTGTCTGTTTTATGATGTGAGGGAGGAAGTCGTTGTGGCATACATTTTTCATGAACTGAAAATTAGCTAGGACTAGAATCTTACTAAAACCCGACTGTGGATTCTTTGGGAATGGTTGAATGGTACAATGTAACTAATATTGTATTACATAAACAAGATTAGCTGCCATGTGACAATGATTGACTAACACATAAAAATAAAAACGATTTCCCAAAAATGAAATAATTTCGTATTCTATAAATGTTAATGAGGTTGTTAAGAAATTAAATATATATCATGTGTCTGACAAATCCATGGAGATTATTGGGCACCTTTCAGTGACGGTGACTGTGTTTAAGGTTATATTCATTCCTACCCAAGATGGTCGACCATCTTCCCAGTTTGTGCTGCCAGAGCTTCCCTGTCCAAGGTGGTGTTCAGCCATTTTTCTGTGAAGTAATTTACTGCTTCTAATGATATAAAAAGGAGCTTAGAGCTGAGACATATGTGTTGCAATGCATTCAATTACCCTATTTTTCATCACATAGATACTTTTTGTCCCTGACTTTTGCTCCCTTTTTCCACAGCTGTTTTCTCAGTGCACATCTTCAGCCAGGGAGACTATGCTAGATTCTTCATTCTTCCCTATGCTTGTCTTCCTTCTCAATCAAGAACCACAACACTCTTGAAGAGACATACAGCATCTTTCATGTGTGTGTTAACTGCAGGATGGCACCGTGTCTACTGGGAGGAGTCGCCCTTTCTTTGGGCAGTCACCAAGTGAACAAGATTGAGCGTTACTGCTGCAGGTCTTTAACAGATTGCGTTGCCAGAGATTGTAGGTCTGCTTTAGCCTCACATCCTTCTCAGGACCTGGCACACGAGTTACAACTCCCTCTTCCTCATACTGCACAGCTTGAAACAGACCCCAGCTTTGGCCTATACAAACATCCCAGGAGTTCCTTCTGCCTCCCAAAGGTTTTTTCATTGGATCCAATAACCTCGAGGGATGCTTGGATTCCCCTTTGGTACGTTATGCTTTTCGACTTGTACGGTTTTCTCTGGATTGAGCCAAAGTAGGACACTTACTTGACAGGCTTCCTGGACCGGTGTTGTCGTAGGCTGCACCTTTATGAACTGTTACTGATCCACGTAGGAGAGTTATGATCCCTCCCTACGTGCCTTCGAGAAGATGTTTGAAAGTCCTGGTATTGGGCATTCCACTGAAGAAGCTCTCTGTGATGTCCAACAAGGTAGTATGGATGCACTGATAGGTGTCTCAATTTCTCCAAATAAATACTTGGGTTGAGAGGATCCAAATGGTATTATTTTGGTGTGGATTAAAAGAGGAGAGCAAGTATTAATTAGTTCGTACTCATCGCCCTACTTGAATTTTCTCAACGTATTGACATAGTTGTTTAGACTTTGAGTGCCACATAATGACAGAAAGAATTCTAAAATGAAGTTTTCAAACTTACCAAAAATCTATCCTTTTGGAAAAATTAGGAAACATCAGTGATTCCTCTCACCAAGATGAGCCTATGCATGTAGGGTCAATAGGGCCTCTTTGGCAGAAAATGAAACATAAGGACTACTTAAAGCTAGCTTGAAGATTTCTTGTAGTGATACTGGACATTTAATCCATGCCTGCACTGTGTATTTTGAAATGAATTTAGGCAATACCCCAACCTCAGTGAAAGAGACAAGAGAGGAAGGGTGTTGTCTTGCATTTGTTAACTCTTCTATGGGTAGCTCAGATTGTCACATGTTTACTGGGCAAATTACTTAACTGAAGATGGAAAGACTACTGACGCTATTGCGCCATTGGATAGCACAGCGTGTGGGATGTTTCTTGATCATGATGGGCAATTATGAATAATATTTCTAAAAGAGCTAAAAAGGTGCATGAGATAGTCCACGGTGCTGATGGCACGACGTTGGCTCCAAGACCGGTTAAGGAGACTTTGCTTCATTACACGTCTGTTTTTGGTGATCATGGATGGCTATGAGAGCTAAAAAGGTGCATGAGATAGTCCACGTTGTTGATGGTACGCCGTTGGCTCCAAGACCGGTTAAGGAGATTTTGCTTCATTACACGTCTGTTTTTGGTGATCATGGACGGCAGTGAGAGCTAAAAAGGTGCATCAGATAGTCCACGTTGTTGATGGTAGGCCGTTGGCTCCAAGACCGGTTAAGGAGACTTCGCTTCATTACACGTCTGTTTTTGGGGATCATGGACGGCTGTGAGAGCTAAAAAGGTGCATCAGATAGTCCACGTTGTTGATGGTAGGCCGTTGGCTCCAAGAACGGTTAAGGAGACTTTGCTTCATTACACGTCTGTTTTTGGTGATCATGGATGGCTATGAGAGCTAAAAAGGTGCATGAGATAGTCCACGTTGTTGATGGTACACCGTTGGCTCCAAGACCGGTTAAGGAGACTTTGCTTCATTACACGTCTGTTTTTGGTGATCATGGACGGCAGTGAGAGCTAAAAAGGTGCATGAGATAGTCCACGTTGTTGATGGATGGCCGTTGGCTCCAAGAACGGTTAAGGAGACTTTGCTTCATTACATGTCTGTTTTTGGTGATCATGGATGGCTATGAGAGCTAAAAAGGTGCATGAGATAGTCCACGTTGTTGATGGATGGCCGTTGGCTCCAAGAACGGTTAAGGAGACTTTGCTTCATTACATGTCTGTTTTTGGTGATCATGGATGGCTATGAGAGCTAAAAAGGTGCATGAGATAGTCCAGGGTGCTGATGGCACGCCGTTGGCCCCAAGACCGGTAAAGGAGTCTTCACTTCATTACACGTCTGTTTTTGGTGATAATGGGCGGCTATGAGAGCTAAAAAGGTGCATGAGATAGTCCACGGTGCTGATGGTACGCCGTTGGCCCCAAGACCGAATAAGGAGACCTTGCTTCATTACACGTCTGTTTTTGGTGATCATGGACGGCTATGAGAGCTAAAAAGGTGCATGAGATAGTCCACATTGTTGATGGTAGGCCGTTGGCTCCAAGACCGGTAAAGGAGTCTTCACTTCATTACATGTCTGTTTTTGGTGATCATGGACGGCTATGAGAGCTAAAAAGGTGCATGAGATAGTCCACGTTGTTGATGGTACGCCGTTGGCTTCAAGACCGGTTAAGGAGACTTTGCTTCATAACACGTCTGTTTTTGGTGATCATGGACGGCTATGAGAGCTAAAAAGGTGCATGAGATAGTCCACGCTGTTGCTAGTACGCCGTTGGCTCCAAGACCGGTTAAGGAGACTTTGCTTCATTACACGTCTGTTTTTGGTGATCACGGATGGCTATGAGAGCTAAAAAGGTGCATGAGATAGTCCACGTTGTTGATGGTACGCCGTTGGCTCCAAGACCGGTTAAGGAGACTTTGCTTCATTACACGTCTGTTTGTGGTGATCATGGACGGCAGTGAGAGCTAAAAAGGTGCATGAGATAGTCCACGTTGTTGATGGTAGGCCGTTGGCTCCAAGACCGGTTAAGGAGACTTCGCTTCATTACACGTCTGTTTTTGGTGATCATGGACGGCTATGAGACCTAAAAAGATGCATGAGATAGTCCACGTTGTTGATGGTAGGCCGTTGGCTCCAAGACCGGTATAGGAGTCTTCACTTCATTACACGTCTGTTTTTGGTGATCATGGACGGCTATGAGAGCTAAAAAGGTGCATGAGATAGTCCACAGTGCTGATGGTACGCCGTTGGCTCCAAGACCGGTAAAGGAGTCTTCACTTCATTACATGTCTGTTTTTGGTGATCATGGACGGCTATGAGAGCTAAAAAGGTGCATGAGATAGTCCACGGTGCTGATGGCACGCTGTTGGCCCCAAGACCGAATAAGGAGACTTCGCTCCATTGCACGTCTGTTTTTGGTGATCATGGATGGCTATGAGAGCTAAAAAGGTGCATGAGATAGTCCACGGTGCTGATGGCACGCCGTTGGCCCCAAGACCGGTAAAGGAGTCTTCACTTCATTACACGTCTGTTTTTGGTGATCATGGATGGCTATGAGAGCTAAAAAGGTGCATGAGATAGTCCACGTTGTTGATGGTACGCCGTTGGCTCCAAGACCGGTTAAGGAGACTTTGCTTCATTACACGTCTGTTTTTGGTGATCATGGACGGCAGTGAGAGCTAAAAAGGTGCATCAGATAGTCCACGTTGTTGATGGTAGGCCGTTGGCTCCAAGACCGGTTAAGTAGACTTCGCTTCATTACACGTCTGTTTTTGGTGATCATGGACGGCTATGAGAGCTAAAAAGGTGCATGAGATAGTCCACAGTGCTGATGGGACGCCGTTGGCCCCAAGACCGGTTAAGGAGACTTTGCTTCATTACACGTCTGTTTTTGATGATCATGGACGACTATGAGACCTAAAAAGGTGCATGAGATAGTCCACGTTGTTGATGGTACGCCGTAGGCTCCAACACCGGTTAAGGAGACTTCGCTTCATTACACGTCTGTTTTTGGTGATCATGGACGACTAAGAGAGCTAAAAAGGTGCATGAGATAGTCCACGTTGTTGATGGTACACAGATGGCTCCAAGACCGGTTAAGGAGACTCTGCTTCATTACAAGTCGGTTTTTGGTGATCATGGACGTCTATGACAGCTAAAAAGGTGCATGAGATAGTCCACATTGTTGATGGTAAGCTGTTGGCTCTAAGACCGGTAAAGGAGTCTTCCCTTCATTACACGTCTGTTTTTGGTGATCATGGACGGCTATGAGAGCTAAAAAGGTGCAAGAGATAGTCCACGTTATTGATGGTAGGCCGTTGGCTCCACGACCGGTTAAGGAGACTCTGCTTTATTACACGTCTGTTTTTGGTGATCACGGATGGCTATGAGAGCTAAAAAGGTGCATGAGATAGTCCACGTTATTGATGGTAGGCCGTTGGCTCCAAGACCGGTTAAGGAGACTCTGCTTCCTTACACGTCTGTTTTTGGTGATCACGGATGGCTATGAGAGCTAAAAAGGTGCATGAGATAGTCCACGTTATTGATGGTAGGCCGTTGGCTCCAAGACCGGTTAACAAGACTCTGCTTCATTACACGTCTGATTTTGGTGATCATGGACGGCTATGAGAGCTAAAAAAGTGCATGAGATAGTCCACGTTGTTGATGGTAGGCCGTTGGCTCCAACACCTGTTAAGGAGACTTCGCTTCATTACACGTCTGTTTTTGGTGATCATGGACGACTGTGAGAGCTAAAAAGGTGCATGAGATAGTCCACGTTGTTGATGGTACGCCGTTGGCTACAAGACCGAATAAGGAGACTTCGCTTCATTACAAGTCTTATTTTTGGTGATCATGGACGGCAGTGAGAGCTAAAAAGGTGCATGAGATAGTCCATGTTGTTGATGGTAGGCCGTTGGATCCAAGACCGGTTAAGGAGACTTCGCTTCATTACACGTCTGTTTTTGGTGATCATGGATGGCTGTGAGAGCTAAAAAGGTGCATGAGATAGTCCACGGTGCTGATGGCACGCCGTTGGCCCCAAGACCGGTAAAGGAGTCTTCACTTCATTACACGTCTGTTTTTGGTGATCAGGGACGGCTATGAGAGCTAAAAAGGTGCATGAAATAGTCCACGGTGCTGATGGTACGCCGTTGGCCCCAAGACCGAAAAAGGAGACTTCGCTTCATTACACGTCTGTTTTTGGTGATCATGGATGGCTATGAGAGCTAAAAGGTGCATGAGATAGTCCCCGGTGCTGATGGTACGCCGTTGGCCCCAAGACCGAATAAGGAGACTTCGCTTCATTACACGTCTGTTATTGGTGATCATGGATGGCTATGAGAGCTAAAAAGGTGCATGAGATAGTCCACGGTGCTGATGGTACGCCGTTGGCCCCAAGACCGAATAAGGAGACCTTGCTTCATTACACGTCTGTTTTTGGTGATCACGGATGGCTATGAGAGCTAAAAAGGTGCATGAGATAGTCCACGTTATTGATGGTAGGCCGTTGGCTCCAAGACCGGTTAAGGAGACTCTGCTTCATTACACGTCTGTTTTTGGTGATCAGGGATGGCTATGAGAGCTAAAAAGGTGCATGAGATAGTCCACGTTATTGATGGTAGGCCGTTGGCTCCAAGACCGGTTAACAAGACTCTGCTTCATTACACGTCTGATTTTGGTGATCATGGATGGCTATGAGAGCTAAAAAAGTGCATGAGATAGTCCACGTTGTTGATGGTAGGCCGTTGGCTCCAACACCTGTTAAGGAGACTTCGCTTCATTACACGTCTGTTTTTGGTGATCATGGACGACTGTGAGAGCTAAAAAGGTGCATGAGATAGTCCACGTTGTTGATGGTACGCCGTTGGCTACAAGACCGAATAAGGAGACTTCGCTTCATTACAAGTCTTATTTTTGGTGATCATGGACGGCAGTGAGAGCTAAAAAGGTGCATGAGATAGTCCATGTTGTTGATGGTAGGCCGTTGGATCCAAGACCGGTTAAGGAGACTTCGCTTCATTACACGTCTGTTTTTGGTGATCATGGATGGCTGTGAGAGCTAAAAAGGTGCATGAGATAGTCCACGGTGCTGATGGCACGCCGTTGGCCCCAAGACCGGTAAAGGAGTCTTCACTTCATTACACGTCTGTTTTTGGTGATCATGGACGGCTATGAGAGCTAAAAAGGTGCATGAAATAGTCCACGGTGCTGATGGTACGCCGTTGGCCCCAAGACCGAAAAAGGAGACTTCGCTTCATTACACGTCTGTTTTTGGTGATCATGGATGGCTATGAGAGCTAAAAAGGTGCATGAGATAGTCCCCGGTGCTGATGGTACGCCGTTGGCCCCAAGACCGAATAAGGAGACTTCGCTTCATTACACGTCTGTTATTGGTGATCATGGATGGCTATGAGAGCTAAAAAGGTGCATGAGATAGTCCACGGTGCTGATGGTACGCCGTTGGCCCCAAGACCGAATAAGGAGACCTTGCTTCATTACACGTCTGTTTTTGGTGATCACGGATGGCTATGAGAGCTAAAAAGGTGCATGAGATAGTCCACGTTGTTGATGGTAGGCCATTGGCTCCAAGACCGGTTAAGGAGACTCTGCTTCATTACACGTCTGTTTTTGGTGATCATGGACGGCTGTGAGACCTAAAAAGGTGCATGAGATAGTCGACGTTGTTGATGGTACGCCGTTGGCTCCAAGACCGGTTAAGGAGACTTTGCTTCATTACATGTCTGTTTTTGGTGATCATGGACGGCAGTGAGAGCTAAAAAGGTGCATGAGATAGTCCACGTTGTTGATGGTAGGCCGTTGGCTCCAAGACCGGTTAAGGAGACTTCGCTTCATTACACGTCTGTTTTTGGTGATCATGGACGACTATGAGAGCTAAAAATTTGCATGAGATAGTCCACGGTGCTGATGGCACGCCGTTGGCCCCAAGACTGGTTAAGGAGACTTTGCTTCATTACACGTCTGTTTTTGGTGATCATGGACGACTGTGAGAGCTAAAAAGGTGCATGAGATAGTCCACGTTGCTGATGGTAGGCCGTTGGCTCCAAGACCGGTTAAGGACACTCTGCTTCATTACACGTCTGTTTTTGGTGATCATGGATGGCTATGAGAGCTAAAAATATGCATGAGATAGTCCACGGTGCTGATGGCACGCCGTTGGCCCCAAGACCGGTAAAGGAGTCTTCACTTCATTACACGTCTGTTTTTGGTGATCATGGACGGCTATGAGAGCTAAAAATATGCATGAGATAGTCCACGGTGCTGATGGTACGCCGTTGGCCCCAAGACCAAATAAGGGGACTTCGCTTCATTACACGTCTGTTTTTGGTGATCATGGATGGCTATGAGAGCTAAAAAAATGCATGAGATAGTCCACGTTGTTGATGGTATGCCGTTGGCTCCAACACCGGTTAAGGAGACTTCGCTTCATTACACGTCTGTTTTTGGTGATCATGGACGACTGTGAGAGCTAAATAGGTGCATGAGATAGTCCACGTTGTTGATGGTACGCCACTGGCTCGAAGACCGGTTAAGGAGACTTCACTTCATTATACGTCTGTTTTTGGTGATCATGGACGGCTATGAGAGCTAAAAAGGTGCATGAGATAGTCCACGGTGCTGATGGCACGCCGTTGGCCCCAAGACCAGTTAAGGAGACTTTGCTTCATTACACGTCTGTTTTTGGTGATCATGGACGACTGTGAGAGCTTAAAAGGTGCATGAGATAGTCCACGTTGTTGATGGTAGGCCGTTGGCTCCAAGACCGGTTAAGGAGACTTCGCTTCATTACACGTCTGTTTTTGGTGATCATGGACGGCTATGAGAGCTAAAAAGGTGCATGAGATAGTCGATGTTGTTGATGGTACGCCGTTGGCTCTAAGACCGATTAAGGAGACTTCGCTTCATTACGCGTCTGTTTTTAGTGATCATGGACGGCAATGAGACCTAAAAAGTTGCATGAGCTAGTCCACGTTGTTGATGGTAGGCCACTGGCTCCAAGACCGAATAAGGAGACTTCGCTTCATTACACTTCTGCTTTTGGTGATCATGGACGGCAATGAGACCTAAAAAGGTGCATGAGATAGTCCACGTTGTTGATGGTAGGCCACTGGCTCCAAGACCGAATAAGGAGACTTCGCTTCATTACACATCTGTTTTTGGTGATCATGGACGGCTGTGAGAGCTAAAAAGGTGCATGAGATAGTCCACGATGTTGATGGTACGCCGTTGGCTCCAAGACCGGTTAAGGAGACTTTGCTTCATTACACATCTGTTTTTGGTGATATTGGCTAGCACCAGTGGAAGGACAAGGAGCTGGTACTGGCAAGCCGTGCAAGGAGCTGGTACTGGTGAATCGTGCAAGGAGCTATCAGCGGCCTTCGACACCGTCTCCCATCGCACACTAGTCATCAGACTACACGATGCAGGCATACATGGAACAGCCCTGGACTGGATCCGATCATTCCTCACCGGAAGAAGCCAAAGGATCAGACTCCCACCCTTCCTCTCTGACCCCATGAAAATCACCTGCGGAGTCCCACAGGGTTCATCACTGAGCCCCACCCTCTTCAACATTTACATGGCCCCCCTCGCAGCCATCGTCCGACAACACGGCCTCAACATCGTATCCTACGCCGACGACACCCAGCTCATCCTCTCCCTCACCAAAGACCCCACCACTGCCAAACTCAACTTCCAGAAAGGAATGCAAGACGTCGCAGTCTGGATGACCAACAGCTGCCTGAAGCTCAATGCCGAGAAGACAGAAGTCCTCGTCCTCGGTACCACCCCTTCTGCATGGGACAGCACCTGGTGGCCGACCGCCCTCGGAAGCCCACCTACCCCCTCAGACCACGCCAAGAACCTCGGCATCGTACTCGACTCATCACTCTCCATGAACCGACAGGTCAACGCCGTCACCTCCAGCTGCTTCCACACCCTCCGCATCCTCTGCAAGACCTTCAAGTGGATCCCCAATGAGTCAAGGAAGACAGTCACCCATGCACTCATCACCAGCAGACTGGACTATGGAAACGCACTCTACGCCGGCATCAACAAATCCCTACTCCGCAAACTCCAGACAGTACAGAACACCGCCGCCAGACTCGTCCTCGGCATCCCCCGACACAAACACATCAGCCAACACCTACGAAGTCTCCACTGGCTCCCTGTGGAGAAAAGAGTCACTTTCGAAATCCTCACTCATGCCTACAAATGCCTACACAACAACGGACCCAAATACCTCAACGACAGAATCAACTTCCACGTACCCAAAAGAAACCTCCGATCTTCCAACCTCGCACTGGCCGAAACCCCGCGCATCCACAGAGCCAGAGCAGGCGGAAGATCCTTCTCTCACATTGCAGTCAAGACCTGGAACGAGCTACCGGCAGACATCAGACGCGCCCCCTCCCTGAATACCTTCAGGAAGACCCTCAAGACCTGGCTCTTCGGCTAAACAGATCTGCGGACCCCCCCCTCAGCGCCTTGAGACCCTCATGGGTGAGTAGCGCGCTTACAATTCCCTGATTGATTGATTGATTGATTGAGCTTGTACTGGCAGGCATTGTGAGTATCTGGCAAAGCCGGCTGTAGGAGGAATTGCCTTTGGCCACTTTCAGGGCTTTTCTCCAGGAATTTGCAATTACTCGTCAGTGCTAGTGGTTAGTGTTATCGCTCCTCCATTGCTATTCTAAGGCATTAGACATTCTTCATTGCAGTTAGTAAGGCAGGAGCAGGCAGCCCATGCTGCAATCAAAACTGATTTCGGAAAATTCTGCCTTAAATCAGAATCCTATAACAGGTTCTTGCTATTGATAGGTTCCCTCTCTCCTTCAGAAATAAACGACCTGTGTGTGTTCACCTGGGGCTCATGGCCCCTGAGTTGCTAATGCGGACTGCTGTGATTGCATTATGCCAATGACTATATAACGCGTTGGCTTAAGTTTTATACTAAATGATAGATTGCTTTTTGATCATGTATTTATTTATGGTGTAGGGTTTAGCTTAGGACTAGTGCTCTTCTATATGTATATCCACATGTAAAACTGAATGAATGCCCATGAGATTCTTCACGCATTGTGTCACACATCACAGAGACACTTTCACATAGTCTTTCTGCAAAACTGTATAAACAGGATCCCTCGAGCTCTCTGAGACAGAGGGGAGAACATGCTTGCTTCCTGGGAGTTATTTCTCCAAGGATGCTTGATAGCTGAGCTGGGCTATCACAGACAGGGCCAGGCCTTGCATGCTGTGGGAAGCCATCAGTTACCAAACAAGTGCATTACACCTCTCACGATGGCAGACTTTTAAGAGTTAATTTTTATTAAAAGAGACTAAGGGGTCGATTCCGATCTTGGCCGGTAGGGCACCAAATCGGATTCGGCTTAACCGGATCCGATTCGGAGCCCTTTTTCCCGACCGATTCGTACGTGCGTCCGGGCGAGCGAGTACGATGCGTGCGCTCGCGAAATCGCCGACCGACTCGTTCGCAGAACCCGACCGCACCGACCGACTCGCACGGACACGACTCGCACCGCGCAATGGAGACGTTCCCCGGCCGGGTAAGTACGATGTGCACCTCGAGCAGTCCGACCGACTCGCGCAGTCCGGCTCCAAAGAGCAGTCGGAGACGCACTTTGAGGGGTCCGTGTCGGACCCCCCTGTACGCGTAGCAGCGCGAGTCGCACACAGGGGGGGACCCATGGGTCCCCCCTACCTGTGCATGTACGGCGCGAGTCGCTTCAACGCGTACCCGCTGTAGGGGGCGCCCTTGTTCGCCTCGCACCCATTGAGTCAATGGGAACCCGCGTACGCGTTGTACGACCGGCTCCCATTGACTTCAATGGGAGTCCGACCGAATCGAGTCCGATAGCATACGTGCGCATCGTACTCGTTCGGTCGGGCTGCTAGGGTCCGATTCGGTCGGAAATCTCTTTGGGTCCGGCTCGGTCGGTGAGATTTCTGGCCCGAATCGGAATCGGCCCCTAAGTAGGATAGAAAATTATCAATAAAGTGATATCTTTTTTTCATAATATTTACGTTCTGTGTATTTTCTATTGCCACTGTTAACACAATATTTGGCTATATAATTTCACATATGCACTTTAGGCCTGGGTGAAATTAAAATTTGGCTATCGTAATTTGCATAATTCATGTAATTTTGCATTACGCTTGTTAACATGAGATTCCTAAAATTTTGTGATTAGGCACTTTGTATAATTATGTGCTGTTCACAGTGAAAATCTACCTCAAACTCACCGGAACAACAGAACACTAATGGTTGTTGATTGCGGTTCTTTTGATTTTTGCACAATATCTAACAGAAAAACACTATTTCATGCTAAAATAGAGCGCTAAATTATGAATTTGCATTTCGCCTAATTAAGGGTAATTTTGCCTCAATTTTGCATAATTACGCAAATTTTCCCCACTTTGGGGGCAAGATTTACTAACCTTTCATGCAACGCAGTGTAGTTAAGCAACTTGAAAGGGAGAGAGCAGAAATGCGCCATATCTACTAAGGTATGGCGCACTTCTGCTTTCTCCTAGCGCTGGCGCACTTCAGGCAGCCTATTGCCAACACAGGCACCCTACAAGAAGAATTGTTTTTGTGCAGGAAGGGATGCCTTCCTGCATAAAAATAATCTCTAGAGGCATTTCCTCTTTCTATGTGTGCTGCAGATTGCAGTAAACGGTGCAGAGACAGAATATCGAGTACAAAATATCGAGTTGCACAAATATCGAGTCATTAATATCGTGGGTCAGAAATATCGACAGCAAGAATATCGTGGTCAAGAATATCGACTTAAGGTAAGTAATATTGATTTTAAAAATATCGAAGTGTTTAATATCGTTTGCGAAAATATTGTTGTTAAAAATATAGTTTTTTATTATTATTATGTATTTTAGTATATATTCTATATGTATGTGATGTATTTTTTTTGTCTAAGATTTGTTTGTATTTTTAATATATGTGTTACATTTTTAGTAGTTATTAATTTTTTTAATTTGCATTTTGCGCTTCTATTCCCGTAGCGGGTTGTGGGTTTATAGGGGAATAGGGTGGGAAGTAATTTAATTATATTAAATTTATTAAATTTTTTTATTTGAATTTTGCATTTTTAGTGCTGTAGCGGGTTGTTGGTTTATAGGGGAATAGGGTGTGAAGTAATTTGATTATATTTAATTTATTGATACATTTTATTTATTAATATTTGTTTCATTTAGATGTTATAGTGTTGAATGTGTAAAGTAATTTAGGTTGTTAATTAATTGGTAATTAATTATGGTAATTGTGTTATTAATTTTAGGTGTGTGTTGTGGTGTTTATAGGTGTAAATGGTGAAAGAAATTTATTTGGAATTTATGAATTAATAACGGGTTGTTAATTAATTTTAATTAATTAATTTGTAATTAATTTTGGTAATTGTGTAATTAATTATATATATGTGTGGTTTTTATAGGTGTAAAGGGTGGGAAGGGTGGAAAGTAAATTATTTTTAATTGATTAATGAATAATTGGTTATTAATTAATTTTAATTACTTAATTGGTAATTAATTATGGTAATTGGTTAATTAATTTTATGTGTGTGTTGTGGTGTTTATAGGAGTAAACGGTGGGAAGTAATTTGTGTTTAACTAATTAATATATAGCTGTTAATTAATGTTAATTATTTGATATTTATTTTGGGCAAATGTTTATTTTTTTGTGTGTTTTTACTTTTAAAGGGGTAAAGGGTAGGTATTACATAAAATGTTGTTATTTAATTAGTAGTTAGTTAATAGTAATAGTTTTTCTTTTAAAAATAATAGATAATTGTGTTTTATTATTTTATAGTTTAATTTATGTGTGTGTTGTGGATATTAAAGTGTTAAAGGATGTGTACTCAATTAATGTTTTTTTACATTTTTTATGAATATGATTTTTTTAATTGATTATTAGTTATGTTAATTACGCAAATAAATGTAATTAAAAATATTGAAGTGTTTTGTTATTGGTGTGGTGTTATAGGGTATGAAATAAAATAAATACATTTATGTTTTAAAAAAAATGTTTGTTAATATTTGCTACTTTTAAATAATTATTGTTTATAAATGTATTTAATAATTTATTTTATATATTATTTGTAGGTTTTTGATATATGTAATTAATATTATAATGTGTTCTTTTTTATATGTTTAATACGTTTAATTTTATATTTTTTAAATAGTGTTTATTTATTTTCATGATTTTTTTAATTTTGTAATAAATTTTGGGGTTTTTCAACTGTTTAAGTGTTATTAGTAATTTTTGTTTCTCTGCTATCCAACACTTTCCCTAATGTTGCACTCACTGGAGTGGGAATAGTAATTTGTACCTCTCCGCTATTCAACACTTTCCCTACTGTTGCACTCTTCGGATTGGGAATAGTAATTTTTGTCCCTCCGCTATCCTACACTTTCCCTACTGTTGCACTCACTGGAGTGGATATAGTAATTTTTACCCCTCCTCTATCCAACATTTTCCCTACTGCTGCACTCACTGGAGTAGGAATAGTAAATTTAATTCCTCCGCTATCCAACATTTACCCTACTTTTGCACTCACTGGAGTGGGAATAGTAATTTTTACCCCTCTGCTATCCAACACTTTCCCTACTGTTGCTATCACTGGAGTGGGAATAGTAATTTTTACCCCTCCGCTATCCAACACTTTCCCTACTGTTGCTATCACTGGAGTGGGAATAGTAATTTTTACCCCTCCGCTATCCAACACTTTCCCTACTGTTGCACTTATTGTATTGGGAAATGTAAGTTTAATTTTTTTTAATCATTTAATGTTTTAATTTATTATAGAATGTTTTTAAATTATTGATATATATGTATATATATCAAAACAAAACCCTTTCAGGCATAGAGTGACGCATAAATTATGCAAAAAAAGAAGCAGAGAACTCTGGGTAGTTCTCAAGTTTAGGTGGAAAGCAGCTCCAATGTAAAGCACTCTCAACACCAGCGACACTCTAAATTTGCTCACCTCAAATGTCTGCTTTTCTATCAAAGTCTTTGGGGGATATTCTCAAGAACGTGCGATAATCATCGCCAAAATAGGTTAACGCAATTTCTCATATTGCCGTCCATCGTGGGAAAATAACTCTGTGTTAACGTCTCATTCTCAACACGGCGGTAACATGCGATAGTGTCCCGATAACGCGTCAAATGTCCGCGATACAACTACCGTGACGGTGATAAAAAAGGAAACCCGAATGTGAAAAAAGTTGCAATGGGCCCAACTGCGATAAAAATCCAGTGAAAAGCAGCGCCAGGCCCGCAAGTCCCACAAGGCGGCAAAAATCAGTATAAAAGCGGCAAAAATGAAATACAAATAAAACACAAACAACTGCGAAGCACCATGAAGGTAGCCAGAGCAAGCACAGAGGACAACCCGAACCCCACAAGCCCCACGGAGGACCAGCCTGGGACCTCGGGGTCAGGGAAGGGCAAGGAGAAGAAGAAGAGGAAGACGCGCTTCAGTCCGCAGGAAAACAGGATCCTGATTACGGAGGTGACAGAACACCATCAACAACTGTTTGTCACCTCCACTGTGTCATTGGCAACAAAAAATGGAATATGGCAGTCCATCGTGGACAAGGTGAATGCAGTCGGAGTGCTGAGGAGGACAATGGAAGAGCTCAAGAGGCGTTGGAATGATGTGAAGCGCAAAACCAAGCAGAAACTCGCCAACAACCGCAAAGCAGCAATGTAGACTGGGGGTGGGAGTCCTGCGCCACAGGAGGAGCTGGATGAGATGGAGGAAATGGTGTCCACAGTCATCAGTGGGGAGAAGGTGGCAGGAGTCGGAGGACCGGACACTGCTCAACATGACCTGACACAACAGCAACAGGGTGAGTAACGACCAGGGACGGGGGGGACGGGGGGGAGATGGGCACAATGGCACACATGCCCAAGTAAGTACAGCACATCTGCGGACAAACCATGCCCAAGAGTCACAACTCTGACCAAGAGCCCAATTTACCCAAGTCTGCAACAGCTCAGCACTGTATAAGCACAGAAGTGAAAGGCACACTGCCTGAAAGGGATAAGGGCCAGCCAAATCAGAGCCGAAGGGGCAAATCAACCACAATGCAGCACACACACATAACACTCAGAGCACCTCAACATTTACAACAAAGTGGATCAAACTGCAACACTTTCACAACAGAACAGAGGACACAACTGCTGCCGCTTGTGTGTAGAAAATGGCCATTCGCATTTGGCATAGCAGGAAACTGTGAGATGATAATGAACAAATACAACTTCACATCCGTGATGGTGGCGAAATGCCAACTGTCCAGCATTAAATAGGCATCTCCACACAAACAGTCACAATGTACATTGACATGCAGTCTGTTTGTAAACTTGGCCAATGCGTCAACATACATGTGAACACAATGTCAAACTGCATCTCCCCTTCACATTGCAGAGGGAGAATCATCACCTCCTGCAGAGCAGACTGTACTCCTCATCACAGATGATAAAGGGGACCTACACACCATCGACCCCGACGCCCTCCAACAGCTCATGGACACCCTCAGCACCCCACCCCCAGGAGCAGGGCAGCCCAGCTGCATTGAGGAGAACCCACCCCCTGCACAGACCACACAGCAGGAAGCACCCACCACCACGGCCGTCTTCCAGGATCCCCACGAGCAACACATGGCATTCCATCGCCGTGTGTCGCAGGGCCAGAAGGGGATGGCAGAGCAGGTGCTGGTGGGGTTCGACCTCATGGGAGCCAAACTAGATGCCATACGTGGGTGTCCAAGTCCCATCAGGGACCACCTACAGGCCCTAATGGACACCCACAGTCCACTCCATGGTCTCCAACAATCCATGGCTGACATCGCCGGAGTCATGACTCGTAGACAAGAACAACTGTCTAGTCAGTGGCTCCAGCAATCTCAGCCGTGAGTTGGCCAACATGGGGAGGAACATGGAGAACATGGAGCGGATGCAGGCGGGAAGAATGGCTGCCACGGCTGCACACCAGCGAGATGTAGCAGGGATCTACCATGCCCTGCAGATCCTCATCATGGCAGTGCGGCCACAAGGCCTGGTGCAGATGAATGCTGCTGCCACTACTCCCTCCACATCACCGCCCCCTGATGTGTCAGTGCCTCACAGTGCGGCTGACAATCCACCTCCGGCCCCTGATGTGTCACTGCCACACAGTGCCGCAGACAAAACACCACCACCCACATGTGAGGCACATCACACATAGGAGGACGATGATGAGGATGAATCTGCCGTTGGGCTAAGTAGGAAGCGGAAGCATTCATCTCCGCCATATGGCCTCTTTCTCCTTGGTTCTGCCCTCTGCATCATGCCCAGGAATAACACCCTCCACTGTCCCCCTTAACACTCTGCGACACTAACCTTGGCCCCCGACATGGACTACTACATTTGTTTAGGCAACCAATGACACAGAAATCAGACTGCGGACTGAACTCCCTCTCCTACGATGTACTTTTCCCTCCCCAAAGGACCCTGGCTGGCCCTCCACGGGGCAACATTGTAAAGTAGCGTGTGCATGGCCAGGTACTGGTCCACCTTCACCACTCCACCGAATGTGATTAAGACATTCAAATTCACACAGATGAGTCATGTCCATGATCAAGCAAGTATGAAAGTATGGATGTATGTAGGGGCAGTGATTCCAAACAACGGTGCTCCCTGGGAACTGATTTCAATGCGCATGTATGTCCGTGACCCAGATAGGCAGTGAGATGACTGGGAATGTGTGAAATAGCTGTGGCCTCATTGCTCCAAAACAACAATCTCGCTATTTCCAAACTTAGCCCCACGTCAATGTATGAAATAGGGCTGTGTGTCACAAAGGCAAAGTCAAAGTTATGTGGAAGCCACAGCTCGGAGCAATGATTGGTTTGAGTGTGGAGCGCTTGGACTCCTGGGATGGTCGGTGCGTAAGTGTGAAGGTCATACCATGCAAGTGAACTATGAGCAAGGACTCCTGTGTGAGGGGTGTGTATACGTTGGTCTCTGGTTAGCGCTGTGCGTAGTGTGGGAGCCATCAGCAGCTGCTATGGTATCGCTCAGGGGGTGCCGAGCGCATGCATTCCCAAGGTCGGAGGTGCAGATGTGCTACCGCCTTCTACTTCAGACAGAGGGGCTGTCATCCACAATGTTAGTTTGTCATCTGCTTGCATTCTGGAAATGTGATGGGGATTGGGTGGGGGGGATGTCACTGCTGCGCCTTCCGGCATGGTTGAACCCTTACCAGCCATGTACGTGCCCTCACGGTCAGTATTGCATCTTCTGATGTAGCAGTGTTGTTTTGCTGCAGTCTGACAGTGATGGGTGCAGGTAGCTGTGAGGAGGTGGTTGACCACTCACCTTGCACCTATTAGCTGGCACTGATCACTACTCTTGATTGATGACGTCCGTGTACACATGTGACCTGTACATGGCACATTTGACCAGGGGACACCTTGGTGTGTTCCACGCAAGGTGGACCTGCTGGCTTCTAGGCTGGTGTGCATCTCCCAATGTTGCTGAGGTGTCCACTGTGCCCACATCCCCCTTACAGCCATGTTGTTCATGTTGTGGGACTCGACACACAGGGTGTATATTTGCATCAGGAAGGTACATCTCTGACCACAAATGGCACCCTGTTGTCTTTTCCTGAAGACCAATGACGGCCTTCATGTCATGTTCTTGTACACGTGGGACGCTGATGAGTGGCATGACGTACTACTTGTGACACCCTGATATGGCATATCGAATACGTGATGCCCTAAACAGCCTCTCGGTACAGAGGTGACATACACACCATCTTTTCTTGCAACATATGCGAATGTTAGCACTCAATGTTGCACTTACACCCTTCAGAGTAATGTGCTAATGCAGAGGTCTGACATGCACACGGGGAATGTGTGTTGCTAAGATTTTAAATGCACATGCTGGTCATGTGGTCATCTTGTACTGTGGCATGATTGCTGTGGACAGTCACAATGTGACGTGCTCATGCGAAGAAATTGTTGATGATTGTGTTCCTTCGGGCTATTCCTGCTGCGGCTGCAGTGGGGTGTGGTCCACCTGCATCATCTTCCTCATCATCGTCCGGAGCTTCTGGGACTTGGATCCATGGGGCATTGGTGCGTACACATATGTTGTGCAATACACAACATGCAGTGATCATCTTGCACACTATTTCTGGGCTGGACAAGAGTCTTCCACCGGTGATGTCCAGGCACCTGAAACGTGATTTCAACACGCCAATGTGCGTTCAACAATGCCCCTGGTGCGTTTGTGGGCCACATTGTACTGCCTCCGGGCCGGGGTGTTCGGGTCTCGGAGGGGTGTCATCATCCACGGGCAGAGTGCATATCCTTGATCACCTGTGAGAGGTAAGTGAGATTAGTGTTAACTGGTGGTTCTGCATGCTGTGTTGGCAGACATACAAGTTTCGTGGTGTGTGATTTGTGCGACCTTGGGATTCATGTTAGCCATGTATTGCTGCTGGCAAATGTGGTAGGACAATGTGTATTACGTAGCCTCACAGCTGCTCCTCCCTCCCACTGAGCCTATTTACTTGCGTGTTTGCACTCCTACGACACACCATTGTCATGCCTGTCTGCGCATGTCCGCAGGACTGACAGCAAGACTGTAATGTTGGCCGTTGAAGGTGGTCAGCCACGTGTGTGTAGGCCTATGGTCAGGATATAGCGGACACAGAGCCACACGCAGTAGTTACTTCGGTCGCCGACCCGGAAGTGAACCACTCCCTGAGCCCCGGCCTATTTA
This sequence comes from Calotriton arnoldi, assembly GCA_963921515.1. Taxonomy (NCBI): domain Eukaryota; kingdom Metazoa; phylum Chordata; class Amphibia; order Caudata; family Salamandridae; genus Calotriton; species Calotriton arnoldi. The sequence goes on from CAWUFW010003506.1 coordinate 502,578, forward strand.
GTCACTCCCCTACGCTGGACTGGCGTGCGCCGGCCCTGCCCACTACACTTACACTTACAGGGGGGCCGACATGGCTACTTGTCCAAGGTGTTCCCCACTGCCTGTGATGACATGGTTGCGTCCACTGTCCACGACACTACAGACTCCAGCAGTATGTGTCCACATGGACATGTCTGTGCTTTGCACACTCAAGACTGTCCAGCACATCACCGCCACACTTGGCATTGTGTACATTGTTAGTCATAGGTCCATTGCCTCCTTCGCACAATCGTGGTTCCCACCTCTCCCCACATTCTGCAAATGTGTGGCAGAGGGGCTACACCCTAGTGTATGGTTTGTCCACATTTCTGGCCCCTCTTACCACGGTTACTTGTGTTGTCGTGTCTGGCAGGTGTGCATGTTGGTTGGCATGTTGAATGTGATTTTGTTACGTGTCCATTCCCACAGTTGTGCGTTGTGTGATTCTGGAATTGAGGTGTGTGGTGTGTTCCATTGGTACTTACCAACGAGCAGTCCATTTCCATAGGTGCCATCCTGAAAGCGCTGGTTGATGATAGACTGTCGGAAGATGTATGAATCATGCACACTGCCTGGGAAGTTGGCGACGACATTGGTGAACAGTCCCTGTGGTCCACTATTGCCTGCACATTGATGGAATGCGTGTGCTTCCTATTGCGGTAATTGTGTGCAGTGTCGGCAGGGGGCACAAGTAGGACATGTGTGCAGTCGATTGTCCCCAACACGTGCGGGAATCCAGCTATGGCGTAGAAGCCTTGCTTGGTCTCCAGCTGTTCATGCACAGTGTGGGGGAAGTGAAGGTGCTGGGGTATGAAGCTGATGATGGCATCCAAGACAGGTGTGAGGAACTTTGATAGGGCTGGCTGTGAGACTCCTCCGACTCTGGCAGTTGTTGGTTGGAAGGTACCAGAGGCCAACAGGTGCAGCACAGCCAGCAGCTTTGCCTGCGGAGGGATGTTGGTTGTCCGCTGTGTTGGTACCGTCAGCCTGTGGGCAATGTGGGTCATGATGCGGAGGATGGTTGCCCTTTTGAGCCTGTAGTGGGCAATGACATCCTCTGGCGTTAAGTCTGTGAGGCTGATGCATTTTCGGAAGGTCCGCTGTCTTGTTCTGCGCTGCCTCGGTGGTGGTCCGGGGGGTGGTCCTGGGGGTGGGGGTGGTCCTGGGGGTGGTGGCGGTGGGTGTTTTGGCCCTGTTGGCCTCCAAGCTGCATGATTAGTAGCTCCATGGCATCTGTTGGTCTTCAGATGTGGCTCTGGCCTGGGCTCCCTTTGTACTGCAGGTTTTCGTCCTACTTAAGACCAGTAAAAAGCAGGTGTTAAGTCCCTGCTGCTAACGCGCCTTATCGCCTGTTTTTGTCCGGCATCGCAGATCTGGCTGGTCGTTGAGAATATCGCGAAGTGGTGTTTTTGCGTGTTTTTGCACGGGAACGCCTACTCTGCATATCATTAGCGTTAATTGTCGCTCTCATCCGTGGCGATGTGTTTTGCGGCAGCTATCGCAGGAAAACTGGCGATGTTGGCAGTTTGCACCAGCTTGAGAATAGGGCGATAAATCTATCGCCACTTTTGCGGCGCTAAAGTGCTGATAAATCGGCGATAAGTCCTTGAGAATATGCCCCTTTAAGCGTAGGATTAGCACAGTGCCATCCACACCGAGATAGAAAGGGACAAAGTCTTTTACCATTTCCACAGCAAAGTCTTTAAGCATAGGATTAGCACAGTGCTATCCTTGCCAAGCTGTAAAATGGCCAAAGCCTTTTACCACTCCAGGCACAGTATTACAGCTTTGGATTGGTAAAATACCATCCAAGCCAACCTGAAATGAATAAAAGCAACCCCTGACACATGTTTCACTCTCATTAGAGCTCTTCAGAGAGGTATAGCTTTATCCAGACACAAGGGAGCTCCCAGTATAAGTCAAAACAAAACCCTTTCAGGCATAGAGTGACGCATAAATGATGCGCCCACTGGAGGGCTTTGCGGTTTGAAATCAAATAAACTGAAACTACGCGGATCCCACTGAAGGGAAAGAATTGTTTTCAACATACCACAAGTCCCAGCATGCAGTGCACGTGACTCACCTGTTTGGCCCACCGGAGGGCAATAAAAACAATCAGCATGAAGGCAGAGGGTGTTGGAGATCGTCTGCGCAGTTGTCAGGACAGCCTATGATTAAGGAGCGAAGGGCTCCGAAACGCGTCAGGCAAGAAGTTTTGCTTGGAATGCATGATGCCGGTTTTCCCTTCTTAATAAAGAATTCTGAGGAATTGCCTGCTGTTGAGTGCGTCCTTAAGATCAGGGCACAATGTTATATATATATATATATATATATATATATATATATATATATATATATATATATATATCCACAGAAAGGATCTAGAATGAACAGAATCCAGGCGAGCCCACTCGGTCGGTCAAGGCAGTTTATTTAGGACAGACAAGGACGACGCGTTTCGACCACGTCCGTGGTCTTGGTCACATGACCCTCGCCTCCCGTGAATTGCATTTTAAAGGTAAGTGCACGTGATATCATAAACATAGAAGAAATGTTGGTAGTACATGTCACAATACAGCGTGAAGGAAATCCAAAGTTGAAAAACAGACGCAGCTGTTTGAAATGAAATAACATTGCAAAATCTCATTAATTTGTACAACGTGTTACTACCATTTGAAAAAACATTTTTACGACAACCACTTTATCAGTCATGGCAAAATATTAAATGTTATTCCTTTATACAGTCAAGGGATAATTGCCTTATTTGCCAATTTGTAGTAGCTGTGGAAAAACTTCATGGCTGTGTTTCAAAATCAAAACAGTTCGTTACAAACATTAGTAAAGCATATATACCACAACCATATTTTATAGTAGTTGAATATTTAGCAGACTATATTTGTTATTCATTATATAGTAAAGGGACTAGTGCCCTGTTTACCAGTTAATGGTGACTATAGGCCTACTCCATGGCTACATTTCAATATTGGACAGTTCGTCGCAAAATAGATCTAGTACCCAGATAAGTACGTGCAGTGACTAGGAGTTGGGTGGATGGTCATCCCAACTCAAGTGCTCTTATATATTCGCCAGTGTGTCGCGGTAGTTCACAGCTAATATTCTGAAAAAATGAAAAGGGCAGATCTTGGAAAAGAGACAGATCAAAAGGAAAGTGAGAAGATGATAAAAGCGGTTGATGAAAAAATGAAAGTCTTTGAGAAAGACATTATAGCAAGGAAACAACGCAAATTCTCCCGCGATGAGAGAGTCACGCCCTATTTTCTCCTCCCCTTTTTTTAATCTTTTTATAATTTATTGTTTAGTTGCACTCACTGTTTTCGTTATGTACATGTCTCTATGATGGATGAAACGGATTTACAATTGACCTGTGAGTTGAATGTCCAATGTGTTAAGTTGCCCGACAACCCTTATGTAAACAGTTTGTAACATGATATTTCATGAGTATGTGACATGGTGATACTAATTTTTGATCCCTTTTCATTTTTTCAGAATATTAGCTGTGAACTACCGCGACACACTGGCGAATATATAAGAGCACTTGAGTTGGGATGACCATCCACCCAACTCCTAGTCACTGCACGTACTTATCTGGGTACTAGATCTATTTTGCGACGAACTGTCCAATATTGAAATGTAGCCATGGAGTAGGCCTATAGTCACTTTCGCCAAGAAATATGATAATATGAGAGCTGATGCCATGAAAAATCAGACACTGAGCTTACTTGAAACGACCAGAGGAGACTCTATAACGGACATGAGTTCTGATGCAGAGTCAATAGACAGCAGTGTTACAACTAACACTGAACAACAGTCTTTTTCTCAGGAACTGAGCCTCATACAGAAGGCAAGAGAACACTCCAACAGAGGAAAACCGAGATTAAAAACGCAAGAAAACGCAGAAAAAACCGCAAGCGGAACCTCAGGCGCAGGAAGTCAAAGAACAGCTGGTATGGGAACAAGGGGCCAAAAGACCAAGAATCAATGATGGAAGACACTACAATGAAATTAACGGTAATGAATCTAACTGACAAACTGTTAACGGATGATGAAAAAAGTGTATTAGAGTTGGGGTTATCTTTCTGTCCTGATGTGGGGTTTGATTATGCACAAGCTAGAGTTGATTTGTACAAGTTTGAGCGAAAGTTGAAACTATGTAAAATACATGCTAGTAGAAACAAGCACACGGAAACTACATCCAGGGGCACCGAAGCGGGGGATGTAGGCCTAGCTATTGAAGACATCCCCACTTTACACGTTATTTCTACATTAGATGAGGCAGTGAGCACTCCACTAGACCCATTTAATCCAGCACACACTGACGAAATATCTGATTTATTAGGAATAGATGTGACTGGAACTGCTTCCACAGAATTCAGGGCCAAATCCAAATGTGTACCTGTTACAGTGAAAGATAATATTGACATCTTCAGTGATTTGGTAGCTCAAGATTTCCTGGGGCTTCTTGAGAAAAAAACGAAAAGGGGTAACATGACTAAAACCCAATGGGAAGCGGTCTCGAAACTACAGAAAGACCAAGATATCGTTATCAAACCATCAGATAAGGGTGGGAATGTGGTTCTCATGACTAGGGCCATGTATACCAGAGAAGCATATCGCCAACTTAAAGATGCAACATGCTATGGAAAGGTCGATAGACAATACCTTTTAGATCTAAAAAACAGGTATACAGACAAACTTCAAACTTGGCAAGACAAGGGCCTACTCACATGGGATGAAGTACGTTTCCTCAAAAACGATACACCCACCACACCAACTTTATACCTTTTGCCCAAGGTTCACAAAAATAACAGCAATCCACCAGGCAGACCCATTGTATCTTCTAAAAATAGTCTCCTGGAAAACACCAGCAGATATGTGGATCACTTTCTTTTTCCCTATGTAAAACTCTTGTCATCTTATCTCAGGGACACCACTCATTTTTTACAAAAAATCAAGGATGTCAATATAGAAAGTGACCAATGGCTAGTGAGTCTTGATGTTGAGTCATTGTATACGAGCATTAGGCATGATGACGGCATCAAAGCTTGTCAGTTCTTTCTTAAACAACGTAGAGCGGAATTCCTGGAGCATACGATCATGCTCTTAGACATGCTGGGAATATGTCTGAAGGAAAATGTTTTCATGTTTGAAAGAGAGCACTACAAACAGTTACAAGGGACTTCGATGGGCACTTGCTTCGCTCCTAGCTATGCTAACCTTATGGTGGGCTGGTGGGAGAAGCAAGTGCTCTGGAATGACTACACTGAACATTGGATATTTAATGTATCCATGTGGCTCAGATATATAGATGACATTTTCTTTGTTTGGAAGGGGTCTGAAATAGAACTTAATCAGTTCATAGACTGCTTGAACACAAATACTGTTAACCTCAGATTCACAAGACACTACAGTCAGGAAGCAATTGATTTTCTAGATCTTAAGCTGAGTGTAGACAAGGGAAAGATTGTCACCAATCTATTCAGAAAGAAAACAGCAGGGAATTCCATTCTCCATGCCGCCAGCTCTCACCCTCCTAGCTTCAGATGGGGGATTCCATACAGTGAATTCCTTAGGGCCAAACGGAATTGTAGCACCCCTGTTGCATATATAAACACCAAACAAGATATGAAGTCTAGGTTTAAGAGAGAGGATACCCGAAAAAAGCCATTGCACAAGCCGAAAAAGAGTTGAAAGTCAATCTAGAGATGAGGTTGTCAACAGAACCACAGAACAAGGAGCACCTAGATCTGTCAAAAAAGTGGAGTGAGATTTATCACCAAATACTGTAATCAATCACATCAGATAAGGAACATTCTCAGAAACAGATGGGACATCCTAAGGAGGGATCCCATTCTAAGAAATGAAATCAACCCAACTCCCTCGGTGACATACATGAGAAGTCCATCCCTAAGAGATATGCTAGTCCACAGCCACCTTCACCCTAAAGAAGGTGGCTGGCTGAAACAAACTAAGGGCTTCCACAAATGTGGAAAATGTAAAGCGTGTAAAAACAGCAGCAACATATCACAGGTGATACTTGAAAGAACAAAAACAAAATGGAAAATACCCAAGTTCATCTCATGCGGAACTGAGTATGTAGTGTATGCAATAGTTTGTCCGTGCAATCTCTGGTACATTGGCTCCACCACATTTGCGGTAAAAAACGTATTTTAGAACATTGGCGGGCGATCACGAATCAAGATCGAACCTACAGTACTGCTAGGCATTTCACCAGGGAACATGAGTCAGATTGGACCAAAGCGAGATATTTCGGATTAGATACAATTGCACCCAACCCTAGAGGAGGTAACCGTAATGCAGCCCTCCGCAAACTGGAGTCTCGTCTGATACTTCTAGCAGGAACTAAGTACCCGAATGGCCTTAATCAGGATGAGGAATTATATTCCCATTTATGAAATATACACTGTTCTACTGTACTATAGCCCTGAGTGTATACTCACGCCCTATTTTCTCCTCCCCTTTTTTTAATCTTTTTATAATTTATTGTTTAGTTGCACTCACTGTTTTCGTTATGTACATGTCTCTATGATGGATGAAACGGATTTACAATTGACCTGTGAGTTGAATGTCCAATGTGTTAAGTTGCCCGACAACCCTTATGTAAACAGTTTGTAACATGATATTTCATGAGTATGTGACATGGTGATACTAATTTTTGATCCCTTTTTTCATTTTTTCAGAATATTAGCTGTGAACTACCGCGACACACTGGCGAATATATAAGAGCACTTGAGTTGGGATGACCATCCACCCAACTCCTAGTCACTGCACGTACTTATCTGGGTACTAGATCTATTTTGCGACGAACTGTCCAATATTGAAATGTAGCCATGGAGTAGGCCTATAGTCACCATAAACTGGTAAACAGGGCACTAGTCCCTTTACTATATAATGAATAACAAATATAGTCTGCTAAATATTCAACTACTATAAAATATGGTTGTGGTATATATGCTTTACTAATGTTTGTAACGAACTGTTTTGATTTTGAAACACAGCCATGAAGTATTTCCACAGCTACTACAAATTGGCAAATAAGGCAATTATCCCTTGACTGTATAAAGGAATAACATTTAATATTTTGCCATGACTGATAAAGTGGTTGTCGTAAAAATGTTTTTTCAAATGGTAGTAACACGTTGTACAAATTAATGAGATTTTGCAATGTTATTTCATTTCAAACAGCTGCGTCTGTTTTTCAACTTTGGATTTCCTTCACGCTGTATTGTGACATGTACTACCAACATTTCTTCTATGTTTATGATATCACGTGCACTTACCTTTAAAATGCAATTCACGGGAGGCGAGGGTCATGTGACCAAGACCACGGACGTGGTCGAAACGCGTCGTCCTTGTCTGTCCTAAATAAACTGCCTTGACCGACCGAGTGGGCTCGCCTGGATTCTGTTCATTCTAGATCCTTTCTGTGGATATTACGGCGGCGGCGCCCGCCAACGAAGCCCCGACTCGACAGGAAGGGTACTCCATATTCCGTCCGACTCTCGACTGGATCGATATATATATATATATATATATATATATATATATATATAATCGCTCATTGGGTAGTCCAACAGGCAAGCCGCACTCGGACACGGGACAGCTTTTCCCAAAACAGCTTTATTTGCAGTACGAACAGCCACTATTTCCAGCAATTCCAAGCATCAGACCGCTGCCCTGACGCGTTTCGAGTTCTCCTCTTTCTCAAAGGGTGGAGCAGTCAGAAAGTGCATGTATGGGCGTCACCCTCCTTATATGCGACATCGTACGCCATTAATTGGACTACTCTGTATGAGATAAGTACGTTGCTTTCTGGGAGGTGAAGTCCTTTCCCTCGGATGGATGCACTTTCAATAAAATGCAGATTCAAGGCTCTCCATGAGCCCCGGAAACCTGGCTGTTCTTATCCATGTCTTGTGCCACACATTCGGAGCCCCGTGGATCACGAGTTCCGTGTCCCCCATAATTCGGAGTGGTGCAGGCTTAGCGGCAGGATGGCCGCTTTTTACATTATCGCTCACTGGGTAAGTCCAACAGGCAAGCCGCACTCGGACACGGGACAGCTTTCCCCAAAACAGCTGTATTTGCGGTACGAAGAGCCACTATTTCCAGCAATTCCAAGCATCAGACCGCTGCCCTGACGTGTTTCGAGTTCTCCTCTTTCTCAAAGGGTGGAGCAGTCAGAAAGTGCATGTATGGGTGTCACCCTCCTTATATGCGACATCGTACGCCATAGTTTGGACTACTCTGTAAGAGATAAGTACGTTGCTTTCTGGGAGGTGAAGTCCTTTCCCTCGGATGGATGCACTTTCAATAAAATGCAGATTCAAGGCTCTCCATGAGCCCCGGAAACCTGGCTGTTCTTATCCATGTCTTGTGCCACACATTCGGAGCCCCGTGGATCACGAGCTCCGTGTCCCCCATAATTCGGAGTGGTGCAGGCTTAGCGGCAGGACGGCCGCTTTTTACATTATCACTCACTGGGGAAGTCCAACAGGCAAGCCGCACTCGGACACGGGACAGCTTTCCCCAAAACAGCTTTATTTGCGGTACGAACAGCCACTATTTCCAGAATAAAGATAAAGATATTGGTACAATACCAAATACATTGATAAGAACTGTTTTGGGAGGTGTGCCCATCATAGGGGAAGATACAACCAAATGGATGGTTTTATGCCAAAGTAAAAGCATAATAATGTGAATTATATATGATCGGGAAATGGTAACGGGTATTGTATTCACTGTATTTATTCACTGTAATTCGAGTCACAATCACTGAATTCTGTTTGATTCACAATTTACTCACTATTTTCACTTTATAAACGCAAAAAACTACATCTACCAGAATACCAAGCGCTCAAAAAAACAGGATGTGACATAATGTCATGTGATTGATTCAAATAGAGTTGTAATTGAAGCGCTGGTTACCCGTGAGCAAGGTCTGAGGGCAGTCTGAAACGCGTTGGGTTATTGGCTGGTTGGAGAATGTTGCCGCTTTAATAAAATCTAAGAGCGTGCCATCAAATTGCCCGTGAGTGCGTGTGGATTCTTTCTCCAAAAGAGGAAATTTGTGGTGATTAATTGCGGCTGGGCTCCGCCGCTTCCACGGACCGCACCGTCATAGAGCGCCGAAAATGCCGTAAAAACGAGCCCTTCGTTGGAATTCAGAAGGTTCGGCATCGGTGAACGCTGGCCGGAATACAGACACTGTGAACTACATCGCACGGAAGCTGAAAGGAGGGGGACGCTGAACCCAAAGCCGGAGGGCGGAGGCGAAAGTGAAAGCCTGCGATTAGGTGAGTGCAAGAGACGACATTGTTACAATTGTATCTGAGAAGCTTTTCTCTAAGGGCCGGTTGATTTCCCATAGTGTAAACACGCAATAGCAACTATAAGCGGCACGAACAAATGTGCCCCGAACTGGTTCTGTCGAATAAAGAGAAGCGTGCCACATAGGGAAACGGGTAAAACAAAACAACAAGAAATCAGACATTAAGCTGATAGAAAGAAAATAACGGGAACATACATAACAATGGCAACCCCAACTCCAACCAGTACAAGTATGGAGAAAAGAGAGGCCAAAAGGAATGAAATAATAAATACCTTTTTTGAGGAACAGAGTGCATCAAGTTCAGGAGATGGAGCACAAATAGTACCACGCAATATTGACATTAGAAGCAAATTAAGAACGTGGGAAAGATTATCAAAAAAAGAAATAAACAAATGGTGGGAAGTCACCTCACTAAGAAAATATCTAGAGGTCAAAAGAGTACCCAGGGGATTACGCATCAATCTTATGCCGAATCATCAAGACACAAGCAATGATTTGCTACACGAGTGGGGAGAGCACATCCTCAGATCTTCAATGGGCCTAATGGAGATTTTGATTAAACATATCGCAATTGCGTTGGATAGAACGACAGCACAACTAAGGGAACTAGAAAAAGAACTGGAAAAAATTGAACTAACCTCGGATCTCTTAAAATTTAAACAAGAATTGGAACATCAGATTGAAAAACATGAGCAATCAGTACAACTACTGTAGAAATAAAAACCTTCTTAGGGGTTCACTGATACATCTGGTCCTTAAAACCAACAAAGAAGAGATTGGCACAGAAGCTGTAATATCAAAAAACATGTTTTATTAACCTCAGATGAGGGAGATTGCATCTTACGGTACCCACAGGCCACTGTAGGAGGCATTCTAATGAGTGCAGAGAACAGGGTCCTTATATATGTATTTGTTACATAGTCGGCATAAAATCAAGGGGAGGTCCTAGCACATACAAGCATGCTTATTGACTAATATGGGTATACAAAATTTGCTTGCTCCACAAAGTGGGAGGGAGACTAAACTGCTTACATGAGTAAGAATAGCTTGACAGTTCTATACTAGGAGCAGGTGCATTCTACCAGCTAGGCCTCTCTGAGCATGTGCAAGACTCTGGAAGAGGGAGAAAGCACATGGCGAGCACATGGCTAACTAAAATGGCTGCCAAGTACAAAATGGCTTTCAGCTCATGCTAACAGCGATTCCTGCAATCTTTAACAGACGATCCTTTTAGCATGAGCTAAAGACATTACCATGATCTAGTAGAGACATAGAAAATATTTTGCACATTTTCTTCTCATAAATTCATCAACATCCTATGCTAGGTGGGTATTTACATTCTAAACATTTCATTAAGCAGGTATATACAAGGTATAAGCAGGAGTACAAAGTGAACAGAGCATTGGGTCATACAGGTAGCAAGAGAGAATAATGACTATTATCTCAAACAGAAATCTCAATATTTTCCAATGATAAGTAATGCAAATGTCAGGGAAGTCAAAATAGATTATTACAAAAACAATCCTGGCTCCGGGGGACCAGGAGGACCACACAGGGCCATAGGAATTAGGACAAGGAGCCGCAAAGGGCTGCTCCTCCAAAAAAAATGGGACGACCAAAGGGGTACATTACTAACAAAAAAGAGAGTCCTTGGGAAAGTTCTAAAACCAACCAGCCAGAGGGGAGTCTTCTCCCTGTGTCCGTTTGAGCCTCACAGGCAGGCTCTTGTTGTTCCCACGGTGGAGCTGCACAACTCGCAACTCAAGAATCACGGAGAAGGAAAAGTCTTTCTTTCAGGATCGGGCAATCACCCCCCCAGGGCAAATACCCTCAATGATCCTGTCCAGTGTCTCAGGCAGTGCACCAGTTTTCTTCACTTTAATCTAACAGGCACCAAGGGCATAGCACCTGTACCCTAAACTCAAGTCCTTCCCTAACTCCTGTATTTGCACCTCTGGCGCACTGCTCTTTTGTTGGGGCACAAATTGTACCCAGTGTGCTCGGGCATCCCTTGATCAACAAACAAAGGCGTAGACTTGCATTCACTTTGGACCAGGACTAAGAGGCCTGATGCTAGGATCTCTGAAGCAACCCTTGTTTCAAAGGGGGTCACCTCAAGCAAAAGCCTCCTTGCCGTCCTTGTCGTTCTGTGACTCTCTCAGCTGGGCATCAAAAACTGGACCCACACAAAGATTTCTCCATCCTGATTTGTAACCCCGTCTTTCGCCCAAGACAGTGGCAGGGGTACACACTTCACGTCCCAGTGTTTCCGCCTTCACTGAGGTCCTAGTTGCCAGCAACGCCTATGCTGGTTACCTTCACTTTGGCTTCAAACTGGAGTGGCGCTGACTCCCAGGCTGGATCTGATGTCCGGGCCCCTCTGGCAATGGTTGTAAGGCAGCAAATATCTATTGGTGGACAGAACAAGAGGTCTTTAGACAAGGCACAGAAATAATCTAACAACAGAGAGGATAGTCTCAGAATACTTCCTTAGTCTTGGGGCGCCCCATACATTAGCAAGGCACCCAAGAACCACTTCATCTATCTGAGAGTAGAAAACCCTGGACCTATTGGCAAGTATAAAAGGAACGTTTTGGTGAACTGACAAGAGTAATACATCACCCAATCCCAAACAGCCAAGGAAGTCTGTGTTCATTTACTAAATTCTGAGGAAAAAAGAAAAACAATACAGACATACTCCAAATACTTACATTGGTGTATTCCTATATTACCAATCTGAAGAACCCTCAAGAAAAAGGAAATGTTCTACACTTTTACTCATAGATTTTACATTACTTGTACAGGACTGCAGACACTTGTAAAATAATTTCTCTTACATGTTATGCTTAGGACCATGCTCTCATGTTATAGGTGCAGCAGGAAAATCTAAGACTGCTAATTTAACAGGGATTATTATTGCAAAAAGAACTAAACTTCGACATAGTGGGTACTTTTTCTCCAGCAGAACATGTTATGACAAACAAACTCCTATAAAACAATATTTTCCTTCAAAATGTTTGCTAAGGATCACATGAGCGTCTTTCCTGCATTGTACTTTTCACAATCTGGACTATGCAACATCATTTTCAAAAGGAAAAAAAAACCCTATCTCCAGCTCTAATAAGGGCTGTCAGCTTATTTACACAGGCTAGCTAATAAAAGACTAGCAATGCCCTTGCAAAACTGTATAGAACATGAGAATAACATAAACAATAATAGTGTTGCCACCTGAGATTTTTGAACAGAAACCGCCACTATACAGTTCTCCTTAAAGATCAAATAAGGGAACATCAATCTGTTCTACTCATTCTTTCATACAGGATGGGCAGTAACATAGCTTAGATTTTATCATTTTATTAATGCTAACAATTTTAAAACAGTATTACAGAATAGCCAATTGTAATTGTAATTGTAAGTAGCATTTATATAGCGCAGCTGTCACCCAACGGGCATCCTGGCGCTGGGATTACCTAAATCATTGTGCAGCTATAAAACTATGAATCATCATGCGCCAATCTCTCAAGGCTATTCTTTTGGAAAGAGCCTGGTTTTTAGCTTTTTCTAAACTGCAGTAAGTCATCAGTCTGTCTGAGTTCACTTGGTAGTTTATTCCATAGCCTTGCGGCTGCATAGCCAAATGATCTACCTCCTAGTCGGGTTTTCTTGACTCATGGGGTACATACTAGGTGGGCTGCCGAGGAACGAAGACTTCTAGCTGGGGAGTACCAAGTAAACATTCTCTGTAATGGTTTAGGCCCCATTTTGTGTGCCGCCTTATGAACAATGCAAAGTGCCTTAACTGTCATATGGCCATTTCCTAGATAGCTTTAGACAGACTCAAAAAAAAGTGAGAAAAAGAAGAGAGAAAACATAATTTTGCCTACCCTTAATTTGTAGAGGAGCTAGCCTCCTTCCCCCATTTTGACAGTAGGAAAACCTGAAACAGGTTTTACTTCTGTCAACACTTTCAACCCCTATTTATAGCAACTGGGCACAAACAAACTTGTAGGAGATATCTTAGAAAGTGGCTATTCTCTGATTCAGTCTAACACAATGCAAATTGAGTTAACTTTAAACCAATTTCTACAGCAATTGTACTAGATTAACATGAGGGCGCATGAATGCAAACTAAAATCCATTTCCTCCTTATCGTAGCCCCTACACAGTATTCTTTAAACTAAAACCATTATTTTATATACCTGGCAGATCAATGTTCAACTGAGGGTTGTTTTCCTTCGTGGCATAGGACTGCGCAAAACGTGTGTTTGCCAAAAATAGGAAGCAAAGCTTCTCTTCCTCTCTTTGCGCTATCATCTCGTCTTTCAAAAAATCTTTCGAAGGTCGAAGTGTCCCAGCAAACATGACCCTGCTAAGTTGCTAAATGCAGAACTCTGACCTTTGACCCGTTCAGCAGATGCTCATTTTTGCGTGCAAGGCTTGCCATGCGGTTTTGTAATGCAAAGCAACTCTGGAGAATCACAGCGAAAAGCAGTCCTATACTTATTCTCATTTATGTACAGTGGTGTGCAATCTAGTAATGCAGAGGCAGCTGTTTATTTTATACTTGCATATACTTTATGGAAGCCTGAGAGCACGTTAAAACTGCCTTGAGTGGTAGAACTGCTTGTAAAATTGTGAATTTAGCTCAATTTCGACTTTGGTGGTAGGGGCACTTAAAAATGAATATCCTACAATATTTTTGCATAATAGGAACCCCCAGAGTGTTCTCTAGATAGCCCAGGAATGGGAAATCAGAAATGCATAAGATATACCCTTATAAAAACAAGTTTTGTACGGCTGGGTAAAGTGACATTTCACATTTAAGTTCCCTTTTTCTCGGTACAGCACTGCTTAAATTCAACTTTGATGCTAGGAATTCACAGTATGATGATTAGGCTTTATAAAGATGAGAAAACGAATTTAAAGCATTTGTTTTTAACAATATATTTTTTTCCCATATAATAATAATTATTTTTTATCAATAAAACCAACCATTTTGATGATTCCACATTGGAAAAGCAAGCTTCATTCGTAGCCTATCATATTTAAACACATTCATTCATAACCCTAAGCACAGAAGCCTTTACTTGAAACAGGAAAAGTCTGCGCCACTTTTTAAAAGCACAGTTATCATTTAATATCAGAACCATAGATGTACTTATAAAAAAGGCATTAAGAAAGGAAATCCCTACTTTCAATTTTGTTCTCTGGTATCCAAAATAATGAAACTCGTTTTTTGAAACTTTTAAAATAATGCAGGCCTGTATACCAGGTTTACACTGACTTAAAATGTCGCTGACACAGCATTCCTGTCTGTGGCCGTGAGCAGGAATAGCCATATGCTATTTATGCAGCTGTTGTTTGTCAGCAGGCGTCGAATTTTCACGCCTTTCTCAGGAAAAAACCCCTTTATTATTTGAAATACCCTGACAGAGTTAAATCCCCATTTGCTGTGTCAAACGGTTGCTTTTCAGTTAGTCATTTTAAACACAGCTGTCGGAAAGCTTTTTCTCGGGTGCTGAGAGAAAAGCATGTCACAGTCTATTTAAAAACTGAGGCATTTCAATGCAGTCAAATCTATCTTTCTATAATGTGTATTTAGTTCAGCAACGACCAAATTCATTCAAATGATGTGCATGCCTTTTAATGTCTAATACAATGTATTTAAGGAAAAGGCTGTAACATGTATTTTAGTCGATTGATTACAAAACACACAATTTCGTTTTTCTTTTCCCTCTGTATGAGGCCTATTTTAATCCTATTGAATACGAATTCTAATTTTATGTTTAACATTGTGGCAATTTGCACACATGTATAGTGTCTTACTCTGTCAATTTAAATAGTAACATGCAGCTGTTTAGCATATGTTACATAATTTATTTCTGGATTTTTATTTAATATGTAAGTAACTAAATGACATTTTGCATAACAGAATGAGGACAGCAAAAAAAACATAAACAAACTCATTGAGCTCATTCAGACAGTTACAGAAGGACACAACACAGCGCGCTTAAAGCTAGCCATTCTTAAACAGAGTACTCACACAAGTATTACCAATGTCAAACCAAAAACCCCACATAGACATTTAAACACACATTTAACCCACAAATCAATACTTAGAACAGCTTACAAAGTGTACGCAAGACCAACCTATTTGTAAATACTAATTGTAAGTCATATTTACAAGAAGAGCTCTCAAAAGTAGCCCAAAAAAACTGTTCCATGGTCAAAAGCTGAAATACACCAAATTCGCCAGTTTTGGCTGGTAGAACACTCAAAAAGCGCTCTGCATATCACCACTTATGAATGTTACTAAGTGCGCAGATCCGGATCCGTTTTATGTACATATTTAGTTCCATGGGGTACTTAGTCACCAAGGAAGAAATATCTTTTTACTATACGTAAACCTATTTAGGTATCCCCTCTGAGGGGAGTCAACTGAGTACTTCCTAAATCCATATCGGTACCTGCAAGACAGCAACACTTTCAACAAAGTGTGCTGGTAACAGGCATGCCAAAAATATTATAGCATATATAATATTATACTCCAAGTGACACTTAACACAATCTGTGTCGTTCAAGTTTTCAAAATTAGAGAAAAATCTCCTCATTACCTGCCTATATGAATTGCAATGCATATATAATTACAAAACAAATTCCAAAATTGGCCAATCATACAAACAAAGCCACAGTAAGTGTTACTAAAACTACCTTACCAATCAAAGGCATCAAACCAACAGCAAGTGCCGCAAAACGGCTCTTACCAATCAAATGGTGTCCAGGTTCCAACTGCCAAGTTCTGAGTGACCTAACGGTCGTTTTAAAATACTCACGCCAAAGAAGTTCTCAGTCGGGAGCGGCAAACACTTGGAGGATCAGATCAGGAAGACCAGAAATATACTGGGCTGGAAAACAAACAATCTCCGTGCGCTGGGTACCTCCTCAGTAGATTCCTGTCCTGTACTCCTCAGTAGATTCCTGTCTTCCTTCAAGACCACTCCCTTGGATAGCCGCTGCACCGATGAGTCCCACTTTCGGGCGCCATTTGTAGAAATAAAAACCTTCTTAGGGGTTCACTGATACATCTGGTCCTTAAAACCAACAAAGAAGAGATTGGCACAGAAGCTGTAATATCAAAAAACATGTTTTATTAACCTCAGATAAGGGAGATTGCATCTTACGGTACCCGCAGGCCACTGTAGGAGGCATTCTAATGAGTGCAGAGAACAGGGTCCTTATATATGTATTTGTTACATAGTCGGCATAAAATCAAGGGGAGGTCCTAGCACATACAAGCATGCTTATTGACTAATATGGGTATACAAAATTTGCTTGCTCCACAAAGTGTGAGGGGAGACTAAACTGCTTACATGAGTAAGAATAGCTTGACAGTTCTATACTAGGAGCAGGTGCATTCTACCAGCTAGGCCTCTCTGAGCATGTGCAAGACTCTGGAAGAGGGAGAAAGCACATGGCGAGCACATGGCTAACTAAAATGGCTGCCAAGTACAAAATGGCTTTCAGCTCATGCTAACAGCGATTCCTGCAATCTTTAACACTACGAAAACAAACTAAATTTCAGAGGGACAAGGAGGATTACCAAGAAGGATGCATATTTACATATGCGAGAAAATTCGATTTATTGAAACAACAAGACAAACTAGATCTAGCCACAAATGTATCTGGAAGTTTGTCATTTTTGACATCCACTGATGCCAGCGAGAATGAGGGGGAGCAAGGTGGAGCACGTTCAAAATGTGATTTTTTAGGAGAAATAAGGTTGGCCCTCCAACAACGAAACTGGGAGAAGAACATGGGGGCACAATCAGGAATGAACAGAGGAAGGGGCAGGGGAAGAGGCCGCCCAAGAGAAAGCCAACCAGAAGAGGCAAGCGGGACAACAGACCCCAAAAAAACAGGAACTTGGACAAGAAGCATGAGACAGAAGAAGTCTGTGAAGACCTAGAAAGCACTCATGAATTGGAAATCGTCAATTTATCTAAAAGGAGTATATCAGAAACTGAGACTCAAGTTCTTAAACGAGGCCTATCCTTTTGCCCCACAAATGAAATGGATCTGGCCCAAACTCGGATAGATATATATAAGTATGTTCGAAAATTAAAGCTGGCAAAAACCTTCCAGGAAAATCCTAATTTGGGAGATTTTAGGAAACATAAAGACACACCTACAATGGATCTTAAAGTGGTAGATGCAGATCCGTTTGTGACATTGATGGAACTTAATATAGTGGGAAATGTACAATCGAAGGAACTAGAGACGTACTGTACCCAACTGGGGGAAGGAACCAGTGGTAAGAGACCAAAATCAAAGTACTACCCACAAATGCCAACAGGAAACAAAATTGACATTTTCCACGAAGCGGTAATAAAGGATTTATACCAACTTAAAAATCAAAAGAAAAGGAAGTTCAATTTGACATTAGGAGAACGCAACGCCATCAAGACGCTAAAATCTGACAATGATATTGTAATAAAAATGGCGGATAAAGGGGGAAACATTATCATTCTGGATAAGGAGCTTTATGTCGAGGAAGCCTACTCGCAGTTAAATGACATAAGACATTATGAAAAGCTCAAAGAAAACCCAACATTGCTATACAAAGAAAATCTGGATAAAAAACTACAGCAATGGTGGGAAAAGAAACTAATTGATCATGATGAGAAAAAGTATCTCACGACCGATCATCCTATTACTGCAACAATGTATTTTCTCCCAAAAATACACAAAGACCCCATAAGGCCACCAGGGAGACCAATCATCTCAGCGAAGGGGTCACTTTTGGAGCCAATCGCTAACTTTGTGGATGGGTATCTATTACCATATGTTAAAGGCTTAACATCATACCTTAGAGACACAAGCGACCTTCTAAGAATTGTACAAGGATTAAATTGGGAATCAACTTATAAATTGATCACCATGGATGTGATTGGATTATATACTAACATCGAAAATACAATCGGAATGGCAGCTTGTGAATACTTTCTAAAGGATCGTAACATTCAATTTGCCAACCACAATGCCATGGTAATGGAGATGATTGGTTTATGTTTGACTCAAAATATTTTTATGTTTGGAGATGATATCTTTTTGCAAAAAGACGGAACAGCGATGGGTTTTTCGTTCAGCCCTAGTTATGCGTGTGAAAGTCCTGCCTAACTTTTCAGTACTATTTCTGCCTGGCAGATAACCTCACTGCAGTATGGCTTCCACTTACCATCCGCTATTCCTTTTTACCCCGGGGTTTCTAGACAACATAAAACAAAACTTTTGAATACACGGATGTTAGTTCATAAAAATAAAATACTCATTACCCAATTAACAAAGAGTAACCATCCTCTGCTACCAGAAAACTGATCCAGCGCGATATTAGCAAACAGCATTCATACACCAGATACTCACTTGGGCCCATACATTCATACTACGCTAATACTTACGCTGGGTTTTATCAGTTGTTACTCTTTTATCAAAATCCCTGCTACCAATTACCTTCCGATTGAAGAGTAATGACTTACCAATGAATCCTTTGCTAATTGGGAAGTTTAAAATGAGTGACATTCATTATAATACATAATCCTGAAATAACCACTGAGTCAGGAAGTTTTAAAATGTTTATCTAAAGATTTAGCAGAGTAAAATACAGAGCCACATGGTACTTAATCGCAATACCCAAGATTAAGAATAGAAATGATTATTGCTAATCAATGACGGTGTTTAAAGAAGAGGAGAGGATAGGAATAGCAGCGCAACTAAAGGTTGCATTATATTTACCTAAGTGCGAGAACCAAACCCCTTGGCCAAGGAGTTGGAAAGAATAGGACCCAGGAAGGATGAAGAGCAAAGACTTCTTCCAGGATCAGGACAGGACCGGTGACCTCTCTACAACGATGCCTGCGTCGTTCCCCTCTCTGATACACAGCTTCTCCTCGATTCTCATTAAATGTTTTGTCTTTTCTGTGCACTTACTTCCTAATTTCTCCTCTGCTGAGAACAATGGATATAATCCTTCTGTAATCATTGCCCTTCTCCATTGTTTCATCTGACCTTCTCTAGACTCATGTAGGTATCTGGGGAAAAATCCTGGATAACCCCTTTTACTCCTAGATCGGTCCCGCTCAAATGCCTCGGTTTCCCATTCCTCTAGAGCTTCGTACTGAGTTAATCTAGGTCTGGGTTCTAAGTCATTCATCCTCAATCTCAAGTTTTGTAGAATTCGCCCATTGAACGTGCCATTCTCGGGAAATGCTAGTATTCCATCATTTTTGGTATATTCTATGCAATTCTCCATCCATACACAAGTATGATAACCTCTCTCCATCATCATGAATGAAGCGGGCGTTTTATCTGGTGGAATGATAATTCCTTCTCTAGTTTTGATTGGTTTATCCTTTTTAAAATAATTCTTTACCTTTTGCAGAAAGGACATTTTTCTCTTCTCTCCGTACATTCTATCTAATCTTCGGTGTACAAAATTATATTCTGCAAAACCTAGGAATCTCCTATCCTGACGAGTTCCTGTTAAAGTCGGATCGCGTTTTAACATGCAATCCTTATCCACTAAGATTTTAGCTTCTAAAATATCAACCAATCAAGTGTCTGCTAACTTTTATTTCCGAGCCAATCCTTGCGCGGCCTTTTGGTGACGTTTATCTGTCAACCCCTCCTTTACAATCCGCTCTTTCCTGTCCTCGCTGGTTCAACCAATCCCAGCGCGGCACCTGTGACGTCAGTTCTACTCCTGACTACTGACCTCTCCTTTACAAGAGTCGTTCCACACCCGCTGTTTCAACCAATCCCAGCGCGGCGTTTGTGACGTCAGCTCCCTCTCTGGCAGCTGACCCTCCCTTTACAAAAAATCTTACGCAAACTTTATTTTCTCTATAAATCTTAATTAAATTTCAGTAACAACATAAAACATTCGCTATCGTGCCAGTTTCTTCTAAAATAGAAAAGATAGTTTTCTCTCACAATTAGTAAAACTCTTCTGTTTACTAAACATACACTACGAGTAAAACCCTTCCGTTTACTCTTCACACAAGCTCCAGAAGTACCTGTTACTTCTCCAATGTTACCCTTTCTAGGTGATATAACATCAAATTTTCACCAGCGTACTCTTTTTCTATTACTCACACGCATAGAGTCCCTAACAAGTACTGAAAGTCCTGCCTAACTTTTCAGTACTATTTCTGCCTGGCAGATAACCTCACTGCAGTATGGCTTCCACTTACCATCCGCTATTCTTTCCCCGGGGATTCTGGACAACATAAAACAAAACTTTTGAATACACGGATGTTAGTTCATAAAATATAAAATTCTCATTACCCAATTAACAAAGAGTAACCATCCTCTGCTACCAGAAAACTGATCCAGCGCGATACTAGCAAACAGCATTCATACACCAAATACTCACTTGGGCCCATACATTCATACTACGCTAATAATTACGCTGGGTTTTATCAGTTGTTACTCTTTATCAAAATCCCTGCTACCAATTACCTTCCGATTGAAGAGTAATGACTTACCAATGAATCCTTTGCTAATTGGGATGTTTAAAATGAGTGACATTCATTATAATACATAATCCTGAAATAACCACTGAGTCAGGAAGTTTTAAAATGTTTATCTAAAGATTTAGCAGAGTAAAATACAGAGCCACATGGTACTCAATCGCAATACCCAAGATTAAGCATAGAAATGATTATTGCTAATCAATGACAGTGTTTAAAGAAGAAGAGAGGATAGGAATAGCAGCGCAACTAAAGGTTGCATTATATTTACCTAAGTGCGAGAACCAAACCCCTTGGCCAAGGAGTTGGAAAGAATAGGACCCAGGAAGGATGAAGAGCAAAGACTTCCTCCAGGATCAGAACAGGACCGGTGACCTCTCTACAACGACGCCTGCGTCGTTCCCCTCTCTGATACTCGGCTTCTCCTCGATTCTCCCGTGCTTTCCTTCTAATGGATTCCACCGCCCCCTCCTCAGGACCTCTCTGGACAGCGGTTCGGTATGCAATCGATCAGCTTGGCGGTCTGGAGCTAGAAGCGCTCTGGCAGCATGGACGCCTGTTCTTCCTGAACGCATGCTCTGACTAATTAACTAATGCTATATTCTATTATACCCTTCTACGCCCATGTACCTCCCCTTAATGTTACTAAAATATGGGACCACTACTTCTGATTGGACAGGGACAGGGGGTGGATTGTCGCACCATATTGATTTGAACCAAATTGTAAAGCCTATTGTTTTTAAATTCCCACCCCTTCAAAATTAATACATTCGCTTTATTTCCCACCCGTCTCATGACAAATGTAAACCAATTTTCATAGACAATGTATCAATGTGTAACAGGAAAGTCAAAAGTACAGCATCTTCGGCCATCGGGTCGCGGCCTTGGACGACGTCCAGATTGACTTCATTTTGGCAGGCACACAGGACACATGCGCAGAACCATTTGCCTCTCGAGTTTCAGGTCACCATCCCAGGCCCAAATGTACGAACTAATAAAAGTGAAAGAAGCAAATATTAAAATCACACAATAATAAGTTTCACTGTATACCCACTCTTTCTATTCTATCCCCATTTACTTATAAATCTATCCTGCATTAGTAGCGTTAAGAAAACGACAACTTAAAATAACACAAGAGCAAGCTGAAGCATGTGAAAACATTAAGCAGCCATTTTAAAGCACACTGCGCAGAAGCAGAAATTTCCCCCCAAGCAAAGAGAGACATCACAACACGTGCTATGGTTGGGACATGCGCAGGTAGTTTCCCACGCTTTTAGCGGCCATTTTAGATTACATACAAGCGTTATTCATTAGTAAAACACATAGGCAAGCTTCCTTGCTATTCGTGTAGTGTATGCAAAGGTTAGTATTAAAAATACAAGTTTTAATAAATTAATACTGTGAGGAGGATTGAATACAAGCAAGTTTCATTTATGAAACCTTGCTCCATCAATCCCCTCTCTGATGGCGTTTCTGAGCCATCAAAATACTACCCACAATCAGATGCCAACTTTTAGCAAATTACTTTATTCTCATTTTTACACTTTCCATTTTTGCCATCCCCTTTTAATTTCTTGTATAATTCACTTCTCCACTCTTCAAGTTCGATTTCATCTACCTTTCGTTTCTTTCCTCTTCCTGTCACCTTATATGTTCCACTCTTTCTACAACATTTGCACCATATTGTTAAAACCAAGATTATTATTGCTATCCCTGCTAAGGGTACTAATATTTGACCTATAAGTCCTTTTCCTATATTAGCAAACCAGGAACCAATTGACGCAATACTATTTGTCAATCTTTCCCATACACTATCAACTTCCAGTGGTTTAAGTTCTTTCTCAAGATTAGTTATATTCTGTATATATGTTCCAATTTCTGCACTCTTATCAGGAATATAAGTGCAACAATGTTTTGTCTTCAATAATTTACAGACTCCGCCCTCTTTTGCCAATATAATATCAAGAGCAAGTCAATTTTGCATCACCATAGATCTAATCGCAACCATTTCCGCATTAATCATTAGAAAACCTCCAGCAGTATCCGTTGATAAACGATCAACCACTGTAGACAATTTACATATTTTCCTTGAGTTCAGAATTATTCCCACTGAAGGTATCAATGCACCAAATATATCTCCTACAATTTCTGAAAAACTAGCTCTTTTACTACGTATTAATTAGCTATTGTTTTCATTGCTCCCAGTGTTTCTTTTTACGTGGTATATCTTTGGAAATACTATTCCAAAATAACAACTTCCATACCACCGTGCAGGAAGCCTAAAGTAAGCCTTATTCCCACACACATAATAGATTCCAGGAAAAACTGAATCTGTTCCTCCTTTGAGTCCCCAACCTCCAAGAATTAAAAAATTGTGTTCACATTCACTGGTACCGATGAAAACATTGTTATAATCAGTCCTTAATCTATGTAGACAAATTTTTCCTGTTTTTATAAAATCCAGAGCCATAGCAGCTTGAGCCTTGCCAGGTGTGTAACTCCCTTCTTTCTCAGCCCAAGGAGGCAAATGAGCCTTATGCTCAGAAGCTTTCTTTTGAAAATCTTGTCTTCTATCTTCTACTAAATTCAAAAATATCTTCTCTTCTTCAAGTAAAGAACATGTTAGATTGTGTCTATGTGCATGTGTTATGTCTATTGATTTCATTGTTAAGAAACATTCTCCCATAAACTGTGCGTCTTGACTACTAAGCACTGGGTTCATACTCTTGCGAATCGGAACCTCAGAAAATATCACATCTAAGTTTGAATAATAATACTGAAGTCTCCCTGTTCTATAAAATAAACTAGACAAAACACTACACGATATGCCATATGTCAGTGGTAAGTGATGGTATGTTAATCCTTCTGCTACTGATTCAGGTAACTTCATACAGACATAACAATTACTAACTTCCATGGTGTCTACATATTGAAACAATAACTTTGTGAAAACGTTTAAACTAGTGTCGTTATCAGCTATTTCATGATGAATTTCTGGTTCATTCTCTGCCATTAGTTCTACTCTATTGCCCTTCATGTTTGCTGTCCTCTCCTTAGTTTCATTATTAATCTTTTTATCCATTATCATAAGGTAAGGACCTGCTACAATCAGGACTAACCATACTATAAGCACCATTACTAGACTACATATGCATAATGCACAGCATCTTCTACAACATTTCTGTTTTGGTCTCCCAGCAACTCTATCGTCAGGCATTTTTCGACAAGGAAGATTGCTCTTCTTATCTTTTCTTCTTTTCTTTAGCTTATTTCTTTGCTTAGTCAGGGTGGTCTTGTTTCTCTTTCGTACTTCAGTTCTGCACTTGTTCCTTCGCCACCACTGTCACTTGACTCTGAGCTTTCAAAATCTTCAAGAATGATGTAAGTCCAGTCAGGACCCTTGAATTTGTTATTTACAAGTTTCAGTCTTTTACTTCTTCTTTTCTCTGACTTTTTCTCTTGATCAGTTTGACTTGATACTTCAGGTACTTGATCTGGATCTCCACTTCTTGTTGTTATGTGGTACTTCACTCTTTTAATGACACTCGGCCAATGATCTCCTTTTCTTGTTTTCTTTGTTGGCAATGTTTCTTTATTTTCGTCTTCAGGGATCTCGTTATTTTCACTGCTTAGTACCGCTTCGTTTTCTTCTATTACTGTTTCTTCTGTTTGCTCTTTTTCAGGTCTGATTGGTTTCTTTTTAGCAGCTCCACTATGAGTTTCCAAATTTTGACTTTGTTCTTGATTTCATTCTTTGAGTTCAAGTCTTTCGAAATTTTCTTCTTCTTTGTACTCTTCTTGATCTGACTTGTTCTGATCAGGGCTTATTGCACTGTGAACTTCTGCAGCCTGACCGGATTCTTCTAGACCTGTCTGTCCCTGTTCAAAGTCTATTAGGTCTTCACTGTTTTGAGTCCAGTTTCCTTTCCCTATCTGACCTTGTTCAGGATTTCTTAATGTCTTTTCTGCTTGTTCCTGAACTGCTTCTTCTTCACCTATCTGATCTTCTTCAATTTCTTCCAATTTCGCTTGACTTCTTGTTCTGTGATATACTTCAGGAACTTCTACCACTGGTATCCAATCCTGACTTATGCTCGGTTGTTCTTCTTCAGCTTCTCTGGAATCTCGAACCTGAGATCCTTCAGCTAGGCAACCTTCAGCTTCTTCAGTGATTGGCGTTGTCTGAGGATTCTCTTCCTCGGGATCTGGTACTCTCTTGGTGTGACTTACATGAATCCAATTAGGAAATCCGGCACACTTCACTGCTGTATTCGTTGTCAGTATGACTTGACATGGTCTGCCCCATCTAGGCGATAGACACGTTTCTCTGGTGTGATTCGTCACCAGGATTCAGATCATGTTCTTGCTCGGGCTGCCTGGAAACTGCGTCTTCTCCAACCTGATGAGAGATAGAACGCACTAGGTCAGCCAATCCCTTGCAATAGTCCAGAACCATATCATCAGATATATTCAGTAGTTTGTTTGTGGGAACATGTGTTTGTCTCATTGCTCTTCCCATCATTATTTCGTGGGGACTCAATCCTGTGTTTCTGTCAGGTATGCTTCTGAGTCCCATTAAAACAAGTGGCAATGCATCTGGCCATTCTAATGATGTTGAGGCACACATCTTTCCCAATCTTGACTTTATAGTGCCATTCAATTGTTCAACCACTCCAGAAGCTTCTGGACGATATGCACAGTGCAGTTTCTGTTGGATTTGGAATGCTTCACAGATTATTTGGATCACTTCACTGTTAAAATGTTTTCCTCTATCTGATTCCAAAGTTACTGGAAAACCAAACCTAGGAATGAGCTCTCGTAGCAACAGTTTTGCAACTGTAATGCTGTCATTTCTCCTAGTAAGGTAAGCCTCCACCCATTTTGAAAACAGGCACACTATGACTAGTACATATTTCAGCCCTCTACATGGTGGTAACTGTATGAAATCAAACTGAAGTCTCATAAATGGACCCTCTGCCTTTCCAATTTTTCCAAATCCAATTACTGTCTTCCTCCCCGGATTATGCATCTGACAAGTTAGACATCTCTGGCAAAGACTCTCTGCAACAGCCCTGAATTTAGGATGATACCAATTTTGTCTGAACAGCCTAATCATTGCATCTCTCCCTATGTGTGTGTCTCCATGATACATCCTAGCCATTTGTGAGAGTAAACAGTCTGGCATGACTGGTCTGCCATCAGCACTGATCCACACTTCATCATCTCCTCTTTGGGAACAACCCACTTTGATCCACAAATTCTTCTCATTTTCATCAACCTCATCTTGCAATTTCTTAACGTCATTCCAAGTTTCAGGTGGCATATACAGCATAAGTTGGCAGCTGTTTCCCATTCTTTCCACCCTCTTATTGACTGACATTCTGGTTTTGGCACAATGTTGAGCCACCAGATCTGCATATCTGTTGCCGACTACCACCCAGTCATCTCCTGACTGATGTGCGGCACATTTCACCACAGCCAATTCTTTTGGTGATTGTATTGCTTCTAGCAATTCCCTTACAAATTGTCCATTTTTAATGGGGGATCCTGAAGAAGTCATGAAATCCCTCTGCATCCATAGTTGGCCAAAATCATGCACAACCCCATAACCATATTGACTATCTGTGAATATGGTTACTCTCTGATTCCTCCCAAATTTGCATGCTTTTATCAACGCAATCAATTCAGCTACTTGTGCAGATTTGACTCCAGGTAAATAAGATGCTTCAACTATTCCAGTTAATTCACATACCGCATAGGCAGCAGTTAGTTTACCGTCTTCATGTCTTTGACATGAACCATCAACAAATAGCTCCCTGTCTGGCTTTTTAAGAGGCTGTTCCTCAATATCTGGGCGTGGTTTTGTGCATAATTCTGTAATCTGTAAACAGTCATGTTCATCTTCTTCGTCATCTTTAATTCTCTCATGATATGGGTCTGGTAGTAAGGTTGCTGGATTTATTATAGTACACCTTACCATGTTCACATTTTCAGCACCCATTATGATTCTTTCGTATTTAGTCAGCCGACTAGGAGTAAGATGCTGAGTTTGTGTTCTTGTCAACAGAATCACAACCGCATGTGGAACATACACCTTTACAGGATGTCCCATTACAATTGACTCACTTTGTTCAATGCTCAAACAAGTAGCCGCTACTGCTTTTAAGCATCCTGGCAACGCTGCTGCTACTGGGTCCAATGTAGCAGAAAAATATGCTATAGGACGTCTTTCTAATCCATGTCTCTGAGTTAAGACCGAAAGTGCACAATTTTCTCTCTCATGACAGAACAATGCAAATTCTCTTTTATAATCAGGCATGTCTAAAGCAGGTGCTGAACATAGGGCATTTCTCAATTTTACAAAGGCTTCTACACTTTCATCCTCCCACTCAACGGGATCCTTTGCTTTCTTTTTCGTCATGTTAATTAAAGATTTCGCTAGTAGGGAAAATCCTGGTATCCATTGCCTACAGTAACCTACTATTCCTAGAAACATTCTTACTTGTCTTTGGGTTACAGGCATTTGCATTTTCTTAATTAATTTGACTCTTTCAGAGCTTACTCTTATTTTTCCCCTCTCAATTTGGTGTCCAAGATACTTAACAGCTGTTGTACAAAACTGCAACTTTTCAGGTGAGACTTTATGCCCTTCTTCTGCCAAAAGATTTAATAATGCTATGGAATCAACAACACAGTCCTCTCTGGTGTTCGATGCCACCAATAAGTCGTCGATGTATTGCACTAAGACTGAACTTCCTGGCATCACTAGTTTCTCAAGGCACTTTTTCAATATTTGATTGAAAATGGAAGGACTTTCTGTGTACCCCTGAGGAACACGATTCCATACATAGACTTTGTTTTCAAATTTAAATGAAAATAGATACTGGCTGTCTGGATGTAATGGTATTGAAAAGAACGCTTGACACAAATCAATTACTGTGAACCATCCTGCACTCCACGGAATCTGGTATAGGATTACTGCAGGATTTGGCACTATGGGACAACATGGTTCCACAATCTTATTTATTTTTCTCAGGTCCTGAACAATCCTATATTTTCCACTAGGTTTCTTTAACCCCATTATAGGTGAATTACATGGGCTACTCATTACTTCTCTTAGGATATTTTGTTCTACCATTCGATTTATTTCTTCAATGACTCCTGCTTTTACTTCTGCACTCATTTTGTACTGTCTGGTATTTGGGAAAATTGCACCTTCTTTTACAGTAATTTTAACTGGATCTATTTTAGCCATAAGTCCTACTTCTTTTCCGGTGAAATCCCATACTATGGGGTTTACTGTACCTTTTAATTCTTCTGGCAAATCATCTCTTGTTATTAACGAAAACATCTCGCCTACTTCTGTACCTTGTTTTGCAATCATAATTTTACATACATGGTCTTCATCTGGTGTCTGAACTGCCACACCATCCGGTGTGCAGAAAATGGTACAATTCATCTTGCACAATAAATCCCTACCTAATAAATTTACTGGGCTAGAATCACACACTACGAATTGATGCATTTCTCTGAAATTTCCGATTTTAACTTCCATGAGCTCGGTAAGAGGTGTTCTAATCCTTTGATTAGCTACCCCTATTACTTGGATATCTTCACCAGAGAGAGGAAGGTCTGGAATGTCTGCTGTTCTCACAGTAGACCGGGTAGCACCAGTGTCCAAAAGGAAAGTAATATTATTACCTTTCACATTCCCTTCAACATATGGACCTGACTGATCTACCTGTAAGGATGCGCCAAGTATGCACTCCTTCTTCCCCTCTCCTAGGCACCGTCATTGACAGAAATCGTCCTGTAAAAGAAATTGTGAGGTCATATAATCATTCTTACCACTTCCTCCTTGATATCCGATGTCTGTACCATGCTTTGCTCTGCTTACATTACCCTGAATAGGTGCAGGTGGCAACTGACTCTGAGGATTTACACCCTGCTGTGAGTCATTCTGCGTCTGTGGATTTAAATTTTGATTTGGACCATTATTATTCCGAATCTTTTTACATTCATCCTTCCAATGCTCCAATTTTCTGCATCCATGACAAGGAAATTTCTTTTTAGCTTCTTCTCTACTCATTCGTCCTTTAAACTTTCCACCATTCCCAGTATCACCATTCGTTCCAGAATCTTTTCCTTGACTTTCACTTGGATTTTCCAAATTAATCCCCTGTTTCTCAGCCATTTTCACCTGAGCCCACATCACTTTTTCCTGCAATTTCTTGTGTCTATCCTCAATATCGTCTCCACAATATTTTGCATACTTCAAAATCTCATCAATGGGCTTCCCTTGCCAACACAGCATATGCTGTTTAATCATTTGACAAATTTCTGGCTTTAAACCGTAAACAAACCGATACACAAACTGACTCATGTTCTTGTCTCCAATGTCCTCAAAGTCACTATACTGTTTAAATACCTGCAATAGACGCTCATAGTAGGAATGCACCGATTCATTAGCTTCTTGGGTAGTTCGATCTATTTTCACCCAATCTGTTTCTTTCGGTGGTATTTTCCCTTTCAGGTAAGTTATCACCTGCTGATACTTTTTCATCACATCATTTGACGGAGCACCTGTTTTCGGATCTCTAGGATACTCGTCACTAGGCCAATCAACTGTAATTTTACAATCTGTCCACAAATCGGCAGGTACCACTATGTCAAACAAACCATCCAAATCCTTCAACAATACCTTCGACACCTTCACAAACCTGTCAACCTGCTTGTACCATTCAATTGGTTTTTCTCTCAACTTTGGAAAATCATACGTAAATGACAAAATATCCTGTCTGCTCCATGGGACATGTACATATCCTCCTCCCGCAACTTCTCGCATTGGATACATTTGATCTGCTTTCCCTGTTTCCTTCATCACATATTCAGATGCTGTTCTACTTGTTCGTGCTTCTTCCTTTTTCTTGGCCCACCTAGTTCTCCATTTATCTAGGTCTCCCCATTTTTGCAAAACTAACATTAATTCTCTTATTTGTAATCTTCTTCCAGAGGCATTCATATTTTCTAAATCTTTGTCTGAAAATTCTGCTCTATAGGGTTTCTGTAGTACCTTTGATCTCCCTATTTCTATTCCCATCTGCAAAGCCAAATCTGATAATTTTTCATGAAATATTTTTACATTTCTGGTGATACTTCTGCACAGGAACAATAATTCTTCTTCATCATAGGTATTTAAGCGTTCTAGTCCTACATTTCCTGCTATTATTTCTTCTAATTCGACTTTCAATTTATGAATGTCCATTATTTTCGGAGGTGTACACTGTTTAACTGACCCTTGTACCCATTTCTCTAGATCTTCAGGTGTTACTATGGTGGCACTTTTTTCTCCCGATGAAGTTATTAAACTTACACCTTTTGAACATCCAGGTACATCTATTCTGGGAGTGCTATTTACAGTACCTCGAATAGGCAAGTCCATGAGTGATATTGCAACGAATACAGCAGTGAAGTGTGCCGGATTTCCTAATTGGATTCATGTAAGTCACACCAAGAGAGTACCAGATCCCGAGGAAGAGAATCCTCAGACAATGCCAATCACTGAAGAAGCTGAAGGTTGCCTAGCTGAAGGATCTCAGGTTCGAGATTCCAGAGAAGCTGAAGAAGAACAACCGAGCATAAGTCAGGATTGGATACCAGTGGTAGAAGTTCCTGAAGTATATCACAGAACAAGAAGTCAAGCGAAATTGGAAGAAATTGAAGAAGATCAGATAGGTGAAGAAGAAGCAGTTCAGGAACAAGAAGAAAAGACATTAAGAAATCCTGAACAAGGTCAGATAGGGAAAGGAAACTGGACTCAAAACAGTGAAGACCTAATAGACTTTGAACAGGGACAGACAGGTCTAGAAGAATCCGGTCAGGCTGCAGAATCCTGCAGTAATCCTATACCAGATTCCGTGGAGTGCAGGATGGTTCACAGTAATTGATTTGTGTCAAGCGTTCTTTTAAATACCATTACAATGGGTTGGTGGGAGCAAAAGGTGGCATGGAATTCAAATAATGACTCACACGTTGAAAAAATAATATCTTGGTTGAGGTATATAGACGACCTTTTAATCATCTGGGTTGGTTCTATGGAAGAATTTAAAACTTACTTTGACATCCTCAACAACACAAACACCAACCTACATTTCATGTATAACATCAGCAAAACTCGAGTGGTATTCCTGGACACTGAAATTTACATTATGGAAAACAAAGTACATACCACTCTACATCGTAAAGCAACAGCAAGCAATGCAACATTGCATGCAGAAAGCTTCCACCAATCCTCATTGATCAGAAACATACCATATGGTGAGTTATTGAGGATAAGACGGATATGCTCTGAAGACCATGAATGGAAAAAACACAGTAAACAATCAATGCTCAGATTCAGAAACAGAAAGTACAACAAAAACGTATTAAAAGATTGTTTCGAAAGAACTGAAAAACAACCAAGGTCTGAAATAATAAGACAGAAACAGCCCCAAATAGACAATGACAAAGATGCTATAAGACTAATCACAACTTTCTCAACGGAGTCCAAACAAATTGAGAACAACCTTCGTAAAAATTGGAATATTTTATGTCTGGATAGAACTATGACGAACATTGTCGGAAGTCATCCAAAAATTACGTACCGGAGAGCAAGAAATCTTAAAGATGAACTAGTCCATAGTCATTTTGGCATGAAAAAACAGAAAACTTGGATGAATGTAAAGGGTTTCTTCAAATGCTCAACGTGCAAAGTGTGTCAAATTGCACAAAATACGAAGGAAATCATAATGGTAAACCGGAAGAAATGGAGAATCAATCAACTAATCAACTGTAAAAGCCAGTTTGTGATTTATATCATTGAGTGTCCCTGCAAACTGAAGTATGTAGGGAGTACTGTTTGCGAACTCAAAAAACGAATACTGGAGCACGTAAGGGCCACAGTTAACAAGGATCGCAGTTACGCCGTGGCTGAACATTTGGAGAAATGCCATGATGGGGACTGGAAGAAACTAAAATTCTATGCCGTGGAAATGGTTGATTGCCATGTGAGAGGTGGCAATCGGGAAAAGACCTTGAGACAAAGGGAATCACGTCATATTTTATCTTTCAGGACCCTGGCCCCTTTTGGCCTCAATAAGGATGAAGAGATGTATTCACATCTGTAATGATATCATCAGGAAGAAAAATGATACCGTTTGTAAATAATATGTACAAGTGCGAATTTCTTAAAAACTGGTAGGGAAAATTGTAATTATGCAACCTTTGTTCCTTAAACTATATTGATTAAGGCTTTCTCTATATACATAGGTTTTGGTTATAAAAAGGTTTTTATTAAGTAAAAGAAAAAGTAAACAAATTTTAATCACACATGCATGTTACCAGTTACAAGGATGAGTGATTTAAAAGAGGCTAATTGTGTTGATAATTCACCTCCTCAAAAGCCCACTAGAGGGCAAAATGATAAAGATATTGGTACAATACCAAATACATTGATAAGAACTGTTTTGGGAGGTGTGCCCATCATAGGGCAAGATACAACCAAATGGATGGTTTTATGCCAAAGTAAAAGCATAATAATGTGAATTATATATGATCGGGAAATGGTAACGGGTATTGTATTCACTGTATTTATTCACTGTATTTCGAGTCACAATCACTGAATTCTGTTTGATTCACAATTTACTCACTATTTTCACTTTATAAACGCAAAAAACTACATCTACCAGAATACCAAGCGCTCAAAAAAACAGGATGTGACATAATGTCATGTGATTGATTCAAATAGAGTTGTAATTGAAGCGCTGGTTACCCGTGAGCAAGGTCTGAGGGCAGACTGAAACGCGTTGGGTTGTTGGCTGGTTGGAGAATGTTGCCGCTTTAATAAAATCTAAGAGCGTGCCATCAAATTGCCCGTGAGTGCGTGTGGATTCTTTCTCCAAAAGAGGAAATTTGTGGTGCTATATATATATATATATGTATATATATATATATATATATATATATAGTTATATTATTTTTATATAATTTTAAAGTTTAAAAATTAAATAAAGATAATAATTAATAAATTATTTTAAAGAAAATATATGTATATCTATAAATTATTGTTTGTGTGTTTATATATTTTTTTAGTTAAATTTATTTGTTATATTTAGTTAAAATGTATATTAAATTTAAGTTATTTTGTTAAAAATAATATTACTATTTAATATATTTAATATATATTATTTTATATATATCTTTAAATCCATATTTTTTACATCTATATTTTTTACCTCGACATTTTTGAGTCTTTATATTTGTACTTACCTGGTAAGCTATGGAAGTCAATATTTTTGCAGTCGATATTTTTTTTCGATATTTAGAACATCGATGTTTGTTACAATGATATTCTATCAGTGAACTGCAGTACACATAGAAAGAGGAAATATTGAGGAGAAAAAAAGATTTTTCTCCTCGTTACGGCATCCTCTGGGAGGCGTAGCGATTTCACGCAATCCCAGGTTTACAAACCTTTGTAAATCTGGGATTGTGTGAAATCCATGGGTGGTTGCATGAAAACGCCTATGTTCCACCCATTGAATGCCTCCCAGAATGAAATGTAAAGCAATGCAGCGTAAGCCGCTGCATTCTGTTACATTTTTTTAACAAATCCACGTAAGGCGGCGCAAATCACCCTTTGCGTAGCTTTGTAAATATTTACTAGCATTTTGCATCATGGATATGCCACAAAATTAGTACAACCATGATGAAAAGTTCAGTAAACCTGGTCCCTGGTCTAGATGACTTGTGTGTGCTGCCTCTAAGCAGAGGGTGAGGAGAACCCTAAAAAAGATACATTTTGACTCTGGCAAATTTTTCTATCTGATGCTTGGATCCTTTCCAGTAAATTTGGGGTGAGGTTCATTGGACACCTGGCCATTTTCTTTGCTTGAAGTAGTCAGTTGATGGTGCCTACACTGGCTGGGGGCCAAAGGAAAAGTACAGGGTATGACTAACGGGCTCCACTCAATGACTGGCACGTCCTTCAACAGACGGCTTGTTGGAGTAGAAATGAAAGACTCATGTATTGATGATATAGTTCCCCCCCCCAACAAAAGTCACAGAAGCTGAGGAATCAAACATAAGCCTGCTGTTCATCAAAGGCTCACTGCCAGCAATAAGTAAAACCGCTCAAGAACTAGGGGGCTCATTATGATGGCGGAAGGACCGCCACCGCCGGGCTGGCGGTGGCGGTCCTTCCGCTATCATACTGAAAATTCCCGCCGCCAAATTAGGATGGCGGTGGGAATCACATTGGTTCCGCGGCAGATGGAAAGTCCGCCCACCATGGTTCCGCAAGGCGGTCCTTTTCCGCCCACCTTGCGGAACCCGGAACCAGGGCAACATTGCAGCGGTGCCGTGCAGGCACCGCCGTAGTGATTACGGTATGCCCTCCCGCCTGTCTTTTTGCGGCGGATATCCCGCCGCAAAAAGACAGGCGGAGACTGGCTTTGGGGGCCCGTTGCGGGCCCCCTCTGTGTGGGGGGGATGGAGGGTGCACTGGGGGGGTACCCATGGTACCCCCCTGCAGTTCCATGCAACAAGTGGCAGGGACCGTGTGGTGCCTGCCACGTGGTGCAGGGAAATGCTGTGCATGCTCTTTTGACATTGCGGACGGTGCTGCAGCCAGCAGCACCGTCCGCAATGTGAAAATGCCAGGATGCGCCCGTCAGTATGGCGGGCGCATCCTAATTGCACTGGTGGGACTGCCGCACGTCTGGCGGGTGGTCCCAAAACCGTTATGATGGCGGGCAGACTAATGTCCGCCCGCCATGATAATGAGCCACTAGATTCCTGGCCCTTGGAGGGTGGTACCAAGCACATCAGCCTTTTCCCTATTTCATCCTTCAATGTTGTTGGCCATCCCTCAGCCTTGCCTTCGAGTCTCCTTCCTTGCGATAACGATATACCTAGATTCCTTAATACTTTGGAATCACAGGACAAAGAAAGTCAGAATTATACAGTTAGGATAAGTAGTAAAGCACCATTTTAAAACTATAGTTTTAGACAGGGAGTATCCATAATCCATGCTTCTATGGAAGTGTAGAGCCAACGCTTTAAGTGTGGTGGGTCCTGCTAGGTCTCAGACCTGAAAGAAATTAAAAAGTGACTGTGAAACAGATCCCTGCCAGGCCCTATATTCATATCCTTAGCTTTACAGGCAAAACACTGATCAATTTTCTAACAGTGACTATAAAAGCCCTTAAGGTAATCCATGAAAACTATGCCGTCTATGTTTACATTTTGCATGTTTTAATTGTGTGATGTTCCTGTAGATTTTGTTCAATCAACATATGACTCTTGTATAGTGCACACTGTGAACTGAGTCACAACTCAGGGGCCGATTCCAATTCGGGCCGGAAAACGTACCGACCGACTCGGATCCGGAATATTGACTGACCGACACGTACCGGCGCAGCCCGACCCGCAAAGTACGATGAAATGCGTGCAAAATCCGACCGACTCGTACGGAACACAATACGAACGACCGAACGGCGCGGAAAAAAGCTAACCGGCCGTAAAACCGCGCGAATCGAACCGACCGACACGCACCAGGAAGGAACCCGAACGAAACGTACCCGCGAACTCCGAGCCGTGCAGTACGATGCATCGTGTGGAAAACACGACCGAGTCGCACGGAGCTCAAGCCGTACGACCGACACGCATACAAAACAGCGAGCCGAAGCAACCCAATACACCGTGACCGACGCGTACGCAGCACATAAAACAGCACAAACACAGCGTGAACGACTCGGAGAAGCTCGCACGAGACAACTGCAGGGTCCGACTCGGTCAGAAGAACGTCTCCTACATGCACAAAAAGTACAAAGGGAAAAACACCAAAAAAAAAGCAAAACAAGCAATTACAAAGCCAATAAAAACTGGGGGGGGGAAACAGGGAACAAAGACACACCCACAACTCCACCCATATAAAGGACACAAATCCCTACCATGATCCTTTGCAAATTCAAATTACCTGCCAGCACAGAACACCAACAGACAGCAACCACACACACACACACAGCTCATCCATCACACAAGCCACACACCATCAGCAGCTCAACAAATAGCACCCTCACATACACCCAGCAAAACACACACTCACACACCCTCACTTGCACACCAACACACACATCACTCACCACCACCACCCATCACCATGCCCCCCAAGAAGAATCCAAAGTTCCTAGACAGTGAATTGGAAGTCCTGGTAGATGAGATCCTCAGGGTAGAGCCACATCTGTTTGGTACACTGGTCCAACAGACCCCCATGTCGCAGAAAACCAAGATGTGGGCGAGGATCGTCGACAGGGTGAACGCACAATCACCATGTTTGCGCACAAAGGAAGACATCCAGAACAGGTGGTATGATGTGCGCAGGAGGGTCAGGGACCAACTGAAGAAGGATTACATCTTGAGCCAATACACCGGCAGTGGCCCTCCTGCCAAACCAGTATACCTCAGGCCCTGGGAGGAGAAGGTGCGGGCCATCCTACCACCAGTGAGCGTATATGGACTAGAAAACATCCCAGAGCCTGGTGAGTACACAACCAATCTACCCAACATTGTGTGACAATAGTTTACACACACATCACTGTCAAGGAGATAGTCAAACCATGCACCCTTAGCAAATCCACAGCAACAAAACCAGAATCATCCCAAGATGTGTATGTCAGTCAGATAAACACAATACATGCCATCTCATAGTGATATGTAACTGTGTCATGACATGTACAAACCCAACAACAAATAAAGCTAGGCAGTGGCACAAATCTAACCAACAAACACTGTAAGATATGTAGCCACCACTACAAAACCACCACACAGGGAATCCCACAGAAAGGAAGGAATTCTGTGTATGCTGGTCAAGTCAGTGTAGCCAATAGCATCATAGGAGTTGTAGTC
Source organism: Calotriton arnoldi (assembly GCA_963921515.1). Lineage (NCBI taxonomy): Eukaryota > Metazoa > Chordata > Amphibia > Caudata > Salamandridae > Calotriton > Calotriton arnoldi. The sequence continues at coordinate 539,436 of CAWUFW010003506.1, forward strand.
ACAGATATTGCCCACCATCACAATTGGCCCATCAACACCACTCTGAACCATGCTCACATCACAGGGAGTGGAAAACAACTGACAAGATGGCTGACACTGGCTACTGCTGTGGGGAGCACAAGGCCCTGCTGGGAACTGTGCACCAACAAACAGCAGGACACCACTGACTGACATCCTGAAAGACAACTTGCACTCCCTGCAATGGAAGCATGTTCCATGGTAGGATATCTGGCTGGGTGGGAAGGAGGACTGACAGCTATGACCATAGTTACCAGCAGCTCTTCCCACACACACCCCTAACACAAAATACACACAACTCACCTTGGAAAATGCATTGCCTCACACTAAAATTAATTATCCCACAAAGAACCACCACCCTGGGTCATGCTGTGGGAAGCACAGTGACACACATGGGACTTGTAGCCAAACAAACGCCAGGACAACACTGTCAGCCATCCATACAGCACAGGCACACTACCCCACAGGGAAGCAGAGTCAGAAGGAAGGAAGTATGGGCATGCTGGGAAGGGGGGTGGAGGCAATAGCATGATGGGAGTGGTAGTCACAGCTCAACATCTTCCCCCCCACATGGCCCAGCAAGCTCACACTGAAGCATGCACACCTCACAGAGAGTGAAAAGCCACTTCAAAGATGTCTGACACTGGTGCTCTGTTGTGGGGAGCACAAGGCCCTGATGGGAACTGGCCACCAACCAACAGCAGGACACCACTGTCAGCCATCTTGCCATTGCTGTCACACCCACACACAGTGAAGTACACTCAAAAGGAAGGAAGTATGGGCATGCTGGGAAGGGGGTGGAGGCAATAGCATGATGGGAGTGGTAGTCACAGCTCAACATCTCCCCCCCACATGGCCCAGCAAGCTCACACTGAAGCATGCACACCTCACAGGGAGTGAAAAGCCACTTCAAAGATGTCTGACACTGGTGCTCTGTTGTGGGGAGCACAAGGCCCTGATGGGAACTGGCCACCAACCAACAGCAGGACACCACTGACTGACATCCTGAGAGTCAACATGCACCCACTGCAAGGGTGGCATGCTTCATGGTGGGATAACTGGCCTGGAGGGAGAAGGATGTCCGGATGTCAACCAAATACCACCAATGCTGGCCATGCACACCTCAACATTCACATTGAAATGCTTCATGTTGTCAGGACAATGCGCTACACCAATATCAACAGCTGACTGTGACAACTTAGGACAATGCAATGTACAGGCCCGCATCCAGAGGTACAGTCACAACTGTCAGGTGTTTGAACCATTGATGCCTGTAGAAACATTACATACATTGTGTGTCTCTTCCAAATACAGGTGATGATGGGGACACAGCAGCAGACGCTGAGGAGTCCCTGTCCCAGGTTCCGGGGGACACTGAGCTCACTGGTGTGGAACAGCCTCTGCCCACCTCGGATGACGAAGACCTAGCTGGCACCTCCGCAGTGAGTCATCATGCAGCACCAGCAGGACCACCAGCTGCACCCCCTGCACCCACCCCTCCAACAACTGCCAACACACAGACCACCCGTGCCGACACGGACAGACCAAGGACCACCACCACCAACAGCACACGGACCCCGGACCAACGTGGAGCTACGGACACCAACACCAGCAACAACTCCAAAGAGGGCCCAGGGTCACCTGTGCGTGCCACCGCAGGTCCTTCACTTGTCGCATGGGGTGGTGGGAGGGGTGGTAGACATAGGTCGCTGCTTGCAGAGGGTTCTGTACTGCATGATGACCCACAACTGGTACGCACAGCTGATGCGTACCAGACTAGCACCGGAGAGTTCAGCCAGGTAGTGGGGATCCTCAGGGACAATGAACAGCAGCAGGCTGCCCATCATGCCCGCTTGGACTTACACATGTCCCGCATGGAGTCCAAGTGGGACACATTGCAAGAACAGACGGCGGTGCATAGGGACATATTACAATGCCTCCGCCAGATGTGCACCAACATGTCAACACCTCCCTGTGTGCCCACAACATCTGGTGCTGCAACAACTGCAACTGCCACAGGGAGGGAGGTTGACTCTGGCGGAGACTCCCCTGCACCGCATCAGCCTGCACTTGAGGGTCCCCCCCCAAAGAAGAGGGGTCGTCCGAGGAAGGACAACTGAGAGGCTGATGGCCATACACAACCCCCAGGAAGCCAACACCTGTTCTGGAAAATCACCTTTGTGCGCAAACTCTTCACCCTGTCGAATGCAACACAACTCTCCCACATGACATGGGGAGCTCAAGTTGGACCAATGTATCAGATGACTGTGGACTTTACTCAGGACATTTCTGCTATCAGGACTTCCAAATCATCTAGGAACTTTGGATTACAATCACAATGTACAGCACCCACCATCCTGTGCACTATACTCACACATGTATGTCAATAAACTCACTAATACACCATACTTGCCTCTGTTGTGATTCCAACGTTGTATCTGAAGTGGAGACGATGATCTGGGAAATGACACTGTGCATGCTAACTGCTACAGCAAGTACAACACCGGCATGTGAGTCATGGCGACGTGACACATATGAGGGAGACACACCACCAGGGCTACACAACACATACACACGAGGGCCATCTGACTCATCGCCTACACTGATGTTGCCAGGAAATACGGTGCAATGCACAGACCCAACACCTATTCACAGTCTGTGTTAACTAGCCCACTGGTGCAGTAAGCTAATGTCAGTCAGATGTGTGACCACAGACAACGAACATCACAAAGTGAAGCACAGGTTTATTACACATTTGCAACATGTTGTAACCACTACAGATGCGAGGTAATCCCACCTGGCAGTGGGCACACAGTCAACAAGTGTAGAAGAAAGGAAGTCCATGGGTGTGGCGCACATCACCTATAGGGAAACGACAGCTACCACCCTGGAAGTTGATTCACGGTGTCGGGGGATCACAGTTGACCAAACAACTCTGAAAGTACCCTGTGAAGGACAGAAATGACACACAGTCAAAAGCACTGAAGAACAGGACAGAACTGCAATACTCATGCACAATACATGTCTCAAGATACCCACCCAGAACCAAGTTAGCATGTCAACACTGTTGGAGAGTACAGACTACCTGTAAGGACACATCGCTGCACGCATCCAGTCAAGTAGCACATGGACACACTCAAACAGCGCCAGAGCACCACCAACACATATCATGCAAACTCACATCATTGACATAACATCCCTGGATACTCACATTCAGCTGAAGAAGTTGGTGATGAGCTGTGTGCGGACATCACCCTCATCATCATCATCACTGGCATCATGGTCCAGCCCAGGATCCTCCACAGGTGGCGGATGTTGGTCATCGTCATCCAGGATGAGAGGCAACTCCTTCTGCACTGCCAGGTTGTGTAGCATGCAGCAGATGATGACAATCTTGCACACCTTTGCTGGAGCATATGGGAGGGCCCCTGCTGTCTTATCTAGGCAGCGGAAGCGGCTCTTCAGGAGATCAAATGTCCACTCAATCACTCTCCTGGTCCGACCATGTGCCTCATTGTAGCGCATCTGGGCTGGTGTCACAGGGTTCCTGAGGGGCGTCAGCAACCACGGCATGTTGGGGTATCCGGAGTCACCTACATACAGACAATTGTACATTAGCTGAGTTGGAAAAGAGGGTGGAACACTACATTGCAGAACACACACAATGCTACAAAGTCAGTACACACCAACAAGCCAGGCACGCTGGTTCCGCATCTGTGACATCATCCTCGGGATGCGACTACTTCTCATCACGTAGGCATCGTGTGCAGAACCGGGGAAACGGGCACAGACGTGTGAGATGCTCATATCTGCAAGACATACCACCAGTGCATTGACCGAATGGTAGTGTTTGCGGTTCCTGTATGCCTGCTCTTGGGCCTGTGGTGGTACCAAAGCCACATGTGTCCCATCAATGGAGCCAATGACATGCGGCATCCTCCCCAGGGCATAGAAGTCACTCTTCACGTCAGTGAGTTGTTGAAGTCTAGGGAAATAGATGTACTGGTTCAGGTATCTCAACATAGCCTCCAAAACATCGCGGAGCACACGGCTGAACATGGTCTGTGACATCCCACCAGCAGACGCCACAGTGTGTTGAAAGGTACCGGTGGCAAAGAAGTGTAGGCTGCCATCACCTTCACCTTGGGGGTCAGCGCTCTAGGGTATGTGCGGCCAGGTTGCAAATGTGGGGCCAAGCGCACTGCCAAATCCTCAATCAGCTGCCTGGTGAAGCGGTACCGTCGGATGCAGTCACGTTCCACCATTGTTGCAAGGTCAGGGAATGGTCTATGGACAGCTGGTACCCTGCAGTGCATAGGTGAGGAAAGAAAGATTGTCAGTCACCCCACATATGTGGCATACACCAGACTCAATATCACATGAAACATCATTACGCGACACAAGTACATGATGCGTGTGGCGTTCCGTAAGGACATGTATGGCACCTACATGGCTAACATCTAACATCACAGTTCAACATGTGTCCTCAACAAGTCCCAGGTTGTGTAATGGGATATCATTAGGCTGTGTCACAGTACCCATGTACTGCTGTCACGTTCCAAACACACACCACAGTGACATGTGAGGACAGATGTGCCCCAGGCATCACAGCTCATCGACAGGTAGATTCCCAGGGACCCTGTATTGCCACATGGACACTGGCATGACATGGTGCATCATGAATACACCACAGCTAAACAACCATGACCCCCACAGGTAGTGGTCCCTGTTGCCTCTGCAGGACAGACATGGACGTCTGTGACACACACACGCACAACATCAAAGTCCATGCACAAACAACGTGGATGTGGAGACTGTCTCCCATTGTGCACATGGAATCAGAGACAGTGTAAACACAACATGCACACAGACTGTGGAGGGCCATCACAATTGTGGCAATGGGTCACCCTGGGACGTACATACCGTCCCACATGGGACTCAGGGGGTATTTGACATGACATACACATACACAACCGTGAAATGTGACCATGCCACATGCCCTTAAATGAACAGTTGCATACCACAGTGTTCATGTGCACAACACACCAAGGATTCTGCCACCATGAACACGTGCACAGCCTGGGAGTGGCTGCCCCCAAGTGCCACCCAAAAAACAACATGTTGACCCCCATACACGGAACAGGTAATGCAGCCTTACATGCCTTAGGATACAGTGTGGACAGGCTGTGGTGTTGTAGGTGTGCCCCTCACTCCCTGGGAAGTATATGTGGCTGGCATATGTTCACCTGTGACAGGCATGGTGACATATGCCAGTGACTTGTACAGGGACGCGTCGTACAGCAATGGACCGATCGGTGCGCACACATTGGCCATTGCATACAATGTGAGCGGGTACGCGTTGTATCCGCAATACGTGTTGGACAGCAATGGACCGATCGGTGCGCACACATTGGCCATTGCATACGATGTGAGCGGGTATGCGTTGTACAGCAATGGACCGATCGGTGCGCACACATTGGCCATTGCATACGATGTGTGCGGGTACGCGTTGTATCCGCAATACGCGTTGTACAGCAATGGACCGATCGGTGCGCACACATTGGCCATTGCATACGATGTGAGCGGGTGCGCGTTGTACAGCAATGGACCGATCGGTGCGCACACATTGGCCATTGCATACGATGTGAGCGGGTACGCGTTGTACAGCAATGGACCGATCGGTGCGCACACATTGGCCATTGCATACGATGTGAGCGGGTACGCGTTGTACAGCAATGGTCCGATCGGTGCGCACACATTGCACACGATGTGAGCGGGTACGCGTTGTACAGCAATGGACCGATCGGTGCGCACACATTGGCCATTGCATACGATGTGAGCGGGTACGCGTTGTATCCGCAATACGCGTTGTACAGCAATGGACCGATCGGTGCGCACACATTAGCCATTGCATACAATGTGAGCGGGTACGCGTTGTATCCGCAATACGTGTTGTACAGCAATGGACCGATCGGTGCGCACCCATTGGCTATGGCCTGGCCTGGCAACGGACGCGTTTTCAAATCTTTAACGAGTCTGATGCTGTGAATTCAGTTGGTCACCCACAACAATGTTGCAAAATCATGGGTGTCATGAAGTTGAACTTTTGAAGGATGCTGTGGGCGTGTGTAAGTGGTGCAATTCCATGGATTGGCCAGATTCAGAAGATGCAAACGACTTGGACCTATCACTTTGGACACATGGGACAGTATCTGCCTCTGCAGCACACATACAATGCTGGCTGTTCCCCTGAGAGCTCACTTGCCTGCACTACATGCTCCAGGACGACATCTGCCACCACCACTGCTGCTGTATCTGCACCCTCTGGATCCTGCAATGGCACGTACTGTGGAGAGAGCCCCAGCCTTCAGCACTGAGGAGAACCAGGCCCTGCTGGACAGCCTCCTTTCACAGTACAGCAAGCTGTATGGGAAAGCAGGGGAGCAGGTGAGTGTGCTGTCCACTGCCTTACTAAATGTGCATGTTGTCTGACTAGCAAGACTTACAGTCTGCACGCCACTGGCTAGCAGGCTCACTGAGTAGTTGTCACCCCCCATAGTGTGTAGTTACATGCACTGAACAGGTATAGTGCAGTGACAGAGCATTCAAACAAGGTTTTACTTCCCAGGCAATGATACCATGTAGTAACTGCTGGCAAACTGTCCATAGCCATCGTTGCACTGCCTGTGTACATCATGTGCCCCTGTGATTGAGACATGTATATCCAACTGTGTAATGCACGGATATGTTGAATGTGTAGTAATGGCATTTTCACTTTGTCATCCTCACAGGTTGATGCCCACCAGAAGCAGCAGATATGGCTGACCATCGTCCGGGCAGTGAGATCCATGGGGGTCTACAAGCGCCGGATCCGCAACTGCCAGAAGAGGTGGCAGGACCTTCGGGGCTGGACCCGGAGGATCGCACGGGTCCAGCTGAAGCTGTCGCCTCCTCGCAGGAGGGGCGGACACCGGACCCTGACCCCCACATGCTCAGGATCCTGGCGGTGGTCTTCCCTGATCTGGATGGGCAGCTGAAGGCCAGACAGCAGCAAGGAGGGGGTGAGTCCATGACTGCATTGTGAACTTTGTCTGCCATGCTATGTGCCCTCCTCTGGCCTGGTTAAACTTCCACAGTACATCAGTCATGTGGTCCAGGACCCATGTCCCTCAATTGTGCACTGCTCACTCCTCATCTGATACCCAGGTGTGGCCCTTACAGTCAGGAAATTGTGTCACTTGGGTACTGTGTCCTTGCATTTTGCTTGGCTCAAGGTGGGGGACAGCATTTGTTCCCCTAACTCTGTGGTGGGCATCATGGGTGGGTCCATTGCTTACACAATGCCTGTGTTCTGACATGTAATCAGCGTGTTACTTTGATATGTGGTCCAATTGCTGAGCTGATCCACCACATGTGCCTGGGGTATCTGGCACACACCCATGCTGCGGGTGGGAACAATGTTTGGGCCCCAGGAGTGTGTATATTACGTGTGTCACACATACTTAGCCACCTGCCTACTGTCCAGGGCTCATCCCTCATTCCCGTGGGGCAGGACAGTCATGCCTACTCCAGGCCATACAATACACTCTGTACTCCCACTCACGTGTATCAGCTGACACGTTGTGCTCAGTGATATGTCCCCTAAGGTGTCTGCCTCTGTGTCAGTGTGTTGTGACTTCGTTGTCAGGACTACTGGGGTGTTTCTCGGTTGGGGCTCAGCATGCCACCAGAGATGTGTCCATAGGAGATGATACTTGTGTGACACATAGGTGTTTGATCACCTGACCGTGCAGACTGGGGTATGCAAATGTGAAGTTCAGGCAGCTGTTTCCCATTCACAGCAGATTGTGAGGTGCTCAGGTTCAGAGGGTTGTGTTGCAGGTCTCCCATATGTCCAATTGGTATGACGTGGACAGATAAGGTTTCAGATGATGTGGTGTGTGGGGGATGTACATGTGCACTTGTTCAGCTCCAGGACTTGCATTCCGCATGACCTACTATTGTGACACAGTGCAGACTGTTGTTGTCTGGCTGCCCTGCCCATGTGACTGGAGACAGTGATGTATGACTTAGCAGGCATGCCTGTGCCATGGCATGAAACTTCCTATGAGTGATCCTGCAGGGGAGTGACATGTGCTACATGCACACCATTGTGGCAATGACTATCAGGACATGGGTGCATCATGGTGTTTGTCGCTGGTATGCATCACATGCATTTCAAAATAGACTCTGGCCATCCCTTTATCCGGACACCTGTACTGACTCAGTGGCAAGAGTTGTGATGTGTGCATGTTCACATGCTTCACCGTGTTCTCTGCACTGTCCAACTACTGTGTAGGTGGTGCATGTGTCCATACTGGGGTATTGCCATCCGACAGACACCAGACAGATGGGTGCAATGCCAGGAGGGATGTGAGTGCCATGGTTGACCATCAGACTGACAATTGGCTTCCCCTGCTCTGTTTGGGCACTTTTGGCAATGTTCAACTAAGGATGCCAGGGCTTGCTCTGTAATGTGCTGTACTTACTGTGGTGTGTGCGTTCGGTGCAGGTGAGTGATGTCTGTCTGTTTCCCTATTGTTTGCAGATACATCCACGGCCACAGGAGGGGACAGCTCCACGGACCAGGAGGAGCCGCAGAGCCAGACTGGGTCAGCAGCCGAGGAGTGGTCGGAGGGACCCAGTGGCACGGAGGGCGAGGGGAGCCACACCGAGGAGTCCTCAGCACCATCCACCTCAGCTGAGGACCACAGCAGCTTGGAGGATGACTCCCTTGTGGAGGCGGGTGTCAGCAGCCACCACACCCCAGCTAGTGTTGCTGTCCCCGCCACCACCACCACCACCACCACCCTCCCATCGGCTCCCATTCCCGAGGTCCGTGGAGGCTCCCATGTTCGGGAGCGTGTCTCCTTCGTGCCAGGCACCGCACCCCCTGCCCCTGTGTCCCCTGCTGCCCTGAGTGAGGAGTCTGTGTACCTCCTTCGCCAGCTCCATGTAGGTCAGACAGCGATGCCGAGTGTCCTCCATGCACACACCACTCTGTTGACTCAGCTGGTGTCGTTCATGGAGGGCATCTCATCGGGCATGTCTGCCCTGCAGAGGGGCAATAGGTCCATGGACTCCTCCCTGACGGCAGCAGTGTCCCTCCTCCAACAGTCCCTCACCCCTCCTACCTCTGCCCCATCCACACTCCCCAGCACCTTACCTGTCCCAAGCACACACACACCGGCACAGGCACACACGAGCACAGACACAGGCAGCACACAGACATACACGCCAAAATCCAGACGCACATGCACGCAGAGTCAGGGGACTGAAACCACACTCACAGGGGATGGGGCCCAGGCACACACACACGCATCCACGAGCACTGCGCAGTCCTCAGTTACCTCTCCCTCCAAGGCCCCTTCCCTTGCCTCACCTGCAACCCCAAAGACACAGCGGGTCTTCCTCAGTGACCTCGGCCTCTTCCCCTCCGATCCAGCTGATACAGTATTCAGGGGGAAGAGGAAGCCCACCCACACGGAGGGGAGTGCCCCTCGCCCCCGGACACCCTCCCCCAGGCGCAGACCGACTGACGCCCCCATCCGCAAGTCCCCCCGGACCCGGAAGAGCAAGACCCCGCCGCCGCCCTACAGCTCAAGCACCAAGTCGCCTTCCTCCATCCCTCAGGCCCCCACTCCACAGGTGCCCCCACCAGACCCTGCCCCAGGTTCCTCCACCCACAGATACACCATCCCCAAAATGATCCGGCTTTCTCCCCCTGCCACTTGCTCTTCCGGCACCACACCCCCCGCTGCGCATGTCTGTGCCACTGGTGTGGAGACGGTGTCCTCCCCCTCTGTCCTGCCCACCTTACCTGAACCCCATTCTCATCCCCTGGAGGTAGGCACTGCAGTGGAGTCCAGTACCACCCCGTCTGACTTGGGCACTGCAGTGGGGAACCTGTCCACTCCATCTGCACGACCCACTGCAGTCGTGCCGGCACCCACACCATCTGAGTCATGCCCCCAGTTGTGCCGGCACACACCATGTCAGACACCTCCACTGCAGTTGTCAGTGGCTCTCCAGCACCCACCACCCCTTCCCTGCCTCCTTCTGGTGAGCCCTGATCCTGTCCCTGCGGTGCCTGGCCTGCCCCCCCCGTATGCCCCTCCGAGGGGATTGTCCCTGGTGTGTAGCAGTGCAGGCATGCGTAGGGTGACATCTGCCACTGTCACCCTGTTTTGACTTTCAGAATGGACTGGCCATTGGCCTTTGTTTCTTTTTTTCTGGACTTTAACTTTTGAACCCACATATGCTGAATAAAGCTACTTTCTGTTCTCTAGTGGTTTTGCTTCTGATGTACATGATGTTGATGATGCTAACCGTGCCCTTGCTGCAGTGATGGTGATTTTTGGTCTCATGAAAATGAAGTGTTACTGTGCAGGAACCCATGTGGTCCACGGGTTATGTGTCCTATCCTGTAGTGTATCCATGTCATCCTTAGCAGCATATGAGGGTGTCATGTTTTCAATATTTGGCAATGGGATTTCCTACTTTTATTTGCAATATCACATCTGTGGCTTACACCCCTGCACATCTGTTGTGCTTGCCATTGTTCAATTAGTCTACTTCCCTGACCGTGTGGCCATCTCCACTGGACTTGCAAGTTTGGGCATCAATGGGGAAGGACTCATCTGTGTTGTCAGTGAAACTTGCTATACATGTGTGTTGGATCTGTGCTGATAATTTCGTTGACACTCCCATGACCAGGCTGATATGACGGGAGCCTTCATTTTGTGCTAATTGTTGACTGTGTGACCAAGTGTTCTGCTGACATGATGGAGCCATACTGAGGCAACATATGGCACAGCTTTCCTCACACAGGAGTGGAGTCCCCTCATGGCAGTGTGTAATCTGTGACATTGCCTGAGCCCAAGGTATGTGTTGTGTGAGCATGTCTGTGTGTGTTCACTTCCATTTTGCTGTGCATGCTGGGATCGCTAGTGATGTTCCTGTTTGTGATGCTTGCTGAGTTGACCTATGTTCCCCCCAAGTCTTCTCCCTGGGTTCTCTGTGATGTGGGTGCATGGCACATTACTGGTCATCAGGGTGTCACCCATAGGTGTGTTTGCTGTCAGGGCTGAGTTTGTGGGCAAACGCAGATGTGACACAGTCAGGATTCCCCTTGGCACTTGTTGTTTACACCTGTCATGTAATTTCCAGTTTGTGTTATCTTTCAGTGATTGTGACACGTTGTGTGTGTGACTGCGGGCACTCCTCAGGGTCAGGGCTGCAATGTTGGTAGTTGTCTATGTGTGTTCTTTGTGGGTGACCTTGGCTTCTTCATTGTTGTGGGTCTGTGGCTGGGATCCCATTGGTTGGTGTGGTATTGCTGTCATGTCCATGTACAGCGTAGTGTGCAGTGTGTCAGACATTCAGGAGTCTTGTTGAGTGGCCATGTGTGATGTGTTTCTGCACCTTAGTTCCCACCACCCCCCATGGGATTTTCATGGGTGCATGTGCAATGTCACCAGTGCATGTGAGCTTCACTGCTGCACATTGTTGGAGGTCGAGGTGTGTGATGTTGAGTGTGTGCAGATGAGAGTTGTTGCCCGGCTAGACCCCTGCCTCCATGTTGGCCTTGGCTTACTGGCCATGCTGATTGATTTGTGCTTGTGTAGGTGTGATAGTAGTTTGTTGCTCAGGACACATGACTGTGGTTCACAGTGTGAACGACATCTAGCTTTGTCATCACAGTGGGATTGTCATGCAGCCCAGGGTCACCACATTGTGGGGACCCTGGGGGTAGTGCTGTGGTGTGTCTGTGTCTTGCTGTGTCAGTTGCTGTTCCTACATGCCTGTGTGACATGTGTGATTTGTGCTCCCTCTCATCTAACAATGCCTGATTGCCCACATAGGGGATTTGGATCCATGAGTTACTTGTGTGTGGCACTGTATGCACATCTGTGTAATTGGTATTCAGGCCTCATCATGTGTTGTGTGGTTGCCTGGGGACACTGGCACCCCCCCTCACCTGTTGTGTTTGATGTGCAGTGTAGGGCTGCCTGTTTGTGTTTGTGCATCTGCACCACTGCATTGGCATATCTTTAGTGTGCCATTGGCTGTATGTTGTTTGGTGGGTTTCACCTGCTGTCCCTGGGACTCCTAGGTCATCAGTCAGCACAATGATCATTGTTTGTGTGTCCCATTGCTGCCATGGTATGGTATTTGTTCACCTCACATCTACAGTCTCCACAGGATATCTCCATTTGTGTGCCCATTGGTGCAAATATGTGGGTCTGCATTATGATGGTCACTTCTGTCATTGTGTCATTGATGAATGTTGACAGTGTCAGCCCCCATGGGTGATGTTTGTCTGCACATGGCCAAAGGTATGTCTTATTTGCACTGCACTGTTTGCCTCCCCCAATCTATGTTGCTATGGGACACAAGCACTACTTTGCCACTGATGTGTTTGTTGTTCTGTGACCAGGAATCATCCATGCAGTTTTGCAGTTGCAGCTTTTTCAATGTCAAAACTTACATTTTGGTCACTGTGATGATGGGGGTTTAGACCCCATTGCCACAATGTTCAAAATGTGCTTCAGCTATGGACCCCACACTTACCTTTTGGTCACTGTGATGATGGGGGTTTAGACCCATTGCCACAATGTTCAAAATGTGCTTCAGCTATGGACCCCACACTTACCTTTTGGTCACTGTGATGATGGGGGTTTAGACCCCATTGCCACAATGTTCAAAATGTGCTTCAGCTATGGACCCCACACTTACCTTTTGGTCACTGTGATGATGGGGGTTGGACCCCATTGCCACAATGTTCAAAATGTGCTTCAGCTATGGACCCCACACTTACCTTTTGGTCACTGTGATGATGGGGGTTGGACCCCATTGCCACAATGTTCAAAATGTGCTTCAGCTATGGACCCCACACTTACCTTTTGGTCACTGTGATGATGGGGGTTGGACCCCATTGCCACAGTGGTCATGGTCTGCTTGCATTGTGGAGGCCACACACATTTATGTGTGACACATGTGATAGGGGGTCACATTGTATGTTCAAAGTCATGTTCAGTGTTGTAGGCATTTGACACAGTCTACACACGCCTGTCATGGTGTTGGGGGGATGTCTTTTTCTTGCATTCCTTGGGTTGTAGTGTGCTGGTTGTGTCATGCATTGTCCATCCTATGAGTGGGGGTGGTGTTGGTGGTAGGCATCCAGCCCCCCATGGGTAGGGGTGGTAGTAGTGACAGGCATCCAGCCCCCCATGGGTAGGGGTGGTGGTAGTGGTAGGCATCCAGCCCCCCATGGGTAGGGGTGGTAGTAGTGACAGGCATCCAGCCCCCCATGGGTAGGGGTGGTGGTAGTGGTAGGCATCCAGCCCCCCTGAGTAGGGGTGGTGGTAGTGGTAGGCATCCAGCCCCCCCTGGGTAGGGGTGGTAGTAGTGACAGGCATCCAGCCCCCCATGGGTAGGGGTGGTAGTAGTGACAGGCATCCAGCCCCCCATGGGTAGGGGTGGTAGTAGTGGTAAGCATCTAGCACCCCCTGGATAGGGGTGGTGGTAGTGACAGGCATCCAGCCCCCCATGGGTAGGGGTGGTAGTAGTGGTAGGCATCTTGCACCCCATGGGTAGGGGTGGTAGTAGTAGTAGGCATCCAGCCCCCCATGGGTAGGGGTGGTGGTAGTGGTAGGCATCCAGCCCCCCCTGGGTAGGGGTGGTAGTAGTGACAGGCATCCAGCCCCCCATGGGTAGGGGTGGTAGTAGTGGTAGGCATCTAGCACCCCCTGGGTAGGGGTGGTATTGTGGTTCGCATCCAGGCCCCTATGTGTGTATGTGGCATTGGTGATAGCCATCCCGCCCCTATGGTGCTGCTGTTGCTGGTGTAAGTGATTTCTGCATCCCTATGTGTGTGTGGTATATGTCGGGTACGTGTGGTTTGTTTGTGTGGTGGGTGTTTGACTTACCTTCTGCACCGTACGCGTCCTTACCAGTCCCGGTAATAGATGTAGAGTATTGGTAGGATCGGCGCGATGGGATTCATGGTTGGTTCGTCTCGTTCGTCTTTCTCTTTGCTTCGCCTCGTCCTCGTCGCTGGCTTGTTCGTCTCGTAGCCGTGGATCGTCTTGTGGCGCGAATCGGAGCTTATGTGCGCCTCTGCCGGATGCTTTGACGTGCCGTGCGTAGCGACGGGTTCGGCACGTACGGAAGGCGCATCGTACTAGTCCGGCCGGACGGGGCTGCATTAGTGCTTCCGTGCGACTCGATTCTGCGTTTCCGGATCCGCATCGGTCGGAGAACAGGCGCTGGATTGGGTGAGTGTGACTGGGTCGGGATTTGGGCAGTTATGCGCATCGTACTTGCTCGTTCGGACGTATGTGCGAATCGGTCGGGAAACACGCATTCGCCTGGTTTTTTTCCCCGGGCGAATGGTGTTAGGTGCGCCTCCGATTGGAATCGACCCCTCAGTGTCTGAGTGAGTTCAGGTTGTGGGTTGGTGTTCATGATTCATAACTGGAATTGATGGTAAAGGTAACATGAGTTTCTTGCAGTGCCTGTGAGTGGATCATCATAAATGTGCCTAGACTGCATGCACATCCAGTCTTTGGCCTCTCTGCAGAACTCACAAAGCAATAGTCACATATGTGCCAATTGTAATTACCATTTATATTCAACAGCTGAAGTATTATCAGCACCAAAGGAAAGGCAAATGCTGTGTTTATTGTTGCGGGGCCTGGGGTGAGGAGAGAGAGAGAGAGAGAGCGCATGTGTCACTAAAAAATAGATAGAAACAGAGGCTCTTCAAAGGCTTGACACAATTATCTCAAAAGATAGTTGTGGGATAAATCCCTCAATTCCTGGATTCAGATACAAACAAGCATTGAAAATGCAATAGGTCTCGCAATGGTTTGATTTAGAGCTATTGGCATTGTAAATATTAATGTATATGTGGGGGGAGTGAAAGGCAAGGACAACGGGAGGGAGGTAGGGCGGGCGGGGGAAAGAAGGCACCAAAGCAATGGAAAGGAACAGAGCCCAGAATGTTGGTGCTGAAATATATATACTTTAACCCCATGTAAACAATAAACCCCATGCTGAATCTCACCATAAGAATAACCCAATTGAGAATTAAAGAAACATAGACCAAAGGTAAAGGAAAAAAATAAATAAATAAACGAATAGTGCTCCCAAACTTTTACATCTTTCACTGCGAAAATAGGGAGCATAGCCAAGCATTTTTAATCACAGCCATCCACGCTGAACAACAACTGTTTTTTATTCTACCCGATGCCTTTCCTCAAATGTGTGTTTTACTTTGATACGATCCACCAGTGCGGAAAATTAAAAGGAATAAAATAACATTCCTGTTCTCTTCTGGCTGCATAATGGTGGCCTTCATACTACTGCCGTGTTTCAGTTTCGCTTTAGTGAACTGGGAGCACCACTCCCAAGTGGCCAAAAACCATCAAGTGATATTGTCTCGGGATCCGCATAAGCAAATGTTAAGGAAGATGATTTGTGTAGATGAGCCGTATGTTTGGTCCTTCTGGGGGTGGGGCGCCCGCAGACGTGAATGTGCATGATGAGTACGTACTAGTGTATGGATAAGTGTTTACATGTGCCTCGCTTCCCTTTTTTGGCTATTTTATTTCGCTCTGTGTACTTTGTTTCAAAAGTATGGAGTATGTATTCCTCTACTGTCCCAAGACAACACGAGTGCACTGGCTGATCCCATTTAGATCTTCCCCTCTAGCTAAGTGTCGTGCTGCCACAACGCAGGCATTAAATGAAAAGTCGTATTAGTTTAATAAATGGGCAAGTGATACAGAGGCACACAGCTACACACTAACTGCCCCATCAGTGGCCTCATGTCGATACCATAATGCCACACGCTTTGCAGGCTGGCAGGATCTTAAAACCATTTATTTTGAATGGCCCTGCGCAGGCCCGGAGCCTATGTGGACTCCCCCAGCACTGGGGACATTGTGGTACACAACATCCAGCTCCCAGGTCAAAAGTAAAAACACAACAAAAAATGTACATGGGTTAGAAAAACTCTCCCGATATGATGCTTGTATTTTTTATTTGGTTTTGATGTTTTGTATGTATTATGATTCACCTTGTATAAACACTCTTATCTTGTTTAATGATCACCATGTACATCGACAATTCTTTAAGTTCTTTTTATGTTGATTTTAGTAGGCCCATGAATCAGCAGGTTGCTGTTGTGGAAGGCTGGCACGCCACTGACCCAAACCATAATGCGTGCATCAAGCGTTGGAGGCAGGGAAGGTACAAGCGAGCCCAATGAGTAATCTCTTTAAATGGAATGTATTGTGCAAACATCACCAGAGCCCACAACTTACGTGCAGATCCGCTTGATGAAACGTCTGCTTCAAATGCAGAAATGACAACAATATAAAAACAGTATAACATCATGTGCCACACCATCGCATGGTTGTTTTGGAGTCAAGCACTACGGGTATTTCAATGGCTGGATGTGATCAAGAATTTGGTGATGATAAACTGGCTTACTAAACTGATAATAGGCCAGACTGCCAAAGTCACGGTTTGTCACGTACTATCTTGTGTTTTTTCAGGAACATATCATAATAGAGAGGTGACCCAGACTGCCCAAGGGCAGACTGCATACTGGAAAAATACGAGCAATGACCAGGTACGGAATTGCACCATCTGAGAAGCTCCGATTTTTTTAACGATTTTGATACTAACGCAGACATTACTTGTGTCTGTGCCTTCCTATTACCGTGCAAGTGTGTCCCACAAAGGCGGGGCTGGGCTGAGCCCGCATGTGTGCTCCGATCACACAAGTATACAGTGCAACTGTTGGAAACCTAAATACAAAGGGCTAGATGCGGGAAAAATAAATGTGTTTGCTACGGTTACAGTAATTGGCCAGGGAACGTGCACCAACTGCAGGAGGAAAAGCCGGCACCCCATTCATTGGGGTTGAGGTAATATTCCCCCATACATATGCTAAAGGGAAGCGTATGGCTTTTTTTTTTTAAAAGAGAGAACCTGTTTGCCACTTTGTTTTGTTTAAGAAAGCATTTCCTAAACAAAAACACTCTCTACTTTCTGCTTGGCACACGGCTGCACTGTGCCTCTGAAAAAAGTTACCTTTAGGAAAGTGGGTAACTGTAATGGGTGGGGAAATCTGGGTTTATGTGCTACAGTTGGCAGGGCCCAGTCTTAGTGGTGGCACGTTCCTCACAAATGGCTACACCCAAAAGCCATTATAGGGTAAGTCTAGAGAAGGATGGAGGATTGTGCCTTTTCAAATTCGGATGTATTTATGCTGAATGATTTCCAAGCGTTCTTTGGTGATTTTCAAATGCATAGTATTTATTTGTATTCTCATGCATAGGACAAAAACAAAGTAAAGAAACAGCCGACACGTGTTTCGCCCATATGGCCCATCGGCCGAGGGCTTTTTCAAGGCAGGGTTCGTGTTAGACGATTGTGTGTCTAGAAGTAAGGTGAACAGGTCTCTGCGGTCCCAGGAACAAAAAGGAAAGTGGGCTATAGTCAGGCGCACAACGCCCATTGTGCTGAAAGGGCTTCAAGCCCCCCCTCCCCCCCCATCGTGTGTGTCAGCCCAGGGTGAGACAGCTTCCCCGGACACACACACAGCCACACCTGAGCGCTTCACAGGTCTTTAAAACACCATGTACTTGTTAAGGAGGCTTTGTTGTGTTTTCACACCTTCTTAGAGCCCCTGCAGCTCCACTCTGCCGATTGCTTTAAGAATTAGCCCCCCCCCCCCCCGAAATTTGGCTCTAGTTGCGCCTTTGGCTATAGTCAATGTTTTTTGGGGGGGCCGGATCATTAAGATTTCAAAAACCTCAATAACTTCCCTGTGTTAAAAAAAATAAGGCTAGAAAGATGCATGTTGGCATAAAGGATCACTTACTTTTATTGAGAGAAGAGGCTGCTACAGCCATTTCCCATGCATGGCTGGTTCCCCTCTGTCTCTCTTCTCCCCTCTCTCGCTGACTGCTCCTCCCTCCTTTTGCAGTTCGCTGCACTGTTACGAAGTTTGCAAGCTCTCTCCGTGAAAATGAGCAGTGCACTTCCTGGCTCTAAAGAGCAAGCCTGCACGAACAGAAGGAGGAGATTTGGCTTAGCCCCGCACCCCGATTGCTGAAGCGGCCCTGATTTAACTGGGAATTTACTCACACTTCATCAGGGTCACATTTACGCAGGCAGGGCCAAGCACAAGTGAATGTTTTATTGTTCAGTTACTTCGCGTGTTCGGTCATTAATCCGCCAAAGTCTGGTGCAGCGAGCTCGGAGGTGTAATGAGTGTTAAAAAGTGGCAGGCATTTAAAACTGATGTTTAATGCATTTGCCCAGGAATGGCTTTTGTCCTGTGGCAAGTACCGGGGGCGCGAGAGCTCGAATGACTGCTTCAAGCATGACAGGAGCGCCGCCGTGACGCAGCTCGCCGCAGATGGGAATTTGTAGGCGGGAAAGATATTTAGCGATTTTACCATGTTACAGTCGGACAAAACAAAAGAGCGCTGGGCAACATGGGAAGTCCACCTCCTGGAAAAACCGACTGACAAAAACATCGCCTGTGAGCAAACATAGGCAGCATGAGGGGAGGAGAGCAGTGCGCCCGAGCCGGCCGGAGCCATACACGTGCACATCGCCTGTCCGGGCGCGTGCACAGCTCCTGTCGCACATCGCCTGTCCGGGCGCGTGCACAGCTCCTGTCCCCCTTCGGACGCAAAACCCACAACAATAGATCTCGCCATGGCGAGCAGCGCATGCGCTGCGTCGCTAGGCGAGACCTAAAAAAGAGACTGGGTTTTGAGGTCTTCCTGATAGTTCAATACGCATCCACAAATAAGTGATGGAAATTTTCAAACAGAGTTTATTTTTTCAAAATAAGGAAGACATCAGGTGCCAACACATGCTTCACGACACACGTCGCTTCATCAGGGGAAATCAATAACTGAGTACAGTGTGCAACAATAGCGATATTGAACAAGAACAGATAGAATTTATAGACGGAAAAATACAGAACAAAAAAAGAAGAGGAAGACAAATTATAAATCCATTCATTGTAAATGTACTTTCAAGACATTATCACGTGATTTAACAATAATTAAAAATTTCAGAAGCGAGAAGAGAGTAAGTAGAGAAAAGAAAAAGAGGCAGAGAAAGAGTACACAAAACTCAAGCAAAAAAAGAGGATCTCAGTACTGAGCATGATCCCGGATCCTCTTTTTCTTTTCTCTTCTCTCTTCTGAAATTTTAATCATTGTTAAATCACGTGATAATGTCTTGAAAGTACAATTACAATGAATGGATTTATAATTTGTGCTCCTCTTCTTTTTTTTGTTCTGTATTTTTCTGTCTATAATATTCTATCTGTTCTTGTTTAATATCGCTATTATTGTACACTGTACTCAGTTATTGATTTCCCCTGATGAAGCGACGTGTGTCGTGAAGCACGTGTTGTCCCCTGATGTCTATCTTATTTTGAGAAAATAAACTCAGTTTGAAATTTTCCATCACTTATTTGTGGATGCGTATTGAGCTACCAGGAAGACCTCAAAACCCAGTCTCCTTCTCGTGTCAGTGTGCATGTGTGAGTGAGAGAAGGAATGATGCAGAGGTGGTCACTAGTGAAAAAGGAAGTCCATGCAGAAGGATAGGAGGGCAAGGTGGTCACCAAGAAGAGGTGTATGATGTATGAGATGTGCGGAGGGAGGATCTCAGAAAGATGTGGGGAGAAAAAGGACATAAGAATCTAACAGAGTGAGAGACAGCAGAGGAAGGCGGTGCGAAGGGGAGAACGGACATGATTGAGGCACATTGGTGTGCACTGCCCCTTCCATACAATAAAGTAATGTCTAATTCACAGTCTTGTATATACAGATTTGAAACTCTTTCATTTCTATTTAAAGCAAAATCACTGTAGTTTCTGATAATTTAATAAATCAGTAAGAACAATTTTGTTGTGAACATTTAGAAGACAAACCTGGGCAAAGCCAATTGGGCGTTGATCGTGACCTGTCTGAATGCAATAACAGAAAACTCACAGAGAGGCATTGAAATGTTGGTCAGGTGGCACACTGAGAGAAGGTACACAGCCCTTTAGTTCACCTGTTTTAAGCCACGCCCTTAAACACATAGGCCACGCCACACTGAAGAATTCCTAGTTATGCTTCTGTGGCCACGACCATTTTGTGAAGTTTAATTTTTATAAGGCAAAGTTGGCCCAACACTATTGGAGAGGTTTACATGTGAACCAAACGACGCTACACATTAGAGGGAGATAAAGTGATGTGCCCAGAGCCACAGGATGTTGAGCCGAGGCCCAGTGCTTAATTTGAGCCAGTGGTGGCCGGTGGGGGGCACCCTACACTCATTTTTGGGGAACGTCACTTATTTTTCCTCATCATACATTTCTGGAGAGAAAGAGAGGGAAAAACACAAAAGCAGGAAAGAAGGAGGAAGAGAAAGACGGAAAACCCGTCACATAGGGAGGAAGCAGGGACCGGCAAGAGTGAGATCAAGGGGCAGGGAGTGTCTGGCATCGGATTAAAGAGGCCTCAGGTGCATTTAGGACTACACAGTCTTGGTATTCGGCTTGCTAATAATTATAATGCCTGCTGTGGGAGTCATTTTGTCACTCAATATGTAATGCAGGCGGAATTTATAATTTTTTTAAATGTAATCTGGTACTTCTTGGATCATTGTTGGAACATAACATGCTAACGGGTCAACTTAAATTCTGCACTATGTCCTGTTTTATGGCTCACTCTTCTCCCTATATATTGTCTGTTTCTTTCTATCTGTTTTTAACTTGTCACTGAATATGTCATTCTGGTGGAATGTATTATTATCTAACCTGCTTCTAGCTAAAGCATTCTAAATCCTTCGGGTAACGTCTGCGCTATATAAACCCGAATAAATGAATCAAATAATAAATAAATGAATGTTCCAAGGTCGGCAGCTGTAGCCACTAGGCCACACCCTCTTATCTTATAGACATCCCCCTGCTCCTAACTTTTTACCCCACCTGAAGCATTTACATAAATAAATCAGCTTTGTGTACAGCAAAACATGAAAGTCTGAGTTTCTGACTATTTATCCATACATGTACGTATGGGACTTTATATAATACGACTTTATATCTCTTTATTATTTTCAATATACATGTGTACCTTTCTATGTAGTTATGTATCTATATATTTATTACTATACTCCTATTGTCAAAAAAAACATCAACTCTCTCCAATTTACTGCTGTCTCACCCTATACCTCTTTCAATATATCCTCTACCTCCACTCTCTGACTCATCCCAAACCTCATTGTACTACTGTGATCTTCCTATTAACCCTTTCTAAACTCTTCCTTCCTCGATTCCTCCTTTGACTCATCTCGAACCTCCTTTTACTAATATGATCTCACAAATAACACTTTCTAGTCTCTTTCTTCCTCTATCCCTCCTTTTACTCATCCCGAACCTCATTCTACTACTACGATCTCCCATATAACTCTTTCAAGAACCTTCCGTCCTCCTTCCCTCCTTTGACTCGTCACACACCACATTTTACTCTATGATCTCCCTAATAACCCATTCTAGAGTCTTCCCTCCTCTATTCCTTCTTTGACTCATCTCGAACCTCATTCTACTACTACGATCTCCCATATAACTCTTTCAAGACCCTTCCGTCCTCTATCCCTCCTTTGACTCGTCACACACCACATTTTACTCTATGATCTCCCTAATAACCCATTCTAGAGTCTTCCCTCCTCTATTCCTTCTTTGACTCATCCCGAACCTCATTCTACTACTACGATCTCCCATATAACTCTTTCAAGAACCTTCCGTCCTCCTTCCCTCCTTTGACTCGTCACACACCACATTTTACTCTATGATCTCCCTAATAACCCATTCTAGAGTCTTCCCTCCTCTATTCCTTCTTTGACTCATCCCGAACCTCATTCTACTACTACGATCTCCCATATAACTCTTTCAAGAACCTTCCGTCCTCCTTCCCTCCTTTGACTCGTCACACACCACATTTTACTCTATGATCTCCCTAATAACCCATTCTAGAGTCTTCCCTCCTCTATTCCTTCTTTGACTCATCTCGAACCTCATTCTACTACTACGATCTCCCATATAACTCTTTCAAGACCCTTCCGTCCTCTATCCCTCCTTTGACTCGTCACACACCACATTTTACTCTATGATCTCCCTAATAACCCATTCTAGAGTCTTCCCTCCTCTATTCCTTCTTTGACTCATCTCGAACCTCATTCTACTACTACGATCTCCCATATAACTCTTTCAAGACCCTTCCGTCCTCCTTCCCTCCTTTGACTCGTCACACACCACATTTTACTCTATGATCTCCCTAATAACCCATTCTAGAGTCTTCCCTCCTCTATTCCTTCTTTGACTCATCTCGAACCTCATTCTACTACTACGATCTCCCATATAACTCTTTCAAGACCCTTCCGTCCTCTATCCCTCCTTTGACTCGTCACACACCACATTTTACTCTATGATCTCCCTAATAACCCATTCTAGAGTCTTCCCTCCTCTATTCCTTCTTTGACTCATCCCGAACCTCATTCTACTACTACGATCTCCCATATAACTCTTTCAAGAACCTTCCGTCCTCCTTCCCTCCTTTGACTCGTCACACACCACATTTTACTCTATGATCTCCCTAATAACCCATTCTAGAGTCTTCCCTCCTCTATTCCTTCTTTGACTCATCTCGAACCTCATTCTACTACTACGATCTCCCATATAACTCTTTCAAGACCCTTCCGTCCTCTATCCCTCCTTTGACTCGTCACACACCACATTTTACTCTATGATCTCCCTAATAACCCATTCTAGAGTCTTCCCTCCTCTATTCCTTCTTTGACTCATCTCGAACCTCATTCTACTACTACGATCTCCCATATAACTCTTTCAAGACCCTTCCGTCCTCTATCCCTCCTTTGACTCGTCACACACCACATTTTACTCTATGATCTCCCTAATAACCCATTCTAGAGTCTTCCCTCCTCTATTCCTTCTTTGACTCATCCCGAACCTCATTCTACTACTACGATCTCCCATATAACTCTTTCAAGACCCTTCCGTCCTCTATCCCTCCTTTGACTCGTCACACACCACATTTTACTCTATGATCTCCCTAATAACCCATTCTAGGGTCTT
This sequence comes from Calotriton arnoldi, assembly GCA_963921515.1. Lineage (NCBI taxonomy): Eukaryota > Metazoa > Chordata > Amphibia > Caudata > Salamandridae > Calotriton > Calotriton arnoldi. The sequence goes on from CAWUFW010003506.1 coordinate 562,678, forward strand.
CCCTCCTCTATTCCTTCTTTGACTCATCCCGAACCTCATTCTACTACTACGATCTCCCATATAACTCTTTCAAGAACCTTCCGTCCTCTATCCCTCCTTTGACTCGTCACACACCACATTTTACTCTATGATCTCCCTAATAACCCATTCTAGAGTCTTCCCTCCTCTATTCCTTCTTTGACTCATCTCGAACCTCATTTTACTCCTATGATCTCCCTAATAACCCTTTCTAGACTCTTCCCTCTTCTATCCCTCCTTTATCCTAACCAATCCAACTAACAGACTCACATGTCCACCGCTCGCATACTCAACTTATATTTCCCTATACCACTATCCACTTTTGGTTCCGGAGTAGCGTGCTACTCACCGAAAAGTGCTTCAACGCGTCAGGTGCAGTAAGCGCTATATAAATACAATTACAATTACAATTGTGTAAAGTGCCATGTGGCCCTGTGCACAGACACCGAGGCACTCTTTGCAAGCAGTGAGCCAATGTGAACCTTCCTGTAACTTTCCACCCTGCGGCCCACTTTCTAGGTAGTAGTGGTATAATGCTCCCCCGCCCCCCCTCGCGCCCCCACTCACCACACACACATTATTACAAAAGTTCTGCTTCGCCAAAGAGGAGACCTCGTAAATCTGACAAAGGTGCATTAAAAATAAATCCGATGAGGCGACTGGAAGCGGGCTCAAGGATGTGCGCAGCACTCATCGCGGGTGAGGGGCGCAGCCGATATTCATTCCCCGCCATTTCTCTCGTCTCGAGCTCTCCCGTAAAAGGTTTTCAGTCACGAGCGCGCAGCGCGCACCGACACCGGCCATAGCTCCTAATGAACGGCGCGCCATTAGCAGCGCTTCTCCGCCAGGAGCTTTATGTGCGCGCGGGCTTGATTTATGTCACTGCCCCCCCAAAAAGCTCTTTACGCCCAGAGTCTTCCCAAGCACCATGGCAGCAGAAAGGATTTCACAGTAAACAGGCAGAGTTATTACGAGACAGTAATAAAAACCTCGAACACTCAGACAGACAAATGGCAAGTGGAAAAAACCACACAGAAACAGGCCCTCACACCAAAATACGACGGAAAGAAAATGTACGAGAAAAATCAAAATGTCTTCAACTGTGAATAATGGGGGTTTAACGAGGTGCCGGTTCTCAGAATCTCTGTTGTTAGCCGGGTACAGAGCCTCATTTTTCACCATAATTACCCCGCGCATTGTCTGCGCAGGAGTCGATCACGCCGCGGGAAAACTAAAGCAGGCGTTTAGGAAGGGACGGACGGGCCATCTGCGCCTTGCGCATCTGGGGCAGTGAATAATAGTGCCGAAAGACCAGGGACGGATTTAACAAAGTTGTCGTTTTATGAGGTTAAAGACAGGAAACCTGAAACAAGCATTTGCAATGCGATCTGTCTGCCTTTGGGACCTTATAAGTATGTAGCCATGCAGCACACCATCCTGGGTGCTGCATCACCTACTGTTCTTTCTTTCACATGGAAGCTTTGGCACTAGTAGGCACATTATCGCACTGCTTTTAGGCTGATACAACTCTTACAGCCATCTAGCCCTACATTTTAACACCGACATCTGATCGCCGGCCTGCAGCGCCCGCTGTGCCTTGGAAAAGGCACACCACTTTCGCAGACGCCGTTCGAGGGGGCAGAGGGCCTGTAAAAGTTTAAGTTGTGTCGAATTCAGGGGCATAGGTATCATCAGTGCAGCATGTGCAGTGGCACTTGGGCCCAGGGGTAAGATTAAATGTGACAAACCTTTACTAGCCAACCAGGGTACCCGAGGCATGTCTTCCTGTTTGCATCGGTGATTAAGAACCTTTACACCACCGCACATGTCCAGGGGTGCAGTAATACTGAACCAAGTCACAGGAGGAATACAGCGCGGACCGGGGCATGTCTCCGCCTCTAGGCACCGCAATGGGCGACCCGAGGGCGATGGTGAACTAGCGGAGATTTAACAATTTTAGCCTAAAGGAGTACTTACAGAAGCCATGAGTGGTGCGAGAAGCAGTGTTTTCATTCTATGGCACATGGCATGCATATGTGCATCCGTGCAAGGTAATGCTCCAGTGAGCAGTGCTGTAGACGGAATACGCCACCGTTCTAGAGTGCACATCACTACTAACTAAGGCTGGGATGCTCAGCAGTGCTACAGGCAGTGCTTTAAATGGGCCGGTACTCACCGGTACTGAGTACCGGCACTTCTGAATTTTCTGGCCGTCAGTACCGGCACTTTTCTTAGGTGAGGGAGAGTACCGGTACCCTCATTGAGAGCACAGCAGGCTCAGGTTACTTATCTCCTCCTGCTCAGGGCAGATGCCGCCCTGCTTCCGAGGAGCTTGCAAGTCACTGAGCCCCTCAGTGGCCTTTTGCACAATCGCTGCTGGAGATTCCAGCAGCTCTCACTTGAATGTCTCCAGACTGCAGGGGTTGAGAGGGCTTGCCTTGCGTCATGCTGTGATCAGCAGGACAGGGTCTAGACAGACCCTGCACTGTTGATCAGGTGCGCAATGGCTATTAGGCTTAAAATGCTTAAGGCCCCTCCACCCCCTTCCTCCATCAGGCGTGTGAAATGGGCTGGGGCTGCCAGTCAGTAATCCTGTCCCATTTAAGGAACTGAACTGGCCGTACTAAAGTGAGCGGCAGCGACAGACAATCCTCTACCTTCCCCAAAACCGATTTTTCTCTCCATCTTTTTGTTCAGCACAGAGGCTGCTTTCCTTTGTGTGCCCCTCTGTTGAAGCAGGAAACGAAGATGTAAAGTGGATAAATGATGTTTACTAAACGCATTTCTCATGCGTTTTGATATGTGCTGTAACTGGTACAGAGGTCATTATGTATCATCATATCTTGCCCTTAGCCCCGCCCCTAGCCCCGCCCATTTGCCACACTTCTAACTCATTTTAATGAGTACCTGCACTTATTTCTTTCCATTTAAAGCACTGGCTACAGGGGGATGCACTGAAATAGTAGGGGGTACACGGCATGGCCAGGATGCCTATCAGTGCAACCTCGATAGTGCATGGCTGTGCTGAAAAAGGGAGAGCAGAGCAGGACTGGTGAGAACGACGCGGCTATATAGTTTAGTGCAAGACTGTGGTACAAGGTAGTGCACTACAGTGCTAAATCAGCGGTGGACACAGCGCTGCACTCGAGGCATCCAGTGGTGCCAGAGCAGGATTGTATGTAGTACTACGGAGGGGGTGCACTCCAGTACCACTGTATACCTCAGAGCTACAGTGGGGAGAAAGGGGGGCTACAATGGGAATGCAGGGTAGATTGGCCGTGCTGGGATACACAGTAGTGGTTTGTCAGCCCTGAAGAACTGCTAAGAAAGAAATTTCAAGCATGAAAATCAGGGCGCTTACCTCAAATTTGGGCAACAGCACTTCAGTAAATCTACCAAAAGTAGTAACAAGAGCCTGCGTGGGGAAAGGAAGATGCATGATGAGCGCTACAACAATCGGGCTCGGAAAACCGCTGCCGCCATATTGGAACTGGTTTAGAGAGGCATTGGGCGTTCACCCATGTATGTGTTGGTAGAGTGGGAGCTGCCATGTTAAAATCACGTAGTGCACCAGACATAGTGGCAGCAGTACTGGCTGGAAAAAAGCCCCTGTATAGCGAGGAGGCGTTGTTGCAACAACAGTGGAAAATACGGGCAGGAAAGAAATGTTCCTTCCTAGTTGTAGATTTGCGGAGCATTGTGAAGCACACGCAGCACACGCACGTCGTTGCAACAACAGGGGAAGGAGGGGGCGGGAAGGAAGATACAATAAAATAAGGGCAGGAGAGAAATGGAGGAAGCTGTGCTGTCTAAAACAAGGAGGGCTGCAAACAAATAAAGCACTTACAACAAACATAAGAATAAAACACGTTAGCGATGTGGTGTAACAAACAGAGTTGCTGACTTTGGGCATGGGGAACCGGGTTCAAGTCTCAGCGTAAAACGGAATCCAATTCAGAAATAAAATAAATAAAAAAGCAACATGAAGGGGGTGGGTGCAGAACAATGGTGTGTGGGCGTAAGCGGCAGCGTCAATGAAGGGGCCACGCTGAGCCAGGCAAACCTGTACACTCTGCCACAAAACTAAAAGAGTGCGTGAACACAATGGGAAAAACACTTTTGTGAAAGGATACCCGTAATAGGCCAATACTCCAGGAGAGGAGCAAGACACGAGAAGGTGGGACATAGAAGGCAAAAACACAATTGAAAAGCAAGCTTTTGCAGAAGTGATGTTCTCCTTAACCAATCAGCAGCGAGGGTCTGAATGAAAGCCCACATACTGAATACATCATGTCTTCCAGACAGTGCATGCACGGTCTAGGCTCATCCTAAAAAGTGCTTGACTTTGGCTGGCTTTAAGTGCACCAAACTAGTCCTTAGAGATATCACCAGTGCTAGGCAGGATAAGAGTTACTCTGTTAAGCTGATGGATCGGAAGAAAAAAATGGAAGACCTTACCAGCCACATTTTAAATGTTTTGCGTTGTTGCAAAAAAGTAAGGGTGTTCTGCTACAGAGCACACAGTGGACGGCCTACGTACACCTGTTACCCATAAACATTCATCAACAGTTAGTGAATACTGTAGAAACATTTATCTTTCCTACATGATGGGGTGTATAAGTAGTTATAATAAGTGGGCAATGTAACATCCCATGCAAAAGGTGAATGCTAGTGCTAACTTCTGTCCAGTGGTGAGTGGTGACTTGCTGAATAAATACATTACGGCATATCTTTTTACAAAAAGTTACGCCTCGCAGCAATAAAGTTGCTGAGCTGAGTTGCGTGAAGGGAGAAAGCAGAATAGCACTGTATCTATTAAGATGTGTTGCTGTGCTGCTCTCTCCCTGTGCTAGTGTCCTTTTGGCCATGCCCCAATGCAGACACCATAGCACAAGGGTGTCTGCGTTGCGGTCAGCATAGTTATTGTGCAGGAAGGAGTGCTTTAAGGCATTTTCCTCTTTGTATCTGTGTGGAGAATGTAGCACACATGCCTGTTGTCAGCAGTATGGAGGGTGCAATGGAATACTTGTGCCCGGGGCTCTGCATGAGCATGACCTGCTTGAATGTGGAGGTTTGCACACGGATAATCGACAGACCACTGATGACAAACATGAGGTGGCAGCCATAGAAAATAAAGCAGCTAATTTGGACTCTTGCTAGTGGCGTAAGAAAACATGAGGGGGCCCTCCTGCAAAGTAAATGGATGGGTCCCTCCATGGTCCAGACCCGGTCAGGAGCTTTCAGGCAAGGGGCCCGCCACCCATGCATAGTGCCGGAAGGGGCCCCCTGGAGCTCGCAGCACAAACCTGAGTGCAGTTGCATATAAAGGTGGGCACATTTATAATTCTTGTAGCGTGCACCATTTTCAAAATCAGCTGCATCATTTACAAAGCCATCACAATCAGCACCTCGCTTGTCTTGCTCATATGTTCTCCATCTCAGTGGTCTCAGCATGCTTTTTCCATCTTCGCAGAATCCGAAAAATCAGCAGATTCCTCTCCACCGAAGCCCTGACCCAAGTGGTTCTCGCCCTGGTTATTTCGCGTATTGATTACGCCAATTCCCTGTACGTTGGTATACCTGCGTACCAAGTCCATCGCTTGCAACGGGTCCAGAACCAGGCAGCCAGACTCATTCTTGGACAGCCAAAGCACTCCCATGTGAAACCACTGCTGAAAAGCCTTCATTGGCTTCCCATACCCCAACGCTGCCTGTTTAAGCTGGGCTGCACCATCCACAAAGCCCTGTCAGGACGTGGTCCCGCCTTTATTGCTCTAAACATTCAGCGGTATCTCCCCTCTCGTGATCTACGCTCCTCCAATAAGAACTTGCTGGTCTCCCATTCTTTTAAATGGAAGAAACATGGTGGCCTTAGATACACGTCCCTGGCCCCTCAATTTTGGAACGCCCTCCCTCTCTATTTGCGCATGGCGGACTCCTACACTCAATTTAGGAAATCACTCAAAACCTGGCTCTTCTCCCACGCTTATAATTGACACTCACTTACTGTTTGGAATTGCTACCGTTCTGCCCATAGCGCCAAGAAACCGTTTGGTAAACGTGCGCTCTAAAAATGAATTTTAACATAACATAACATCTCTGGCGGTTCTCAGCACAACCTCAAGCAGGACATCATCAGACTGCAGACTAAGAAGGGCAAAAAAGACGAAGCATGGGCAAAGCCAATAGGCCTTGCCTATGCAAGATCTATTGGCATTGGCAATGTGTTTTAGCCATGTTATTCACCAGTGTGGCTCCTCTTCAGCATGGCTAAAAGTTTGTGTGGTAGAGGAGAGTGGCATGGAGTGGAGTGGCATGGAGTGTTGCAGAGTGACATAGAGTGTCGTAGAGTGGTATAGAGTGTTGTAGAGTGGAGTGTCGTAGAGGGGAGTATGGGGTCATGGATTAGAGTGGAGTAGAGTAGAGTACAGTGGAGTGGTGTAGAGTGAGGTGGAGGGGCGTAGAGTGCCGGGGTGTAGATTAGAGGGGCATAGAATGGAGAGGAATAGAGTGGAGTAGAGGGGCATAGAGTGTCATGGCACACAGTGGAGTAGAGTGTTGTAGAGCGAGTAGAGTGTTGGGGCATAGATTGGTGCAACATGGAGTAAATGTTGTAGAGTAGAGTTAAGTGTTGTAGAGTGGAGTGTCATAGAGTGGAGTGGCATTGAGTGGAGTAGAATGAAGTGTAGTAGAGTGGAGTGGCATTTAGTGGAGTAGAATGAAGTGAAGTTGAGTGGAGTAGAGTGGCATAGAGTGGAGTAGAGTGGAGTAGAGTGGCGTAGGGTGGAGTAGAGTAGTGTAGAATGGCGTAGAGTGGAGTGGCATAGAGGGGAGTGGGGTAGCATAGAGCAGAGTGGCATACAGGGGAGTGGAGTGGCATAGAGTGGAGTAGAGTGCCATAGAGTGGCATGGACTGGCGTAGAGTGGCATAGAGTGGAGTGTCATAGAGTAGAGTGGGATAGAGTGCTGTAGAGCATTGTGGAGGGCATAGGGTAGAGTGTCATGGAGGGTATTTTAGTGTTGTTGTGTGGTGTAGGGTGGACCAGAGTGTCACAGAGTAAAGTGAAGTAGAGTGTTGTAGAGTGGGGTGGCGTAGAGTGGCATGGAGTGGAGTACAGCGGCATAGAGTGGAGTAAAGTGAAGTGTCATAAGGTGGGGTGGAGTGGAGTAGAGTGGGATGGAGTGGCATAGAGTGGCATAGAGTGGAGTAATGTGACACTGAGCGGCATAGAGTGGAGTAGAGTGGAGTGACATAGAGTGGAGGGGCGTAGAGTGGAGTAAAGTGTCATAGAGTGGAGTGGAGTGGATTGCCATAGAGTGGAATGGGGTGCTGTACAGTGGAGTGGCCTAGCGTTGAGTGGATTAAAGTGTCACAGTGTGGAGTGGTGTAGCGTTGAGAGGTGTAGAGTATCGTATAGTGGAGTGGTGTAGAGTGGCATAGAATGTTGTAGAGAGGAGTGTTGTAGAGTGGAATAGCGTAGAGTGGGGTGGCGTAGAGTGTCTTGGAGTGGAGGATCATAGAGTCGAGTAGAGTGGCCTGCGATGAAGTGGCATAGAGTTTCGTGGAGTGTCGTAAAATGGAGTAGAGTGTTGTAGAGTGGAGTGTCGTAGAGTGGCTATGTTTTACATATATATCTATCTATATATATCTATATATATATATCTATATACATATCTATATATATATATATATCTATATTTTTATATATATATATATATATATATATTCACTGAAAAAACCATAGGTTTCAGGGGCGTTATAGTTAGTTGGACATTTCACTCGTACAAAACCATAGAAATTCCCCGTTATAGTTAGTTCAGCTAACTATAACTCGCGCGCCCGCAATGCACTGCTGATGACGTCACATATTACATCACTCATGACATGGTCAGTGACATCACTCATGACATCACTGATGACATCTCAAATGACATCACTGATGACATCACTGATGACATCATCCTTGTGATAGAGTGGCAGACCTCCTCTCACCCTAATATAACCTTTGATACACACACTCAAAAATACAAACTAACATTTTCAAAACAATGGACATACCAATACCAGTTACAACACACCTATTCAGTAATTCCAAGATCTACACACACATCCACTCATTCACCAACAGTCCCTATACAGTCACTCATACATGTACTCACTCATCATATGTACTCATACACCTATACATCCTGTTACACACCGCCACTCATCCATAGAGTTACTCACACACATAGTCACACATGCAAACAAAGTATCAAACATCCATTTACTTGCATATACAGTTATACACACACTACCACACTTACTTCTACAGAAACTTACACATACTTACTCTCTTAAACAATCACTTATAGAAACCCCTACTTATTTGTACAGGAACTCTTCCAATCTCTCACTCTCACATATACTCACTTATATACACCAATACTCACATATACTAGTTTAAAACATATGTAGTTACTCATTAAGACACTATTGAGACAGTCATTCACTCACTAACACACCCATACACATACTCATCCACCTATACAGTCCTGCACACATGCTGTCTTCAACACATACAAACAGTGAGTCACTCATTCATGCATCTATGCACTAAGTAATACCCCCACCGAACCATACAGACACTCAGACACTCATACTGATACTCAAAAAACCAACTAATAACCCATATAGACACTCATGTAGCTACTCACCAACCCATGCAGCCACTTATACACAAAGTGAGAGACTGATACAGATATTTTCATATTTAAACATTACTCACTAACCCATGTATTCACTAAGATACACTTAGTCAGTTATACAATCAATTTTACAAAACAAAATCATCCATTTAGACACTTATATACCCATTTATTCTTCCATCGACCTTGAGATATACATATATAAAACATATTTAATTTTCAGAAAAACACACATTCACTGGATGATGTCATCAGTGATGTCATCAGTGATGTCATTTGAGATGTCATCAGTGATGTCATGAGTGATGTCACTGACCATGTCATGAGTGATGTAATATGTGACGTCATCAGCAGTGCATTGCGGTGCGCGCGAGTTATAGTTAGCTGAACTAACTATAACTGGGGAATTTCTATGGTTTTGTACGAGTGAAATGTCCAACTAACTATAACGCCCCTGAAACCTATGGTTTTTTCAGTGAATTTCTAAGGTTTTTAAAATGCTAATTTCTAACTATAACGTGCCTGAAACCTATGGTTTTTTCAGTGAATTTCTAAGGTTTTTTAAATGCTAATTTCTAACTATAACGTGCCTGAAACCTATGGTTTTTTCAGTGAATATATATATATTTATTATACTATGTATACATGTGAAAATGTCTCGGTCCCCTGTTTGCCTCGGTGGCACGGAAAAAATGGGTGGAACTGACGTCAGCACGCCGACGAGGTTCTCTTATGGCTCCGATGACGTCATACGGTGTCGCGAGCGGAGCCGTGCTATTATGACGTCCTCGTTGACGTGGGAGAGCTAGGAAAGAATTTCCGTGGAATGCTGGTGCAGGGGATATTCACCTAAGTGTTCAGGCTAGTCCTTTGGGAGCAACTGTTTATGTTGCCACTCCAGAAACCAAAACCAGTGATCCGAGGGCAGAGGCCCTGCAGATGGCACACGTGGTGGGGTGCCCAGTCGTGTGCACCGGCGGGGCAGCGAAGTGACAAGCACCACAACCCACAAAAAAGGTAACGAGGGCACTGAATAACACAGGATCTTCTCTTTGTATCTGGCAGGAACAACGAAGTTAAAATGCCCTAGTACCAAAATGTAGAATTAGGGCTACAACGGTCTTCAAGAGGACCTGCGATGCCGCTTCTGCCTCCTGTACCCTGGAGGTGGCACATGGGTCACGCGGTACGGTCATACTGCGGTGGGACGCACACTCGTTGACCTCTCATGGCACTGCTCCACACTTCAGGGAGGACGCTTTCCATTAGCTATGTTTTCTGATGACATGTCGCGCCGGCCCCGTCCAACAACAGAACTCCTTTAGATCCAAACAGGCTCTTCCACTCTCTCACCGGAAGTGAAACCAGGCCACGCGGACACTTTCACAATACAAAAGCCGGGAATGCACTTTTCGGTAAAAAAACACATTCCTTCCTCCTAATTAATCAAATAAACGTCTCACTGAAGAACAGGGGCCAGCTTCGATCGGTAAACAGCCGTTACAATGACTTTTTACTTTGCGATACCATTACAACGCATGCATTACCACGCATGCGTTGTACATCACGAAGTCATTACTACGCATTTTTAGAACGCATGATCATTTACAACGCATGCCTTTACAACGAATTTTGTTGTAAAGGTATGTATGGTAAATGACCATGCGTTCTAAAAACATGTAGACGATCCATGTCGTTGTAAGGAAACAGAGGCTGTTCCGTTTCCTCACAACGACGTGCACCGCCCCTCAGAGACGACGTGAAGCAGGAACCACGAGGAGAGAGGAACCACGAGGAGTGAGAGGTAAGGGGGATTGGGCATGGGGTGGGGGTTTCTTTTCTAGGGTTTAGGGTAGTGCAGTTGTGTTTGGGTGGTGTAGGGGTCGTGCTGGGGGTAGTGTTTTAGGGTTTAGGGTAGTGCAGTGGTGTTTGGGTAGTGTAGGGGGTCGTGCTGGGGGTAGTGTTTTAGGGTTTAGGGTAGTGCAGTAGTGTAGAGGGTCATGCTGGGGGTAGTGTTTTAGGCTTTAGGGTAGTGCAGTGGTGTATGGGTAGTGTAGGGGGTCATGCTGGTGGTAGTGTTTTAGGGTTTAGTGTAGTGCAGTGGTGTTTGTGTAGTGTAGGGGGTCATGCTGGGGGTCGTGTTTTATGGTTTAGGGTAGTGCAGTGGTGTTTGGGTAGTGTAGGGGGTCGTGCTGGGGGTAGACTTAGGGTTTAGGGTAGTGCAGTGGTGTTTGGGTAGTGTAGGGAGTCGTGCTGGGGGTAGTGTTTTAGGGTTTAGGGTAGTGCAGTGGTGTTTGTGTAGTGTAGGGGGTTGTGCTGGGGGTAGTGTTTTAGGGTTTATGTTAGTGCAGTGGTGTTTGGGTAGTGTAGGGGGTAGTGCTGGGGTAGTGTTTTAGGGTTTAGGTTAGTGCAGTGGTGTTTGTGTAGTGTAGGGGGTAGTGCTGGGGGTAGTGTTTTAAGGTTTAGGGTAGTGCAGTGGTGTTTGGGTAGTGTAGGGGTTCATGCTGGGGGTAGTGTTTAGGGTTTAGGGTATGGCAGTGGTGTTTGGGTAGTGTAGGGGGTCGTGCTGGGGGTCGATTTAGGGTTTAGGGTAGTGCAGTGCTGTTTGTGTTGTGAGGGGGTCGTGCTGGGGGTAGTGTTTTAGGGTTTAGAGTAATGCAGTGGTGTTTGTATAGTGTAGGGGTTTAGGGTAGTGCAGTGGTGTTTGTGTAGTGTAGGGGGTCATGCTGGGGGTTGTGTTTTAGGGTTTAGGGTAGGGCAGTGGTGTTTGTGTAGTGTAGGGGGTAGTGTTTTAGGGTTTAGGGTAGTGCAGTGGTGTTTGTGTAGTGTAGGGGGTCATGCTGTGGGTAGTGTTTTAGGGTTTAGGGTAGTGCAGTTGTGTTTGTGTAGTGTACGGGGTCGTGTTTTAGGGTATAGGGTAGTGCAGTGGTGTTTGGGTAGTGTAGGGGGTCATGCTGGGGTTAGTGTTTTAGGTTTTAGGGTAGTGCAGTGGTGTTTGGGTGGTGTAGGGGCCGTGCTGGGGGTAGTGTTTTAGGGTTTAGGGTAGTGCAGTGGTGTTTGTGTAGTGTGGGAGGTCATGCTGGGGGTAGATTTAGGGTTTAGTGTAGTGCAGTGGTGTTTAGGTAGTGTAGGGAGTCGTGCTGGGGGTAGTGTTTTAGGGTTTAGGTTAGTCCAGTGGTGTTTGTGTAGTGTAGGGTGTCGTGCTGGGGGTAGTGTTTTAGGGTTTAGGGTAGTGCAGTGGTGTTTGGGTAGTGTAGGGGGTCGTGCTGGGGTAGTGTTTTAGGGTTTAGGGTAGTGCAGTGGTGTTTGTGTAGTGTAGGGGGTCATGCTGGGGGTAGTGTTTTAGGGTTTAGGGTAGTGCAATGGTGTTTGTGTAGTGTCGGGGGTAGTGTTTTAGGGTTTAGGGTAGTGCAGTGGTGTTTGTGTACTGTAGGGGGTCGTGCTGGGTTCTAGTGTTTTAGGGTTTAGGGTAGTGCAGTGGTATTTGTGTAGTGTAGGGGGTAGATTTAGGGTTTAGGGTAGTGCAGTGGTGTTTGGGTAGTGTAGGGGGTCATGCTGGGGGTAGTGTTTTTGAGTTTGGGGTAGTGCAGTTGTGTTTGGGTAGTGAAGGGGGTCGTGCTGGGGGTAGTGTTTTAGGGTTTAGGGTAGTGCAGTGGTGTTTGGGTAGTGTAGGGGTCAACCAACATGAATTTGTCCTTGTGTGATGTAACCAATGCTCATGTAAAGCACTCCAATACCTGACCAGTCTGCACTATATAAAACTGCAAAAAAATAAAAAGTGTTTTGCACACTTCTGTCATTGGGCTATACGTGGGCTACCTCCGGGTGATATTTGTGCTACATTTGGGCTCTTTTTTTCTCTGGTGGCCATCTTGGGAGACTTATTTGTTATGAAGTTTCCTAATTTCCTCATTTACTACAGTCTCCTCAGTAGGAAATGCTTTCAGTTTTTTACTTTGATTCCATCAAGAAGGCATTCAGATGTGTCACACATTTGCCATAAATTCAGAATGTTAGCACTCTAGTTGTTCATTAGATCACTGTAGTAAAGCTACTGCTCCCCAAGGAGTTAACTGGAAGTCTACTGCTGGTATTGAAAGTGATTGTTTCAGTCTGCATGTCAGAATTTTCTAATGAAATAGAAGAGGATTTGAGATCTCACTTAAAACATGCCCTAAATTTTCTTTTTGCAGCACTAACCATAATTTCTATGGCAAAATGAACCCCCTCATTTTGTTCCTTTTTAAATTAAATGTTTTAAGTGTTACCAGTTTATTCCAATCGGCATCAACTGACAGGCTGCTCCTGTTGAAATATAACAGGAAGATATTTGAGATCTCACTTAAAACATGTCCTAATTTTTCTTTCTACAGCACTAACCATAATTTCTATGGCAAAATGAACCCCCTCATTTTGTTCCTTTTTAAATTAAATGTTTTAAGTGTTACCAGTTTATTCCAATCAAGATGGCTTCAGGTGTGCCATACTTTTGTCATAAGTAAGACTGTTAGCGCTCTAGTTGTTCTTTAGAACACTCTGGAAAGCTGCAGTAGAACACAAAGGCATCAACTGACAGGCTGCTCCTGTTGAAATATAACAGGAAGATATTTGAGATCACACTTGAAACATGTCCTAATTTTTCTTTCTACAGCACTAACCATAATTTCTATGACAAAATGAACCCCATCATTTTGTTCCTTTTTAAATTAAATGTTTTAAGTGTTACCAGTTTATTCCAATCAAGATGGCTTCAGGTGTGCCATACTTTTGTCTTAAGTAAGGCTGTTAGCACTCTAGTTGTTCTTTAGAACACTCTGGGAAGCTGCAGTAGAACACAAAGGAATCAACTGACAGTCTCTGCCATTGTTGGATGTACATGTTTTACTGAGAATGTCAGACTTCATTCTCACATGACTGAGAAAGATAATGTGAATTTACAGAAAATATGCTCTCATTTTAGCTTCTGGAGCACCTTCCAAAACTGTATGGGACAAGCATGTGAAAATAGTTTTCTCTCAAACATGATTCATGATATCCCAGCAGAAGGTTTTTCACAGGGTAAAATCACCTTAGAACACACCACAATTCCTGAAATTAGTATGGTACCATCAACAAATGAATTCTAATGTAACTAAAGTCTGTTATCACCCTTTATAGTTCTCCTTTTGGTAACCCTCAAAATCTTCGATTCACTACAATGCATTTCAATGGGGTACTATCATTTATATTGGTCCCAAGATGGCTGCCAGCAATTCCAGGATGAAGTGCTGACAGCCAATCAGATCTCACGATGACATGTGTGGTTAGGCTCCGCCCAGATATATATGTGTTTTTACTTTTGATTTTCTCAGCAACTACTGAACGGATTTACACCATTTAACAAAAAGGGTTCTTTCTGAACCAAGAACTACCTCTTTGCCAAATTTTGTGTAATTCCGTTCAGCAGTTCGGGCTGTAGCCTTGCATAAAGTTTCCTATGGGAAATTCATTTTTGACTCTTATTTTTTAATTTCTCCGCAACTACTGAACGGATTTACACCATTTAACAAAAAGGGTTCTTTCTGAACCAAGAACTACCTCTTTGCCAAATTTTGTGTAATTCCGTTCAGCAGTTCAGGTTGTAGCCGTGGCTAAAGTTTCCTATGGGAAAATGAATGGGGAAAACACGTTTTGGAACCCCCCTTTTTTCTCAGCCTCCGCTTGAGGAATCACCCCGAAACTTTCAGGGTAGGAGCGGACCGGAGCGGGCCATAAAGTTTGAAAAGTTCGCGAAGATTCGTCAACCGACGCAAGAGTTATTTCAAATAGAATGTTGCGGATTTCCTATGGAAAAAAGGTCCTAACTATAACTATCTACTGGCGACCGCCAGTAGATTATATATATATATATATATATATATATATATATATATATATATATATATATATATATATATATATATATATATATATATCCAAAGAGCTCTGTTGCTGAACCTTGTCTTTGCTGAAAATGGATACGGACCACAGGATTCGTGCAAGAGTATTTATTGTGAGTGCAAAAATGTCGCCATGACGCGTTTCAGCCCCTTCACGGGCCTTGATCACATGACACAGTCAAGTTTTTACTATTGGCTTAAATAGTGAACAGTGCAAGCGTAATCATTGGAACATGATCAACATTGAAGAAAGACTTTAAAATTAAAACATCACGAGTCTTTCTTAAATAGCAATGTAAACTAGATCATAAAAGCATAAAACCTTTGACAACTGATTTAAAAGACATAATATTGACATAAATTTAAATCAGTTAAGAGAAAGGGGTCAAGTCCATGATAGTGTAGATATGATTACGCTAAAAGATTATATGAAAGTGCAATATGTGGTATTAGTGCAAATAAATGTGCAAAAGTGCTTCGTTAAAATATGGACCAATGGACCAACAATAAAAATGAAACAATTATGACACCCAAATTTCTGTATAAATACACAGTTGAATAGTACCATAATTGATGGACACTGTTGGCAAATGGGTTCCTGGAGCACCAGTAAACCCTTGCTGAGCATAGCAAAAACAGTGGTTTTCCACTAGAACCTGTTGTGGATCAGCATTAATCAAAATACTATCAGGGGTTTGATTGAGATGTCGGTTTGAATACCCAAATTTCATTCTGCTCTAAGCATTGTAAACATCATAGTATTTATGAGTATAATCAAAATATGGAGAATAAGGTGTTGATATAGACCCTACCGACATTTTCTAATCCTCACACATATAAATAGATAAATACATATATAATAAATATTATGTAAGCAAAATAATACAATCCAAAATAGATAAAATCTGCTTAAATATACATACATGTAATAAATAAATGTGTTTAAAAGCACCACTAAAATGTCAATAAATAGTCAATAAATACACCTATAAAATCCACTAATAATACACTCTCATAAAATATATGAATTTAGGATGTTTCTAACATATACAGAATAAATAGGTCGACAGTTCTGAAAATCTAAAGACATGTAAAGAGATCCTCTGTTACATTTAGACCTGACGGATGTTTTGAATTAAGTTCCAAAATGTATCTAGTTTCCAACTGGTGTAATTTGTGTTCCCTGTTGCCGCCCCTCCTACTTGCTGGAACTGAATCTATAACAAAATATTTAAGATCTTTGCTCCTGGATTCATGTTTGGCTTTAAAATGGCGAGCCACCGGATATGTATTGTCCTGATTGTTTATTGCCCTCAAGTGCTGCAGTATTCTTTTGTGTACTTGAAGCTTGGTACTTCCAACATAAAGCAGGTTACATGGGCATGACAATACATAAACTGCAAATTCTGTCTTACATGTAAGCAGTTTAGAGATCTGGTGTTTTTTCTCATTAAAGGGAGTAGTGTAAGATGTTCTATTTTCTCCCTGTTGGCACGCCTTACAGGTTTTACATTTAAAAAAGCCAGTGTGGGTTTGTAGCCAATTAGTTGACTCTATGACTTTAGGGCTAGTTACAACTAGGTCATCTCTCATAGAGCGACTTCTGCTGTAGGTTATGGACGGTCTTTTGGGTAACAGAGAACCAATTACTGGATCACTAAGAACCAGAGGCCAGTGACGAGATATTATAGATTCGATCTTTTTGGATTGTTGACTAAATTGAATTATAATTCTGAATTCCATTTTTGTCTCATCAGTCTGTGGCAGTGCTACAATAGAGTTGGTCTCAGTTCTGGATTTGGATTCTATCTCACTTAACAGCTCATATCAGCTCATATTTACTCATAATAGCTCTATCGATGACCTGTTCTGAGTAACCCCGTTCTCTGAATCTCAGTTTGCTCTCCGCCTGGGCTTGTATTAGATCGCTTTCCTTACTGTGGATACGCCTCAGCCGAAGCATTTCCCCATAGGGGATACTGGTTACTAGATGTCTAACATGGGAGCTACTAGCGTGTAGTGTAGAGTTACCAGCGGTTTCCTTGCGAAATAATTTAGTTTGTATTTTGTCATCATCTATGTATACATAGGTATCAAGGAAACTCACTGTGGATGTACTGATATTAGCCGTAAAGTGTAAATTCAAATCATTTACATTAATTGCCTGTATAAATTCTTGAGCCTCTTCTGCACTGCCATCCCATATAACAAACAAATCATCAATGAAGCGCAGCCATAATTTGACATTAGTTATCATTGTCTCCCGGTGTTCAGTCATGAGGACCAGCTCCTCCCACCAGCCCATGTGTAAACATGCATAGCTTGGAGAGAAGCTGGCCCCCATCGCCACACCCCTGACTTGTCTGTAAAGGAGATTGTTAAACATGAATATATTATTCGTGAGGCAAAAGTCAACCATCTCAATAATCATTTTCTTATGGTCTCTCATGGTACCCATTGTTTTATCCAAGAAATAATCCAGTGCTCTTAATCCATCAGGATGTTGAATGCTCGTATAGAGAGAGCTAACGTCCAGTGCGATGAATAGATAACTTTGTTTCCATACAAAGTCCTTGATCTTCCGCAGGAAATCACTGGTATCGCTTACGTAGGATGGTAGAGCCTTGACCAGACTTTGAAGAAAGAAGTCTACATATTGGGATGTATGTTCTAGACATCCATTTCTTGCAGATATTATGGGTCTGCCAGGCGGGTTTTCAGAGTCCTTATGGATTTTAGGTAAAAAATAAATCGTGGGTACCACTGGATGATTGTTCTTGAGGAATTTGAATTCTTGTCCTGTGATAAGGTTATTTGATTTCCATGTCGACAATTTTTTATAAAAGATTGCGCACTTTGCTTTTAGTTCAGATCCACTGCATTTGGTGTAACAGGTTCTATCATTTAGTTGCTTGTAAGCTTCTTTAAGATATTTATCTTTGGATAAAAGCACTATGTTTCCACCTTTGTCAGAGGCACGAATGATAATTTTGTTGTTTTCTTTAAGTTTCGACATCAGAGTTGTGTACTCATGTTTTTCTTTGTTGTACTTGAATTTGCCTCTGTGTGTCTTGATGTTTAGCTCCTTGAGTTGTTCTGTTACTTGGTCATGAAATAGATCAATTGAGCCCCGTAACATGACCGGATTAAAGGTTGACTTGGGTTTAAAGAGCGTCAAAGGATGCCGTGTTTGGAAGGTATTATGTTGTATGGGTGGGCCATCAGAGGGAGTTTGGGCACGATAGACAAATCATTAACGTGACTACTAGTTTCCGGCTCTGGATCCCACAGTTCCTGCATTTCATTGATAAAATATACATCTGACTGGGAAGTTACTTGAGGATCAGGTGTACATGTTCCCCCTCCAAAGGCATATCTTGTTTTGTGTTGTTTAGCAGATGATATTTTTAAGTTTCAATTTGCGCGTACTTTTGAAAATGTCCAGCCTCATTTTTCATAGCTGAAATTACTCACAGGACAGTATGATAGACCCAGACTAAGTATTCTTTTTTCATTGTCACTTAATTCCACGTCTGATAGATTTACGATTGTTTTATTGATGGATATCATTTCGTTTATTTGCCCCTCCTCCATCCGCCTCGTTTTTTTCCCCGAGTTGTTCCTGATTCGGCTTGCCTTCCGTTGTTGTTTTCTTTTGTTGTTTTTGCTTGGCCGTAATTGGTTTTCTGTGCGTGAGGACGGAGAGTTTGTCTCCTGTCCTCGCATAAAAAACCTAATTCCTCGTCTAATGTGTGTTTCTGTCTCCCTTGATTTGTGGCCGATTCCCGTTCCGAATCGCTATCCGGGGCTGAGCTTAGGTCCGATTGTGAAGTACCGGAGGATATTTCATCAGTTTTCATGGTACATGCTTTGGCAGCTCCTGTTTTTCTATCTTTGTTGGATCTCAAGGCTTCATATTTTTTTGAAAAAGTAAAAATTTGGCCCAACTCGTAATCCGTTTTGTCACGGAAAAATGTATAAGTCTTGCGCTCTTTGATTTTCTCTTCCTCTTTTTTGAGTCTAAATATCATTTCTTGGCGCAATTTGGTTTTGTCCTCAGTTTGTTCCATTGCGTCTATTTCTTCATTGATTTTAGCTATCTCCTCCAGGAGAACTGCACGGTCGATGTCAGCGTATTTAATCAGGATTCCATGAGCCGTTTGGAGGATTCCAGGTTGCACTCAGCCCACTCCCGCATCATGAGCGGGTTAGGTGCCTCATAACTTGGTGCTAAAAGTATTCTTAGGCCCCGTGGGACCCTGTCTACATCCAAATACATCTGTAATGAGCGGGATTCCCACCATTTGCTTTGCTCAGATCGACTCTTTTTTCCAAGTATTTTAAATTTGTTTTTCATTGATGCATTCTGTTCGTTTGGATTAGCGGTAATGTTGGTTTCCTTGTTGGTCACAGTCCTGCAGTCATTAAACATCACTAATGCTGCGGCTTCCCTTTCCTTTACTGTGTCAGCCGACATTGCACACAATTATCTGAATATAGGTCGTGAGAATGAGGAAACCGTGGTATGGTTTCAGTCTCCGACCAGCACACATCTCACCCCTTATTCGCTACTGTCCACATACCTGAGTTAACACTAAATGCGTCCGTTTCCTCTGAGAAGGTCCGGTTCAGGTCAGCTCCGGGATTGTGTTACTTTCGCGGTTCCAGGGGGTCCGACAGCACAACTCCTTCTGGGTTGAACTTAGCGATTTCCTGAAGGTCAGGAAGTCGGGTCTCTCCTAGTGCTTCGGTCCGAGTCGAGAGGGGGTCCGTACAAAACGCCGAAAAGAGACTTCGTCGGCTTTGCAATATCCAATGAGCTCCGTTGCTGAACCTTGTCTTTGCAGAAAACGGATACGGACCACAGGATTCGTGCAAGAGTATTTATTGTGAGTGCAAAAATGTCGCCATGACGCGTTTCAGCCCCTTCACGGGCCTTGATCACATGACACAGTCAAGTTTTTACTATTGGCTTAAATAGTGAACAGTGCAAGCGTAATCATTGGAACATGATCAACATTGAAGAAAGACTTTAAAATTAAAACATCACGAGTCTTTCTTAAATAGCAATGTAAACTAGATCATAAAAGCATAAAACCTTTGACAACTGATTTAAAAGACATAATATTGACATAAATTTAAATCAGTTAAGAGAAAGGGGTCAAGTCCATGATAGTGTAGATATGATTACGCTAAAAGATTATATGAAAGTGCAATATGTGGTATTAGTGCAAATAAATGTGCAAAAGTGCTTCGTTAAAATATGGACCAATGGACCAACAATAAAAATGAAACAATTATGACACCCAAATTTCTGTATAAATACACAGTTGAATAGTACCATAATTGATGGACACTGTTGGCAAATGGGTTCCTGGAGCACCAGTAAACCCTTGCTGAGCATAGCAAAAACAGTGGTTTTCCACTAGAACCTGTTGTGGATCAGCATTAATCAAAATACTATCAGGGGTTTGATTGAGATGTCGGTTTGAATACCCAAATTTCATTCTGCTCTAAGCATTGTAAACATCATAGTATTTATGAGTATAATCAAAATATGGAGAATAAGGTGTTGATATAGACCCTACCGACATTTTCTAATCCTCACACACATAAATAGATAAATACATATATAATAAATATTATGTAAGCAAAATAATGCAATCCAAAATAGATAAAATCTGCTTAAATATACATACATGTAATAAATAAATGTGTTTAAAAGCACCACTAAAATGTCAATAAATAGTCAATAAATACACCTAAAAAATCCCTTTAAACCGACTTCCCAGTTTCTACCTCAGCTTCCATTAGATGCAATTGATATATTTGCAGAGGAGGTCAATAAAGATCTTCTAACTTTGAGAAGGAAATGCTGTAAAAAGAAAAGGCATAATATAACAATAGAACAACAGGAAGCAGTTACTAGCCTACAGAAGGATACAACAATAGTATGCAAACCCTCGGACAAAGGGGGAAATATTGTCCTTCAAACAAGGGAACAGTACAGCACAGAATCGCTGAGACAACTCTCGGATGACAGTAGTTATCAAAAGATTTCAAAGGACATCTACTTGGAAAGCACACAGAGATATCATGAATTGATAAAGTTGTGGTTTTATAAATCAATTTTGGATATGGATGAGTATCTGTTCCTTCGTTATCTTAATCCAATGGTCCCTACGTTCTATCACATCCCCAAAATCCATAAAAACAGTGAGAAGCCACCTGGGAGACCTATAGTCTCCTCACAAGGAGGAACTTACGGAGCATTTGTCCATCTTTGTTGATTTTTTTCTCTTTCCTTTTGTGGAAAAATTGCCGGCATACATTAAAGATTCACAGGATTTCTTATGCCGCATGGAAACACTCCAATGGGATCCGGAGTATAAACTAATCGTTCTGGACATTACGAGTTTATACACCTGTATCCAACATGAACATGGACTCCAAGCGGTAGCACATTTTTTGCAGAAGAAATCATTGAAGTTTACAGAGCATAATAAAATGATCTTGCAGTTCACTGAATTCTGCTTAACAAATAATATCTTTGTATTTGGTGAAGATTTTTATCGACAGATTTCCGGTACAGCGATGGGCACCTGCTTCGCTCCCAGCTATGCAAACTTGTTCATGGGCTGGTGGGAGGAGCAGGTGTCCAGATCGCCAGAGAATAACATCTGGATGTCCAGGGTAATATCTTGGTATCGATATATCGACGAACTGTGTATAGTTTGGAATGGAACCACAGAGTCTGCAAGGGAATTCATTAACAATCTGAACAGAAATGAAATTAATCTAGAGTTTAGTGGTGAGATCAGTTCAGACACAGTCAACTTCTTAGACCTCAAAGTGAATATTATTGAGAACAAGCCCAGTGTATCATTGTATCGCAAACCAACGGTTGGGAATTCAATTTTTCACGCGGCGAGCAATCATCCCTCGAGATTGATCAAGAGTATCCCCTATGGGGAGCTTTTAAGATTAAAACGTAACAGCACAAGGGAGAATGATTTTAATGCAGCAGCAGAGGCCAGTATTAACAGATTTTCTATTAGGGGCTACAATGAAGATTTCCTGCATGCCACCTTTAACAGGGTGAAAAATATTCAGAGAGAAAAACTCTTAAAAGAGAAAAAGAAGGATGAAGAAAGGAAGACAAACACTAAATTTAGGATGATAACAACTTTTCGGATGATGCCAACGAATTAAGAAAAATACTAAGAAAAAATTGGCACATCCTTAAGACAGATAACATTATTGGTTTAGATATTCCAGCCTCCCCCTCATAACCTTTAGAAAAGCTAGATCATTGAGGGATAGCCTTGTACAGAGCCATCTAGAAACGAAGCCAAATACAGGAGGGACCCTAAGGGAACTTAGAGGTTTTTATCCTTGTGGGAAGTGCAAGGCTTGTACAGGAAGTAGAAGAACACTTATGTACAAAGTGCCAGGTCTCTAAAAACAAAGGACCATAAACAAGTTTTTGACGTGTAATACTACGTATGTAGTATACTGCCTAGAGTGTCCATGCGGACTAAGATACGTTGGCAGTACTATCCACCCCATAAAAATAAGAGTATTAGAGCATATGAGGGAAATAGCTAAAAAGGATGCCACGTATCCGGTGGCAAGGCATTTTGCAGAGCAACATCACAGTGACAGGGAGCTGTTACGTTATTTTGGTCTAGATCAGGTTCCAAACAATATACGGGGAGGAGACTGGATTATGAGGTTACGTAGATTAGAATCAAGATATATAATTGATTTAGAGACTAAGGCCCCGAAAGGAATGAATATAGGGGAAGAATTAGCTATACATCTCGGTGATTAAGTGGTAATTCATGAAATGTGGTTAAATGAATTTATGAAACTGTTTAGGTAACTGAAATGAAATGTAATGTCTGTAGAAATTTCTGTTTTTTGAATGTTCTTTTAAAAAAAAGCTTTTTATTAATTTGTTCTTGATGTACAATGAAACTTTTAGAGCGGTTAGTTGGTCAGCTGATACATGGCAATATAATGAGTTGTTCAGCTGCCACTGGGTGCAAAAGCATCATAAGAGATAAATTAAGCTGATATACGGCAAAACAGTATAATCATAATTGGGCAGCTACCATGCCGATACACGGCTTGATTATAATGATAATTTACCCGCTTTAACAATTGCTATGTAATGTTGCATTTTACCTAACATCGAGTTGATATAGTGTAAATGCGGATTTATAGCAAGGTTGAAACAGCAACATGAAAATTACGGGTTAAGCAGTAAAGTATTGAAGTACTTAGAAAGTATACGTACTAAGATGGTGCTCATGTTTACATGGGATATGCTTGTCCGTTGTTGCTGGTTATGTTTGGTACATCATGTGACTTATTTACGGATGTTTAAAAAATGTCGTCTTTTGGCGCGAAATTGAAAAACATTAGACTAAGGCGCAAGCCGAAACGCGTCATGTTGGCTGTACGAATTAAAGCTGTTTAACGACAAAGACCCCTGTGAGTGCCTTTTTCGATCCAGAGAGGGAAGGAAAGTGAGCGTGAATATATATATATATATATATATATGTATATATATATATATATTCACTGAAAAAACCATAGGTTTTAGGGACAGTTATAGTTAGTTGGACATTGCACTCGTACAAAACCCGTGAAATTCCCCTGTTATAGTTAGTTCAGCTAACTATAACTCGCGCCCCCGCAATGCACTGCTGATGACGTCACATATTACATCACTCATGACATGGTCAGTGACATCACTGATGACATCACTGATGA
Source organism: Calotriton arnoldi (assembly GCA_963921515.1). NCBI lineage: Eukaryota > Metazoa > Chordata > Amphibia > Caudata > Salamandridae > Calotriton > Calotriton arnoldi. The sequence goes on from CAWUFW010003506.1 coordinate 586,083, forward strand.
CATCTCAAATGACATCACTGATGACATCACTGATGACATCATCCAGTGACTGTGTGTTTCTGTAAAGTTTAAATATGTTTAATATATATAGGGAAAGGCGTATGGAAGAATGAGTGGGTGTATAAGTGTCTGAATGGATGATTTAGTACGTGAGTGACTGACTCTACAAGTGAGTGATTAAACGTATCTTACTGAATGCATGGGTTAGTGACTAAACTGTGTGAATGTCTGTATCCGTCTGTTTGTTGGTGTGTAAGTGGATGCATGGATTTGCGAATAGCTACATGAGTGTCTATATGGGTTATTGATTGGTTCTCTGAGTATCTGTATGGCTGCCTGAGTGTTTGTGTGGGTGGGGTGTGTGTGACTCTATACATAGATGTGTGAGTGGGTGATTCACTGGGTGCATGATTTCAAGAGTGCATCTGTGATGGACTGCTTGGGTGGGTGAGTGTGTGTATGGGTGTGTTAGTGAGTGAATGTATATCTCAGTGGTACATGTGCAAGTAACTACATATGTAAAAGGCAGTATATATGTGTGTTAGAGTATTTAAATGGCTATAAGTGAGAGTGTGTTATTGTGAGAGTATGGATGCGTGTGTGCTTGTATCAGTTATTGTATAAGAGCGTAAGAATGTGCTAGTATTTGTATGAGTAAGTGAGCTGGTGTGTGTATAACTGTATAGGTGAGTAAATGGGTGTGTGATTAATTTTTTGCATGACTGACTATGTGTGTGAGTACCTCTATGGATGAGTGGCGGTGTGTGAGTGTTTATATAGGTGTATGAGTGCATATGATAGTCCTGTACTGAGTGACTGTAAGTATGAGTGACTGTACAGGTGAGTGAGTGGATGTGTGTGTAGACCTAAGAATCAGTGAGTGGGTATGTAGTTTTTGGTGTTGGAGTGTCTATGGTTTTGAGAATGGCAGTCTGTAATTTAGAGTGGGTGTATCAAAGTTATATTAGGGTGTGAGAAGATGCATGAAATTATCACATGGATGATGTCATCAGTGATGTCATTTGAGATGTCATCAGTGATGTCATCAGTGATGTCACTGACCATGTCATGAGTGATGTAATATGTGACGTCATCAGCAGTGCATTGCGGAGCGCGAGTTATAGTTAGCTGAACTAACTATAACAGGGGAATTTCACGGGTTTTGTACGAGTGCAATGTCCAACTAACTATAACTGTCCCTAAAACCTATGGTTTTTCAGTGAATTTCAAAGGTTTTTTAAATGCTAATTTCTAACTATAACGTGTCTGAAACCTATGGTTTTTTCAGTGAATTTCAAAGGTTTTTTAAATGCTAATTTCTAACTATAACGTGCCTGAAACCTATGGTTTTTTCAGTGAATTTCAAAGGTTTTTAAATGCTAATTTCTAACTATAAAGCCTGAAACCTATGATTTTATAAGTGAATTTCAAAGGTTTTTAAATGCTAGTTTCTAACTATGCCAACAGAGGTAGGACATGTGAAGAAAGAAGAAAAAAACGCACAGAAAGAAGCAAAAGATGTGCAGAAAGAACCAACAGAGGAGCAGAAAGAGGCCTTGTTGCAAAATCATCCTGTGCCCACAACTTTTTCAGACGGGTACTGGTGGTAACTGACTCTGACTAACCAGAGCCAGTGCGCGTTTGCACAGTGGTGAAGGGAGGGGGCCTGAGGTGACATGTGTGCAAACGCGCCCCATGGCGCGTTTTAAGTTGCGGGATTAAGTCCCCTTGAATCCTGAGGGTCCCTGGGGCCCAACTAGCCCCCAGGTACCTACAGTTAGGACCACAGAGCTGAGTTGCAGAGAGGCGTTCCGAGGCCACGCACCTTTTTCACCTCTCTGCAACGCAACTCTGTTGTGCTTACTGAAGGTACCTGGTGGGCTAGTTGGCCCCCAGGATTCAAAGGGAATTAACTCCCCAACTTAAAACGCACCACAGGGCATGTTTGCGCACATGTCACCTGAGGCCCCGCCCCTCCCTTCACCACTGTGCAAACGCGCCCCGTGGCACGTTTTAAGTTGGGGGATTAGGTCACCTTGAATCCTGAGAGTCCCTGGGGCCCAACCAGCCCACCAGGTACTTCCAGTAAGCACCACAGGCCTGCGTTGCAACGCCTGTAACAAATTGTGCAGTTGTGTTTAGGTAGTGAAGAGGGTCGTGCTGGGGGTAGTGTTTTAGGGTTTAGGGTAGTGCAGTGGTGTTTGTGTAGTGTAGGGGGTCATGCTGGGGTTAGATTTAGGGTTTAGGGTAGTGAAGTGGTGTTTGTGTAGTGTAGGGGGTCATGCTGGGGGTAGATTTAGGGTTTAGGGTAGTGCAGTGGTGTTTGTGTAGTGTAGGGGGTCATGCTGGGGGTAGATTTAGGGTTTAGGGTAGTGCAGTGGTGTTTGGGTAGTGTAGGGAGTCGTCCTGGGGGAGTGTTTTAGGGTTTAGGGTAGTACAGTGGTGTTTGGGTAGTGTAGGGGGTCGTGCTGGGGTTAGTGTTTTAGGGTTTAGGGTAGTGCAGTGTTGTTTGGGTAGTGTAGGGGGTCGTGCTGGGGGAGTGTTTTAGGGTTTAGGGCAGTGCAGTGGTGTTCGGGTAGTGTAGGGGGTCGTGCTGGGGGAGTGTTTTAGGGTTTAGGGCAGTGCAGTCGTGTTCGGGTAGTGTAGGGGGTCGTGCTGCGGGAGTATTTTAGGGTTTAGGGTAGTGCAGTGGTGTTCGGGTAGTGTAGGGGGTCATGCTGGGGGTAGTGTTCTAGCGTTTAGGGCAGTGCAGTGGTGTTCGGGCAGTGTAGGGGGTCGTGCTGGGGGTGGTGTTTTAGGGTTTAGGGTAGTGCAGTGGTGTTCGGGCAGTGTAGGGGGTCGTGCTGGGGGTGGTGTTTCAGGGTTTAGGGCAGTGCAGTGGTGTTCAGGCAGTGTAGGGGGTCGTGCAGGGGGTGGTGTTTCAGGGTTTAGGGCAGTGCAGTGGTGTTCGGGCAGTGTAGGGGTCGTGCAGGGGTGGTGTTTTAGGGTTTAGGGCAGTGGTGTTCGGGCAGTGTAGGGGTCATGCTGGGGGTGGTGTTTCAGGGTTTGGGGCAGTGCAGTGGTGTTCGAGCAGTAAAGGGGGTCATGCTGGGGGTGGTGTTTCAGGGTTTAGGGCAGTGCAGTGGTGTTCGGGCAGTGTAGGGGGTGGTGCAGGGGTGGTGTTTCAGGGTTTAGGGCAGTGCAGTGGTGTTTGGGCAGTGTAGGGGGTCGTGCAGGGGGTGGTGTTTCAGGGTTTAGGGCAGTGCAGTGGTGTTCGGGCAGTGTAGGGGCGGTGCAGGGGGTGGTGTTTCAGGGTTTAGGGCAGTACAGTGGTGTTCGGGCATTGTAGGGGGTGGTGCTGGGGCTGGTGTTTCAGGGTTTAGGGCAGTGCAGTGGTGTTCGGGCAGTGTAGGGGGTGGTGCTGGGGCTGGTGTTTCAGGGTTTAGGGCAGTGCAGTGGTGTTCGGGCAGTGTAGGGGTCGTGCTGGGGCTGGTGTTTCAGGGTTTAGGGCAGTGCAGTGGTGTTCGGGCAGTGTAGGGGGTCTTGCTGGGGCTGGTGTTTCAGAGTCTAGGGCAATGCAGTGGTGTTCGGGCAGTGTAGGGGGTCATGCTGGGGCTGGTGTTTCAAGGTTTAGGGCAGTGCAGTGGTGTTCGGGCAGTGTAGGGGGTCGTGCTGGGGCTGGTGTTTCAGGGTTTAGGGCAGAGCAATGGTGCTCAGGCAGTGTAGGGGGTTGTGCTGGGGGTGATGTTTCAGGGTTTAGGGCAGTGCAGTGGTGTTCGGGCAGTGTAGGGGGTCGTGAAGGGGTGGTGTTTCAGGGTTTAGGGCAGTGCAGTGGTGTTCGGGCAGTGTAGGGGTCGTGCTGGGGGTAGTGTTTTAGGGTTTAGGGTAGTGCAGTGGTGCTTGTGTAGTGTAGGGGTCGTGCTGGGGGTAGTGTTTTAGGGTTTAGGGTAGTGCAGTGGTGTTTGTGTAGTGTAGGGGTCATGTTTTAGGGTAGTGCAGTGGTGTTTGGGTAGTGTAGGGGGTCATGCTGGGGGTAGTGTTTTAGGATTTAGGTTAGTGCAGTGGTGTTTGGGTAGTGTAGAGGGTCGTGCTGGGGGTAGTGTTTTAGGGTTTAGGGTAGTGCAGTGGTGTTTGTGTAGTGTAGGGGTCGTGCTGGGGGTAGTGTTTTAGGGTTTAGGGTAGTGCAGTGGTGCTTGTGTAGTGTAGGGGGTCGTGCTGGGGGTAGTGTTTTAGGGTTTAGGGTAGTGCAGTGGTGTTTGTGTAGTGTAGGGGGTCATGTTTTAGGGTAGTGCAGCGGTGTTTGGGTAGTGTAGGGGGTCATGCTGGGGGTAGTGTTTTAGGATTTAGGTTAGTGCAGTGGTGTTTGGGTAGTGTAGGGAGTCGTGCTGGGGGTAGTGTTTTAGGGTTTAGGGTAGTGCAGTGGTGTTTGTGTAGTGTAGGGGGTCGTGCTGGGGGTAGTGTTTTAGGGTTTAGGGTAGTGCAGTGGTGCTTGTGTAGTGTAGGGGTCGTGCTGGGGGTAGTGTTTTAGGGTTTAGGGTAGTGCAGTGGTGTTTGTGTAGTGTAGGGGTCATGTTTTAGGGTAGTGCAGTGGTGTTTGGGTAGTGTAGGGGTCGTGCTGGTGGTAGTGTTTTAGGATTTAGGTTAGTACAGTGGTGTTTGGGTAGTGTAGGGGGTCGTGCTGGGGGTAGTGTTTTAGGGTTTAGGATAGTGCAGTGGTGCTTGTGTAGTGTAGGGGGTCATGTTTTAAGATGCAATGCTCGAATACCTGACCAGTCTGCACTACATAAAACTGCAAAAAAACTAAAAATAAAAAGTGTTTTGCACACTTTTGTCATTGGGCTATATGTGGGCTACATCTGGGTAATATTTGTGCTACATTTGGGCTCTTTTTTCACTGGTGGCCATCTTGGAAGACTTCTTTGTTATGAAGTTTCCTAATTTCTTCATTTACTGCAGTCTCCTCAGTAGGAAATGCTTTCAGTTTTTACTTTGATTCCATCAAGAAGGCATTCAGATGTGTCTCACATCTGCCATAAATTCAGAATGTTAGCACTCTAGTTGCTCATTAGATCACTGGAGTAAAGCTACTGCTCACCAGGGAGTTAACTGGTAGTCTGCTGCTGGTATTGAAAGTAATTGTTTCAGTCTGCATGTCAGAATTTTCTAATGAAATAGAAGAGGATTTGAGATCTCACTTAAAACATGCCCTAATTTTTCTTTCTGCAGCACTAACCATAATTTCTATTTAAAAAAGAACCCCTCATTTTGTTCCTTTTTAAATTAAATGTTTTAAGTGTTACCGGTTTATTCCAATCAAGATGGCTTTAGGTGTGCCATACTTTTGTCATAAGTAAGGCTGTTAGCGCTCTAGTTGTTCTTTAGAACACTCTGGGAAGCTGCAGTAGAACACAAAGGCATCAACTGGCAGGCTGCTCCTGTTGAAATATAACAGGAAGATATTTGAGATCACACTTGAAATATGTCCTAATTTTTCTTTCTACAGCACTAACCATAATTTCTATGACAAAATGAACCCCATCATTTTGTTCCATTTTAAATTAAATGTTTTAAGTGTTACCAGTTTATTCCAATCAAGATGGCTTCAGGTGTGCCATACTTTTGTCATAAGTAAGGCTGTTAGCACTCTAGTTGTTCTTTAGAACACTCTGGGAAGCTGCAGTAGAACACAAAGGCATCAACTGGCAGGCTGCTCCTGTTGAAATATAACAGGAAGATATTTAGAGATCACACTTGAAACATGTCCTAATTTTTCTTTCTACAGCACTAACCATAATTTCTATGACAAAATGAACCCCATCATTTTTTCCTTTTTAAATTAAATGTTTTAAGTGTTACCAGTTTATTCCAATCAAGATGGCTTCAGGTGTGCCATACTTTTGTCATAAGTAAGGCTGTTAGCACTCTAGTTGTTCTTTAGAACACTCTGGGAAGCTGCAGTAGAACACAAAGGAATCAACTGACAGTCTCTGCCCTTGTTGGATGTACATGTTTTACTGAGAATGTCAGACTTCATTCTCACATGAGTGAGAAAGATAATGTGAATTTACAGAAAATATGCTCTCATTTTAGCTTCTGGAGCACCTTCCAAACCTCCATGGGACAAGCATGAGAAAATAGTGTTCTCTCAAACATGATTCATGATATCCCAGCAGAAGGTTTTTCACATGGTAAAATCACCTTGGAATACACCACAATTCCTAAAATTAGTATGGTACCGTCAACAAATAAATTCTAATGTAACTAAAGCCTGTTATCACCCTTTATAGTTCTCCTTTTGGTGACCCTCAAAATCTTCTATTCACTACAATGTATTTCAATGAGGTACTATCATTTATATTGGTCCCAAGATGGCTGCCAGAAATTCCAGGATGAAGTGCTGACAGCCAATCAGATCTCACGATGACATGTGTGGTTAGGCTCCGCCCAGATATATATGTGACTTTACTTTTGATTTTCTCAGGAACTACTGAACGGATTTACACCATTTAAGCAAAAGGCACGACACTGAACCAAGGGCTACCTCTTTGCCAAATTTGGTGTAATTCCGTTCAGCAGTTCGGGCTGTAGCTGCGACTAAAGGTTCCTATGGAAAAATGAATGGGGAAAACACGTTTTGGGACCCCCTTTTTCTCGGCCCCCGCTTGACGTATCACCCCGAGACTTTCAGGATAGGAGCGGACCGGAGCGCCCCAACAAGTTGGAAACTTTCGCGAAGATTCGTTAACCGGCGCCAACGTTATTTCAAATAGAATGTCGCGGATTTCCTATGGATAATAGGTTTTAACTATAACTATCTACTGGCGACCGCCAGTAGATAATATATTTATATATATAAAAACAGAGTGGCAGTAGTGTTAGGGTGACCAGAGATGAGTATTTAAAAATGTTTTGTCCCTCAATAACTTTGCACCCGTTTGGAGAATGTTCACAAAAGTTTGCAGACCTACTGTCCTCAATTCAATTTCGGAATATTGAAAGTTTTGCGGCTTTTGGTCAAGGGGGTGCAAAGAAAAAGGGCGGTCCCAAAACGGGCATAAAATCAAAAGCATTTAACACAGACTTTTGTTTTTCGCGTAGCGGGAAAACTGTCAGTTGGATTTGTCAGATATTCGGCAGGATGCTATATCATGGTGTGCAGATGATTCTATTGGGTACGGGAGGTAGGTAGGGTAAGTATTTTTTAAACTTTAAGTGTTTTAAACTTAGCTATATCTGCAGCCACAGTAGTACCACAGAACTAGCGAGGTATATAGCAATGACAAGTTATTAGCTAATTGGCTAATGACTGCCTTTACAAAGTTAAAGGCAGCCATGTTGTTTTCAGCTCGAGTTTTCCCTCTGTTCTGCGTTATGCCTTATAATGTAGGTAAGTATTAGGTTTGGTATGTTTCTCATACCTATTACCACTTTATTAAAGTGGTAGTAGTAGAGAAAAATATTTATAAGTTTCTATATTTTTTTTTAAGAGGCTATCTAGTACTGCGGTACTCCTGCAGCACCAAAAAATAAATGAAAAAATATATAAAAAATTGGCAATACACTGTAAGACACTGTAATTTATAAGTATAGTGTGCTAAAGTGTATTTTCAAAGTTTAACATATTTAAATATGCTGCAAAAAGTGTACAGAATAATGCGTTAATTTCTAAAAATTACTGTGCTTCTTAAAAACAAAAAAACACCATTCCCCGTAGAGTGGTACAAAAATATACAGAATTAAAAAAACTATAATTGTAACCTTCAAAATCTATTTTGTGCTTCCGTGTTAGTATCATGTTTTAAAAAAAAGAAACTGAGAAATATTTTGCATAACCTATTACCACTTTAGTAAAGTATTAATCGGTATGACAAAGATACCAAACCAAATACCTACATCGGAAGGCGTAAGGTAGAAGATGGCCGAAGTGTACCTAAATAAAACATGCCTGTCTTTAACTTTTCTAAAGGCAGTCATTAGCCAATCAGCTAATGATTTGTCATCACTAGGTACCGTGATACTACAGAGAATTACACACATATTTTGCAAAAACACAGCGCAAACATCTCTCATATAGCTTATATAAATTCATATGTTGTATTAGATTTGGACCTGGTGGGGAGTGCACCTCCTACCTCAAGATCAAAAAAGGGGTCAGACAGGGGTGCATACTGGCACCATTTTTTTTAGCATTTACACCAATGATTGTGAAGTCCAAATGGTGGGTGCTGCAGGCGATCCACTGAGGGCAGGAAACCGCCCGATACCTGTTCTTATACATGCAGATAACTGCGTCCTCATGGCCAGGACAGGTCTGGAACTCCAAAAACTCCTAGACACTTTTGAAAAATGTATGTCTGACCTGGGCCTAACGACAAATACATCTAAATCATATGCAATGGTCTGTGGTCGCCCCCAGAGTAGTGTAACAATGCGGAATCCTTTAGTATCATTAAGAGATGTTTATTGCACGGACACAGAGCAGTCCGTTTGCTTCATGGCTACCAGCCTCCAGCAACTGACAACCCCAGAACCCTTTCTACATTCCACGTGGCCATGGCTACACGGCCACAGTTCTATCTAATGACATCACTACATCTTCCCCTTTCTTGACAACAAATGGCATAACAAATAGTAAATGACAAATAACAAAAATAGAGAAATAGAAATAAATCATTACCCTTGTTCAATCAGTCTTTGAGTTTTTTTTTGTACCCTTTCTGTTCTTCTAAGAGGAATACAAACATTGGCACCATCCCCTTCTCTACACACTTCATTTGAGGGGCTTATAAACTTTTTGAAATGTGCCTTATTCCGTGTTATCACTTTATCCTCATTCTGAGCAGTGACAGCTGAACCCCTCATGTTAGTCACTTCCATAGGAGAAGGGTGAAATCTGCTCATAGACTTTCATGTCTGATTTTGCCTTACCAATACCAGATCCCCTATATCATAGCTTCCTCTGCGAACATACTTTCTTTGTTCCGCATTCTGCTTCATCTTTTCTTTCATTGCCTCATCTCTCTTTGCAATTTGTGTATGTTCTTTAGGAGGTTTCATTGGCATTTGTGGCAAACGTGTTTGTCTAGACTGGCCAAACATTAGCTCTGACGGAGTCTTTCCAGTAGAACCATGAGGCGTATTCCTGTAGTCACGCAACACTTGACACACAGCTTGATTCACAGAAATGTCTGTTAACTTTGCTCTCTGCACACTTTTTTTTAATGTGGCCATCAGTCTTTCCACTATAGCATTTGCTTGTGGCCAGAATTTTCCTATGTCTCACACCCATATAATCAAGAAATTTCGTAAATTCTTTTCCATTAAAAGGTGGGCCATTGTCTGTTTTTAAAACTTTGGGTATACCCCAAGCTGAGAAAATGTCATCAAGAATAGGCAAAACCACAGATGCAGAAGTGGATGACACTGTTTTTACAATTGGAAATCTAGAATATTCATCAATGAGAACAAATAAATAACGCCCAGAATCCAAAGGTCCATAAAAATCACACGCTAGATCAGACCAAACAGCATCTGGCAATTTAGACATCTGCAATTCTTCAACAGTTCTTTCTCTTGTGGTGCACTGGCAGAAATGACAAGACTGCACAATTTCTTCTACTTGACTGTCAAGCCTTGGAAACCACACTTTTTCTCTTAAGAGAGTTTTTGTCGCTGATATCCCTCTATGACTTTCATGCGCAAGACTAATGACACGTCTTTGTAAACTGCTTGGAATTACTATTCTATTCCCTCTTATAAGAACACCAGAAGTGGCTATTGTCAATTCTGCTTGAATATTCTTGAAAGCAAGTATATCTCTTTTGCATACTCCTGGTTGAAATTTCGTTAAAGCATTGACATGCCTCCATCTATTTAAGTTTATTATTCTTTTCACTTCTACTAAAGTATTGTCTTTATTAGATTCGCGAATTAGTTCTTGTTCGGAGATCACTTCAGGAACTGTTGACTTAATAATGAAATTTATGTGATTTTCTGTGATATTCATTTCATTTTTCTCCTCATCTGTTGGATGTCTGGACAAGTAATCAGCTGGATTATATTCTTTCCCTGGTTTATGAATTATTTTAAAATCCTAGTCCATTAACCTCAAACCCCATCTTTCAATCCGAAGGGGTGTTTTCGCTCTGGATTTCCAAAATAGTCGTGAGAGCTTGGTGATCTGTTACTATCACAAATGATTTTCCAAACAAAAAATCATGATAGTGCTCACTACTTTCCTTTTCCGGTTGAGAATATTTTTTTTCTATATCCGTCAGGCTTCGGCTAGCATGTGAGACCAAAAATCTTGGGGTGTCTTTTCCTTGTCTATGCTGAAACAGAATAGCACCTAGTCCCACTGGACTTGCATCTACTTCAATTTCTGTGCACAAATTTGGATCGAAATATTTCAAATTCGCTGCTGTTGCTATGTCACTTTTTATCTTCCTAAAAGCAGCGTTGCATTCTTTATTCCAAAGGAATGCCCTATCCTTTTTCGTTAGCTCTCTAAGGGGTGAACTGACAGTAGCATAATCCTTTATATCACGGGAACAATAACTGGCCATTCCTAGAAAAGAGCGTAATTCTGTTATGTCTTTTGGACAAGACATTGCCACTAAAGACGACACATTCTTTGGATCCGGTCTCATTCCTTCGGCTTGAGAATATATGACCATAAAACGTTAATTCCGTTTTACCAATCTCACACTTTTCAGGGTTCAGTGTTAACCCAGCTTTCATAAGCTCTTGACAAACTTCTCTTAGTGCTTGATCATGTTCACTTTTTGTTTTTCCAAAAACAAGAATATCATCACTGTAATTCATTGAATTTTTTATTGGTCTAATAACATTTTTTATAATTTCTTGAAAAATCTCTGCAGCTGAGCATATTCCAAAATGGAGTCTTTTGTAACGGAATAATCCCATATGTGTTGAAAAAGTTGTAATGTATCTTGATTTTTCATCAATTTCCAATTGATGATATCCTTTACAGAGATCCAACTTCGAGAAAATTGTCGCCCCATTCAAAATACTAATCATGTCATTCAAATGAGGCCCAAGATGTCTCTCTCTCTCAATTGCAGTATTCGGTATCCTCATATCAACACATATTCTAATCTGGTTTGTGCCCTTTTTTGGCACTACAAAAATCGGAGACACCCAAGGTGTTGGGCCTGTAGCAGGCTCAATTATATCCTGTTTAAGTAGAGAATTAATTTCTTCTTCAACTTTACCCTGCATGTGAATTGGAACTCTCCTCTGCATTTGTGCTACTGGCTTCACTCTCTCTCATTTATGCGCAACGAAATGGTCTTTCCTTTCAATTTTCCAAGACCTTTTGTTAAAACAGGAAACTCTTTTAATACATGTTGTTCCGTTGTCACATGAAACGTCATAGCCAACAGTACCATTAACTGAGCTGTGACATTGCTTAGCAAACATGGCCCAGCAGTTTCTCCTTTCAACACATGTAATTCTTCTTTAAGAGATACCTTTCCATAAGATACATTTTCTTCGAATTTCCCTAAACATGTTACATGGCTTTTTGCACCCCATTAGAAACTTTGACATTTGATGAAACAACAGGAGGTTTGTTTTCCCTTTTGTCATATTCAGTCGTGCACATAATATTACATGTTGCTCCACTGTCTAGCACAAAAGGAACTTTTTGAGATCCTACTAATATGTCAACAGAAGCTGTTCTTTCAATATCTTTATTTTTTAACAAATTGATCTTTTCACCTTCATTTCCTTCTGACATTAAATACAAACGCTCTTGTTCAAATTCATCAGTGGAAGAATCATCAACACTTTCCATTTGTCTGACATATCTCGTGTTTCCTTTCACTTGATGCTTCCACATTTTCCCATTATCGTTTCTTTTAAATTTGCATACAGCAGAAAAATGATTCATCCTTCCACATTCTTTGCACTGTTGTCCGAAGGCTGGACATGCATTCACATGTGGAAATGGTTGTCCACATCTATAACACATTCTTTTCTCCTGCCTGAATTTTGTAAATGTTGTTGATTTTTCCACTCTATTAGTTTTTTCATCCTTTTTTTTTATCTTGTTGTTCACTTTTGCTGTCTTTCTTGGTCATTTGGTGAACTTGTTCTAACGCTTTAACTCGTCCTTTCTCCATGTTGTTTGCATGTTTTTTTGCTTGAGCATCAGTACATGCCATGCATAGAATTGTTCTCAAATCGTAGGTTTTTTCAATAAGTTTTTTTCTGAATTTTACTGAATTGCATCCTTGAATGACCCTTAACCTGACAGCTTCCTCGTTATTGAACTTATCAAATTCACAAAACATGACTATTTTTTTTTAACTTGGTCACGAACGCATCAATCGTTTCATTGTCTTGTTGGCATGTCATGTTAAAGGTGTACCTTTCAAAATCTATATTTCTTTGTGGGTCAAATCTTTCATTCAAACTTTTCATGATGCCTTCATGTGTATTTTTGTCTGCATCTGGGAATGTGACAATAATATCTTCCACTTCATCACCCACTAAATTGAGCAGTAAATCCTTTGTTTGCTCATCAGTATACTTTTTGCATGTGGCCTTAAGAAAATGTTCAAATCGTCTTGTCCATTTTTCCCATCTTTGAGCAATTGTTTGCTCATCTGTAATATCAAATGGTAAAGGTCTTCTATAAATTGAACTTGACACGTTTTCCTCTTCTTGTTCATCCACACGTGTGTGTGTAGACACACTGTTTGAATTTTCACCCTCTTCTATAAGTATAGTATCCATTTTATACTGTTTATTTGTTCATTCCTCTGTTTTTTTTTTTTTGCTTAAAATTGATTAAAACTGAATTTGCCTGACTTCGATATGGAGTCACATAGTATATAACTGGAATGTCCCAAAAACCTTCCTGACTTTAAGATGGCCGCCGAGATTTCTAAAGTCTCGTGAGATTTCCTTTGCCTGAATCTAAGATGGCCGCCGTTTATGACGCTTCAGGTGCAATCACGCTAGATTTGCTACGCGCATGCTCGCACTTTATCTGAGGCAGTTTGTTCCTCGCGCTGCACTGCGGTTCTTCTTATTAAATGAAAATCACAACCGCATTAACTTCTTGATTAAATCTGATCACGCCGATTTTTTTTTGTTTGTTTCGGTCAACATGCAGCAAGCGCTCTTACCGCGATAAAGTCAGGGTGAAACAGACGTGAGTTTGCATCGGCGCTCGTCGCCAATCTGTAACGATGCGGAAGCCTTCAGTATCATTAAGAGATGTTTATTGCACGGACACAGAGCAGTCCGTTTGCTTCATGGCTACCAGCCTCCAGCAACTGACAACCCCAGAACCCTTTCTACATTCCACGTGGCCATGGCTACACGGCCACAGTTCTATCTAATGACATCACTACAAGTAGGCTGACACATTTCCAGATTAGGTGGGAACACACTTAAGTGTGTAAACTCTTTAAACTATTTGGGCATCCCGTTCGACAATAAGATCACCCGGGGGCACCTGAGGAGTGTGAGAGTAGCCCAGTACGAACAAGCCATTGCTTCCCTGTTAAAATTTGCTGCAAGACCAGGGTCTATGGCCCCTAAAGCTGCCATTGTTATATATAAAGCTAGACCCATGCCTATTGTCACCTATGGTGCAGATGCGTGGGGATTCATCAATAACTCCCAACTGAAAACAGATTCCTTCATAGAACTTTGTCACTTCCAAACTCTGTCCCAACTATTTTAGTACATGAAGAACTTGGCCATCAGTATTTGGGGGATACACTGAGGTTGGCACCTACTCTGTTATGCCTGCCAGTATGGGCTAGGCCAGAAGCAGTCATGATGCAAACTGTAATCACTGACTGTTTTAAACTGGACAGCAGGGCACAAGCCCTAAAAAAAGAATTGGGGGGACTAACCTAATTAATCAGTATGCAAGTGACATCACGGCGCGTGACATCAG